>WOXC01005690.1:220000-820000 GCA_011680675.1 Gymnobelideus leadbeateri | reverse complement strand
GCTCATAGACTAGAGTGCTGGGCTTGGAACTAGAGGATCTGAGTTCAAATCCTTATTTTGCCACTTACTTTGACCTTGGGCCACCCACATCCTTTCTTTGAATTTCCAGTTTCCTCATCTGTAAAATGAAGGGTACTGGGGAGCATAGATAACCTCTCATATTCTTTCTAGACCTAAGGTCGATTTCATGCTCATTCTAATAATTTATTTGGAATTTCTGGTTTCTAAGAAATATATAATATAGTATATCTCTCGAAGAAAATATAAATATTTATTGATATGGTAAAAGTTAATTAGATATGTATATGTACACACACACACACACACACACACACACACATATATATATATAAAACATGAATTAGCTGAGGAAGTACGATGTGAAAGAAGGGAACTCCAAATCTTGAGTCAGTGACCACAGGTTCAAATTCTGCAGATACTACTTACTATCTGTACTTCTGTATACCTGGGACCCCCATCTCCCTTAAATGAAAAATATATAAAAATATATTTAAAAATTATAACCTCAAAAGTCCACCTCAATTCTAAAATACATGGATCTTACTTGAGTGTTTCAAAATTCCAGAGACTTTTTCTTCTCTGCCTCTGAAAATGAGAAGGAAGGGCAAGGGGCTGGTCCTCATGTGCTTTCTGCCAGGAACACCACCTTGACTTAATTTAATTTTCTTCATGAAATTATAATCAGAAGAAATGTAGTTAGTTCTATAAGATATTCGTAATCGTCAATGGGCACTGAGAAAGGGATCAATGTTCACTCAGAGGGGAATTAAACATTTCCCTCCCCCCCATGGGTTGGTTAATGCAAAATAAGTCACAGACACCCATTTCCTTATAGTATTTCAGTGAAAGATTAGGCAAAGAAGGGAATGAGCCTCCTCTCCTCATTAAATCAGCAGGATGGAAATTCAACCAGTTTTAAGTATCAAAGAGTAGAGGAAAGAAAGCCAACCAATGAATCAGAGATGCCATGGTAAAAAAAAAAAAAGGATCCAGAATCAAATGTGAAACATTAAATCACCCTTTTTAGAGGCATTGCAGTCAAAATATAAAAGAATTAGCCCAGGAATCAGGAAGGCCTTGGTTCATTACATTTTGGCACATATTTCCTTCTTGACTTTGGGTAAATCACTTAACTTGTCTCTTCCCTCAGGTAACCTCTAAGTCTGTAAGTTGCAGAAGTGAATATTGAAATATATTGATAAACAGTTTCTTTACCAGGAATTCCTTCTTCCCTTCCTTCCTTCTTTCCTTCTTACCTTCCTCCCTCTTTCCCTTCCTTCCTTCTTTCCTCCCTCCCTCCCTTCCTCCGTTCCTTCCTTCCTTCCTTTCTAAAGATAACACGTAAAGCCATCAGGTGGTAAACTGTGTGTTTTTAGGATTTTATGTTTCCTTTGAGATTGTACCATTTGATTATGATCTCTTTCATAGACTATAAGCAATTTCAAAGCAGATTCTGATTTTGTTTTTTATTTATAGCCCCATCACCTAGCATTATGCCTTATACTTGTGGTGGAGAGATCACTGGATTTGGAATCAGGAAGATCTGAGGTCAAGTCCTGCCTTTGCATTTATTGGCTAGCTATGTGATTCTGAGAAAATAATCTCCCTTGACTTCCACATCATCAGGTGAGAAATGAGGATCATAACAGGATCATCTTCACAGGATAATTGTGATTCTCAAATGCTATAGGAAAAATCAAGTAGTGTTTATTAAGCATTTACTATGTGCCTATCTAGAGGCAGATAGATAATAGACAGATAGGTAGATAGACAGACAGATAGATAGATAGATAGATAGATAGATAGATAGATAGATAGATAGAATAACAGGTCTGGAGTCAAGAAGACTTGATTTAAATATGGGCTCAGGCATTTACTAGCTGTGAGACCCTGAGCAATTTACTTAACCTCTTTTTGCCTTAACCCACTGTAGAAGGAAAAGGCAAATCCTTCTATCATCTGTACCAAGAAAAGTCCATGAACAGTATGATCCAGGGGGTCATGAAGAGTTAGACATGAATGAAGTATAAAAACAAATGTGCTCATCCACTGTACTTCCTGGTTGAAAAATTAATATCATGTTTTAGGTCAGGTCGGATCAAGTGAACTGGGGACCTGGAATTTGGAATTTGAATGAGAAGATAAATTTAGTCTTTCTTCCAGTTATCAAAGGGGTGGTTTATTTTATCATATCCTAGGATGACTATTCAGGACTTGGGAGACATGTTCATAAAGTAGATACCTTAATTCAGTTGAGCACAATAACTTTCTGGGTCCAGTGCTGGTTGTGCTACTTGTCTGGGATCAGAAACTTGAATATCACTAGTATCGTACTATTTATTGTGGTTTGATGTTGTTCTGTTTTTTTTTTTATCCTGAAAGATCCAAGCCTTAATCTCCTAAACCAGTTTCGATACTGTTAAAAAATTTTACCCTAACTTACATGGAATGGGGACATAAAATATTGCTCACACTGCAGATACCAGGAGGTTTAGTTTCTTATTCAGGTCACAAATCTAGTGTCTCTTCCCTCCCACTCTCTCCCCCTTCTCTTTCCTCACTTTTTGGGGATAGTGTGGGTGTGTGAGTGTATGTGTGTATGTATGTATATTTGTGCATATATATATATATATACACACATATATACACACATATATGCATATATGTGTATCTCAGAGTATTCTTTTCATATAGATGTATATACACATGTGTATTCTTCTGTATATAAAACATGTTTTAAGTTTGGTTGTGCCTTAGTTATCAAGGAAAATTACACCATGTTTCCTAATTTCCACTCTAAATTCCATAGTGCTTTGAGATTTATAAAGCAATTTGTACCAACAAGTCATCAAGGGAGTTAGGCAAATGTGATAGTGTATATTTTACAGATAAGGAAATTGAGGCTTAGTAAAGTGAAATCACTCATTCATGGTCAGTGTTAGAACTAGCATTCAAAGACAGTTTCCCTTGACTGCAAGTCTAGCTTATAAACCTTCTAATTCTAGCAAAGACTGCTGCCCACTGGAATTTCAGGTTGCTACAAAATTAAATAATCGACATAGAGTACTTTGTAAACAGCAAATCACTGAATAAATATCAGCTATTGCTATTGTTAGTGTTGGGAATGTTATTTATGTGGGGAAAATTGCTCCCCTAGAATGAATTTCCTGCATTGGGTTTATAGAGACAGATTTGATGAGGTGTGTGAAGGGATTGGGGGAGAGGGAGGTAAGGGGGAAGGAAGAATATCAAGCTCAATAGAAGAATGAAATGTAGAGACAGAAATGTTCTAAATAAAGACAATATTTGGTATGTATAAAAAATTTAGCATTCATAGCCCACAAATGCCTTCTATCTTTGAGTTTTCTATTATGGAAGGTCATGTTGATCTACTACCTGAAATGCCATTTCAGGTTTTACTACTTACTTGTATTAAGGCCAGAGCATTACTTCAAATTACTTTCCTAACCACATTTGGTATCTCATAAATTCTACAGACAGGGAAAATAGAAAAGTTTTATAAAGCGTAAGCTCAGCTGTCGTTGATAATGAAATTATTTCCTTTGAAGTTCCTGCTTATAAAGTTGACTAGGAAAAGAAAAAAAAATAACAGTGAATGGAGATAGCTCAAGATTATTTTCATTTCCACATTTACTAAGTGTTCCAAGTGAACTGAGCAAGAGAGCGATGGGAAACAGGACCTGCTGAGTGAGGCTTACAGTTGAGGGGTAGGGAATACAAAAAGAAGTCTGAGCAGGAGGGTGTGGGTGTGCGTGTGCATGCATGTGTGTGTACATGTGTGTGCGCTTGCACAGGAGAGAGAGAGATTTGGCACAAACTTCCATTTGTTTTATTAATAATTGAATTTTAATGATTCCTCAAGTAGACATAAACTTATGTGAAAGGACAGTCATTGCCACATTGGCATGCTGTATGCTATGTTGGGAAGAACACTGACCCTATAGACAAAGGATTTGAGTTCAAACCTATGGACTGATTCTCATTGACCTTATGACCTTATGCAATTTCTTAATCTCCCCAGAATTCAGTTTCATCAATTAAATGGTAATGGGTAAGTGTAATGGAAATGCAGATTTAAAGATCTTCCCTGCCCCTAGCTTAAGTGCACCTGGAGCCTGTGGTAGGAGGCTTGGTTTTCAGGAATGCCCACACCTTGATACTTTGTGATTGGGCAGTGGGTCAAGGAGGTTGTTACAATCTCTGAGCCAGGAGAAGGCTATATAAACCCTGATGAGAGGCTTAGCTTTGGAAAGGCTCACTTTGAGAAGTGTTGTGTTTGACCAGATGAGACCTTGACCTCCTTGACCCACTGCACATACACACATGCATGCACACGCACACCCACACCCTCCTGCTCAGACTTCTTTTTGTATTCCCTACCCCTCAACTGTAAGCCTCACTCAGCAGGTCCTGTTTTTTGGAAATAGACCTAGGAGTAGTATTTTTAGGTCAAAGGGTATAATAGGCAGTTTAATAACTCTTTGGGCCTAGTTCCAGATTGCTCTCCAAAATGGTTGCATCAGTTCAGAATTTCACCAGCAAAGAATTAGTGTACCAATTTTTCCACATTCACTCCATTTGCCACTTTCCCTTTCAATTATTGCATCTAGAGAAAGAATTGATAAATAGATGTATAGAATAATTTACATATATACATACATAAACATATATACATATATCTACATATGTGTGTGTGATAGTAGCCATCTCTATGGCAGGGGTAAAGAAGAAAATAAGAGAAAAAGGATATTTGCATGACAACTTTATTATTTTTAAAAGTAATAGCAAGTTGTATACAATAGGTTTGCAATTTCATGTGCAATAATCTTTTAATTATACTATGTTGTGGAAATTCTTGTTTTATATGGTACATTTGTGGAATAAATAATTTTGTGGAATAAATAATTTTATGGGATAATAAATTATGGAAAATAGATTTTCCATTTCAATTTCCAAATAAAATTATGAAATACACAAAATAAGTTTTAAAAACTTTTCTAGATTTCTTTATTGATAGATTTAGTTATATAATTACATAATATAATATTATATTTACATATTTACATTACATTATATATTTATTATATATAATTATATAATGTTATATAATATATTAACTAGTTCATCAAAATATGAGTAGCTATATCTATCTATTCATCTATTGAAAGATAGACAATCCTCCCTGGCCTCAGCTTATTTGGAAAATAATATGATGGACTAGAAGGCCCCTGACCATAGCTAACAGTCTATAATTCTATGATACTACAAATTACAACTGTCATTTATATAAATTTATAAAGTTTGAAAAACTAAATAAACTATCTGATTTCAGTTGATGCTTGAAGAAAACAAGACTTATGGGTATAAGCTAGCTGAAGGGCTATCAGATGAAAGGATATTTGTCTTATTTGGTCCCCAAAGGAACAACTAGAATTTGTGAGTAGATGATACATAAATACAGATTTCAGATCAATATAAAGAAATTCTTCATTACAAGGAATTGTTTAAAATTAGAATTGGCTGCCTCAGAAGAAAGCCATTGTGGTCCATGAAACTCCTAATGTAGAGGACAGATGAACATGTCAGAGATGTCATTACTGCTTCAGGTAATGGTTGGGCTGAATGATCTTTGAGGGAACTTACAAGTCTAATATTTTATTAATTTAGGGCTAAGAGGTGAGATTTCCCCCAGGGCCATTTTTAGGTTTTTTAGACCAGTATGTGAGACCAGGTTCCTTATTTGAACAAGGGTAAAACATTTATGTTTTAATTTAATATCAGATGTACAGTCAAAATTACTTTGTACTCAAGTGAAAAAAAAGAGAAAATTGTGTATTAATCTTACCATACCCTAGACCATAAATTGAAAATGTACAATTTTGATCATAGCTTTGAACTGGAAATACTATAAATTGAATATAAAATCCTAATTTATTAGATCCCAAATGCTGACACAGGACACTGAGATTGAAAATAGAAGAATAATAATCCCTGAAGATTAATTGGTGTGAAATTAAGTGTACTAGAGTGGAAAAAAAGATTATGGAACAATGTAAAATGAAATTTGAGAGATCTCATGCATATTTTGAAAGCATTTAAATAAGCTTTGTAATGATAATAATTAAATTTAAAATAATCTAAGTTGAACCAAGAACTAGCAATTTACTTTCAAGTAAGTGAAATAAGTATGTAAAAAAGAAAAGAATGAATTTCTAAAATATATACTCAATTGAAACATTGCTCTATGAGATTCCTGAAGATATAACATTCTGTGATTAAGATATTCCTATAAGGACAAATTATTGTAAACCTGGAATAATGACAACTGAACACATAATAATAAAGGGCAGTGGATTGAACACAGGAAAATAAGAAGCAAAATTGGTAGTGGAAATCAATATTAGCTGATCCTGGGGTAGAGAAGGAGAAGGGAAACAGTATAAGTGGAGAGAAATGTGTAATGAAGACATTTGAATCCAAGATAACAAGAAATGAACTAAAACAAAGAAAATTGGACTCACAATCATGTATGCCAACTTCAAAATTCCATGAATCATATTGGTGATAATTGAGATGCAGTCTATAATCACTGAAAGAGAATTGTAGATAATGAAAGTAGATATAATGAACCAAGTATGATATACCCTCATCCTGTGGGACAAAAGTGGAGTGAATCATATCATGAATTGACACTAGCAACTTCATAAAAAATATGGTCATAATTGAATGAGTGTGGAAATAGTTGGCGAGAAAAAAGGCAAGAATTGATACTCTAGTCCTAATCCTTATAGTCATAGCTTTGTTATGGAATCTAAACAATGAAAAATTTATTCCAATTGAGAGAAAAATCTGATTGCAATGAACCAACAGGGTAATGGCATGATTTGGATGCCAGAAGCTCTTTCAGAAATAATGCTTTGGAATACAGAATGGGATGAAGGGAATCAAGACCGTCTGAGCAATTCATCTATATATATAAGAGGCAAATAGCCACCAGAAAACCCGAATTAAAAAACAAGACCAAAAGTTAAAAAAAAAGTGAATTATCGAATTAAACTATGTACTCATGAAATAACTCCAATAAAATTTTCAGTCACTTTATGACAAAAGAACAAGATCATTCTTCCATGTTGTAAATGTGCAAATGTTTGTAGAGTTATTATCAGATACAATATGCTAATTGCATATTTGTTGATTTTTTAAAAATATTTCTTCGCCTGCCCCTTAAATTATGAGAAAGAAAAATAAATGTGGGAGGTGGTTCCCTAAAGCAGATGCTTTTAGCTTTGGGTTTATGAACTTCTTTTTCTCATACTATCACTGAATTTTTTTTAATTGATTTTCTTTATATGCCTATGTACTTTATTTTTTGATGTTAAAAACAGTATTCTTCAAAATGTTATCAATGTGTAAGTCAGTGGGGTACAAAAAATGGCAGGGGGTTCCATTCTGGATAGGTTTCAAGGTCAGTTCCAATAGGAGGAAAGTCAGCTTTCCCACATCCAAACAAATGAAACATGGGAAGGCTTATGACTGTAGACTTTATTTACATTGTAATGAAGTCAATGGCTGTTACAATCCAAGACACAAAGAAAAATGGAAAAGATCTATGAGGCCTGTGTAGTCCCCTCCATTTTCTTCAGTAATGGTGGCAATGGAAGAAAAAAAAGATAGATATTATAAATTTCATGTTTTTATATTATCAATAAACTTTAATCAGACTTTTGTTAAACTCAATGTCACAGCCTTGAGCAATAAACAATGAGGCAATGGAACTGAATCGCAGAAATGTAGATATTTTCATTATATCTGAAATAAATTCAAAAGGAATAGTATTCTAAATAAAAGAATGTCTCCAAGGTATTCCTTTAAGAACACATAAGAGAACTGTGGATTTGGTTTTACCATGTGCCAAAAAGATTGCAAAAAGCGAAGAAACATGATCTGTGCTTTGTTTATTGGTTGGTTGGTTGGTTTTGCAGTTCCATGCCAAGTTTCTGCAAAAAAGATCACCATGAGTGAATCTTTGACTTGTTCTAGGAATTCTGGAAAGTAATTTGGAATTAAATCATAAGAAATCATAAAACAATGCATATCCTTTGACCTAGCAATATTGCTAGTAAGCTCATAGCCTAAAAAGATCAAAGAAAGAAGAAAAGGATATACATATATGTAAATATATGTGTATGTACATGTTTATATATACATATATGTCAACATATTTAGAAGAAATATATTTATTTCTATTAAATTGAAATATGGTAATTTATGTATATATAATACAAACTTTTTACAGTAGCAAAAAAGTGGAAACTAAGGAGGAATCTCTTTAATTGGGTAAGGACTGAAGAAATCATGAACTATGAATATAATGGGACACTACAGTGCAATAGAATATGATAGAAACCTAGGAAGACTTTCATGAGTTCACAAAGAATGAAGTGAGCAAGAATAAGTAAATGATTTATGTTTTCACAAAGGAATTGTGAGAACAAAGTATCTCAATAGACTTAAGAACTTTGATCAACACAATGACTAATTATGATTCAAGAATACCATTGATGAAGTGTACTAGCCATCTCTTATTAGAGATATGACAAGTTCAAGGTACAGAATTTGGACCTACAAAATGTGGGAAGTTTTTTTGCTTAGCCTATAAATATTTTTCATACGTTTGTTGTCACTGCTTTTGTTCTCTTTTCAATAGTTGAAGAGGTAGAATGAAAAAAATGCCAATTAAATAATTCATTTCGGGGCGGCTAGGTGGCGCAGTGAATAGAGCGCCGGCCCTGGAATCAGAAGGACCTGAGTTCGGAGCCGGCCTCCGACACTTCATCCGCACAAACAAAAACCTAGCCGTGTAACCTTGGGCAAGTTACTTAACCCCAATTGCCCTAAAGGGGCGGCTAGGTGGCGCAGTGAGTAAGAGCGCCGGCCTCGGAGTTGGGATGACCTGAGATCAAATCCGGCCTCAGAAAATGAGCACCCACGCATAAATCAAATGACTAGCCATGTAACCTTGAGCAAGTTACTTAACCCCAATTGCTTTAAAAAAAAAAATTTAAAAAAAAATAATTCATTTCAAGAGCACCTTTAAAATGTCTGACTAAAGCTTATAAATTATAAAATTTATAAGATAAATTATATAAGGAAAAAATATATTACTAATTCCATACAACCATTCAAATGAGTTTAATATAATTTTTTTATATCTAGTGACTTTAATACAAAAGTAAAAGTAAATGAAAGTGGGGAGATATATAATAAAATCTGTATTACAAAGGATACATCTATCTACCTATCTGTCTATCTATCTAATATAATCACATATTAGGAATAAGAATGAGACAAGCCAAAGACTTGTCATCTACACAGAATACACATATTTCTATTTATTTAATAGATCCACACCAAAAACAGATTATGGACATAGTGCACATTAAAATACATCACAAAAATAAAAGTAATTGCATTTCAGTAGATAGGAAAAGATTCATTATACATATTCCATGAATCAACTATCTGCATACACAAACTTTTTCTAAGTTAATGCCTCCTGTTCTGCAATCAGAATTAGCATAAAAGTGGTAGAAGGGGAAAATAAAGATAAGATACGCAATTGAAATGACTCAATGGTAAGTTAAATTATTGATATTCAGAAATGGATATTGGACCTTAGAGATGACATGGATACCAATTATAATTAGTTTACCGGATGCTAATCAATCAACCTAACAAGGAGAGTAAAAAGGGAGCCTTGGGAGAGTAACTAAAAATGCCTTATTCTGAAAACACTTCACTTAAACACAAGACGTAGATGGCAGCCAAAAGGAAAACTAACTTAAATATAAACTCATTTCTCAAGTGTTTGAGAGCAATAGGAACTGGATTTATAATTACATTAGTATAAGGAGCCTTTGAGTGAAGAAGTTCTCCCGCTGTGTAATTTAAAATACTAGAGAGACACCTAAAACACTGAGCTACTATGCTACTTTCTCAAGGCGAAACATCGAATATGTGTCGTTGGTAGAAATTGAACTCGTCTTTTTTACTTTCATACTAATTCTTTATCTTCTATATCACACAGCTTCTAACAGAGGCTATGCAACCCTAATTTAAACAGCCCCCTAACAGGCTCATTGAGTAGATAGAATGTTAGGAATGCACACTTAACTCTCATACTTAAAAAATACAAGTGAGGCCCACAGGTAACTAAGAGAATTTCTTTCTGGAGGAGACTTGGAGTTCTATCATCCGTGACAGAGTCTAAAGAGATGTTCCTGTTCCTTTCCCATCAGACTGCAGTTATCTAAACTTCAACATCTTGACCCAAAACATTCTTCATCCTAGAAGATGATTTCAAGTCTGGGATCCACAAACTCTCATGCATTTGATATTCCCTCAGCCACTGGACCCATCCTTTGATTAGAAGGTGGAGATGACCTCCAGGAGTCTTCATTTAAAGAGTATACTCAGTATTGTCATCTCTTAATTTCTTACCAGACTGCACTCCTTTGGGCTTTTCCATCATTGCTCCATAGGAGGTATGTTCTCCTCCCCTGCCCTCTTTCAGCTTCCTTTTATAGATTCTTGACTCTATGAGGGCAGTGTCTATTTTTCTTTTTCTTTTCTTTTTTTGTATTGCCAATATTTAGCTCATTGCCTGGATCATAGTGAATGCTTCATAAATGTTTGTTGACTAATATTGTGAGAAAGCAAAGTGTAACATTTTTGTGGAAAGACTTTCTGTAGAAAAGATGTGTGAAGGAAAATTCTTCAGAGAATTTAATGATTACCTTGAAGGAAATGCAAGTGAGATTATCCAAAATTTTGTGGAATCAAATAGTAACAGTTTTTGGTAATCAAATTCTACTTAGCAACTTCTTTCCCTGCTTTTGAATACCACAGAAGGGACACTTGTTGTGACCTTTCACAAGGTCATTAAGGAACAAAACAACAACAAAAATAACACAAAATTAATATATGTCTTTGTATTGTTTGCTGCTCAAGTCGATAGTAGCATTGCTGTTTGTCTAAATCCTGGGATTGAGATTGAGGGAGAAGAGAAAGCTTATGGGAAAATAAATATATTGTACTTTTTTTAAACTGGGGAAAGGGTTGGAAATAGCTAATTCATTCATTAGGGATTTTGTATTTTTAATAATTTATGAGGAAATAGAATAACATGCCCCTGTGATAGCCCTAGAACCAGGTGAGAGAATTAATAAGGTATTGAAGGGCAGGATTGCCTTCAAGAAAATATAAAGCTATTTAATGACCCCAAACTTCTCCAAGAAATAAAGACTCATATTTTAATATCAGTATTCTATGACTGCTATTACATGCATGTGGGGCTTGAAACAATGATTTCTAAAGAAGTAAAAATGTAACATGTAAAGTGTTTTACAAATCTGAAAGGACTATTAAAATGCTGACTTATCATTAGTTATAATATCAAAATGTAATTATATATAAATAATTATAATATAACAAACTATTATGTTAATGTGCATATATATAGTAGAAATCATATGATAAAATATTTTAAGAAGACAATGGAGAGGCTTGTACTCAGTGTGATAAGGTTGTTAAATATTACAAAAGGGGAACTTCAAAAAGAATAGGAGTAAAGGATGATGTAAAATACAAGCTAGAGCAAAAGAAACAGATTGGTCATGAGATTAAAAGGTAAAGTTAATAAAGGTGAATATCCTAAGTGCTAGATATATAGCCCTGTTGTCAGGAAAAAGGGAAAAATGTCTCCATTAGGTTCTACAGATAACCTAGGTTGAATTTATGGGTAGGTATGAATTACTTGCCATGCATATCCTTGTAGGGAACATACAAATCAATGATCCATTTGATTATTTGTAAATAAAACTAAATATTTCACAAATACACCCCTAGTTTCAAAAGATGATAAATCATTAAAATTTGAATTATAGAAAATGGAGAAACAGACACCATGGGAGTTAATGAGTTTCTTTTCCCAAAGTGTTTGAGATGCTTATGAACAACTTCTTAACCAGAGTGCTATCTCAGAAAATTTTTGTATCTTGTGAAATTTGGACTAGATAAGCTCAATTCAATTCAATTCAACAAGCGTACATTCAGTGTTTGTAAACTTCAACTTACTTTGCTAGACTCTAGTGACACAAATTCAAAAAAAATAACAACAACAAACCTTCATATCTCTGCTCTCAAGGAATTTACCTCCCACTGGGCACATACAAGAAATCTATAGATAAAGAAATAATACACTTTATATGAAGTGAATATAAAGTAATGGTGGGAAGAACCCTTCATGCTGAAATCAGTAGAAGTATCTCCTGTGAAATGAAGGAAGGAAGAAGATGGAACTTTCTTCGTAGGCAACAACAAGTCAGCCACTTTGGTTGGAACATTGTAGAGGCAGAATGACACAATCAATAAATAACCAGAAAATGTCTCTATCTTCCAGGCATTATGCTAAAAGTTATGTTGAGAGGAAACTAGATATGAAGTCAGAAGTCCTGAGGATAATATCCTTTCTACCATTTCCTACCAGCAGGACTCAGGTTCTTGACAGTTAAAATTATGAAAGTATCTTACAATCTTCAGACTTCTGACTTTCAGTCTTGATTAATAAAATTTGAAACTATACGTGGTCAGGGCGGCTAGGTGGCACAGTGAATAGAGCACCAGCCCTGGAGTCAGAAGGACCTGAGTTCAAATGCGGCCTCAGACACTTAACACAAAACTAGCTGTGTGACCTTGGGAAAGTCACTTAACCCCAACTGCCCTCTAAAAAAAAGGCAAAAAGAAAACAAACAAACAAAAAAAAAAGTATAGGTAGAATAATCAAGAGAAAGTTGACCTTAGAACCAGGAGACCCGAGTTCAATTCTTATCTTTGATGCTACTTATTATGTAATCTTAGATAAATTTTCTAATTGCTTTGCTCCTCTATCCATTTCCTTATATGTAAAACAAAATGTTTGTCTAACTTTCTGGCTTTAAATCTAAGATCTGAAGCACACATTGAGGGAAGTGTCAAACTAATGATCTCTAAGAATTATATCATCTAGACCGAGACAAGTGAATGATTCTTATTAAAACAATAAATCAATAAAAAAATACTCTTGACATTGGAAATCTCAAGTCATTTCTCTAAGAGTCTAGGAAATCCCAAGGAACAATTCATGTGCTGAAAAACTTTGGCTTATTACTTATAGGAAGGAGTAATTAAAATCTGTTTTAAATGGTTGCTTTGAAGTGAAATATGGCACAGTGGTCAACTCTGTCATCTTTCCTTCTGGGACTGCCACTACTTCCTAGCTTGCCTAGTTTTGCTCTGTTCTTTCTTAGAGGATGAGAGAGGGGAACATACTTTTTTCCCTATGAGGAGGGAGTTGAAAGATTCAAGACCATTGATTACCACAGAATGTAGAACGTAGGTAAATTCCTGACTCTTTTCCGTATTCATGCAAGGGTAATTATATATTTTAGCCATACTGAACTACAGGTTTCCCAAACTTAGTTTGTTATCTGCTTCTTCTGAGCATTCATAATAACACCCTCTACCAGTATTTTTAAGGTGTCAAGCTGCCAGTGTCTCTACCTTTCAGATTCAACAATAAAATAAGTTTGAACTCCATGGGGTTTATTAGAGATAGCTTGGTTATTATGGCTCAGAAAATTGTCTGTTCACTTTCATTTCTTCCAATAGGCTGATGTGGCCCATATCCTCTCAATTTCCAATTTTTTGCCACCACAAAAAGAGCTACTATATATACATATATGTGCCATTTCCCTTTTCCTTAATTTCTTTGGAAATATAGACCACTCAATAGACCTGCTGCATGAAGGAGCATACAATTTTTTTTTTCAAATGCTTTTTTAATATCCGGTTTACATCATTCATTTCCACCAGATTTTGAGTTGCTATTTTTCCCCATTTTCCCCTACCCACCACCCCATAATAGCAGTCCCAAGGATATACCTTCATCCCATCTGCTCTCTCCCAAATCTTCTTCCATACTCCCTTCGACTTTTTCAGTAGGACAAGGTGAATCTCTGTGCCCCAATGCCTGTATATCTCATATCCCAATTATATGTAAAACAGTATTAATAATAGTATTTATATTTTTTAAACATTTGATTTTAAAACTTCAATTTCCAGATTCATTCCCTTCATCCCTTGTCACCCACCCTTACTTGGAAGAGAGGGAATTCAGTATATGTTGTACATTTGTAGCTATGCAAAACACTACCATAATAGATATATTGTAAAAGACTGACTGTATTTTGTTGCTTCCTATCCCACCTCCCACTCGGTCTATTCCCTACTTTAATCCTGTCCCTTTTCAGAAGTGGGTGTTCCCAACTTCCCTCTCCTACCTTCCCTCCCACCCTCAGTTCCATCGTTCCCTGTCTCACCACCTTCCCCCCTACTCTCCTATAGGGTGGGATTTCTTATTTAGTATGTATGTCATATTCTCCCAGATCAAAATTCAATGAGAATAAGGTTTTTCATGTACTTCCCCTCTCTTGTAACCATTTTCCCTTGCCTCTTCTATATCAGATAGTTTACCCCATTCTGTCTCTCCCCATATCTTCTTGTTTTATTCCTCTCTCACCTTTAAATTTCACCTTTTAAGTATCATACTTTCCTATTAAATTCCACCTGTGCTCTTTATCTATGTATACCTGTAAACATATAGCTACACATTCACATATGTATTCATATGCCCATATACCCTTCTTCAACTATTTTCATAACGAGAAAAGTTTCCTCAATTACACTTATCATTTTTCCATGTAGGAATGTAAATAGTTCATAGTTTGATGAGTTCATAATTATTTCTTTTCCCTGTTTACCTTCTCAAGCATCTCTTGCTTCTTGAATCTGAATGTCAGATTTTCTGTTCAGCTCTGGTATTTTCATCAAGAATGCTTGAAAGTCCTCTATTCCACAGAATGACCATATTTTCTCCTGAAACATGATACTCAGTTTTGCTTGTAGGTGATTCTTGGTTTTAATCCAGGCTCCTTTGCCCTACAGAATATCATATTCCAAGCCCTTCAATCCCTCAGTGTAGAAGCTGCCAGATCCTGCACTATTCTGATTGCGTTTCCACAGTATTCAAGTTGTTTCTTCCTCGCTGCTTGTAATATTTTCTCCTTGATCTGGGAATTCTGGAACCTGACTATAATATTACTAGGAGTTTTCTTTTTGGGATGTTTTTCAGGAGGTGATTGGTGGATTCTGTCAACTTCTATTTAGCCCTCTGGGTCTAAAACATCAGGGCAATTTTCCTTGAGAATTTCTTGAAGAGTGATTTTTAGATTCTTTCTTTGGTCATTGCTTTCAGGTAGTCTAATAATTTTTAAGTTATCTCTCTTGGATCTACTTTCCAGATCAGTGATTTTTTACCATGAGATATTTCATATTACCTCCTATTCTTTCATTTGTTTGGATCTGCTTAACAGCATCTTGATTTCTCATAAAGTCACTAGCTTCCATTTGCTCCAGTCTAATTCTGAAGGAATGAATCTCCTCAGTGAACTTTTGAGATTCTTTTTCCATCTGGCAAATTCGATTTTTTAAGGCATTCTTCTCCTCATTGCCCTTTTGGGCTTCTTTTGCCATTTGAGTTAGTCTATTTTTTAAGGTGTTATTTTCCTCAGTCAGGCTGTTGACTCTCACTTCATACTTTTCTTGCATCTTTCTCATTTCTCTTCCCAATTCTTCCTCCACTTCTCTTATCTGCTTCTTAAAGTCTTCTATGGCCTGTAGCCAGCTTGTATTTTCATTTGCGGCTTTTGGTGCAGGAATTCTGACCTCCCAGTCCTCCTAATGTTCCATGCTTCCATATTCTTTGCCCCTAAAATAGGAGTCTAATGTTAAATTTTTCTGTTTATTTTGTTTCCTTTGCTTAAGCATGTTGCCACTCAATTACTTGAGTTTTGGGCATGTTGCCACAGTAGGACTCTGCCACCAGACAGGGGAGCTTCCTTCCCAAATGCTGGGGTTTTCTCAGCTGCCAGAGGTATTTGTGCCCTCTCTGAAGTGTCCACACTCACTGGCAAGCTGGTCACACACCCCAAGACCTCCACCCCCGAACACAATCCATATCCAAGAAGGTTAAAGCAAGCACAATTACCCCGCCCACCCAGACTCATTGCTGAATCCCCCTACAATCCACAGGCCAGAAGCTGAAGCTACAATATGGTGGTTTGTGCCATGGCTACTCAGTGGCTTCTTGTACCCAGGGTAAGAGGCCAAAGTGCGCCCAAATACTGGTCCCAAAGTCCATAGGGCACTTACCTATAACTTTGTCCTAGGAATCTATGTGTTGATAATTCTGGAAGCACCACAGCAGCTGGTGTTCTGGAGTCCCTCCAGCTGGCTGCTGGTCTGCCCTCCATGGGGCTAAAACCTTTGACTCCCAGGGGCCTGGGCTCAGCTCCCAGAGTGCTGTGCTGGCTGCTCCCTGCTGGGCTGACCTCAGTGGGAAGTTAGCTTCTCTGTGTCATTTTGTGTCTTCTGTAGTTCCAGAGTTTGTTCATAGTCCCCTTTTATATAGATTGGAAGTGGTGTGGGTTCGGAGCTCCACAGATGTGTTGTTTCTACTCTGCCGTCTTGACTCCGCCCTCCAGTATACACATATTTTGGGTAGGGTTAAATGTTCTCAGTAATGGTTAAGAGAGTTCACAGTTTCACTAGTAGGGCGTTAGTGTACCATTCTTTGTTTTTTCAAATTTTCTCCAACATTTGTCTTTCTTTTCCCTTTTCTGTCATGTTAACCAATCAGATAGGTGTGAGGTGGTACATCAAAGGTATTTTAATTTGCATTTTTATTTTTTTAAGCAAATGCTTTATTAACTTCTGTTTTACATCATTCATTTCTGCCAGATTTTGAGTTACAATCATTTTCCCCCCGTTATTCCCCTACCCAACCTCCCAGAATAGCAGTCCCACAAGATATCGCTTCCTCCAATCTGCTCTCTCCCATACCTTCTCCCATACCCCCTTCGACTTTCCCATTAGAGGAAGGTGAATCTTTGTGTCCCAATGCCTGCACATCTTATCTCCCAATTATAAGCAAAAGAGTATTAATAATAGTATTTATATATATTTGAAACATTTAATGTTAAGACCTCGAATTTCAGATCCATTTCCTTCCTCCCTTGTCACCCATTCCCTCTGGGGAGATAAGTAATTCAGTATATGTTGTACATGTCTAGCTATGCAAAACATTATCATAGTAGATATATTGTACAAGGCTGCTTATAATTCCCTCCCACTCATCCCACCCCCCACCTGGTCCATTCCCTACATGATCCTGTCCCTCTTCTATAGTGGGTACTTCCAACCTCCCCTCCCCCCAAGGATACCCTCCCATCCATCATCCCTCCTCTCATCCCCCTTCCCCCTATTCTGCTGCAGGTTGAGATATCCCATTTAGTATGTATGTCATTCTCTCCCTGAACCAAATTCAATGAGAATGTGGTTTTGCCTTTTTTGCCTTCCTATTCTCCTCCCTTGCAACCACTTCCCCTTGCTTCTTCTACATGAGATAGTTTACCCTACCCTGTCTCTCCCCATCTCCACTTGCCACTTTCCTCTCTCACCTCATAATTTCATCCCTTGAGTATTCTCCCTTCCCAACAAATTCAACCTATGCCCTCTATCCATATATAACTGTAACCATATACACACACATTCACATATGTATTCATATGACCACACACCCTTCTTCCATTATTTTCATAGTGAGAAAGGTTTAATCAGTCACAGTTATTGCTTTTCCATATAGGAATGTAAATAGTTCAACTTTGATAATTTCCTTTTGATTTCTTTTCCCTGATTACCTTCTCAGGCATCTCTTCCTTCTTGTGTCTGGATGTCAAATTTTCTATTCAATTCTGGTTTTTTCCTCAAGAATGCTTGAAAGTCCTCTATTCCACTGAATGACCATATTTTCCCTGAAACAAAATACTCAGTTTTGCTGGGTAGGTGACCCTTGGGTTCATTCCCAGTTCTTTTGCCCTCTGGAATATCATATTCCATGCCCTTCGATCCCTCAGTGTAGAAGCTGCCAGGTCCTGGCTATTCTGATTGTGTTTCCACAATATTGAAATTGTTTCTTCCTGGCTGCTTGTAGTATTTTCTCCTTGATCTGGGGATTCTGGAACCTGGCTATAATAGTCCTGGGAGTTTTCTTTTTGGGATCTTTTTCAGGAGGTGATCGGTGCATTCTTTCAACCTTTATTTTGCCCTCTGGATCTAAAACATCCGGGCAGTTTCTCTTTCTCTTTCCAATTTTTCCTCCACTTCTCTTATTTGATTTTTAAAGTCCTTCTTAAGGTCCTCTATGTCCTGCAGCCCGCTCATGTTTTCCCCTGGGGCTTTTGGAGCAGGACTTCTGACCTCACAGTCCTTTTCCCACTCTATGCCCCCAAAATAGGAGTCTAGGGTTGCATTTTTCTTTTTCCTTTGCCTTGGCATGTTGCCACTTAATTACTTGACTTTTGGGCTTGTTGCCACATTATGGCTTTAAGGCCAGATAGAGGAATTTTCGTCCCAAATGTGTGGGGGGCAACTTCCATTTCTGGCAAGCTGTAAACCCACCCACGACTTCCACCCTATATCATAATCCAGATCCAGGGAGGTTAAAGCAAGAGTGATTACCCCCCAAGACTGATCGCTGGATCTCCCGACAATTTGCAGGCCAGGAGCTGGAGCTGCCTCTGAAAACTACAAAATGGTGTGTCTCCCCAGTGGCTTCTAGCCCCCAGGGGAGGGAGCTGACGTATTCCCCAAATACTAGTCCCAAAGTCCATAGGACACTAACCCCTTACTTTGTCCTAGGCATGTCTATATTGGTAATTCTGGAGTCGACACAGCTGCTGGTGTTCTGGGATTCCTCCAGCCAGCTGCTGGCCCTGCCTCCCTGGGGCTAAAACCTCTGAGCTCGGGTCGGCTCCTCGCACAATGGGCGCTGAGCGCTGCCAGGTCCCAGACCACTGCGCTGGTCTTTCCTGTAGGGCTGCTGGGCTGTCCTCAGTGGGAGGTTAGTTTCCCTGTGTCGTTCTGTGGGTGCTGGGGCTCCAGAAGTTGTTCAGAGTCCCCTTTACGTAGTTTGGGGGGAATCTGGGGGCAGAGTGGCTTGGATGAGCTGTTTCTACTCAGCCATCTTGGCTCCGCCTTAATTTGTATTTTTAAATGAATAGTGATTTAGAACTTTTTTTTTTCATGTGACTATAGATAGCTTTGGAGGGGGAGGAACAGCAAGATATCACAGTGGATAGAGTTCTGGTTTTGGAATTAGGAAACTC
Source organism: Gymnobelideus leadbeateri (assembly GCA_011680675.1). Taxonomy (NCBI): domain Eukaryota; kingdom Metazoa; phylum Chordata; class Mammalia; order Diprotodontia; family Petauridae; genus Gymnobelideus; species Gymnobelideus leadbeateri. The sequence continues at coordinate 800,636 of WOXC01005690.1, read as the reverse complement.
ATTTTTTTCCAAAAAGAAAAATAACCAAACAAAAATTATATCATGAAGATTCAGACACAACTGAAAAATGACTGAAAAAAAAATAGATAACTTTGATTTCTTGTCCTGAAAACTGCCTATGACCATTTTCCAATTAGTTGTTGGTTGGAAAGTGACTCTCACAAATTTGATTCAGTTCCCTACATATTTGAGAAAAGAGGCCTTTATCAGAGGAACTTGCTTTAAATTCTCCCCTTCCCCCATCCAGTTTCCTTCTTTTCTTCTAATTCTGGCTGTATTGATTTGATTTGTGTAAAAGCTTCTTAATTTAATGTAAAAAAATTATCCATTTTACTTTTAATGATCCCCTTTTTTGATCATAAACTACTCCTATATCCATAAATCTGACAGCTGAACTTTTTCTTGTTTCCCAAATTTACTTGTGATATCACCCTTCATGTCTAAATCATATACCTATTTTGACTTTATTTTGTTATACAGTGTGAGATGTTAGTCTATGCCTATAATTCTGCAAAACTTCTTTTTGGTTTTCTTAGAAATTTTTGTCAAATATTGAATTCTTGCCCTACCCTGTTTGTTTTTAGTAAACATTAATTTGCTATTGTCATTTGCTAGTATATTGTGTACCTAACCTTTGCATCACTCAATTCCTTAAATCAGTACCAGATTCTTTTGATGCTTACTCTTTGTAATATATTTGGAAATTTGGTATTTCTTGGCTGTCATCCTTCATAGTTTTCATAGCTTACCTAAATATTCTTGACTTTTTGTTGCTCCAGATTAATTTTGTTATTTTTTCTAGCTATGTAAAATAATTCTTCAGCTTTGATTGGTAAGAACTCTTTCTTGTCTATCTCCTTTTTTGTTTGTTTTCTAATTAATTAATTTTATACTTTTTTTTCTGTCTTCCCCCCCTTACCTCCCAATCCCATGTTAAAGAAAACTATCCTATGACAAAAATTTTTAAATATAGGTAAAGTCATACTATAAGCACTTCTGTTTATCAGTTTCTCCCCACTCTGGAATTAGATAGCATCTTTCTTCATAGGCCCTTTATATTTGATTTGAGTATTTATAATAGAATAATTTATCACAGTCATATACCACAATTTCTTTAGCTATTCCCCAACTCTTGGGCATCACCTCAATTTCCATTTATTTGCCACAACAACTAGAGCTGCTATAAATATTTTAGAACATATAGGTTCTTTTCTTTTCCCTGATCACCGTGGGAAATAGACCTAACAGTGTTATTGGTGGGTCATAGGGTATATTCAGTTATATAACTCTTTGGTCATAATTGCACATTGCTCTCCAAAATTGATTGATTAGTTCACAATTCCACCAACAGTGTAAATGTCCCAATTTTCCACACCCCCTCCAAAATTTGTCATTTTCCTTTTCCCTAATTTTAACCAATTTGATATGTGAAATGATATCTCTAAGTTGTTTTAATTTGCATTTCTCTAATTAATAGCAATTTAGAGCATTTTCATATAATTATATATAATTTTGATGTTTTCATTAGGAAAAAACACTAACTGTTCTTATCATTTCAATATTAATCAATTGGGAATGACACACCTCCTTATCAATTTGACAAAATTTTCTATATATTTGAAATGTGTGACCTTTTTCTGAAAAAAAAATTGTCTATAAACCCTGCTCCCCAATTTTGCATTTTCCTTCTAATTTTGGCTATATCAGTTTTATTTGTATAAAACATTATTAATTAAGATTTCCATTTTACATCTTTCAATGCTCTCTATTTCATGTTTATTAATAAATCTGCAGAACACATTACATATCATATATGTTTTTGTGAGATCATTTTCACCATTCTTCTTCTCTTTTCCTGCTTCTCCCATTGCATCCCTTCATTTTTTTAGATCATCCCTGTATAATCAGTTCAAACCTAAACCCTTTCATAGAGTCCTTCTCATTGTTCTAATAATTATACATCTCTTAGGAATTAAATGTGTCATCTTCCCACACAGGAATGTAAACAGTATAGCCTTATTGAATTCCTTATGATTTCTCTTTCATATTTACCTTTTGATTCTTCTCTTGCATCTTGTATTTGTAATCCAAATTTTCTCTTCAGCTCTGGTGTTTTCTTCAGGAATATTTGAAAGTTGTCTATTTGCATAAATGTTCATTTTCCATGGAGGATTATAGTCAGTTTTGCTGATGGGTTATTCTTGATTGTAGGTTATTTTTAATTGTAATCCTTTTTTGCTTACCTTCCAGAATATCATATCTAGCCCTCGTCTCCATTAATGTGGTAGCTACCAAATCTTGCGTGATACTGACTGTGACTAAATGGTATTTGAATAATTTCTTTCTGAGTGCTTGAAATATTTCCTCTTTGACCTGAGAATTCTGAAATTTGGAAATAATATTCCTGGGATATTATTCATTTTGGTACCCCTTTCAGGTAATGATTATTGACTTCTTTCAATTTTTATTTTACCCTCTCATGCTAGGATAGCAGAGCAGTTTTATTTCATAACATTTTGAAATACAACATCTATGCTCTTTTTTCAATTATAGCGTTTCATCAGTTCAATAGTTCCTCATTTATCTCTCGATCTGTTTTCCAAATCAATTGTTTTTAGATGGAACATTTCATATTTTCTTCTAGTGTTTTTTCCCATTCTTTTGACTTTGCTTTACTGTTTCTTGATGATTTATAAAGTCAATAGCTTCTGGTTGTTCAGTTCTAATTTTTGAGGAATTATTTTATTCTGTAAACATTGTACCCCTTTTTTTCCCATTTGGCCAATCCTGCCTTTTGGGTGCAGCTAGAAAGTGCTGTGTATAGAGTGCAGGGCCTGGAGTCAGAAATATTTATCTTCTTGAGTTCAGATATGGCTTCAGACACTTACTAGCTGTGTAACCCTGAGCAAGACGCTTAGTCCTGTTTGCCTCTGTTCCTCATCTGTAAAATGAGCTGGAGGTGGAAATGGCAACCTACTCCAGTATCTTTGCCAAGAAAATCCCAAATGGGGTCACAAAGAGGAGGACACAACTGAAACAAAGACATAGCAGCTTTTTAAGGAATTCTTTTCATTCATTTCTCTTTTATCATTTGGTAATTATCTTTTGTAAGATGTTGTTCTCTTCATTCTTGTTCCTCTTTTACCAATCTGTTCATTGTCTTTTTAGAATTTTCTTGCATTGCTCTCATTTCTTCCCAATTTTTTTCTCTCCCAGTCTTACCTTATTTTCAAAATCATTTTTAGATTTCCCAGGAATTTTTGTTGGGCTTGCATTCAATTTGTGTTTCTCTTTTAATATAAGGCATTGGGGTTTTTTTTAGCTGTTTAAACCTCATTGTCTTCTCTTAATTTTTATCTCATCCTTCCTTGTCACCATAGTAGCTTTTAATAGTTGGGTTCTTTTATTATTCTTTCCTCATTGTTCTAGGATGTCTTGAGTTTGAATTTTATGCTGAGGTTGGTCTCTGGTTCTGGAGTTGGAGGTAGGGAGTCATTCTCTCAAGCTTCTGGCTTTATTAGCACTGATAATTTCAGTGCTTATTCTGGAGATTTGGAAGTTTTCAGTGCTTTCAGCTGGTGTGATACAGTATAAGGTATTGCTCCTGCTCTCTTTGTCTATATTCTTGTGCTTATCCAGGAGAGGCCTCTGATCCCTTGTACTTGAAAACTGAATTGCTTCTCAAAACTCCCTGCCTCCTTGGGACAGCAAGAGTTCCTCTCTGCCTTGGAACTGTGATCCAGAAGTGCTATAAGTAATGGAGTTCCTAAAGAGGACCTAGTCTTGCCCCCCTAGCACAGCTGTCCCCTTTAATTTCTTTCTGACCACTTGCCAGACCCCCTTAGCATCCCTGGCTTCAGAACTCCCAAAGCTATGACTGGTCTTGCTATTGCCACCTCTAAGACCCACAGCTGGTGTGAATCTAGGCAAGTCCGCATTCCATTTTCTCTGACCTCCTTTGTTGTCTTGGGCTAGGAAAAAGTGTCTCTCCCTGAACTTTTCTTTTTCTTTCTCTTTTGGCTCTTTCATTCCACAATTCTATTTGAGCAGTTATTTTAAAGTTGTTTAGAAGGGAATGTTGGGGAGTTTGTCTAAATCCTCTATGCTACCATCTTAGTTGTAACCAAAGATGTTTCTGTTTCCTTTACCTGGTTGCTCTCCTTTGTTCTTCAAGATAACCAAAATGACATCAATATTTTGGAGTTGATGTACAGTTTGTCTGACTGTGGATGATCAGACCAATATAAGTCAATAAGGCTCTACCATATAGGTCAGACACAAATAATCCACATGGATATTTGGAGTGGAGATACTCTAAATTTGGGTATTTCATGTCTTTTTCCAGCTACTGCAATTTTGTTTCTCTCATAGAGCATAGTACCTTCTTGACTATAGGAAAACCATGCTGAGCAGTCCTTTGCCAGTGTCTCCCATATCATGCAATGAATTCCAAGTTAAAGAAAGTCTTTTAACCTCCTGTACTTCAGTTTCCTCATCCATAAAATAAAAGGATTTCTATTAGATGTCTTCTGAGTTCTATTGTAGCTATAGATCTATGCTTCTTGGAACACAGAATCATTTGTAATATTAAAATAGATGAAAATATTTTACATCAAGTCAAACATTACCTAGACCAACTGTATACCTTTTAAACTGAGGCAACTGAAATGTGTGATAACGTGAATGATGTGAAATGTGCAACTGTAATAATATCATATTATTTGCCAGGGATTACAGAGCTAGGTTCTTAGAAAAAGAAGACCCTAACCCAGGTCTCTTGAGGCCTGGCCTAGCTCTCTCCTGAATTGGAAAAAATGATTTGATTTTTCTGTATGACATATTTTTCCTGCCAAACATCCATTATGTGACACCATAGAGGGAAATCCAAAGTAACAAATCACCCACAAAAGGGGCTGATTCTTCTATCAGTGATCCTGTGAACTGTTTACTTTTGTATCTCATTCAATGCCCATATCCCTTATGGTACCAGCAAACAGTAGAACCAAGTTTAAGCTGCAAACCTGAGATTGGAATGTAAAATAAACTTTGATGAATTCATTGACATGAATGTCTCTTTTTGCCACTTTTTCCCCCCAAATCCTTTCTATTGCTGCTGTTTCCAGGCAAAATGAAATCCCTAGTCTTCCTCTTAATTTAAACTTCCAGTCAATCATAGGTGGAGAGTATGTAATCCAGACAACACTTTCAACTGATTGCATCTATTGTTACTGGGGCTTTGCAAATTAATATTATTATTATGACTAGGAACAGCAGAAACAACCAAAAATGCATATGTTTATGTGTCACTTTGGTTTTCAAATTACTTTCTACATATTTTTGTCCTTTCATTCTTTAAATTTATATCTCTGTTCACATTCCATTTTCTAATGATATTGGCTTCCTTTCTCTTGAAACAAGACACTTCACCTCCATATTGTATGACTTTAAACTGTTTCTTTCCCCTCATATCTAGAATGTTCTTCATCCTGAATTCCTCCTCTGGTTTCCCTCTCTTCCTTCAAGAATCAACTCAAATCCTGCCATCTGTAAGAAGCCTTTCCCAATCCTTTTCAATGATAGTTTCTTCCTTCCGAGATTTCCTCCCATCTGTCCTGTATATCCCTTGTAAAACATTGTAGTCATCCCTCCTATGCAGACAATTGTATTTTGTATCATCCAAGATAATTTAGTGTGGGTCCCTACCATTTTTACTATTGAACTCCTAATGTCCTTTCAATGACCGTTGTGTCTTTAAGCCAGAGTTGGAAGACATTCTATGGGCCATTTAACTACAAATCCTCACTTTTACCTGTGGGGAAACTTAAGTCCAGTGTGGTTAAATGATTTGACCAGGGTCACAGAGATAATAAATTACAGACCTCTGATATTATGACTCTGAGTTCCTTGTTCATTTTTCCTGAATCACACTATAATCCATATTAGGAACTCAGGGGTAGTGACAGAAAGGAACAGAAAATAATAAGCCCTGATGTATAGTTGCACCAAAAACCAGTGTAAATAAATGCAAAACTACCAAAAGTAAAATCTAAATAAATACACCTTCTTTCGCACCTAATTTTTTTTTTAATGTAGCCTATTCTCATTAAAGAAATTCCTCCCACCAATGCAGGTCAGTGACACTTCTGTAATATACTTTGACACTGTTTTGAATGGAGAGGTACAAACAGGTTTATTGTCCTACCCATGATCACACAGGTAAAATCAGAGCCATTGAATCTTCAAGCTAAGACTAGCCCTCAACGCACTATGAGAAGTGACTCTCAAAATACATTATACTGGACTAAACCTAGGCTGTCTCTACATCCAAGCTGAGCCCTTAAAATCATATCTCTTTGAAAAGAAAGGAAAATAGAAGCTTACATTGAAAAGTAATCAAAGAGATATAATGGAGCTTGGAGATTGCTTTGGAGTATATGGGTTTGCATCCAGACACTGAAACATAATCTATATAAAACTGAGGACAAATTAATTCCACACTCTTGGTCTCAGTTTGTTTACCTGTAAAAAGGGGCAGTTGGACTAGATGACTTTCAAGGCTCCTACTATTCCAAAATGAATTTTATCCCTTTTATCCCAAACACATTTAAATACTATAAAGCAATTTGCCATGAGAGATATTACAGGAAGATCATTATAGAGTACTGGTATATGAGTTAGGTTGGGTAGGAAATCAATGGGGCAGCTGGGGTGTGAGGAGAATAGGGTACTAGGCTGGAGTCAAGAAGACTCATCTTCCTCAGTTCAAATCTGATCAGACATTTATTTGCTGAGTGACTCTAGGAAAATCACTTGACTCTGTTTTCCTCAGATTCCTCATCTGCACAATGATCTGGAAAAGGGAATGGGCAACCTCACCAAAAAAAAAACCCAAATAGGGTCATGAAGAGTTGAACATGACTGAAAGGATCTCAACAACAAAAATTCAATAGGCAATGACAGGGAAACCTGGTACTCAGAAGTAATTTATTCAGAGGGACACATAGTAAGGGACCTTAGCAAACATCAAACAAAACCCCTAATTTTGTATTTTTGGAAACTGAGGCATGAAGGGATTAATTAAAATAGGGTCAAACAGCCAACTGCTAACTATCAAAGGCAGGCTTTGAATTCAGGTCTTCCTGACCTCAAATTCCATTGTTTTCTCTGCTCCCCTGCATGGTGCTCCTCACTTTTTCAGCACTTTTTGTACAGTGGAGGAAAGAAGGTCTCGGTGTGCCTGAATGAAACAACTCTTCTGTCCTTATGTCTCTCTTGTTTCTCACATAAGGGGTCAAAATTAGTAGCTTCAAAGAAAAGTACTGTTGATTGTGAATGCATCTCACATTTGCTTGTTGGTTCCTTTTTGTCAGTTCCAATTAGACATGCAACTCCTTTGACACTTGCTAAATTGGGAGAAAGGATTTGACAGTGCACACAAGAGGTAGTGGAGAGTAAGTGGCCCACAGGGATTTCTTTATTCCAAAGCTTAAAAAGCAACATTGAATGCTGGAAAAATTTAGATTATCAAACAGCTGAAATCTCTCTGGGCAGGTCTGGATTAACAGACCACATCGAAGGATCCTGCTGCATCCAAAGGAGACAAAACCCCAGCTTTAATTAATGATAAGGCTGACATGGTCAGGGCCATTGCACAGTGAAGGGAGATTCCATGCTAAATCATCGGGTAAGGGTATAAAACCCTGCCACCGTAAACAGTCTGGCGGTGAGAGCTAACAGCAGGCAATCCCTAGAGACTTGACAATTTCCCTGCCTGTTTCTGAACTTCCATTTCCCCTGCCTTGTTATTAAGGGTGTCAGGAGCATTGGATGTCTTCCCGCTACCTTCCCACAGGGAAACATATTCCTTTCTCCTGTCCTTAAATGAGAACCAGGGTAGAGCTGAGTAGCATCAGAAGTAGCAGCAGCCCAGAAAGAAAGGGTAAGATACTTTCTCAGCATCTTAAGTGCCTCCCCTGGGGGCCCTGAATTCCACAGGAGAGAGGGGCCAGCCTAATGTGTTGCTTTAAATGATAGCAAGATTTGAGGGAGCATAAATGTGGTCTCCTGAAAGGGAACCCAGATATCGACTGTCCCAGTTTACTTTCCTCTTGTACCACACTTGGTACACTTGGAACTGCAAATACAGTCCAGAGAAGTTAAATTATTTGAACAAGGTCATATTGGTTATGTGTGACAGAATTGGCATTTAGACCCAGGTTTTCTGATTCTAAAGCTATCACATCCCCCACTGCATCACACTGCCTTTTCAATATTGCTGCTCCTTATTATCTGCTTAGATATATCAGTACTAACTAATGTGGACTATAAAGGAAGAGGGAAATGGATGGGGATAAGTATGGCAAAAGTGAAATGACATCGGTGAGTTCCCCAGGATAGGAAATTATTATTTTCCCCCAATTATTCAAATGAGACATGATGATAAAGACAGAGCTACCTTTCTGACTTGCCATTTCTGACTGGTTTAACATGATTCCATAAAATCATGAGTTCAGACCTTGACAAAAGTTCACATATCATTGGGAAAGTAATGGTGTAATGGAACCCAGGCTTGATTTGGCAACAGGAGCCACATGTTAGAATCTTGACTTTAGTGCTTCCTAGGTGTGTGACCATGAAGAAGTCATTTGGCATCCTTGACCTGTGCTATCTTCATGTTTAAAATAAGGATTCTAGTAATTACTAGACTGACTTCCAGGATTGCTGTGAAGAACTGGTTTGAATGCCTTCAAGATTTTTCAAGAAGTTTTTTTTTTTCCCTTGTAATCTAGAGGAAGGAAATAAACGTTTATATGGTGCCTGCCAAATACCATGTACTGTGATAAATGTTTTACAAATACTTTCTCACTTGTTCTCATAACTCTTGGAGGGAGGTACAATTATGATCTCCATTTTATAGTTGGTGAAACAGAGGTAAACATAGATTAAATGACTTGCCCAGGGTCACACACCTAGGAAATATTTGCAGATGCATTTAAATCACTCAGATCTTCCTAACTCTAGGCCCAGGGCTCTATCATCTGTGGCATCTAGTTTCCTAACATCCACCTAGTAGTTTTACTAGAACCCTTTATTACATAGTTGATAATACTGAGTTCAAAGTGTTGAAATGAATTGGCCAAATCTCAGAAATAATAATAACATACCAGTACAGCAATGAATTCATGAGCTTGGTTATGTGGATGTGCCATAGACCAATGAAAATACCAATCAATGCATATTCAAACCTATTAATTCCTGACCATCCTCAGGCACCCTTGTCCTTTACCTCCCTTATGTTCTTTGCAGAGGGATCCATCCAAGGTTCTGAGGTCTTTTTTAAAGATCCCTTGACATATTAAGGATTCCAGTGGAGCATAAGGGCTGTCTATCAGTTGTGCTTTGCACTCACTGTGTGCCAAGCTCATCTTTTTATTTTCCATCATGCATTTCTTTGCTGAATTCCTTTATACGTGCCTCTTGTGCAGTAATGATAAATTGTATTTTTATGGTACTTTGAAGTGTATTGTGAACATGGGGGGATTGATAGGGTAACATGGTATATCAGAAAGAATACTGGCTGTGGAGTCAGAGAATCTGGTTCCTATCCCAACTCTAAATTTGATTTCCTCTATGATGTTAGGCAAATCAGTTAACCACCACTGGTGTGATTCTTCTTCCACAAAAATGAAGCATTTAGATTATGTAACTTCTAAGGTCCTTTTCAGAACTGTCTGTGTTATTCAATGATCTCATTTTAATTTTAAAACACCATTACTTTAGGTAGATACATGCATTTTTATCCTTATTTTACAGATGAAGAAACCAAAACTCAGAAGGTTAAGTGACTTGTTCATGAGTACACAGGAACTGCCAAAGGAAATATTTAACAATTGATCTTCCTCACTTCAAGTCCAGTCATATATCTGTTATTATATTATTGTCTTTCATTTTTGGATGGAGATGGGGAGGTTTAAAATTTAAGTGATTTGCCTAATTTCATACTTAGAACCTAGAACAAAGTTAATGTATGTAGGAGGAGAAATTTAGACTGAAAGAAACTCCCAATAGATTGTTGTCCAAATATATTAAATAATTATTAAAATATTTTAATGGAATGTATCATTTACCATGCATGCCTATTCACATATGTACATACACATGTTTGTATATAGGCATAAATCTATGCATTATATATGCTCCTCTGATCATGTTTGTATATACACATATGTATACATACATACACATACATAGAGAGGTATATGTAATGTGTATATGTGTATATAAGCACATATAAACACTTTGGTGGTAACAGAGTACATGCTTTCTAGTCCATATCTTGTAAACAAGTACGTGATCATCAATAAGGCAATATTTAAGCAATTGTGGTATATCAATTGCTGGGCTATACAGAAAGATGAATATAAGGACTATGGGAAGACATATGAATTAGTATCAATGAGGAGGGAGAACCAGAAATATATGTATGTGTGTATGTGTATACACACATACATTCACATACAATATTACTACAATACAGTAAATACGGGGAAAAGATGCCACCAGACCCACCAAACCACCTTTCCCCCCCAAAAATACAGTAAAATTATTGCCAAGCTTGGTCCTATAAAAAGAGATGAAAAAATGCCTCTGTGACCTGAAGAGGTGAGGGCTTATAACTATGCAGCAAAGTATATACAGTGTCAAGCTTTGCTGTATTCTTTAGTTTTAATGAACTAACTCTCACTCTCTCTTTCTCTCTCATTTTCATAAAAAAATAAAGGAATGGATATAATGGGAAATTAAAGTAATGGAAAAATAAAATATACAAATAAGAATTTATTTATTTATTTATGAAAAAAAAAACTGGAACCCAGGCCTTTTAACCCTAAGGATAGAATCATTCCTGTTATATCTTTTCTCCTCATTTGTAGTATGCAAGTCATTTGGAGGAAGATGGCCTTATCCCCTCTCCCCCCACTATTTATATTAAAAAAAAACACTTAGAAATATAATATAGTCTGTCTAAGATAAATGCTTATGTGACTAATTCTTAGGTAAACACTACTTCTGGATAGCAAGTACTTATCTAGTACTTAACCTAGTCTATGTTTCCCAAATCTGTTAGGGAGGTCTTCTCTATCGGCCTTGTAAAAATCCTGAAAGAATTTTAAAAAACTCTGAAAATATTCATCATGACTCAATAAGGTTTTCCTTGGTATAAAGAGGTCATCTCTAGACTCTTTGACTTATGTCAGTCTGGCTACCTCCATGGTTACTCTGATGTTGGTGGAGGGGGCAGGGTTGAGTTATTTCTGTATTTATGTGTTGTCTCTTATTTGACATTGACAGAAACTTGGGCTAATGTCAGAGACAGAACTAGGGACCAAATCATATATCTACAATGATGATTTTGTTTCAACTGATCTCTCAGGCCTTCATTAGAAGCATTAGACTGGAAAACAAGAATGTTGGGGGTTTTTTTGCTCTTTTTTTGGAGGGGGGAGGGCAGGGTAATTGGGGTTAAGTTACTTGCCCAAGGTCACACGGCTAGTAAATGTTAAGTGTCTGAGGTCAAATTTAAACTCAGATCCTCCTGACTCCAGGGCCAGTGCTCTATTCACTGTGCCACCTAGCCACCCCAAGGTGAATGTTTAAAGTTATGAAATATGTGTCAATTTCATAGGTCAATTTTGTTCTTCAAGTAGCGGAGAAACAGCAATAATTTTTACTTTTTCAGCCATATGGATGAAAATAAAGCTTTGGTATTTTAATTGTTAACAAATTTTTTATCCTTCTAAAGAAGGAGAGGGAAGCTCAATGAATAAATCAAAAAGATGTTTTTATCTAAGATTGACTTTGTTTTTAGTTAATATGCAATGTTACAATCACCAAAAGTAGCATTTTCTGCCCTTGCCAGCACACAGCATTGTTCTGATGAGTGTTTAATGGCACACTTGTGCTATAGGAAAATGTCTAATATTTGCTTTAGAGTGGAGACTCCTGGAGTGAGCGCCTTGCTGTTCCATATATAACCACTGACTGAGAATTAAATTTTACTATCATTATCGTTATTCAGTATTTCAGAGGCTCTTCTGTTTAAATGGGCTTTGATCTCAGCTCATCCTACTTAGTCATGGGGCCTAGAAAGGCTCAATAAATATGATTTGATTCTGAGGAACAGAAGGCCAATATTACTGACTTTGTCATGCATAGAAATGGGCTGAAATTTCATCCATCATAACAAAGAGCAATATCAGAAGTGGAATGAAGTGATCAAAATACTTCATTCTATGGCCCTTTCATTAACAGAAGAATCATTTCTTTTTCCTCCCATGTCAAGAATGAGTGTTGAGATCCAGATCCTTCCTGTAGTTTGTTTTTCAAGAGTTCTATTGTTGTTTTTGTTTGATTAGCAGCACTTTGTATAAGTAGTTAATCTGTAAAAAGGTCTGGGGTTTGAAGTGGACTGCAAGAGAATTAAATAAGCAATTTGCATAATTCAACAATAGTATATGACAACCAATGCAATGATTAGACCACAGTAAAAGAGGCATATTTTATAGGAATAAGGAGGTAAGTGTGCTGTTATACTCTTCCCTAGCTATATGTCTAGAATACTACCTTTTCTTCTGGTGCCACATTTTATTAAGGATATTAATAAGAAGGGAGCAATTTGGGGCGGCTAGTTGGTGCAGTGAGTAAGAGTGCCGGCCCTGGAGTCGGGATGACGCAGGATTGGTTCCGGCTTCAGTACTTAGCACCCACACATAAATTACTAGCCGTGTAAGCTTGTGCAAGTTACTTAACCCAAATTGCTTTTAAAAAAAAGGGAGTAATTTAGAAGAGAGGAAGAAAGACTATAAAAAAAAACAAGTTCATAGACGGCAGGTTAAGTATCCCTCCAAATCCTAATGTCTGAACATTATCTGGAAAGCATGGTATATAACGTATTAGCACTTATTAACTAGCATAGATATATCTCTCAAATCAGCCATCTGTCACCTTTTAGAGTACATAGACATTAGGGAACAAGTCTTATGCTATATTTATTGAAAGGGAGGTTGTTCAGTTAGAGACTTGGATTCTATGAAGACCCTAGAAATGTTCTAGTAGAAACAACAACAACAAAAACCAATGCCCCCAAAAGACAGTTTGAAATACTAATATTCAATAGACACAAATTAGTCTATATTATTTTGAGGGAATGCAGTATTTGTTGGCACACAGAAGATGAGAGCAGAACTTCGTACACATGGTAGGCAAGAGGGAAATAAGAGAGATCAAACCTGAAAAGGAGCCATGTTTAGGGGCCATTTATGGACTTCCATCTATTTCTTTAACTTCCAACAGTGTGGGAGAGAATCACGTCTGAATTCTGTTTCTGCAAGTTTTTACCTATGTGATAATGTGAAAGTCATTTACCCTCTGACTCCCATTTTAAGCCATTTGTAAAATGAATGAATTGGGTTGAAGGGTCTCCCTAGTACCTTTTTCTCTGTAAGGTCTGTGGACCCTGAAGATATGAAGGAGCATATCTGAAGAGGCCCAAGTATGGATTACCTTAAAATCTTATAAACATAATACATATATGACTAATGAAAATATGAATTGTAAGCCATGCTTTCATGATTCCTCGGATCTGTGGAAGCAAAAGATGCAATTGCATTGTTACACTCCTGGAATCCTATGTGAGGTGCTCAAATCATCTGAAGTAGATGTATGTCAAGGATCCTACCTTACCTCATTAATGCATTTACTTTTTTTTGAGATTAGCCATCTAGGGCAAAATGTTCCCTTTGTCAGACATCTGAACTTGATCAAAAGCAGATGTTACTTGCTTTACAATATGGATGCCCAGAAAAAAAAATATATGACTTCTATATTTAGTTGAGAAAACCAATAGACATGTTTCGTAATAAGATAAAAAACCATAACAAAAATGGGGTCACTGAAGTGTTTTCCTAGGTTACCAATATTTGTGATAGTTTACTTCCTTACCTCAGCAATCCAAAAACAGCAAACTACCCACTGTGTGATCCTCCACTCTCCAGTGCCCAGTGGCACAAATTTACCACCACACCGCAAAGCTAGATTTCTAGATTCTGATTGCCATAGGAGTCTTTTTTCATGGCTCACTTTCCTTCTCAAACCTTGTAGAATTGAAGGTCCAATTTTGTAGGGAAAGCTGTCTCATCTTCTTGCATATCTGTACCTATTGGAATGTTCTATGGACCAACATTGCTCCCTTCCTGAATAGTCCTGTCATCCCATAAATCAATACTGCTCAATAGCTTTCAACAATATGGAAATTCCTAGTTCTAGATAAAATTAATTAAGAGCTAAGAAAAATCATGTTCAGCAGAGTTTATGATTTAGACATGCAATAGGAAAACTAATAGGTTGGAACACACTACAGAGTCAGTTCTAGAAATTTGCACTTCAACCAATTAAAGGAATGATGGGGATTTTTTTTCTCTTCTTCCTCCAAATACTGTGGCCTCATAATTGCTATCTCTTTCTGTATCTTCTCTAATACCTATTGTTATTATGCTGGGGTAGAAAAAGGGTAGGGTTGAGGGACATGAATGGTGTCTCTGATCCATAATGGTGTATACTGAGGCTGAGCCATACTTTCCAGTTATGAGGACCACTTGGTGAGATGCTTAGTAACAGAAAGAGGTTGAATCAAATGTTTAGGCGAGACCTCACCTCTGATACTGAACAGCTGTGAGATCATAGGCAAGTTACTGAATCTCTCTGAGCCTCAGGTGAAAATGGGAACATTGCTTATAGACCTTTCCTCAGAGTGGTGACATGTAAATTGCTTTGCAAACCTGAAAGTTCATTGAATGTTAGTGGGTTTTAATTTGCGGCATCTACTCTGTCATGTGCACATGTATGTGTGTATGTGTATATGTGCCTGTGTGTGCGTGAGTGTGGGGTGACAATGAGATAAACCTGTTTTAATGTGGTATTGGAGAACAAAGTATAAGTAGATGATTCACTTTTAGTTACTAAAATCTATCATGGAATCCAGGTTGTTTCTAATATAATAGAGTGCCAGGCCTGGAGTCAGTAAGACTCATCTTCTTAAGTTTAAATCTGGCCTAAGACATTTACTGGTTATGTGAACATAAATAAGTCACTTCACCCTGTTTTCCATAGTTTCTTCATCTATAAAATGAACTTTAAAAGGAAATGGCAAACCACTCCAATATTTTTGACAAGAAAACTGTAATGAGGTCATGTAGCAGCAAGCACCCCAACATCTCCAGGGTGGCTGCCAACACAGGTTCTTAGATCTGCTTTTCTAAAGAAAAGCAACTCAAAATGGGTTAACAATCTTGCTTTAATACAACATATGTAATTTACCTAGTTCAGGGGAAAAAGGTCATCAACCCAAACTTCAGAGAATACAAACAAATTACAAGCAGACAAGAAATACAGAGAAACATCAGCAGACAGACTTCCATCTATCTGTCTGACCATTACATCCATAACTAGTCAGTTACCAGAGAGGGAAGCACAAACATCTGGGTTTTCAAAGCCCGGGGTGGTGGGGGGGATTGGGGAGGTGGGTGGCTCAACAGCTGCCCAGAGACTCCTCTTATCAAATCACCTAACTTTTCTCAAAGTGAGCCCCAAAGCAAAGCCTCACATTAGGGTATAAATAGCCTTCTCTTGGCTCAGAGAATGTCACAACCTTCTTGACCTACTGCCAAATCACAGAGCACCAAGGTGTGGGCATTCCTGAAAAAACAAGCCTCCTACCACAGACTCCAGGTGACCACATTCAGGCTATTAGGGGGCAGAGTATATTTTCAAATCAAGGAAGGTTCTCAGAGACTCTTAAGCCTATCAAAGGGCCTAGGGGCAGGGAAGATCTTAAATTCCCATTCCCAAAACAGGTCAGGAAGAGTTGGACATGATTGAAAAGACTGAATGACAACAAGAAGATAATCTCTATCTCTTTGGACTCAAAGAACATTATTTTTTCTTACTAGGCTACTGTAACTTCTCAGGGTCAGGTTAAAATCACCTGCTGTATAGCCCTCTGAACCCTGATAAGGCAGTGGTTTCCTTTCCTTGGTTCTCTCCAACATCTTTTCAGCTAGTAATACTTTAAATCTCTTCTGGTTTCCTAGAGAACTTTTCTCTACCTGCTGCTTCTCACTATTCAGGCTTTTCTAATTGACAGAACAGGCCTCTGGTCTATATTTTCTTTGGGCTGTCTCCTAAAGTACCTCTAACCTGGATCAAAACATCGTATCTGTTGCCCCCCTACACTCTCTAAACAGCTTCCTTTTTTCTCCATTTCTGACTCATTCCTCTGGTCACCAGCTCACAGTGGTGCCCTTAACTGGTCTGTCAATCAGTCAGGAAATTAGCATTTCTGAAATTCATTCTTACATTTGAGAACCTTTCCACCTATAAAACAGAATATATTAAAATTCTATATATCATATATGGGTCTTTGACAAAGGATAATAAAAAATATAGAACCTTGTTATCTAGCATGATTTTGGTTACTATACTATATTATTTTTTAAAGTCTCACATGATTATTTTATTTTTATCTTATCTTTATTTTTCTAAATTACATGTATTTTAATATTTTGTTTATTTTTTAATTTTGTTTCAAATCATCTCCCTCATTTCTTCCTCTATACTATGCTGGAGAAAGGAAAATGATTTTTTAGATGGCTTAGTGGATAGAGTGTTAGTTCTCGAGTCAGGAAGACATGAATTCAAATTTAGCTTCAGACACTTAGTAATTATGTAACTAAGGGAAAATCTACCTTAATGCACTGGAGAAGCATATGGTAGACTATTCCAATAGCTTTTGGTGATGGTAGGGGAAACAACTAGGTGGCACAGTGGATAGACGGCCACACCTAGTGTCAGGAAGACTCTTCCTATTTTCAAATCCAGCTTCAGACACTTACTAGCTTTATGACCTTGGTCAAGTCACTTAATCCTGTGTGCCTCAGTTTCTTCATCTATAAAGTGAGCTGGAGAAGAGAAAGGCAATACATTCTAGTATCTTTGCCAAGAAATCTCCCAAAGGAGTCACAACTCCAAGTGTAAAGTCATTAAACAACAATAAAAACAAAATGCATACGAAGTCATGAAAAACTTAATTCCATATTAGTCATGTTGTGAAGGAAAATATCGACCCCCCAAAAGTTAAAAATGTAAAAAAAAAACCTCTATTTTTTGTATTGATGCCTTTTTAGTGATAAATTTCATTTCTGAGTAGATTTTCCCTCCCCTTCCCTTCAAAGAAAATGATCCTTTGTAACAAATACTTAAAGTGAAAGAAAAAAATCAATACAGAAAAAATAACCAACCCATGAACTATATATGTCCATGTGCAATATTTGACAGTCATAGCCTTCCAACTCTACAATGATGGAAGAGAAGGATTACAATGGTATTCTTAACTCTGATGCAAGTTCAGCATGATTATGAGTTCTGTATGTTTGCTGTTATTTTTGCTGAAATGGAAATGACCCTGCACTGATCATCTGTACTCCATTTCCTGATAAAGAGACATATATTTGCAAGATAGTAAAACAGGTTAGAGTTTCCATCTCTAGACTCTACAGTGCCTGGTACATTAACTGAAATAGTTCTTTTTTTTTTTTTCTTCTGCCTCATTCTTAAAAAAAACAGTAATTTCTTCATTTTTAGTTTTCAACATTCACTTTCAAAAGTTTTAATTTTCTCTGACTCCTTTCCCTCCTCCGTCCCCAAGATGGCACACAATCTGATATAGGCTCTACATATACATTCCTATTGAACATATTTTCACATTAGTCACGTATCGAAGAATTAAAATGAATGGGAGGAACCATGAGAAAGAAAAAGTAAGACAAAAAGAGAGAGCAAGTACTATGCTTTGATTTGCATTCAGATTTCAGATTTCTTTCTCTGGATGTAGAAGGCATTTTCCATCATGAGTCTTTTGGGCTTGTAAAACTATACTTTCATTGGAAATTAGACTATCATTTCTTTCTCTGGAGCTGGGTGGCATTTTTTCTTCATTAGCCCCCCAGAATTGTCTTGGATCATTTTATTGATCAGAATAGCTATGCCATTTAAAATTGTTCATAATAACAATAATGCTGTTACATGTAGAATGTACTCCTGGATCTGCACAGAACACTTTTCATCAGTTCATAGAATTCATCCTAGAATTTTCTGAAACCACCCTTCTCATCATGTCTTAGAGCACAGTAGAATTCCAATAAAATTATATATCATAACTTGTTCATCCATTCTCTAAATCTTTGCTACCACATAAAAAACTTCCATAAATTTTTGTACACATCTTGGTCCTTGTCCTTTTCCTTTTATCTCTTTTGAATACAGAACTAGTACTGGTATGGCTGGGTCAAAGGGTGTGCCAAATTCTATAGCCTTTGAGTCACAGCTTCAAATTACCCTCCACAATGCTTGTATTGTGTCAAATGTCCACCAACAATACATTAGTATCCCAGTTTTTTTGCCAAACTGCTCAAAGATAAGTTATTTTCCTTTTCTGTCAAATTAGTAAGTCTAAGAAGTATGAGGTGATCTCTCAACATTGTTTTAATCGTTATTACAAGAATTTTTATACCACTATACATAATTTTGATTTCTTCTGAAAACTTCCTATTTATAACCTTTGATAATTTTTCTTCTTAAGGAATTTTTTCTTATTTCTATAAATTAGAATCAGTTCTCTATATATTTGAGAATTGAAGCCTTTCTCAAAACAAAAGTTTCCTGCTTTCCTCTCAATCTTGGCTGCATTGGTTTTCTTTATTCAAAACCTTTCAAAATTTATTCCACCAAATTAATTCTGTTACAATTTTGGGGGGGTATTTTGATTGCTATGGTGCTAAATGTAGCAATTATTTTAGGTAGGGTTGTCATTTTTTTTATGTTGACTTTGGCTACATTGATGTCATACAGCTTCTTTATGGTCTGCTTGATCTGATGCTTTTTGGCCTTGGCATCCACAATGAAGACTAGAGTGTTACTGTATTCAATATTCTTCAAAGCAGATTCAGTAGTCAAGGGAAACTTAACAAGCTTTTTTCTCTGACGGGCACTTTTACAAGGTTATTTGGGATGTCTTCAAAGTCTTCGTGTCTTGGGTCACTGGAAGGTGGGGAATGTTCATATCTTCTTCCTTTTGTGGCTATGGACACCTTTTAGCTCCATGTTCTTGGCCTTCAAGGTGTTGGGCTTGGCTTCTGTCTTGTGGGGGACAATGATTTTATTCTTCACTTTTGGCACCTTCTTGGGGGAATGGCCATTTTTATTATTTTGTTTCAACCTAACCATGAGTAATTATTATCTCTCCAACTGCTTATATCTGACTTCATTTTTGTGGCAGTATTTTATAACTGTGTTTATTTATCTTGAGTTTTTCTTGGCACATTGACTCCCAAATATTTTATATTGTCTGAAGTAATTTTAAATAGAATTTCTCTATCTCTTGCTGCTTGATTTTGTTGAAAATATATGGAAATGCTGATGATTTGTATTGGTTTTGTTTATACACTGCAATTTTACTAAAGTTGTTAATTATTTCAACTAGTATTTTAGTTGATTCTCTAGGATTCTCTAAGTATGCCATCATATCATCAGCAAAGAGTATTATTTTTTTCAATATTGAGAATTCTAATTATTCAGGTTATAAAGAAGGATTGTATGAGATGGAATGAACAATGGGAAAGAGGAAATAAAACCAAACAAGAAAAAGGAAAAGAGCAGGTAGTTTGCTTCAAACTGGATTCATACTCAGCTCTTTCTAGCTCTTTCTCTGGATGTAGACATCTCTCTCCATCATGTGTCTTTTGGGGTTAGTCAACTACCTGCTCTTTTTCTTTTTCTTGTTCTTCATTATAACCTGACTAACATCTCATGTGAAAGTATTTGCAGATCCTATACTTGATTGTATGCTGTCATGGGGGGTGGGGAGGGAGGGAGAGAAAGAAACTCAAGAAATTGGAAAACTGAATCTTGTAAATTAAAAGTAAACAAACAGAATGTGAAAAATGAGAGATATTGAAAGACACATATATTCACATACCATGTGTGTATATATATATATGTGTGTGTGTGTGTGTGTGTGTGTGTGTGTGTGTGTGTATGTATATGTATACACACACACACACACACACACAAAGACAGACAGACAGAAACAGAGAGAGTCAGAGACAGAGACAGAGAAAGTCAGAGAGAACAGAGAGAGGAGAGAAAGAGAAGCTGAGAAAATAATAGGGAGAAAAGGAGAGAGAGGAAGAAAAGGAATAAGAGAAGGAGGGAGAAAAAAAATAAATGAACAGAACCAGGACAACATAATACATAGTAACACCAACATTGTGTGATGTTCAACAATAATAGACTTAGCTCTTCTTAGCAATAAAAAGATCAAAGATAATTCTGAAGAAAGTCTCATTATGGAAAATGCTATCCATATCTAGAGAAATATCTGTGGAATCTGAATGCAGATTGAAGCATATTGTTTTCACTTTTCTTTATTTTTTTTCTTATGTTTTTTTCCACTTTTGTACTAATACTTCTTTCACAACATGACTAATGTGGAAAAATGTTTAACATGATTGTACATACATAACCTATATCAGATTGCTTTCGTCCTTGGGCAGGAGGAGAGAAAGGGATGAACGGAGAAAAATTTGGATTTCAAAATCTTACAAAAAATAAAAGTTGAAAGCTATCTTTTCATGAGATTGGAAAAAAATCTATGAAATAAATAAAAGAAAACTACATTTTTTTCCTATGCTTTCTAGTACTTTTAATAAAAATTCTATTTTTTTTCATAAGAATTTCTGGACCTATGAAGATAATAATATGATTTTTGTTTTTTTGTTATTTATATTTACTATAATTTGTTGTAAAAGGAATTTTATAGGGTTCCTGCTTTTAGTTTATTATTGGAATTATCTTCTTTAAATATTTGGTAGAATTTGCTTTTGAATCCATGTGGCTCTGGGGATTTTTTTTTCCTTAGGTAGGTTATTGATGACTTGCTTACTTTCCTTTTTTAATATAGGAATATTTAATTATTCCCTTCCCTTATCTATTATACAAAATAGTTTATATTTTGTAAATATTTATTTATTTTATTTAAATTGTTAAATTTAATGGCAAATAATTTGGCAAAATAGTTCCTATTTATTGCTTGAATATCATCTTCATTGGTAGCAAATTCATCTTTTTCATCTTTAATACTGGTAATTTGGTTTTATTTTTTAAATCAAATTAGTCAATCATTTATCTATCTTTTTATTTTTTATAACACCAACTCCTAGCTTTGTTTATTACTGTAATGATTTTCTTCAATTTTATGATTCTTTTCTTTGATATTGAATAATTTCAACTTGATGTTAACTTGGGAATTTATTTTTTCTTTCATTTTAGCTGTTCACTCAATTTGTTCATATGCTCTTTCAACACTTTATATAACTATTTAGAGACATAAATTTTCTCTTGTTACTGCTTTAGATACATCTCATAAATTTTGGCATGTTGTCTCATTGTTGCCATTCTCTGTAATTAAATTATTTATTGCTTGTATGATTTGTTCTTGATCCACTCAAGTTTTTAGGCTTAGATTATTTATTTTCTAATTAATTTTAATCTAAATTTCATAGCTCGTTAGTGAATGTTTTTTTACTGCATTGTGGACTAAAAAAAGATGAATTTAAGGGGTGGCTAGGTGGCACAGTGAGGAAGAGCGCCTGCCTCGGAGTTGGGATGACCAGAGATCGAATCTGGCCTCAGAAAATGAGCACCCACACATAAATAATGACTAGCTGTGTAACCTTGAGCAAGTTACTTAACCCCAAATGCTTTAAAAAAAAAAAGATGAATTTAATATTTCTTCTTTTTTGTATTTCGTTGTAAGATTTTTATGCTGTAAGTTATGATTGATTTTTGTGAAGGTGCCATGTATAGCTAAGGGGTGGGGGGGAGTGTACTTCCTTTTAGTTCCATTCAGTTTTCCCAAGAGTGCTATTATCTTTTACTTTTCCAAAATTCTATCCATCTTATTCTCTTCTATCTTGTTTATTTTATTGTTACATTTATCTAACTCTGAGTGGGTGATGTTGTCTTAGCTCCCTATTATAGTTTTACTGTTTATTTCCTCCACTAACTCATTTAACTTTCCCTTCAAAAATTTGGATGCTTGGGATGGCTAGGTGGCTCTTTACCTACCCTTTCCCCTTACTGCTATTTCCCTCCCTTTTAACCACCACCCCCCTTCTTGTTCCTCCCTTATTCCTCCTAATGCCTATGGGCACAAT
The DNA here is from genome assembly GCA_011680675.1 of Gymnobelideus leadbeateri. NCBI lineage: Eukaryota > Metazoa > Chordata > Mammalia > Diprotodontia > Petauridae > Gymnobelideus > Gymnobelideus leadbeateri. Next base: position 778,311 of record WOXC01005690.1, on the reverse strand, counting down.
GGATTTTTATACTTATCAGGGTATGTTATTCCCTCTTTGTCCCAAACCAATGAGAGTAAATTTCATGCAGTGTTCCTCTCCCTCCATCCTTTCTGTCTACTATAATGATTTTTTTCACATTATAATCTTAAATTTAACTGATTATGTTCATCCCTCTTTGAACCAGAACCAATAAGAATAAATGTTTTATGATGTTCATCTCCCTCCCTCCTTATGTTTTTCTGCCTCAAACCTTACTTTTCTCCCATTACAGTACCTTTGGATCCCTTAATAAGTTTTTTTTGTTTGTTTTGTTTTGTTTTTTGTTTTTTATCATCACATTAGTTCATTTATACCCACACACTCTATCTATGCAGTTCCCTTTTAAAGATCACGATAATCATAAAAAATTCAGTATTGGCAGGTATCAGCTTCTCCTATAGGGATGTAAACAGTTTGCTCTTATTTAATCCCAAATCATGTACATGTGTGTATATGTGTGTATATGTATGTGTAAGTGTGTGTGTGTGTGAGTGTGAGTTTTTCTTGTTTACTTTTTTATGTCTTTCTTGAGTCTTGTAATTGGAGATCAAATTTCCATTGAGCTCTGGCTTTTTCATCAGGAAAGTCCGTAAGTCCCTTATTTCATTAAATGACCATCTCCTGGCCTGGAAGATTATGTTCAGTTTTGATGGGTAGTTGATCTTTGGTTGCAGTCCTAGCTCTATTGCCTTATTAAGTATCAAATTCCAAACCCTCCGATCTTTTAATGTAGAAGCTATTAGGTCCTGTGTAATCCTGACTGTAGTTTCACAATATTTGAATTGTTTCCTTTTGGCTGCTTTCAGTATTTTCTCCTTGACCTTGTAATTCTGGAATTTGGCTACTGTACTTGGAGTTTCAATTTGGGATCTCTTTCAGAATGGTGAATTCTTTCGATAACTATCTTATCCTCTGATTCTAGGACCTCAGGACAGTTTTCTTTGACAATCTCTTGGAGGATGTTGTCCAGGATACTTTTTTTCATCATGGCTTTCTGGTAGAACAATAATTCTTAGTTTATCTCTCCTGGATCAGTTCTCCAGGTCAGGTGTTTTTCCTATGAGATATTTTACACTTTCTTCTAATTTTCCAATCTTTATGCTATGCTTGACTGACTCCTAATGCATCATAGAATCCTTACCTTCAATTTGACTGATTCTAATATTTAGTAAATTATTTTCCTTGGGTAGTTTTTGAAATTCCTTTTTTTAGGGAGGTATTTCTCCAGTTAGATTTTGAACCTCCTCTCCCATTTCACAAATTTTACTTTTTAAGGATTTGTTTTCTTCAGCAAGATTTTTTTTTCCAATTTGGTCACTGTAGATTTAAATTTGTCTTCTACCTCCATAATTTGGCTTTTAAAATCTTTCTTGAGCTCCTCTAAGAATGCTTTTTGGTCTTGAGACCAATTCATATTTCCTTCTATGATCTCAGGTGTGGCTCCAGAGTGATTCTTCTCTTTTGCAATAATAAGATTCAATTTTGTTTGGTCTTCCTTTGCAAGTTGCTTCTGGCCAATTGTAATTGCCTATTTGGCTCTGACCCAAGCTTCGCAGGCTGGGAGCTAAGGGCCTGGTTATTGATTTTGTGTGTTGTAGCCTCTGGGTGTCTAGACTAATGCCAAGGCCAGGACTCTCAGTATTTCCCCTGAGTTACCTTGAGGCTCATAGAGTAATCTATGGGGGAGGGGTGGTCTTGTGGCTTCAGATTTCTATTTCTGTGCCCCTGGGCTACAGCTCAGGCAGGCTTAGCAACTGGCAGCCAGCACAGCTAGTGTCTGCATATTCCCGAGGTGGTGCCCACCTTGGCTTGCTGGCTCCACCACCCTGGACTTCTGGATCTCTTGCTCGGGTGGGGTTTCTTGGGCCCCCTCCTGCCCTTCACTTCAGACTCCTTACTGCCTCAGTTGCACCATGTCTCAGTGACTCCTAAGCCTGAAGCTATTTCCACTATTTCAGGATTTTACTCTGGGTGGGACATTTATCTCAAGGTTTTCTGGGTCATGGAGGGGGAAGTGAAGCAGCTAGGGTTTACTTTGCCATCTTGTCTTCTGGAAGTTCAGATAGATGATTTTTAAACTTCTAGTCTGTGGGCTGATAGGCCCAGGAGAAGCTGCTGTCCCTGCTTCTTGCCCTGTGCTTTCACTTACCCAACTCTAACTGATCCTCCCATCCTGTGGTGATATGGCTACAAAGCACCCTTGGGGTTAGTGAGTCTGCTGGTTGGGGCTCTTTCTCACTGTGGTGTAGTTTGCTTTCTTGCCCATGGTGGTGTAGCCGTGCTCCCCATACCTGGACCCATATGGGCACTTTCCTGGGCTAGATTTTGCCATACTCCATCTCCCAGTAGATTCTATCACACTAAAATCTGTTCAGATTCTCTTTTTAAAGTTTAGTGACAGGATTCATGGAGGAGCTTGGGAAAGTTACTGCTTCCTTTCTGCCATCTTGGCTCTAGTCCCTGTTCTTAGCTCTATGTCTGACAGTAGTAGGTGCTTAATAAATGCCTGTGAAATTGTACTGACCTCTTCTTGAAAAGAGCCCTCATTGTTTTTGTGACCCAAAATAGGTTATCAAGGAATAGGATAGAATATGACATTCTCAGAAACATATATAGTATTTAGAGTCTCACAGGAGTAACTTAAGTGATAACTTATTTTACTGAAGAGCCCAATGACACCACAGTTAAAAGCATTATAACTCAGGAATTTGTTAAACTCACCTTCAACAGCAAGAAGCTTTTCCTAGTGTTCCTGCCTACTTTTTCTGCCTCTGATTATAATAACAAAAATAATGGTCATAATTAGTAACAGTCATAACAATAAATTTTCATTTGGGGTATTGAAGACTCAAGGTCAATAAGTGCATTCTATTAAAAAACATAGCTACTTAATCATCACCAGGAAGTTAATTTAATAAAACTAGGAGGAAATAGTAAAAAAAAAAAAAAGCAAATAATTGGATAGTCAGACAAATGAAAGGAACTACAATTTAAAATTAAATAGATAAAGAAAGTGGGGAAAGGTAGGAAGATGTGAGAATGAGATGAAAAATTAGAGTGAAAATCTTTGCAATTGCTTTCCAGTAGGGGTTGTTCTACATGCCTGGTGTGTAACCTCAAGCAAATCCTTTCCATGAGAACAGGCAAATCTCTAACAACAAACATTACAAAGGAGATTTGGAACTATAACCCCCCACCCCCCATCCCAGGTCATTCCTTAGAGAGAACAAGGAAAGGAAAAAAAATAAGGGACATTCCCACCCTCTAGTGCCATAGATTTCCTACCTGTCTTCCTTTCATTCCACCAAGGACTGGTAGACCTTTTAATCATGACTGTCAAATTCTTCTTCTAACCATAAACTTTAGCTTAGCTGATAATTATAACAGTATGTAGACATGGTTCTTTGAATGTGGCTAAAATTTGTGTATTCACTCCAAAGTATTAGAACTCTCCATGTAGGCATACTCTTTAACCAGCAAATTAACTTAATGTTTTAAAGAGCTCCCCAAAACATTTAATTAGACTTAGAGTTTCTCTTTGCATATATAGCTAAATTCCTTTCTGCTCACTTTCCATTATTCATAACTCTTTGAATTCCTTCAGTTTATTTATTTTCAAAAGAAATTTGTGAGTGGGGGCCAAGGTATAGATAGACTAAGGTACAATTCTTCTTTAGCATTTTTTTTAAATTTTCATATCACTGACAATGAAAATAACTTTGGATTTGGTGTCAAAGGGCCTTGGTTCAAATTAATATTCTAATGATCCTAAACAAGGCAAATTCAGTTCTCTAGGTCTCAGTAATTGAGTCTGTCTAACTTTATGAATAAACTCTCAAACTTAAGGCTGTCATAGTTCCTATTTTCTCTTTTTCTTTTCCCTTAGTGGTAATCTATAGTTCTGTCTTTTAATAAGCCATTTAAGTACCTTTTCTTTGTCAGGCAATCTATGGGAATTATGGGAATACAAAAGCAAAAATGAAAATGTTATCTGTCCTCATGGAGTTAAAATTCTACTGTGAAGAAACAATAAGCACTGAGATAATTCAATGTAAAATATCTACCTATAGACACTGCACCTGTAATTTGGTTGGAATAGGCAATTCAAAGGGAGAAAACTCCCCCCAGTATAAATTTATGCACTTAGAGAGTTGAAAGGTTCATCGATTTGCTCATAGTAACACAATTATGGGTCTGAGGTCAGAGATGAGTCCAGGTCTTCCTGATTCTGAGGTCACTTCTATATTTAGTAGACAATGATGGCTTCTATGTAAATATATATCAAGACTAGATTCAGAAAGAAGTTCCATGTTTCCTGCTTTCTGACCATTATCCCCACCTTTTCCCCAGAAAACTACCCTGTTTTATGAGAGGTTGTCCAAGAGTAGCGCTGTACCTACTTTCTATGCTATATTCAAACAAAAATGCATTAGCACAACCTTCCTCCTCAGCTCCCTCATATTTGTTTGTCTGTGAGTGCAGTGTGTGTGTATGTGTGCTTGTGTTGTTTTTAACAATTAGAATAAAAGGTCCTTAAGGACAAGGACCATCTAATTTAATTGTATTTGTATATTCAGTGCTTAGCTCCCGGAACATTGTTGTTTTTCAGTGATGTTTGACTTTTATTACCCCTTCTGGGATTTTCTTGGCAAAGATGCTGAAGTGGGTGACCATTATTTCCTTCTCCAGTTCATTTTATGGTGGGAAACGGAGGTAAATGGGATTAAGTGTCTTGCCCTATGTCATGTAGGTAGTAAAGATCTGAGAGCAGACTTGAATTTAGGAAGATTCCAGGCTTGGCACTCTATCCACTATACCATCTAGCTGCCTCATGACAGATTGTGAATGCTTTAATAAATGCTCTGTCTCTATTTACCTATCCATCTATCTGTCTGTCTGTCTGTCTGTCTGTCTCCATATCTATCTATCATCTATCTAAAATTAACTAGTCTTCCCTATGGGATCCCAATTGGGGAAAAAGTCATAAAATACAGCAAGTGAAAAATCATAAAAACTTTATCTCTGTGAAAGGAGGCAGCCCAAACATGGCAACCTGTTTATAATTATAGCTTAGGTACTTAATCATAACTTAGGCATTAAGTCAAAACTCAGGATACCATGACCTATGAAAGCCAAAACAAGATTGTTGTGACCCAAGTGTGACTAGTACATGATCTGTATACAACCTTATGTTTCGGCATAACATTGTCTTAACCCCCAAGATCATTAGTAAGCATCACACCCAAAATATCTGCTAATCAGTGGTGATATTCTCTCTAGCTCCTCCTGCTTTTGTCTGTTTTTTTTTTTTTATATTTACCATAAGGATTTTGGGACTTCTTAGGAGAGATCTACTAAACCACCTGGGAGCCACTCCTTATTGCTCCTGTTTGTAACTATTCATAATTTGTGGAGTAAACTGCTACCTGTAATCAATCTAAAGCTCTTTGGCCTCTTCCTTTGGTATCAGATGAGCACCTCAAAGTTATGGGGGAGGTAGAGTTCCCCAGCCAGGGGAATTCCAGACTTTACACTTCCCTCACTGTCTGAAGGCCAGTTATATCACATTTGACAGTTCCCTCCCTCCCTCTCTCTCATTTATCTCTCTCTTCTATCTCTATCAAGCTATCTTTTAAAGTAATATGGGGAAGCACTAACAACTGGGAGAGTCAGAAAAATCTTCTTAATGCAGATGTTGGTCCTTAGACTTAGTTTTGAAAGACCATAGTAATTCAAAGTAGTGCATTCAGGAGGTAGAAGACAATATCATTTAAAACAATATCATTTAGCTGTAAATGGTCCATTTATTATTTTCTGGAATGTAAAACCATATGAAGGAGATATATGTAGGGGGCAAGAAAAGAAAGCTTGGACAGTTTGGCTGCAACATGTTTATAAAGGGTTTTAGAAATGAAATAAAGAAGTTTATATTTTATGAAATGGGGCCATAATAGTGAATTATTTATTGGAGCATCTTAAACAATGGTTTTCCATGGTCATTACTGGTCTTTAGTCATTAGGGGTTTGGCAACTACATGGAAGTTTATTAAAGAGGAGAATGACTGGATTTAAGATCACTCCATTCCCCAGATGTTTCTAGACAATCTCTTTACTGTTTTGGGATATGCTGATCTTTTCTTCCTCTAAGTTCCTTTTGTTATTGTTCAGTCTTTTCAGTCATGTCTGACTCTTTGGGACCCTATTTTGGCTTTTCTTAGCAAAGATAGTGTAATGGTTTGATATTTTCTTCTCCAATTCATTTTACATGTGAGGAAACTAAGGCAAATAGCATTGAGTGACTTGCTCAGGGTCACACAGCTAATAAGTGCCTGAATCCATATTTGGACTCATATCTTCCTGACTCCTGGTCTGGCATTCTATACATTGTGCCACCTAACTTTCCTACTAAGTTCCTATTGCTCTTTAAAAATTCATCCCTGGACAAAACCTTTCCCCCCTTTCTCCATGTAGCTCAGAATAGGCAAATCTTGTTTCTTACATTTTTTCCCCACTCCTTCCATTTCATAATGCTTTATATCGTTTTTGTTTATTGATTAATCAAGTCCCTTTATTGCCTGGAGTTGTTAGTGTTTTTTTGTGTTGTGGACCCTTTGGCAATCCAGTGAAGTCTATGTACCTCTCATCAGAATAATGTTTTTTAAGTGCAACAACAAAAATAAATAATTAAAAGCATAGAATTACAAAGGAAACTATTTATATTGAAATACAGGTATTAAAATAAAAGTAAAAGGACTCAAGATTAAGAGCTCCTGCTCTAGGCAATTTTCTAATCGTTAACTTTCCTAGGAAAACATTAAGATTCAAAGACACTCATTCATAAACTGGGCCAGACTCCACTAGAGAATATCTATTCAGAGGGTTTTACTGAATAATAATCATATATTGTCTTATATGTAGTTTCCAAAGCATTATGCATGTATTATCTTATTTAAGTCCTTAAAGAATTCAATGAGGTCAAAGCTATAGGCATTACTATCCTGAGAAAATGATGTTATTAGGAATAAGGGACTTGCCCAGGTACCATAGCTACAAATAGTTTTAGACAAGAATTGAACCTCTCCTTTCTTACTGGAAGTCTAGCACACTAACCACAATATAATGTAGATATCACTTTCCCCTTGCCACCCCTCACCCACTCCAATCATGTGACTCCCATATATAAAGGTTGCTGTTCTTCAAGGCATACTTGGAACAATGAAATGGGTTCTTCAAAAACCATAAAGAGAAAACCTGTTACCTTTTATTGACTTGAGTTTCCTCATGTCCATTCCTATTTAGACACTGTTGGAGATGAAAGCTCTATTGATAAAGAAAGTTGTCTTGGTTTCTTCAAGAGTTTCAGTGATCAATCATACTTGACACTTCCCTCAAAGCTTCTCAGGAAAGGACTGCCATGCTGAGACTTTAGCAAGTGTTCCCTTTAATTTAAAGACAGAAGAAGAATGATTAGTTATGTAATCCCATTTCTGATTTCTGGACATGGTGATTAAACAAAAAGGTTAAAGAAACATAGTTTCTGGGTAATTTAATTATTTTACTAATAATGTCTATATATTCATTAATAAAAGGATAGTGGTTTAGCCCTCTCCTAGACCAAAGACTATCATGGCAGCAGGCTCACATATACCCTTCAGAGAGTAGGTGTTTCCAGGGTAGGAATCAACCCTGATTGGGCAACAGGTGAGAGAATGAATATTACAATGAGGGGCTGAGAGTGATACCATGTCACCCTTGGACAGAGAGGCTATCTCTATACCCAGACCATTCCCAATCTTGGGTAATTTGTACAAAAGCATCTGTCTCTATGTGATTGAATTGAATTCAACTTTGAGTAGAGATTCCTTGCAAGGTTGGGTGGGGTAGATAAAAAAGGTTAACTCAACCTTCAGAGACAGAAGTATTGAAAATAGAAAAAGAAGGGACTCTGTATCACCCCCAAATCATTAATCATTAAGAATATTTCCCTCATTCCCCCATTTGAATCTATTGAAAGAATCATTCCTCAAAGAATCACTAGCTAATATGACAAACACTTCTTCAAGGATTTATAAGTACAGGACTCACGAGTGAAGATGATATGAGAGGAAAAGGGAAAGATGAACAGAAAATTTGACAAAATCAGAGGGAGCAGCAATCCCCTTTGATAACATTTTGACAAAATCAAAGGTGGGCAATCTTCTTTGATAAATAGACCCTACCGATCAAAGGTGCAAAGGGAAAAAGTAAACAGCAAAAATAAAATTGTCCATTTAAAGCTTAGGAGTCTCATAAAGCTGTCTTGTTCTCAGAACACCATCTGATGGAAGTCTAGTATGGCTGTGATCTAAGAGCAGTTTCCAGCTGACTGTTTTCTTAGATTCAGGTGACTTGTAGAGGGACTTCACTGCTCAAAAAAACAAAACCCCTACAAAAAAAAATTGGTCTTAACACAAATTTAAATTTACTTCACCAATAACTATGTCAAGTAATAAAAGTTAGGTTAAACTTTGTATCATTAGAATATCAAATTTGGAAACTTTTATATGAGGGGATATATAATTTTACATTGGCAAATTGTCATATTGATACAACCTGTGTAAGCAGAATTTATATAAAATATTTCAAAACTGAATTTTATGACTGGGAGGAGTGAGTAGGTGAATGTTTGAGAGTAAGTCTGTGGAAAGGCCACTGTTATTCATAAAATAGAATGATACTATAGAAAAGGATTCCAGTGCATTGTTTTATTGACTATGTAAATTTTTTGGGGGGTGAACATAATGAGAATCTTACAGGATGAGCAAACATGGGTGGACTGAAAGTTCTATCATTGGAAAGGATACCAAAATTGATAATATTATAGATCCTCTATATTACCCTTTCATGAGTAGTTGATCTTTTGGATATAGTCATCTGTGAGTGAACTGGAACAGTTGTGTGTTGTATGGTTCTTGAGGAAGATTTCTATTGAGAAAAAATCAGGATTATTTTCTTTATTTCCATTCATTATTATTGAAAGATTGTTTAGAGTTTACAGATAATTCATGACAACTCTTAATTAAGCTACTACTAAAATGATAGAATTTTGATACTCTTATATTTTGACATGAAGCAAAGAATAGGGGAAAAGGATAATTTGGGATGTAGACCCTAAATTATATAGAAAATATTCCTGGGATTTAGAAATGCAGAATTTTGTGTGAATCCTTTCTTATTATTCGTTTTGTTTTTTGCTTTTTGGAGGGGGGAAGGTAGGGGAATTGGGGTTAAGTGACTTGCCCAAGGGCATAAGGATAGTTTTTCTGTTAAATGTCTGAGACTGGATTTGAACTCAGGTCCTCCTGACTCCAGGGCCAGTGCTCTATTCACTGCACCACCTAGCCACCCCTCTATTTTTTAAATTTAATTTAATTTAATTTTACTTTTTGCTACATGAATCCCTTCTTATTGCATACTTGTCAAGTGGTTTTTCATTCTTTGCTTAAAGACCAACAGCAATCAGAAATAAAAAATATCCTAAAACAGATCCTCCATAAGACGTTTTTGTTTGTTTGTTTGTTTCATTTTTGTGGGGTGGGTTATTTGTTTTGTTTTTACTCTTTCAATTTGGACTTTCCAAATAAGTATCAGATTGTTAGATATTACTCTAATCACCCATGGGTTTGAAAAAAGAGTTCTTATACTTTGAAAAACAGGTTGTTAGTATCTTTGGATAGTTTATCAGTGATTCGATCTCCTTTTCATTTCTACTTTGTTTGTTGCTCTTGCCTTTCTTTTCAATATCCTACTCATACTCTAAAATTACAAACTCACCATGGTTCTAAAGAATTGATTCAGTAGAGGCCACTCGAATGATTTAGAAAGGATCTGAGTGGACACTTATTCCAAACCACTTCTGAACAAGAATCCCTTCTACAGTAAAAGAACTAACCAATGTTTTTAAAGAATTTTAATGAAAGGGAACCCAATTCTTAGAGTGGATGTTCAATCCATTTTTGAACAGTTTTATCACTGAGTACTTTCCTCTTATATCAAGTCTAAGTCTGTCTCTTTTCATCTATGAATAATAGATGCTGATTTCACCATTTGGGGGTCTATCTGAACAGGTAGAATGCCTCTTCAACATAGCAGTTATTCTTTTTTTTTTTTTTAAAGCAATTGGGGTTAAGTAACTTGCTCAAGGTTACACAGCTAGTCATCATTTACATGTGGGTGCTTATTTTCTGAGGCCGGTTTCGAGATAGCAGTTATTCTTATATTTATATGCAACTGTCATATCTCAACTAAATCTTCTTTCTGAACTAAGTACCTTGAGATCATTCTATCTAACTCATAGGTGATGATGTCATGATCCTTTATCATGGCCATGCTTCTCTATATGCTCTTTAGCTTATCCATATCCTCCTAACATGTTTCATTCACACAACTGAATCCATGAAATTTTTTTTAAACAAATGCTTTATTAACTTCTGTTTTACATCATTCATTTCCGCCAGATTTTGAGTTACAATCATTTTCCCCCCATTATTCCCCTACCCAACCTCCCAGAATAGTAGTCCCACAAGATATCACTTCCTCCAATCTGCTCTCTCCCATACTTTCTCCCATAACCCCATCGACTTTTCCATTAGAGGAAGGTGAATCTTTGTGTCCCAATGCCTGCACATCTTATCTCCCTATTACAAGCGAAAGAGTATTACTAATAATATTTATATATATTTAAAACATTTAATGTTACGACCTCAAATTTCAGATCCATTTCCTTCCTCCCTTGTCACCCATTCCTTCTTGGGAGATAAGTAATTCAGTATATGTTGTACATGTCTAGCTATGCAAAACATTATCATAGTAGATATATTGTACAAGGCTGCTTATAATTCCCTCCCACTCATCCCACCCCCCACCTGGTCCATTCCCTACATGATCCTGTCCCTCTTCTATAGTGGGTACTTCCAACCTCCCCTCCCCCCAAGGATGCCCTCCCATCCATCATCCCTCCTCTCATCCCCCTTCCCCTATCCTGCTGCAGGTTGAGATATCCCATTTAGTATGTATGTCATTTTCTCCCTGAACCAAATTCAATGGGAATGTGGTTTTGTCTTTTTAGCCTTCCTTATTCTCCCCCTCCTTTGCAACCACTTCCCCTTGCTTCTTCTACATGGGATAGTTTCTCCCCATCTCCTCTTGCCACTTTCCTCTCTCACCTCATACTTTCATCCCTTGAGTATTCTCCCTTCCCAACAAATTCAACCTATGCCCTCTATCCATATATAACTGTAACCATATACACACACATTCACATATGTATTCATATGACCACACCCCCTTCTTCCATTATTTTCATAGTGAGAAAGATATCATCAGTCACAGATATTGCTTTTCCATATAGGAATGTAAATAGTTCAACTTTGATAAGTTCCTTTTGATTTCTTTTCCCTGATTACCTTCTCAGGCATCTCTTACTTCTTGTGTCTGGATGTCAAATTTTCTATTCAATTCTGGTTTTTTCCTCAAGAATGCTTGAAAGTCCTCTATTCCACTGAATGACCATATTTTCCCTGAAACAAAATACTCAGTTTTGCTGGGTAGGTGACCCTTGGGTTCATTCCCAGTTCTTTTGCCCTCTGGAATATCATATTCCATGCCCTTCGATCCTCAGTGTAGAAGCTGCCAGGTCCTGGGCTATTCTGATTGTGTTTCCACAATATTGAAATTGTTTCTTCCTGGCTGCTTGTAGTATTTTCTCCTTGATCTGGGGATTCTGGAACCTGGCTATAATATTCCTGGGAGTTTTCTTTTTGGGATCTTTTTCAGGAGGTGACCGGTGGATTCTTTCAACCTCTATTTTGCCCTCTGGATCTAAAACATCAGGGCAATTTTCCTTGAGAATTTCTTGAAGGGTGATTTCTAGGTTCTTTCTTTGATCATGGCTTTCAGGTAGTCCAATAATTTTTAAATTGTCTCTCCTGGATCTATTTTCCAGGTCAGTGGTTTTTCCCATGAGATATTTCACATTGCCTTCTAATCTTTCATTTGTTTGGATCTGCTTAACAGCATCTTGATTTCTCATAAAGTCATTAGCTTCCATTTGCTCCAGTCTAACTCTGAAGGAATGAATCTCCTCAGTGAACTTTTGAGATTCTTTTTCCATCTGGCAAATTCGACTTTTTAAGGCATTCTTCTCCTCATTGCCCTTTTGGGCCTCCTTTGCCATTTGAGTTAGTCTATTTTTTAAGGTGTTGTTTTCCTCAGTCAGGCTGTTGACCCTCATTTCATACTTTTCCTGCATCCTTCTCATTTCTCTTTCCAATTTTTCCTCCACTTCTCTTATTTGATTTTTAAAGTCCTTCTTAAGGTCCTCTATGGCCTGCAACCCGCTCATGTTTTCCCCTGGGGCTTTTGGAGCAGGACTTCTGACCTCACAGTCCTTTTCCTGCTCTATGCCCCCAAAATAGGAGTCTAGGGTTGCATTTTTCTGTTTCCTTTGCCTTGGCATGTTGCCACTTAATTGCTTGACTTTTGGGCTTGTTGCCACACTATGGCTTTAAGGCCAGCTAGAGGAATTTTCGTCCCAAACGTGTGGGGGGCAACTTCCGTTTCTGGCAAGCTGTAAACCCACCCACAACTTCCACCCTAGATCACAATCCAGATCCAGGGAGGTTAAAGCAAGAGCGATTACCCCCAAGACTGATCGCTGGATCTCCCCACGATTTGTAGGCTGGGAGCCAGACCTGCCTCTGAAAGCTACAAAATGGCGTGTCTCCTCAGCGGCTTCTAGCCCCCAGGGGAGGGAGCTGACGCATTCCCCAAATACAGGCCCCAAAGTCCATAGGACACTAACCTCTTACTTTGTCCTAGGCATGTCTATGTTGATAATTCTGGAATCGCCACAGCTCCTGGTGTTCTGGGGTTCCTCCAGCCGGCTGCTGGCCCTGCCGCCCTGGAGCTAAAACCTTGGCTCATGCGGACCTGGGCTCGGCTCGGCTCGGCTCCTGCGCTCTGCGCGCTGCCGGTTCCCAGACTGCTGTGCTGGTCCTTCCTGCAGGGCTGCTGGGCTGTCCTTAGCGGGAGGTTAGCTTCTCTGTGTCGTTCTGTGGGTGCTGGGGCTCCAGAAGTTGTTCACAGTCCTTTTTTACATAGTTTGTGGGGAATCTGGGGGCAGAGAGGCTTGGAAGAGCTGTTTCTACTCCGCCATCTTGGCTCTGCCCCCCCTGAATCCATGAAATTTAAAACTATATTAGACAACTCATCTTTCATAATAATATAAAAGAAATTTATTGGTAGATACATTTTTCTTTTAATTCCTGGACACTGTGCCTTTCTTAGTGATTACTGAATAGTGTTATAGCTAGGTCACAATTAACATGAATAATGAATCTTCTGAAGTGGTCACTGTGAGGACTGACCCTAGTTGACAGTAGTGACTCCATGTTTGACCAATGATTGAACCCCCAACATATCAAGAAGTTCCTATGTGTCCCCAAAACTTTCATGGTCCCCTACATTTAGGGTTAAAGAAGCAAAGTTGGCAAATTAACAGCCTAGTAAACTTCATTTAATAATAATAATAGTTAATAGCTAACGCTATATGAAATGGTAAGTCCTTTACAATTGCACTGTCCTAAGTGCTTTAAAATTATTGTTTCATATGATCTTTACAACAATCCTAGGGGATAGGTACTATTAATATCCTTGTTTCATAGATGAGGAAACTCAAGCAAATATTTGTTGAGGGACTTTCCCAGGATCACCCAAATAGTAAATGACTAAGACAAGATTTGAACTCATTTCTTCATGACTCCTGCCCAGCACTCTATACACTCTGGTGCCACCTAGCTGACTCCATAATTTAATTCAGGTAAAATTAGCAAACTTTCCTAATCAGTGTCCTTGTGGTTGATAAGTGAGTTTTATCAATCCAGAATACTCACTGATTACTTGCTCCTAAATTACCCCTACCACTTAGTCCCTGTGAATCTTCTAGGAACAATAATCAAATATAAAGGAAGTGACTCAGGAGCTCTGAGCTCTTGATTGGGGAAAAACAATGAAACAAACAAAACCTTTTATGCCCAAGTCATTCTTAATATCTGCTCATGATTCTTAAAGGGGAAGGAGGCACACATGTTTACATGTCTGTGAGAATAAACTGTCTGATTAATGTTTTCACTACTTATGTTCCGTCTTGTTATTTCCTTGCCCACAGTCTCTCACAGTTTACATGTATTTCAATTTGTAATTTTCAAAGTTATAATTATGTGAAATCTACTAAAGCATTCAAGCCCATTGGAGATATGAGGGCTGAATTTGAATTGTATTACCACTTTATGGCTTCATTATTCATTCTAATTGTGACCTATCTGGTAATATCCCTCTATCACTACCACACAAAATCACAAATACCTAAATGTATGCACACACATATGTGTTTATACTTATATGTATATGTGTACCTATGGATATGTTGCATCACATATATGCTGCTATGTACCTGTACTTATATACCAATGCATCTATGTGTATATTTAGGCACATGCATCATCAGTAGATATTATATGATTATCATATACAATTAAAAACTGTGCTCTAGTCTTTGTGAATAGAATTTCCAAAGAAATTAATTGTCACAAATAATCGGTTACCTCTGATTCATAGACTAACTGAATTTGTCATGGCCTCAGGTTAACCAAGGGGGAATTTATAGCTGAAATGAAAAGCTGCCTATATCTCAGTTAGAGAAAGTTGTAATATCACAAAGAAAGAAACTTTCAATTTATTACAGTACTCTGGCTATAGAGAGTTCATCCTACATGTAGAAAAGTAATATTTTGCAATCAGCTCACATGTTGGTTAAAATAAAAAAAAATCTTTTCATGGTCTCAAGAGCCACTTGCATTGAGAAAACCAAAAACTTCAGTAAAATATGTATAGGCTTTGAAATGGAACAGGGAAAGATTGAATTTGTTGTACATATATACAACTGAGATATCCCTAGACTCTTTTTTAAAAATTGTAAAAAAAAAAAAAAAAACACCTAATGAAATAAAGAAATGAAAAAGGATGATCTCACACTCATTTTTATAGTGTCTTGATAGATATGTTATTGTCAACTGAAGCTTCCGATGGTATAGGAAAAATTTTAAATACCATTATTATAAGAACAAAAAATATTTCAAGTTTATGAACACTAACAATTCTGATTTCAAAAGCAGGTCCAAATATTTTGTCAACTGCTAAACTTGACCTTATCACACAAGCTCTAGGTTTTTGAAGTTCTGATATTATTTGCTCTACATAAAAATGTGGGTGCCATTTTTAAATTATCACATATGTTAAGAGGGAAAAACAAGGTGCATTTGAATTTTCAGTTGGCCTACTGGATGGAAAAGAAATAGCATTTTACAATTATCCAATGAATTTGGGGCAGGCTAGACAGGCAGCCTAGAAAATGTATTAAAATAAGAAGGCTTTTAGCTGTATCAGTATAGATATAATGTCAGCAAGATATAATAAACTCAATCTGATGAAATTGGGAATACCAAGGGGAGAAAACTAAATTCTAAATAAAAGCGGAATTATTAAGAACTGAATATAATTTGAAGTTATTATTTTTCTATAGTGCAATGGTGCTATATAATTTTTATTTCATCACATTTGCACAAAACTATATTAAATTTTGTTCATTCATTTGGGAGATACATGTATTATGGGTTTTTATTATTATTCCAATTGATATTTATTAAAAAATAACTCTGAATATGATATGTTTAACAAGCAATGCTTAAGTGTACCAGCTTAAACATAATATTTCCACATTATTTCTTCTGAACTATTTCTTTTAATTTTTTAACTTTATTTATTTATTTTTAGTTTTTAACATTCATTTCCACAAGATTTTGAGTTGCAATTTTTTCTCTCCATCTTTCCCCTACCCCCACCCCAAATTAGCAAACCTGCTGAATACCCCTTCTCCCAATCTGGTCTCTCTTATATACTCCCTGATTAATCCCCTAACTTTCTAATAGGACAAGATGGATATCTATACCCAGTGCCTATATATCTTATTTCCCAGTTGCATGTAAAAAAAAAAAATAAATTAAAAAAAACATTTTTTTGAACATTTGTTTTTAAAACTTTGAGTTCCAGATTTTTTTTCCTTCTTCCCTCCTCACCCACCCTCACTGGGAAGATAAGCAATTCAATATCAGTTGTACATGTGTAGTTACTCAAATCATTTCCATAGTAGTTATATTGTGAAAGATTAAACATATTTCCCTCCATCCTATCCCACCCCCACTTATTCTGTTTTCTCCTTTGACCCTATACCTTTTCAAACATGTTTGTATCTAACTATCCTCTCCCCAAATCTGCCCTCCCTTCTATCACCCCCCCTCTTATCCCTTATCCCCTTATTTTCCTATAGGGAACAATTCCCAATTGTGTGTGTATGTTATTCCCTCCTTAAACCAATTTCCATGAGAATAAGGTTGCCCCATTACCTTTAACCTACTTGCTTCTCCCCTCCATTGTAACATTTTCTCTTGCCTCTTTTATATGAGATAATTTACCCTAATCTATCTCTCTCTTTCTCTATCTCCCAATAAATTCCTCTCTCACTTCTTAATTTTATTTTTATATATCATCCATTCATATTCAACTCATCCTGTCCCCTCTATGTATACATGAAAATACATATGCACACACTCACATATATATTTATATACACATATGCCCTCCTATACATATATGTGTGTATGTATTCATATACACAAATATTCCCTTCAACTATCTTCATACTGAGAAAAGTCTTGAGTTACAATGATCATTTTTCCATGTAGTAATGTAAATAGTTCAACTTTAATAAGGTCTTTATGGTTTATTTTTCCTGTTTAACTTCTCATGCTTATTTTTCTTCTTATATTTGAAAGTCAAATTTTCTGTTCAGCTCTGTTTTTTTCATAAAGAACACTTTAAAATCCTCTACTTCATAGAATGACCATATTTTTCCCTGAAACATTATGCTCAGTTTTGCTGGGCAGGTGATTGTTGGTTTTAATCCTAGTTCCTTTGACCTCTGGAATATCATATTCCAAGCCCTTCAATTCCTTAATGTAGGAACTGCTAGGTCTGATGTTATCTGTATTGTCTTTCCACAATACTCGAATTGTTTCTTCCTGACTGCTTGCAGTATTTTCTCCTTGACCTGGAAACTCTGGAATTTGGCTATAATATTCCTAGGAGTTTTCTTTTTGGAATCTTTTTCAAGAGGCAATTGGTAAATTCTTTCCATTCCTGTTTTGCCCTCTGGTTCTAGAATATCAGGGCATATTTTTTTTTGCTTGATAATTTCTTTCAAGATGGTATCTAGGCTTTCTTTTATCATGGCTTTCAGATAGTCCACTAATTTTAAAATTGTCTCTCCTGGATCTGTTCTCCAGGTCAGTGGTTGTTGCAATTAGATATTTCATGGTGCCTTCTATTTTTTTTTTTCATTTGTTTGGATATGTTTTATAGTGTCTTGATTTCTCATAAAGTCACTAGCTTCCAATTGCGCTAATCTAATTTTGAAGGAGTTATTCTCTTCAGTGAGTTATTGAAATTCCTTTTCCATCTGGCAAATTTGGCTTTTTAAGGCATTCTTCACACTGGCTGTTTGGGCCTCTTTTGCCATTTGAGTTAGTCTATTTTTTAAGGTGTTATTTTCTTCTTAAGGTGTATTTTTGGGTATCCTTTAGCAGGCATTTGACTTGCTTTTCATGATTTTCTTGCATCATTCTCATTTCTCTTTCCAATTTTTCCTCCACTTCTCTTACTTTATTTTTAAAATCCTTCCTGAGCTCCTCCACAGCTTATAACTAATTCATATTTTTCTTGGAGGCTTTTAATGCAGGAGTTCTGACTTTGCTGTCTTTCTCCCACTCCATGCTTTGATACTTTTTGTTCCAAAAAAGGATTCTATGGTCTATTTATTCTTTCTGTGCTTACTTATATTGGCAGCAAATTACTTGACTTCTGAGCTCTTTGCCACTGTAGAACTCTGCTTACAGAATGGAGAAAGAGAAGAAAACTAATTCCTTAAAAACAATAAAAGCAGAGAAACAGGTCTTTCACTGGGCTCTGGCTCCCACCATCTCCAATTTATGTAAAACGTGACTCTGAACAAACTTTGGAGCTACAGAACCCACAAAATGACACAGGAGAATCTAACCTCCCACTGAGGACAATCTGGCAGGCTGGCAGCAAAAGGTAAGCATAGTGCTCTTGGAGCCAAGCCCAGGTCCCCACTAGCTAGAGGTTTTAGCCCCAGGGTGGGCTTGACCAGCTGCCAGCTGGAGGGACTTCAAAGGACTTCAGATCACCAGCAGCTGTGGAGGTTTCCAGAATTATCAACCCATAGATGCTAAGGACATAGTGAAAAGTCAGTGCAGTGTGGACTTTGGGATCTGGTAGTTTGGGAGTACCTCGGCCTTTATCCCCTGAAGGGAGAAGTTGCTGAGGCGCTATGGCCATGTAGCCACAACCACATGGTAGCTTCAGCTCCTGGTCTACATACTGTAGGGGGAACAAGAGAACAGTCAAAGGGGTAATTGCTCTTGCTTTAACCTGCTTGAATCTGGATTGTGGTCTAAGGTAGAGGTCCTGGGGTGTTTGACCAGCTTGCCAGAGTGTGTGGAGGCTTCAGAGAGGGCACGCAAATAATACCTTTGGCAGCTGAGCAAACCCCCAATGTTTGATGCAAAGCTCCCCTGTCTGGTAGCAGAGTCCTACTGTGGTAAAAAAAAAAAAGCCCAAAAGTCGAGTAATTGAGTGGCAACATGAGTAAACTATGGAAGGAAAGCAAACAGAGGAATCCAACATTAGACTCCTATTTGGGGGACAAAAAGGATCAAAGCATAGAACAGGAGAAAGACAGTGAAGTCAGAACTCCTGCACCAAAAGCTTCCAAGAAAAATATGAGCTGGTTATGGACCATAAGGAGCTTAAAAAGGATTTTGAAAACCAAATAAGAGAAGTGGAGGAAAAAGTGGGAAGAGAAAGGAGAATAATGCAAGAAAATTATGAAATAAGAGTCAACAATCTGACTGAGGAAAATAAGAGCTTAAAAAATAAACTAGCTGAAATGGCAAAAGAGGCTCAAAAGGGAAATAAAGAGAAGAATGCCTTAAAAAGCTGAATTTTGGGAGGCTAGGTGGCACAGTGAGTAGAGCATCGGCCCTGGAGTCAGAAAAACCTGAGTTCGGATACAGCCTCAGACACAACGCACACACAAACAAAAACCTAGCCGTGTCCTTGGGCAAGTTACTTAACCCCAATTGCCCTCCAAAAAAGCAAAAAAAAAAAAAAAGCTGAATTTGCCAGATGAAAAAAGAATCTCAAAAGCTCACTGAAGAGAATCATTCCTTCAGAATTAGATTGGAGCAAATGGAAATTAATGGCTTTATGAGAAATCAAGATACTATTAAACAGATCCAAACAAATGAAAAAAATAGAATGCAATGTGAAATATCTCATTGGGAAAACCACTGACCTGGAAAATAGATCCAGGGAAGATAATTTAAAAATTATTGCATTACTGGAAAGCCATGACCAAAAAAAGAACCTAGACATCATCCTTCAAGAAATTCTCAAGGAAAAATGCCCTGATATTTCAGAACCAGAGGGCAAAATAGAGGTTGAAAGAATCCACCAATGACCTCCTGAAAAATATCCCCCCAAAATTTTAGAAAAGGAAAAGTAAACACTGATGATTCTATGAGATATCAAGAAACAATAAAACAAAGTCAAACGGATGAAAAAAATAAAGAAAATGTGAAATATCTCATTTGAAAGACAACTGGCCCAGAAAACAGGAGAGAGAATGTAAGAATTATTGGAGTACCTGAAAGCCATGAAAAAAAAATAGAGTCTAGGCATCATACAAAGAAAACTGTCCTACTATCTGAGATGCAGTAGATAAAATAGAAATCAAAAGAATCTACTGATCCCCTTGAGAAAGAGATTGCAAAATGAAAATTCCCTGGAATGTTGAAGTCAAATTCCAGAGCTCTCAGGTTAAAAAGAAAATACTTTAAGTAGCCAGAAAATAACAATTCAAATATTGTGGAACCACAGTCAGAATCAAGATTTAATGACTTGTGGAACCACAGTCAGCATCAAGATTTAATGACTTCCCCATTGAAGAAGTAGAGAGGCTTCAAATATGATATTGTGGAAGGAAAATGAGCTAGCATTACAAGCAAGAATAATCTACCCACCAAAACTATATTCTTCAGGGAAAAATGAATGTTTAGTGAAATAGAATACTTTGAAGTTTTCTAGTGAAAAGACCAAAACTGAATAAAGAAAAACAAATTGACATTCTAACACAAATTTCAAGAAAAGCAAAATAAATAAATGCAAACATACATACACAAATAAATAAATGCATACATACATGCATAAATAAGTAGGTAGATAGATAGATAAGTAAATAAATAAATAAATGAAAACATAAACATGAATGAGTAATCATAAAGGACAATTTAAGAAATTTATCATTATTGAGACAGTTAAAAGGATTTTTCATAGTGTGTGAGAGTGTGAGGCAATTATGTTAAAATGATCTCCAAGAAAATAAAGTAGTCAGAAAAAAGGTATAAACTGGAGAAGGGGAAAGGGAAAGGTCAAATGTGGACATTTTTCTCATATAAATCGGGCCTGCAAAAAAAAGAGCTTTCACACTAGAGGGAAATGGGGGAGTGAAGGGCAATGCTTGAACCTTGGTTAAAAAGGAGGTAACACACACACACTAACACATACCCCAAAGGGTTAATGAAATACTAAAGACCTTCCCTTTACATTTATAGGCCTAGGTGATTACATATGTTGTCCTTTCTCCTTGGAATAGGTACCATGTTCCCAGGGCTAAATGATCAACTTACACCTGGCTGATTCCTCTTTCTGGAAGGGCTGATTACTCTTTGAGGAATACATAGAATCAATTCTGTGTCCTTTTGAACACAGACATTTTGCCATATCAGTCATGGCTTTCTTGCTTCTTTGAACTCTGGTCCAGTTCAGAGGCACATACTGTGCTAAGTCACATGTGGCTCTAGCACTCAGCCAATCAGGTGCAAACTCACCTATGGCTGTTGCACCCAGAAAATTAGGTGCTGTCACATATGGCCCTCATGCTAAACTCTGAAATATTTGGCTATTTGATCAATACAATGGTCCAAGATAATTCCAAAAGATTCATGATGAAAATTTTTTTTTTCCTCTAGAGATAAAACTGATGAATCCTGAATGACAGTTGAAGTACAATTTTCTCACTTTATTTTTGTTTCCTTTTAAAAAATATGTGTCTAATATGGAAAAATATTTCATATTATTTCCCTTGTATAATTTATGTTGTATTTCTTGCTTTCTCAGTGATTGGGAGAGGGGATAAAAGAGTGGGAGAGAATTTGGACCTCAATTTTAATTTTTACAGAAAAGAATGTTAAAAACAAATAAATAATATTTTCCAAATAAAATTACAATCCCATTGTGTGTGTGTGTGTGTGTGTGTGTGTGTGTGTGTGTGTGTGTGTAAAAAGAAATGGGGATGAAAGTTGAACTTCCCTGTATCACAAAAACAATCCTATTTGGTGAGACACTGGGGTATATGAGAGAGAATAATTTGTTTAAGGATTCGAAAAACTTAACTCTTCTTCTACCTAACTGCCCTTAAGATAGCTAAAAACTATCCTGGCCTTCCACAATTTTCTCTTTTGTAGTCTAGAAATCACCAGTTCCTCCATAAGACTTTTCTATGGTATGGTTTTAAATTCTCTTAGACCTTGAGCCTCCCTCTTATGAACTCTGCATTTTTTTCAATTTATCTTTTAAAATATCAATAAACGGACACAATATTCAATATGTGGTCTGACCATAGGAGAATATGTAAGATTCTTTTAACAATCTCAAGTGTTGTATCTTCCAATTCTATACTCTAGCATATTATTCATGATTTTGTCTGCTGCATTGCATTTTTACCTTATATTGAGACTTTAGTCCAGCAAAAATCTAAGTCTTTTTTTGTATATATGTGCTAATTTCTATGCCTATCTCCTTGATCTTCCCCTTACATAACAGAATCTTTCAATCTTTCATTCATACTGATTAAATATTGTTTCCTATGCTTCTGTCCATCATCATTAACTGTTGATTTCCTCTTGGGTCACGAATCTGTCATATAATGCATTAACACATCTGGACCAGTAAATTAGTGACAATCTTTGTTCTCATTATTATAGTGTTATCTCTCTACCAATACTGGTTGGCACCTTTTCTGCAATGTATACTCCTGGAGAGTGGTTCAGATCAGAAAGAGATTCAATAACTTGTCCAAAATCATGCATTCACTGTGTGGTAAAGGTGTGACTTTGACCTATGTCTTTTTTGCCTTTCAGGATTACTCACTATTCACTTCATGTCAGCACTTTTACTGACATCAAATTCAGTTTATTGTCATTTAACTATGCTTTCTATACCATATTCAACTCAATGATAAAACAACAACAACACTGAACACAGCAGGAGTAATGACAGAGCCCTACAAAATAAGGACTTCTTTCCATGTTGACACTATCCAGTTCTCTTTTCATTTTACTCTTCAACTAGATACAAACCAGATGAACAGTACAATTACATAATAGGATATCATGACGACTTTTGTCAAATGTCTTGTTGAAACCTGGGTATACTCTGTCCAAAGCATTTACCTAATCCACCCTGCCAATAATCCTGTCAAGTGCAGAAATAAGGTTAGTCAGACAAGTTTGTCTAGCATGACT
Source organism: Gymnobelideus leadbeateri (assembly GCA_011680675.1). NCBI lineage: Eukaryota > Metazoa > Chordata > Mammalia > Diprotodontia > Petauridae > Gymnobelideus > Gymnobelideus leadbeateri. Next base: position 755,473 of record WOXC01005690.1, on the reverse strand, counting down.
TGTTCTTAATGAAGCCATACTAGCTCATAATGATAACATCTTCCATTGTAAGTGTTCCCAAGCTCTCCTTTAATAGTTATTTATAGAATTTTGCCTGGAATCAATGTCTAGCTCACCAGCTTTTAAACTAAAGTAACCATTTCCTTTCCTTCTTCTGCCCCCCAACCAACTGGACCATTGCTTATCTCCTGTCCTATAGGAGCTCTTTGGTTCAGCATACTAGCTCAGAGATAACCAAAATTACCTTATATATCACATCAAAATATTCTTTCTTTAGCATGGAATGAAATCATAAAGATCAGGAGACTTAATCCATTGAAGGTGTCTAGCAAGTTGCTCTCTTCCTATTGGACATGTTTTTGCTTTCAATTCCTTATTGAACACTCCCCCTCCCCTTCTGAATATGAAAATAGTTCCTTGTCATGATAGAATGATGGGATTTTAGAAGGTTTCAAATGTCTGCTAGTCATCATAATAAGAGGTCCTATCAATTCCTTTTTATCGTTCTTTGGCCTCCAGCATAGATAGAAGTCCATTTGTTGCTAACCTTCACAGAAATTTTGCCTTCTTTACATAAGCCCTTATGACACTATTGCTATTCTTATTGTTGTTGTTTAGTCATTTTTCAGTAATGTCTGACTGTTCATGACTATTTTGGGGATTTCCTTGACAAGGATATTGGAGTGATTTTCTGTTTTCTTTCTCCAGATCATTTTACAGAAGATGAAACTAAGGAAAACAAGATTAAATGAATTGAAAGGGTAATACAGCTCATAAGTTCCTGAGGTCAGGTTTGAACTTATGAAGATATATCTTCCTGTCTCCCAGTCTAACACCATATCTGCTATATCACCTAGCTGCCTATTATTGTTATATCACAGGAGATAGATAGATGGATAGATAGATAGATAGATAGATAGATAGATAGATAGATAAATAGATACACACATACAAATCCACACATATATAAACATAAACAGAAATATGTGTGTGTGTGTGTGTATATATATATATATATATATATATATATATATATATATAGACAAACATAGAGATACCCCCCCATTTATTCTCAGCATTGTCCTTATTTCTGTTTCTTGCATTTCTGAAAATCTGAATTTGTCAGGAAACTTGCCAGCTAGCTGTTTATGCCATTTCCATTTTCTGTGGAAGCCCTTTCAACTATGTTATAGAAATGCCCTCCTTGAGAGTTTCCCATGGTCTTTGAGCAGACCTTTTTATAGCCTTAGGCAGTGAACCCACTCTTTCTAGTTTCTGATCTCTTGGAATTTTACTGTACAAGATGATCATTAACCTATGCCTAGGGTTTCCATCTTTTTGTTTTGTCACAAACTTTAAGGTTTATCAGATATGACATAAAAAACCTTCAGTCCACAACCATACTAGATGATGAGTCCCCTGTGTTTTCCTGTTTCTAGTAGTAATGATAATAATGATTACGTCTAACATTTCTATAGTACTTTAAAGTTTATAAAATACTTTACAAATTTTCATTTTATTCTTTCAGCTATCCAGGGAATTAGGTGCTATTATTAGCTTCATTTTACAGATGAGGAATCTGAGGCAGATAGAGATTAGGTGACTTGCTGAGGATCATACCTATTGAGTGCCAGATTGATATGAGCTCACATCTTATTAATGCCATAAGGTCCTGTATTCTATCCATTGCAAGACCTAGATGCCTTACTTTTCCTCATGCTTTCCCTTCCTCCTGAAATATACTTCTCACATCATTGATTCTTTGATACTTCAATGATCCATAATGTCATCAGTATGGCCACAGCCCTTGTATAATTCTATACATTGTCTTTTCATGATGAAAAAATAATAATATTAGGTTAATCTAGTGGCAAAACTGAAATGAACTATGTTGGTCATCAAGTTACATACATGAAGTTTATTTTAATGATCATATTCAAAATCCTTCCAGCTTGGTAGGATCTGTGAAAGGTTATGTTGTCCTGGCATTCTTTAAATCCCCTTTACCATCCCCCACCATAATAAGATATAAGAGAAGAACTTTGATGGGAACTCTGCTCACATCTTTACCTGTTGAAATGGCATGTCTCCTTCAACTAAAATATGAACTATTCAATATGAGCTTCCCTGACACTCCACAAGTGGAAGGCAATTGTCTGTTGTGTGAACAGTTAGAGCAATATATTCATACATTCTTTTCTTATTTTTTTGAGTTAATGGGGATTAAGTGACTTGCCCAGGGCCACACAGCTAGTAAGTATCTAGGGCTCAATTTGAACTCAGGTCCTCCTAATTCCAGGACAAGCACTTATACATATATTTCTTAAGCAAGAGCCATGAACTCCTTTATATTATACTTATTTATATTATACTATATTTATATTATATTATATTTTATTATACTTATTTATATTATACTATATTTATATTATACTTGAGCTTAGATTTTATCTCCCGTACTAGAAGGTAAGCTCATTCAGATTATTTGATATTCATCCATGTATCTCTCATGACCTTGCATAATTATTTTTCAAGGCTTGACAAGCTTCATCCTACCTCCTTTCTTTCCTTCTTTCCTCCCTCCCTCCCTTCCTTTCCTTCCTTCCTTCCTTTCTTTTTTTCTTTCTTTCTTCTTCCTCCTGCTTCTCTTCCAGTTCTTCTTCCTCCTCCTCTCCCTCTTCCTCTACCTCCTTATCTTTATCTCCTCCTATTCATCCTTCTCTTTTTCCTTATTTTCCTTATTATTCTCCTCTTCCTACTCTCCCTCTTTCTTCTTCAAGTCTTCCTCATATTTAATAGATCCCTAATGATCTCTGCAAATGCTGCAGGACAAATTATTATTATGATATTAATTTTCTTCTGTGCAATCAATGTAAGTAAAACACTTGATTTTGTCAATTGAAGAAAAAAATGAGATTATAGGCCCATCTTCTTTAAACTCATTGAAAGAATCTATGTGACAATTTCAGTAATAAGCAAGATTACAGTAATGACTTTTACTTGTTCCTGTTAAGTTTTGACTCATTCTATTAGTTCTCTAAATTTGTAGAATGTTTTATTTCAAGTAGTTTGCAATTTGTAAGTATTTGAGATGCTGACATCTATTTAAAAAAAATTGTTCTTAACTTTTGTGGGCCAAGTTTTATATACAGGAGATTGTGAGTGATGATTTTATCTGTGAAAATGCTCCATTTCCATTACAATTTATGCATTCAATTCTCAAGCATATTTTGAGTTCTGTATTTATTCTGTGGGATCTCTTGCCTTTTGATTTCTAAAGAATAGTGACTTCCTCCTGTCAAATTCTTACCATTTAAACTCATCATTCTAGATGTTTGGTAGGTACTAAACTTATATATCCTGTGATTTTAGTAGTATGGGGAACTCTAAATATTGAAACAACCCCCACTAATGCAATATGAACATGCATGTGAAATGTCTAATATTAGAAAGTGAGCTATCTGAGGACATAGAGGTTGTGCCCATGGTCACATAATCAGAATTAGTACTTGATGTGTTCTTCACTTCCAGGCTAGTTCTCTGTTCTCTGAACCACACATCCTTTCCATTGCCTATATCTAGTAAGTGCAATCAGTATCTAATTAATAGTGCTTAAATGAATGATTAAACCAGGCAGGTAGGAGAGATAGTATAGGCCAGGCAACCATAAGGAATTCGCTTTAAGTTTAGAAATTACACAGTTGTGTGTAAGACTATAAGCTGAAAAACAGAGTACTTTAGTCAAATAGAGTGCAACTAATGGCTTCATCAAATTGCTTTGGAATGGGAGAGAGAAAAGGTGACCATGTATTAAAATGGAGTAGAACTTTTCTGTGATATACCATGGAGCAGTATCATATTTTGTAAGCTGATGGTTTTAACATTGTTTTCCCAAAATAAAGCAGAAGGCACAGAGTAATAACAGGGAAAAGCACATCAGTTTACTCATCAGTATAAGCAGACTAGAATTATTTACTGTTTGTAATGTCAGAGCAAATTTCCTCTTAAGATCGCATTTACACATTTTTACTGACAGCAGAACAATATCAGCATTATTTCGACCAAGGGAGGAAAATGAAAGTGGATATTAGACACACAAGGCATTGGAAATGTAGAAAATAGACTTACTAGACCAAATGATGGCTATCAACAGTTCACATGCCCTGTGGAGAGGATTCAATCTATGAAAAGGAGCTTATCTAGATTGCCAAATCTTTTATAATGTTCCCTGGAAATGAAAGTATCTGACCAGCCCCCTCCCTAAAACCTCTGCTCCTGCCTCCCCTCACTGCCTTTCTAGTTCCTGGGAATAGAAAGATTCCAGGATATGATTTTATGATGTAAAATATTTGCATACTATGCCTGAAGATTGTGGAATACTTTACATGATACTAAGGTCTCTGTGCATCTGGTTTTGGCTCTAACCTGCTCATTGATTATCACTGGAAACCTGAACACTTTAACCTTTATTCCAAAAGCTGAACAGTGGCCCATTTCCATCACAGTAAAGCCGTCCTTCACTTCCCCATTCCCTACAATGGAATAAGAAAGAACTTATAATGTTCCTTTATCACATAAAATGTCATATTTTTAAAAAAAATTTAAAGGCTTATTTATATTAATGGCTGGCTGTTTCTACACGTATGCACACAAATACATATATGTGTGTATCCGTGTATACTCAGGTCTACATTTAGACATATAGATAGTTATATACCCACATACACACAGAGAAGTTCTTAGAGCACTGAAAAGTTAAGTGATTTCCCCCCACAAGCTTTAGTGAACATGCCAGTGAATGAATCTGAACCCAGGTCTTCCTGATTCTGAGGCTATTTCTATCCCCTTTGTGCCATATTGACTTTACCATCTTCCTCCTCCTCCTCCTCCTCCTCCTCCTCCTCATCATCATCATCATCATCATCATAACCAGCATCCCCTATCATCCCATATCCCCCCTTCACCATCACCACCCCCACCACTATTATCGTGATATTTTGCGGATTTACTTTGAGTTCATGCACACAGGAGAGTGATAGATTTAAATTATGGGAAAACAACAACAGCATCATCAGATTCAGTCAAGAGACTTAGGTTTGAATTCTTTCTTTACTAGCTGTGTCACCACCTTTGTCTGGTATTCCCGAGACTCAGTCCTCATAGGTAAAATTGGAATGATCATACTTATAGTATATCCATCTTATGGATATTGTGAGAATTGTGCTTAATAATACCTAAAACACTACAAAACAACAACAACAACAACAACAACAACAACAACAACAACCAAGTACTATTGTTAAATGACAGGCCACCATCTTATAATTAGGTCTATATCTACCCATCTTGCTATTCAAATTTTACATGTATATACATATAGATATGCAGATATACAAATACATGTTTGTATATCTGTGTGCAATGAGTACATATATCCATTATGAGGTGTGTGTATGTCTGTCTGTCTGTCTGTGTGTGTGTGATATTCTGGTATACCTAGAATTATGACCCAATCTAAATCATTTCATACTGTTATCAATACTATATTACAACTAAATCCTACTATAACTCAAGAAAACCCCTTTCCAATATCCTTGAGAAATAGTCATGTACAGTGGAAAGAAGGGTGGAAGTGGAAGTGGAGAGATTTTGTTCAAATTCCATTTCTGGTATTTACTACCTATGTGACCTTGGACTGCTCAAAAAACTTCTTGGGACCAGTTTTGTTATCTCTAAAATGAAAGAACTGGCTCACGTCGTCTCTGAGGTGTCATCTAGCCTGAGATCGACAAACCTCTGAACTCAGTGCAAATCTAAGTGTCAGCAGACTTGAGTGATCATAGAAGCCCCAGTAGCATTAAATGACCATAGTACTGGTTAGTCTGCATAGTATCCATTTGATTCTGTTGTTTGTGAGGAAGTAATTACTCCATTTTATTGGTTTTATTAACATTTATTTTTGTAGAAACAAATAAAGATCTCAGAAGGTGAAAGCCTATATATAATATATATGTAATAATGACATAAATCCATGTATCATAAACATACAATTCTAGAGCTGTGTTACAACTTCTTACACAAGAAAAGGGGTCATGTATATCAGGGGAGGAGGAGTCTCATTCTTTTGACTTATAAGAAAACCAGGAAAATTTATATGGTCCTAATTCCTACTATTCTGAGATAGAATCCTTTCCTTTTGTAAGCACACAGTTCACAATATCATATAGGAAAGTTTTACAAACAATACAGAAATCAAATATAAATCATATAACTAGCAATCATTAATATCAAAGGTCTATTTAAATCCCCAAAATCATTTGCATTCTTCTATATGGAATTTTATTTCCTGAATGTTCCCCATCAACCCCAACCCTTTTTTGGCCCTTCATTCTTTATTTATTACTGTTTTAAGGCAAAGCAGTAGAACAGATTTTATTTTTTCTCTGTCCAACTTCCTGCTCATTTCTGTGGCTATGCAGGGCATGATCTACCAATATTTTAAGGAGTACAGAAATTCATTATTGCATGCTAGACTTTCAGAGTCATTTTTCCTATGTAAGTTCTCCCATTTTCTTTTATTCTTTTCTTACTGACTCCCCATTTTCTGACAACTTATATATCTCCTTGTGGGCTTCCCATCCCTGTTCTATCTCTCCCCAGGTAATAGTGGTAACTCATTATGCTATATTTCCCTTGGGATAGACCCCTTAGTTTCCTCTGCTACTTAAATGGGGAAGGGATTGATCAGACAATTACTTTGGCATAAATTATCTCATGCATAAGTATATATTGAGACTTTGCAGAATATGGCAGGTTGTTATTGACCTAAAAGATCAGTATAAGCCACCATTATGATAGATTTGTCAGAAAAAATTCTCTATTGACTATATCAAGAGAGGCATGACTTCAAAGAATAAGGAAGATGTAGTTATGATACATTCTCTGTTGGTCACTTTTTTTTAAATATGCTTTATTAACTTCTGGTTTACATCATTCATTTCCGCCAGATTTTGAGTTACAATTTTTTCCCCATTTTCCCCTACCCACCACCCCAGGATAGCAGTCTCACAAGATATCCCCTCATCCAATCTGCTGTCTCCCATATCTTCTCCCATACCCCCTTCGACTTTAACATTGGGGCGAGGTGAATGTCTGTGCCGCAATACCTGAACATCTTATCTCCCAATTACATGCAAAATAGTATTAATAATAGAATTTGTATATATATTTGAAACATTTAATTTTAAAACTTCGAAATTCAGATCCATTCCCTTCCTCCCTTAGCACCCATTCCCTCTGGGAAGATAAGTAAATCAGTATGTGTTGTACATGTATAGCTATGCAGAACATTACCACAGTAGATATATTGTAAAAGGCTGCTTATAATTCCCTCCCACCCATCCCATCCCCCACTTGGTCCATGCCCTACTTTGATCCTGTCCCTCTTTGATAGTGGGTACTTCCAACCTCCCCTCCCCCCAGAATGCCCTCCTCTCCATCATCCCCCCTCTCATCCCTCTTCCCACTACTCTCCAGCAGGGTCAGATATCTCATTTCTATGTATGTCATTCTCTCCCTGAACCAAATTCAATAAGAATATGGTTTTGCCTTTCTGCCTTCCTGTTCTTCCTGTTGCCTGCAACCACTTCCCCTTGCCTCTTCTACATGACATAGTTTACCCTACCCTGTCTCTTCCTATCTCCTCTTGCTACTTTCCTCTCTCACTTCATAATTTCACCCCTTATGTATCATCCCTTCCCACAACATTCAACCTGTGCCCTCTATCCATGTATAACTGTAAACATACATAGACACATTCACATAAGTATTCATATGCCCATATACCCTTCTGCAATTATTGTCATACTGAGAAAGGTTTCCTCAGTCAGAGTTATTGTTTTTCCATATAGGAATGTAAATAGTTCAATTTTTATATGCTCCTTTTGATTTCTTTTTCCTGATTACCTTCTCAAGCATCTCTTGCTTCTTGTGTTTGAATGTCAAATTTTCTATTCAACTCTGGGTTTTTGTCCAAGAATGCCTGAAAGTCCTCTATTGTACTGAATGACCATATTTTCCCCTAAAATAAAATATTCAGTTTTGCTGGGTAGGTGATTCTTGGTTTTAACCCCAGCTCTTTTGCCCTCTGGAATATTATATTCCATTTCCTTCTATCCCTCAGTGTAGAAGCTGCGAGGTCCTGTGCTATTCTGATTGTGTTTCCACAATATTGAAATTGTTTCTTCCTGGCTGTTTGTAATATTTTCTCCTTGATCTGGGAATTCTGAAACCTGGCTATAATATTCCTGGGAGTTTTCCTTTAGGGATCTTTTTCAGGAGGTGATCTGTGGATTCTTTCAACCTCTATTTCACCCTCTGGGTCTAAAACATCAGGGCAGTTTTCCTTGAGAATTTCTTGAAGGATGATTTCTAGGTTCTTTCTTTGATCATGGCTTTCAGGTAGTCCAATAATTTTTAAATTGTCTCTCCTGGATCTATTCTCCAGGTCAGTGGTTTTCTCTATGAGATATTTCACATTGCCTTCTATTCTTTTGTTTGTTTGTATCTGTTCAACAGCATCTTGATTTCTCATAAAGTCATTGGCTTCCATTTGCTCCAGTCTAACTCTGAAGGAATAAATCTCCTCAGTGAACTTTTGAGATTCTTTTTCCATCTGACAAATTTGGGTTTTTAAGGCATTCTTCTCCTCATTGCCCTTTTGGGCCTCCTTTGCCATTTGAGTTAGTCTATTTTTAAGGTGTTATTTTCCTCAGGCTGTTGACCCTTATTTCATATTTTTCCTGCATCCTTCTCATTTCTCTTCCTAATTTTTCCTCCACTTCTCTTATTTGATTTTTAAAATCCTTCTTAAGGTCCTCTATGGCCTATAATCCACTCATCTTTTCCTTTGGGGCTTTTGGAGCAGGATTTCTGACCTCACAGTCATCCTCCTGTTCTATGCTTCAATCCTCTTTGCCCCCAAAATAGGAGTCTAATGTTGCATTTTTCTATTTATTTTGTTTCCTTTGCCTAGGCATGTTGCCACTTAATTACTTGACTTTTGGGCTTGTTGCCACAGTAGGATTCTGCCACCAGACAGGGGAACTTCCATTCCAAACATTGGGGTCTTCACAACTTCTGGTTCTGGCAAGTTGGATACCCACCCCAGATCTCTCCCCCAGATCACAATCCAGATCCAAGCAGGTTAAAGCAAGAGCGATTAACTCCCAAGACTGATCACTGGATCTCCCTACAGTTCTCAGGTCAAGAGCTGAAGCTGCCACTGAAGCGGTAAAATGGTGAGTGTGCCATGTCTCCTCAGAGGCTTCTATCCCCCAGGGGAGGAAGCCAACGAGTTCCCGAAACACTGGTCCCAAAGTCCATAGGGCACTAACCTCTCACTTTGTCCTGGGCATGTCTGTGTTGATAGTTCTGGAATCGCCACAGCTGCTGTTGTTCTGGGATCCGTCTGGCTGGCTGCTGGACCGGCTGCCCTGGGGCTAAAACCACTGCTCAAGTGGACCTGGGTTTGGCTCCCTTCCTGCTGTGCTGGCCACTCTCAGATCACTGTGCTAGCCCCGCCCTGCTGTTGGTCACTTCTTAACTGGCACAGTGTGAACCCAAGAGATATAGAAGAAAAAGGATAAATAAAGAATATCTCTGGAAGGCAATTGAAATGGTTAAGGAAACTGAGTTCCTGTTACATGATCATCTAATGAAGGAACTGGGGATTTATAGCCTACGGAGCCAAGAATACCAGAGAACATGATTGCTGCCTTCAAGTATTTGAAGAACTATCACATGGAAGAAAATTGTGGTTTTTATGTTAGAAATTTTTTGTATTCTATTTTCTCGCCCAGAGGATGTAATTATAGCAATGGGTGAATAATTTGATTTGATACCATGGAAGAGGAATTCTTTACACTAAGTATACTGCTGAGTGAGTAACTTTTGGAGGTGGTGTGTCCCTCATCATTGAACTTTTTTTTTAAACAAATGCTTTATTAACTTCTGTTTTACATCATTCATTTCCACCAGATTTTGAGTTACAATCATTTGCCCCCATTATTCCCCTACCCAACCTCCCAGAATAGTAGTCCCACAAGATATCACTTCCTCCAATCTGCTGTCTCCCATACCTTCTCCCACACCCCCATTGACTTTTCCATTAAAGGAAGGTGAGCCTTTGTGTCCCAATGCCTGCACATCTTCTCTCCCTATTACAAGCAAAAGAGTATTAATAATAGTATTTATATATATTTGAAACATTTAATGTTATGACCTCAAATTTCAGATCCATTTCCTTCCTCCCTTGTCACCCATTCCCTCTTGGGAGATAAGAAATTCAGTATATGTTTTACATGTCTAGCTATGCAAAACATTATCATAGTAGATATATTGTACAAGGCCGCTTATAATTCCCTCCCACTCATCCCACCCCCAACCTGGACCATTCCCTACATGATCCTGTCCCTCTTCTATAGTGGGTACTTACAACCTCCCCTCACCCCAAGGATGCCCTCCCATCCATCATCCCTCCTCTCATCCCCCTTCCCCCTATCCTGCTGCAGGTTGAGATATCCCATTGAGTATGTATGTGATTTTCTCCCTGAACCAAATTCAATGTGATTGTGGTTTTGCCTTTTTAGCATTCCTTATTCTCCCCCTCCTTTGCAACCTCTTCCCCTTGCTTCTTCTACATGGGATAGTTTACACTACCCTGTCTCTCCCCATCTCCTCTTGCCACTTTCCTCTCTCACCTCATAATTTCATCCCTTGAGTATTCTCCCTTCCCAACAAATTCAACCTATGCCCTCTATCCATATATAACTGTAACCATATATACACACATTCACATATGTATTCATATGACCACACCCCCTTCTTCCATCATTTTCATAGTGAGAAAGATATCATCAGTCACAGTTATTGCTTTTCCATATAGGAATGTAAATAGTTCAACTTTGGTAAGTTCCTTTTGATTTCTTTTCCCTGATTACCTTCTCAGGCATCTTTTCCTTCTTGTGTCTGGATGTTAAATTTTCTATTCAATTCTGGTTTTTTCCTCAAGAATGCTTGAAAGTCCTCTATTCCACTGAATGACCATATTTTCCCCTGAAACAAAATACTCAGTTTTTTTCGGTAGGTGACCCTTGGGTTCATTCTCAGTTCTTTTGCCCTCTGGAATATCATATTCCATGCCCTTCTCTCCCTCAGTGTAGAAGCTGCCAGGTCCTGGGCTATTCTGATAGTGTTTCCACAATATTGAAATTGTTTCTTCCTGGCTGCTTGTAGTATTTTCTCCTTGATCTGGGGATTCTGGAACCTGGCTATAATATTCCTGGGAGTTTTCTTTTTGGGATCTTTTTCAGGAGGTGATCTGTGGATTCTTTCAACCTCTATTTTGCCCTCTGGATCTAAAACATCAGGGCAGTTTTCCTTGAGAATTTCTTGAAGGGTGATTTCTAGGTTCTTTCTTTGATCATGGCTTTCAGGTAGTCCAATAATTTTTAAATTGTCTCTCCTGGATCTATTTTCCAGGTCAGTGGTTTTTCTCATGAGATATTTCACATTGCCTTCTAATCTTTCATTTGTTTGGATCTGCTTAACAGCATCTTGATTTCTCATAAAGTCATTAGCTTCCATTTGCTCCATTCTAACTCTGAAGGAATGAATCTCCTCAGTGAGCTTTTGAGATTCTTTTTCCATTTGGCAAATTCGACTTTTTAAGGCATTCTTCTCCTCATTGCCCTTTTGGGCCTCCTTTGCCATTTGAGTTAGTCTATTTTTTAAGGTGTTGTTTTCCTCAGTCAGGATGTTGACCCTCATTTCATACTTTTCCTGCATCCTTCTCATTTCTCTTTCCAATTTTTCCTCCACTTCTCTTATTTCATTTTTAAAGTCATTCTTCAGGTCCTCTATGGCCTGCAACCCGCTCATGTTTTCCCCTGGGGCTTTTGGAGCAGGACTTCTGACCTCACAGTCCTTTTCCTGCTCTATGCCCCCAAAATAGGAGTCTAGGGTTGCATTTTTCTGTTTCCTTTGCCTTGGCATGTTGCCACTTATTTACTTGACTTTTGGGCTTGTTGCCACACTATGGCTTTAAGGCCAGATAGACGAATTTTCATCCCGAACGTGTGGGGGGCAACTTCCGTTTCTGGCAAGCTGTAAACCCACCCATGACTTCCACAATCCAGATCCAGGGAGGTTAAAGCAAGAGTGATTACCCCCCAAGACTGATCGCTGGATCTCCCTACAATTTGCAGGCCGGGAGCTGGAGCTGCCTCTGAAAACTACAAAATGGCGTGTCTCCTCAGTGGCTTCTAGCCCCCAGGGGAGGGAGCCGACACATTCCCTAAATACTGGTCCCAAAATCCATAGGACACTAACCTCTTACTTTGTCCTAGGCATGTCTGTGTTGATAATTCTGGAATCTCCACAGCTGCTAGTGTTCTGGGGTTCCTCCAGCCGGCTGCTGGCCCTGCCTCCCTGGGGCTAAAACCTCGGCTCACCGCGGACCTGGTCTCTGCTTGGCTCCTGTGCTCTGCGCGCTGCGTGCTGCCAGGTCCCAGACCGCTGTGCTGGTCCTTCCTGCAGGGCTGCTGGGCTGTCCTCAGCGGGAGTTTAGCTTCTCTGTGTCGTTCTGTGGGTGCTGGGGCTCCAGAAGTTGTTCAGTGTCCCCTTTTACATAGTTTGGAGGGAATCTGGGGGCAGAGTGGCTTGGATGAGCTGTTTCTACTCCACCATCTTGGCTCCGCCCCCCCATCATTGAACTTTTAAAGCTGAGGCTAGATGCCACCTGTCTGATGGGTTATAATCAGAGGGCCTCATGGTAAATGTTTAATACTTAGGTCTTTGAAAAGGCATGACTCGCATAGCTAGACATGTACAACATATACTGAATTACTTATCTCCCAAGAGGGAATGGGTGACAAGGGAGGAAGGAAATGGATCTGAAATTCGAGGTAGTAACATTAAATGTTTCAAATATGTATAAATACTATTATTAAAAAAAAATCAAGGAACTATGGAGTTGAATCTTGTTAACTAAAACTAAAGTAATAAATTAATAATAAAAAAAAGAAAAGGCATGACTCTTTTAAGTTTAATATGTGTCAATAACATTTCCTCAATCACTTTCAGAAGTCCATACAGTAAAAAAATAAAAATAAATGTAAATAAAGCCCTGATTTGTATTACTTGCCAATTTCCAAGGTACAAATGTTCACACTAAATATTAAATAATTGTCTTCAGATCAGGTTCAAGCTGACTCAAACACATCTTAGTTGTTTTTGTTCTTTGTTTACGTATTTGTTTTTCTTGTGTATTTAAATGGCCAGTGAGGTCTGTTCCAACTCTGAGTTTCTGTGATGCAAGCATTCTCATCAAAGAAATGTATTGTATAAATTCAATCATATGATAATTTCTTTGGAATTCAGATAACATTTTCCTCAAATCCTTAGTCATTTTGATAAGTTCTGAATTTCTAAAGTGCTTTTCAGTCTTCAAAGTGCTTCTGAATCCTTTAACATGAAATGCTTTTAAATTATTTTTTCCCTTGCAGGAAAAATTTCCCACTTGCTTTTTGCAGACTAAATTTAAAATTCCATTTAGCAGTGGGTAATTATTCATCCTTACTCCCATTTATGAGTCTAAGGAGCACCCACTCATGAATATGACTACATTGCTTTCCCAAAGATGGACTTGACTTATAATTTCATTTCATGAGACTATTATGTAACTGAGATATATTTGGTAATCAAACAATTCAGACTCAACTTGACTAGTCAAGCTAAAAGCTACACACACACAAAAACAAAAAAAAAACATTGTGTCTACAGTCTAAATCAGTACATGTTTGCCATTTTATTTTTGTAGAAATTGACCATGTAAGAGATGCCTTAAATAATATTTTCTATACCCAATATACTTAAGGATATGGTTTTTATTATTTAGGACACAGGCCTCATGTTAATGAATATCATTACCATTCTTCTATAGGCAAATAGGCAGAAGGAAGAAGGGATACTAGTTTTCTTTCACACTGGAATTTGGAGCTGTATTAACTCTTCACTATTTAAACATAGGTCAAATATTGACCATTTAGTACTAGGAGCTCTTTCATATTTCTCAAATCTTGGTGCTTTACTGTGGGAGCAGTTGATGATGTGGATAGATTCAAACTGATAATTCAACAAGTGCCTACTGTGTATTCAGGTAATGTACTAAGATATATGGATAAAAAAAAAAAATGAAGTCCTCACTCCCAGGAATGACAATAAATGGTGAAGGGAAGATTATCTGTGGGGATAGGAATTAGGATGAGGATCCTCAGAGTTTTATGTACTCTGCACTCTGAATTAGCAAAAACAATGAGGAGAACTATAAAGAGATTGTTTTATTTAAGATCTTATTATCAAAGATGATATACAGTTTCTAAAGTTTTCTAGAGGAAGAAAAATTTTAAGTCACCATCTGATGTTTAATCATTAGGCACAATTCTAGCAATTTAAACAACAAAAACAACAATCACAATAATGCAGTATGACAGACACATAAAGCATTTTAAGTTTTGTTGATCCTTTTGAATAATTCCACCTTATCTAAGCCTCATAAGAACCTTAAGATATAAATAAATACAAATGTCATCATCACCATTTTACACATGAAGAAACTGATTCTCAGGCATGTTAAGTGATTTGTTTAAAGTGATGCAGTTAGTAAGTGTTAAGGAAAGAGGTGCATTTGTATCTTCCTGCCCCTGGTCTAGTGCCTTTCCCCCTCTGGCAAAGTACCTCCCAATGAGTAGAGTTTAGTTTCTTTTAAACAGTTCAACTGATGATCCTGTTTCATTGCCAAATGAAAGAATGACATTTAAAATTCCAGCAACAACCTTGATATTGAAAGATAAATAAGTATTCTATTATAGCTAAATAATGGCACCATGTTAATATAACAGTTTTCTAATTTCTTGGTTGCCTGACCTAGATATAGTTTTCATGTAGTAGCCAGAAGAAGATAGAAAGTCCCTGGAGACTGAGGTTCAAGGTCCAATTATATTATTAACCATATATGACCTTGAACAAGTCATTTTATCTCTATGGGGCATGACTTTCCCATCTTTCAAAAGTGGACTTGTATTGGATTATCTCTAAATTCTCTTCTGGGTAACATGTTGAGTCCATATCATGGGTCTCAGTTTCTCTGAGTGGATATGAAGCAAAGATTTACTATTTGAAATGATGTAGACCACTTCAAGTTGGAAAGCACATTTTACATTTTCATTTTTAACAATCCTGTTTCTATTTGTGTTTAAATGTTTGAACTATACTTTCTCTATTCTATTTACAAATAATCCTAAAGTACCAACGGATACAAACATAGAGAAATTTAAGGAAGAATTTGATAATCCAAACTAAGTCAATATCTGCCTTAATATTCAGTGACTTCAATTCACAAGAAGGTGGTGAAAATATGTTGAAAAATATGATCACCTATTAAGAAGAAGATGAGTTAAATGTCTTGTAAGTATGGAAGAACATGACCTTTTGGGGGCAATATCACTTCTCTTTTTTCCCCACCAATTATCTGTTAAAAATTCTGCCTGATTCTCTCTTCCAGGAATCCCTAAAGAAAGTAAAGCATACAAAGTCTGTTGAAAGGTATTGGTCCCATTGCCTAGAAATCTTTAAAGGAGCAGATAATCATGTTTGGTATGTTCCACAGGACTAAGAAAATGAGAGAGAAAGAGAGAGAGCGAGAATGAGAAACCTATTGAGTATACAGATATTTGGACTATTGTATAGATTACTAGATCAATAATGAAATAGGAAATATGTTTTAAAAATCTAAATGATTTCTATAGAAACTTAATTTCACTCATGAATTTAATACTAAAGATATTACATATTCACTTATGAATGGAGAATGATACTCACTTTTCTTTTCATCAGAGGTGCTGAACTTTATGCACATGCTTCCTAATTCCTAGGAAGATCCTGAGGTGGGGTGGGGGAGCTGGCAGGGAAGAAGGAACACTGAAACCAATCCTGGAAAAGTACCCTAAAAGGTAGAAGTAGAACACATGAAGTCTATGCAAAGACATTTAAGTGTTAGATTCAATATCACGGAAGAGGAGCAACAAGTAGCATGGTTTGGCAAGAATCCTATGTTTGAACATTCATATGCAATAATACCAAAAAGGTAATCTGGCTTCAGATCATAAAGGTTTGTTTGGTTTTTTTAGCCTTTTATACAAACAGAACAATGTGTTTGCTTTTTATTATGGAAATAAACCACAGGATTTTAATTTCAGGGCATTAACACGGTAAGACCTATACTTTAAGAATATCACTTTGGAAGCTTGGCAGAGGATGAATTGGGGAGGAGAGAGGAAAATTAGGAAAAATGAATTAGGAAGTACTACACTAGTCTAGATATTTAATAAGAGCTCGAGTTAAAGTAATAATCATGGAATAGAGAGAAAAAGAACATGACTACTAAAAATGTTGAAGTAAAATTGACAAGAACTAAAAATTAATTATATTTGTAGAGTGAGGAAAAGGGAAGAGTAGAAGATGGTTCTATACCACATTGACTTATTGAAATACTAATGGTGTTTTCTATTTTTCTTTTCTTTTTTGCTTTTTGGAGGGCAATTGGGGTTAAATAATTTGCCCAAGGTCACACGGCTAGGTGTGTGTGTGTGTGTGTGTGTGTGTGTGTGTGTGTGTATGCGCTTTAAGTTTCTGAGGTCGGATCCTAACTCAGGTCCTTCTGACTCCAGGGCCGACGCTCTACTCACTGCACCACCTAGCCGCCCCCAACTAATGGTGTTTTCAAAGACAAACTAATCCCAAAATGAAAAAAAGAATCCTTGGACAAATTCCTAATCATAAAACTAATAATACTTTTGATTTCGATTGGTTTAATTTAAAATTCTGGAAATGTGTGAAGTTTAATTTCAAAGCTATAAGACCATATCTAGAATCCTCAGTTTTCCCTCCTTTAAAATGCTAAAATTTGACTAGATGATTTCTAATGAGTCTCAAAGCTATAAATCTTGTGGTGACTTTTGGTTTCTCTGGTGAACAACTTCTGTCATGATATTGACAAAGTTACTTAAAGATTTTGGTTTGGTTCATCTTTATTTACTTATTTTTTTTTTATTTATGGCTTTTATTTCTCTCTCACCCAAAATGTATCTATTCTTAGTTATTGTTTTCTTTTCTTTGAACTGCTTATTCATCCTTCTGTAAGTAATTTGTGGGCTTTTTTTTCTTTCCATTAGTCCTTTGAATCACTGAGGAATATACACAGGAAGCAACAACCAAAAAAAAAAAACCAATAAAAAAAAATACTGAAAGGGGAAGGAGATATTTTTTAGTCCAAAAAATGAATTAAAATTGATGGGATTTTATTTCCATATGGAAATTTATTTCCATTTTATTTCCAAACGGTAAAAATACATCACCATAGCCTAAAAAAGGATTCAATATTGCTTTATTGCATATTGTGCTATAGTATTTTCCTATTGTGTTGAGCTTTAAGATTATACCTCCATGAAGTAAGTTGTTGTGCTGAATCACCAGATTGTTACAAGAGTCCAGCACACAGGCATGTCTTATGTTCTGGTGCATGTGCATGTGTGTACACACACACACACACACACACACACACACACACACACACACACACTCAAAAACCCCTGACCTAAAGATGGTAGGAAACCACTAAAAGTTCTAGAGAAGAATATTGATAAGATAAAATTGGTTCCACCTGTGTCCCACTTCTCCCAACACAGAGACCCTTTAGTTATAAAGCTGCCATCTTTGCCTGCTTTTTACCTAACCAATATGTCATGGCATGTAATTTAGTGGAATCTTCCATATATGCTATTATGATACTTAATATATTTTCTTTTCCTTTTTTAAATTAAACTTCTTTTGAATCTGATCATAATTTGAAGGTGACCCTGAGTTCTCAAAATGCTTCATGTATAGAATTTAATCTCTGACAGTTTATAGAAAAGTGAACAGCTACTCAACTTTGCAACTCCTCCTCTAACGAGTTTCAACTCCGTGGCATAAGACACTCCTCTGAGGATGAGTTCATCACTACTAAACTTACCATCATGATGCTAACTCGTATTATTGAAACCTTTCTCAGTCTCTCCTCTCCTCATTGCAGAGTTGAGTACCAAACTCCTCCCAATATTTTCCTTTATAGATGACAGAAACTGAATTCTGAGTTCCTCATTCCACCTTGCATCTGCTGTCCTAATTGGTATCAAGTGTACAGAATGAGATACTTCTTGGTAGTTTAGGTTCAAACCCTGCCTCTGACATAATGGTTGTGTGTCAAAACTCATCACCTCTTAAAGATCCAGGCCAGTCTTTCAGATTTTCCAATTCAGAAATGGTTTGTCTTGAAATAAAATGTTCCTTACTGGGAACTCGCTATAATCACAAACTCACAGATATAACTAAAAAAATAATCTACAGACTCAGGGGGCAGAGCCAAGATGACGGAGTAGAAACAGCATTTCCAATGTGCTCTGCCCCACACAAATTCCAAACAATGTGAAAGGGAGCACCGAACAACTTCTGGAGCCACAGCACCCACAGAACGGCACAGAGAAGCTAACCTCCTGATGAGGACAGCCCAGCAGCCCTTCAGGGAGTGGCCAGCGCAGGGCTCTGAGAACAGGCAGCACAGTGCGCTGGGAACCAACAGCACAGCCCTCAGAGCGGAGCCCAGGTCCGTGGTTTTAGCCCCAGGGCAGCCGGGCCTTTAGCCGGCTGGTGGAACCCCAGAACACCAGCAATTGTGGCAATTTCAGAATTATCAGCACAGATATGCCTAGGACAAATGAGAGGTTAGTGCCCTATGGACTTTGGGACCAGTATTTGGGAAACACATGGCTTCCTCCCCTGGGGGCAAAAAGCTGCTGAAGAAACAGCTGCACAGAAGCCATTTTGCAGTGTCAGCAGTGGCTCTAGCTCCTGGTCTGTGAACTGTAGGAAGATCCAGCAATCAGTCTGGGGGTTAATCGCTTTTGCTTTAAACTGCCTGGATCTGGATTGTGGTCTGGGGGGAAAGTTTGGGGTGGGTATCCAACTTGACAGAGTGGGTGGAGGCTTTACAGAGGCCACCCAACTGGCAGAAGTTGTGAAGACCCCACGTTTGGGCGGAAGCTCCCCTGTCTGGTGGCAGAGTCCTACTGTGGGAACAAGCCCAAAAATCAAGTAATTAAGTGGCAATATGCCTAGGCAAATGAAACAAAATAAACAGAAAAGTTCAACATTGGACTCCTATTTTAGGGGCAAAGAGGCTCAAAGCATGGAGGAGGACTATGCGATCAGAACTCCTGCACCAAAAGCCCCAAATGAAAATACAAGCTGGCTACAGGCCATAGAGGACCTTAAGAAGCAGATAAGAGAAGTGGGGGAAAATTTGGGAAGAGAAATGAAAAAGATGCAAGAAAAGTATGAAATGACAGAAAACAGCTTGACTGAGGAAAATAACACCTTAAAAAATAGACTAACTCAAATGGCAAAAGAGGCTCAGAAAGGTAATGAGAAGAATGCCTTAAAAATTCAAATTTGCCAGATGGAAAAAGAATCTCAAAAGCTCACTGAGGAGATTCATTCCTTAAGAGTTAGACTGGAGCAAATGGAAGCTAGTGACGTTATGAGAAATCAAGATACTATTAAACAGATCCAAACAAATGAAAGAATAGAAGGCAATGTGAAATATCTCATGGGAAAAACCACTGACATGGAAAATAGATCCAGGAGAGACAATTTAAAAATTATTGGACTACCTAAAAGCCATGATCAAAGAAAGAACCTAGAAATCACCCTTCAAGAAATTCTCAAGGAAAATTGCCCTGATGTTTTAGATCCAGAGGGCAAAATAGAGGTTGAAAGAATCCACAGATCACCTCCTGAAAAAGATCCCAAAAAGAAAACTCCCAGGAATATTATAGCCAGGTTCCAGAATCCCCAGATCAAGGAGAAAATACTACAAGCAGCCAGGAAGAAACAATTTCAATATTGTGGAAACACAATCAGAATAGCCCAGGACCTGGCAGCTTCTACATTGAGGGATAGAAGGGCATGGAATATGATATTCCAGAGGGCAAAAGAGCTGGGAATGAACCCAAGGGTCACCTACCCAGCAAAACTGAGTATCTTGTTTCAGGGGAAAATATGGTCATTCAGTGGAATAGAGGACTTTCAAGCATTCTTGATGAAAAAACCAGAGTTGAATAGAAAATTTGACATTCAGACACAAGAAGCAAGAGATGCTTGAGAAGGCAATCAAGGAAAAGAAATCAAAAGGAACTTATCAAAGCTGGACTATTTACAGTCCTACATGGAAAAACAATAACTGTGTTTGATGAAACCTTTCTCTTTATGAAAATAATTGAAGATGGGTACATGGCATATGTTCACAGGTATACGTGGATAGAGGGCACAGGTTGAATTTGATGGGAAGGGATGATTCTTTTTTTTTTTTGGAGGGCAATTGGGGTTGGGTGACTTGCCCAGGGTTGTGCGGCTGGGTTTTTGTTTGTGTGTTGGGTGTCTGGGGTCGGATCCGGGCTCGGGTCCTTCTGGCTCTGGGGCTGGTGCTCTGCTCGCTGCGCCACCAAGCCGGTGAAGTCAAGAGGTGAGAGAGGAAAGTGGCAAGAGGAGATGGAGAGAGACAGGGTAGGGTAAACTATCTCATGTAGAAGAGGCAAGGGGAAGTAGTTGCAGGGGGGGGAAGAACAGGAAGGCAAAAAGGCAAAAGCATATTCTCATTGAAGTTGGCTCAAGGAGAGAATCACATACATACTAAATGGAATATCTTACCCTCACTCACTCTCCTGAGTAGGGGAAAGGGGGATGAGAGGGGGATGATGGAGGGGAGGGCATTCTGGGGAGAGGGGAGGTTAGAAGTACCCACTATCAAAGAGGGACAGGATCAAAGTAGGGAATGGACCAGGTGGGAGGTGAGACAGGTGGGAGGGAAATATAAGCAGTCTTTTACAATATATCTACTATGGTAATGTTTTGCATAGATATACATGTACAACACATACTGAATTGCTTATCTTCTCAGAGGGAGTGGGTGACAAGGGAGAAAGGGAATGGATCTGAAAATCGAAGTTTTAAAATTAAATGTTTCATAAGATGTCAAGGCAGTGGGGCTCAGAGATTCACCTTGCCCTAATGGCAAAGTCAAAGGGGGTATGGGAGAAGATATGGGAAAGAGCAGATTGGATGAGGGGATATCTAGTGGGACTGCTATTCTGGGGTGGTGGGTAGGGAAAAAATGGGGGAAAATGTAACTCATAATCTGGTAGAAATGAATGATGTAAACCAGAAGTTAATAAAGCATCTGTTTAATTAAAAATAAATAATAAATAAATCTACTCTCCTACGTAATACCTATTCTTTCTAAATGTTTCCTTTCATTTTATTTTATTTGTTTTTATAATTGAAGATCTATGAGGATAATACATTTCACAGTGAATTTGCCTATTCCTCTCATTTGGTGAAATTTTTGAGTTTCTAAAGCTATCTTGACTTATACTCTAATCCAAAGCTAATGAGATCATCAGTCTTTCAAAAAGTCATTGTATACTTATCCAAAATGCATATAAAACCTGAGGAGGAGATGCAATGGAACAATACAGAGCAGCAGCTCTGGATTCAGAGAAACTGGATTCAAATTCTGCCTCCCTTTCCTCATCCTTCCTTGACCTAAAGTAAGTCAGAAGTAAGCTTCATCGTTCTTAGTTTCCTCATCTGTAAGATTATGGAGTTAGACTGATTGACCTCTGAAGTACCATTCAGTTCTAAAATGTGTTGTGGGAGAAAACATGGAAATAACTTGTACGCTTGTGATATCAAGAAAGAAGATGAATGGTAACTTTAATTTTAGTCAGTCAACAAAAATTTATTAGGTTCATGCTAAATGTATGAGGAGTCAAGGATAAAGCATATAGGTTGCAAGTCTGGGTGATTTAGAGGATGGTGGTGCTCTTGACAGGAAGAGGGAAGTTTGGAAGGGGAGAGGGTTTGAGGAAAAGTTGTTGAGTTACTTTTGGGCATTTTAATTTTAAAATGTGTATAGAGGGGGAGCAGCTAGGTGTTATAGTGGATAGAGCAAAGGTCAGGAGGACTTGAGTACAAATCTGGTCTCCAGCCCTTGACACTTACTAGCTGTATGACCCCAGGCAAGTCACTTGGCCCCAATTGCCTTGGAAGAAAAAAAAAAGATGTGAATAAGATATTCAATTCAAGGTATCTAATAGGCAGGTGGAGATGTGAGACTGCCAGTCAACAGAGATGGAGGCAGGATAACTAGATCTGAGACTCATCAGGATAGGGATGAAAATTGAATTGGAGATTACTATAAAAATATACCATCGAAGAGGAAGAGAAGACAACTGATGATTAAATTTTCAGTGTGGACAGTTAGACACAAAAACTAGCAAATGCTGATATCCAGGATTGATTCATTCTTTTTTTGATTATCTAGTCTTAATAAAATAATATATGAAATATTAATGACTATTAAATGTAAAAAGTTTGTCTGGCATATTTGGAGAGATAATTGTTTAGCATTTATCTATGTACCCTGTATATCAGAAAAACCCTGAGATAGGAAAAGAAATAGAAAACTTTGAACTAAACAGAAATTCTCTTTATAGTAAAGTGAGAGAATATTCTGATTCTTTTTTTTTTAAGTTCTCTTGAGAGGAAATTCATTCCATTCCACTTTGGAAGAACTTTTATTTTTAGGAAATGTCCTCATGTCAAGCCTAAATTTGTCCTTCTTGCAACTTCTGTCCTTTGTTCATTGTTCTGTTCTCAGGGATAAAGCAGAAAAAGTTGAAACTTCGTTTAACATAATACCATTGGGTGGAGGTGGGGAATCAAACACAGTGATCTTGCTTGTCCATAAATCTTTCCTCAAGGCTAAACTCCCCAATACTTACAACAGATCTTCATAATGAACTATCTGAAGGCTGTTCATGATATTGATCATCTTCCACTTGACACTATATATTCAAAATTTTTCAACATCCTTCAGGAAATTTGACACCTTCAACTGAGCACAATTCTCTGGATATAGTCTAACTAGGATAGACTACTGCTGAGGTCAGAGTTGGGAGAGCTGGTTCAGATTTTTGAAAGAATTTCAATTAGAGCTTCTCTTTAGCCAGTGGGATCTTTATTGATCCAAAGGCATACTGGCCTGAGACTTAGCAAGGAGATAAATAAAGGTATTGATATAGAAAAAGGACCAGACATATACACAGAAAGCTACACAACCTGTAGGATGATAATGAAATTTTATGGTTTCTAATGGGGGTTGGAGATTTAGGGACAGGATAAGGGAAAATTGCCATGATGCATGATAAAGAAGATGAATGACAAAGGATGGGGGACACAGGATAAGGGGGACAAAATTCTTTTGGTACAAGTTACATGGTATTTCAAGATAAGGGGAAGGGACATTAAGGCACCCTCAAGTTACAGGATGGGTTAAGAATAAGTCTCAGAACCCCTCAGGGGGCCTTGGGAAAGTAACCCTTACTATTAACTCTTAGGCCACTTTTGAATCCACATCAGTACTATATAAGATATCTAATTGCCCTTAAGTCCATGTTAGCTTTTGCAACTGCTCTATTTTACTGTTGATATATTTCAGGCTTATTGTCCACCTAAAACTCCAGATCATTTTTAGATATAAATCTAACTCATCACATCTTCCCCATCTTGTATTTGAACCAAAGTTTTATTTTTTTTTTTAATCTGAATCATATGCCTGAATCTAAGTTGGGTCTGAGATTAGACCTAGCTAAATTCCTGAAATGAAGGGAGAAAAAAAAATTGACTTTTGTTTCTGACCTTTCTTAATCCTCAGGATTTCTAGAAACACTCTATTTTGGAGGGATTTTTTGAACCATCCATTCACCTGCCATGATATGCAGTCTCTCTCACCTGCTATCACAGAGGGAGTAGATTTTTCAGCTCCAGTGGTTTTCATTTAAAAAGCTGACATTTCCCCACTGCAATATTTATCTTATTGTGCCAAGTTGTCTTCTTGTTCCTTCAGCAGGATATTGTGTCAAGACAGAATTACGGGGGAGAAAATAAATGTTACTTTTTAAATTAAAACACTCCAAAAATGATGAATTTTTGTAAAACACTAAATCCTTTAGAAAACACCTCTACCAGCCCTGAAGTATTTATGGGTCAGAGAAGCTTCATATTTTAGAGAAGTCACTAGCACCATGCCTAATACTTACTTTCCTGGTGAAAAGTTTATTGTAAACCACAATGAAAATTAAAAGAAACATCTTGCCATAATCCAGGGAATTTCTAGGTAACATGCTCTGATGGTAAGACAACCCAAATTTCAGTTAGATCTCATTCGCCTGCACTATATATGAGGGATGATTTTGTTACCAAATGGACAAACTCTACTTGGCATCCGTTTGGAAAATACAGGAAATATGGAAGAAAAATGGATGTAAAGGGACAGATGCCCAATTAATTTGATATCTGCAATGATAAGATTTTGTCCTCTGTATCATCTTACAAAACACAGTGTGCCCCACTTTCAAGCTTTATCTACCTGATGCCATGGTGACTGGATGACAAGTGAAAAATTAATTCAGCTGTCCAGATGTTGGGGATATGTGTATGTACATATACATATGCATATACATATACATGTGCATATGCATGTGCATACATATAAAGCTGTATACACATACATAGGTGTGTGTTTTGGGTTTTTTTTTTTTCTTTTTGACAGAGATACTGGAGTGGCTTGCAATTTCCTTCTCCAATTCATTTTGCAGATGAAGCACTGAGGCAAACCTGGTTTACAGAGTTTCCCAGGGTCACACAGCTAGAAACTGTTTGAGGCCACGTTTGAACTCAAGATCAGTCTTCTTGACTTCAGGTCTGGCAATCTATCCACTGTTCACCTGGATTCCCCTCCTGGAAGATTTCTGTTGGGTAGCTAGGTAGCACAATGGTTTGAGAACCAGGCCTGGAGTCAGGAAGACTCATCTCGCGTCCAAATCTGACCTCAGACATTTCCTATCTGTGTGACTCTGGGCAAGTCACTTAACCCTGTTTGTATCAGTTTCCTCATCTGTAAAATGAGCTAGAGAAGGAAATGGCAAACCACTTCAGTATCTCTGCCAAGAAAACCCCAAGTGGGATCAAGAAGAGTCAGACACAACTGAAAAATGACTGAACAGCAACTATCTATCTATCTAGATCTATGTATGTATGTGTGTATGCATGCATGCATGTATGTATGTATGTGTCTGTCTATACCCACATTATGTAGATATATCTATACAATGTGTGTATGCACAAATGCAAACACATACTCATCCATAACAAATACATATATATGCATATATGTCATATATGTGTATGTATACATACAAGTTGAACCTAAAATTTCATAGGGATAATGGTCCTAGAAAATGGTGAAAAAGTAAAAGAGAATATGGATACATTAAACTGATAGGAAATAGAGGCTTAGGTTCCTGGATCATCAAAACCTATATCACCTTTCCTTAGAGATTGCTATATTACTAGTGAGACAAAAAAGTTTTGCATGTTACCAATTTTACTTTGTGTACTGAATTTTATGGGTTATTTCATGGTTACTGTGTTAGAAAAATGTGTATATTATTAGGAATGCTGTTTTGTTATGAAGTGTGGCATGCAGAAAAGTACAGCTGCTCAAGTGTGTCCACGCTTTTGCTCTACTTCCTAAACAAAGGCTTCTAGATATGAGAGGGGAGCAAACTGAAGAATAGAGGAGACCTTGGGAAATGCCCCTTTCCCCATTCTGGTTCCTGTCAAAGTTGTGTCTCTCCATGACCCCTGCCTCCACCCCTTTCCTGTGTCTGCCTCACTCCTGGGAAAGGAAGAAGGAAGTCACACCATTAGCAATTGCAAAGTGCTATATACATGTCAGCAATTATAAATATTATTATTATTATTATCATCAATAAAATAATTATAATCATTGCCACCACCACCACCATTTCATTCCTGAGAATGATACTGATAGAAATGTTTCTGGAAAAAAGTCACAATCCCTCTATGATCTATGTTTAATAAACTACTTACCCTTGCAAAGGTAGATGAAATAAATCCTTTTGCAGTTATACAGAAGTATTTGGACCTTGGCTCATTCTCTTTAGGCTCCCTGGAAGCAGTAGCAAATAGGACAAAAGGGATGATGTTTATGGGATCCTGCATTGACATTATTTTAGTTGCCTCTCCTAGGTCTCTGTATTTTTATAGGTTCTTGTCATTGTTATTGCATTTAGCTTGAAGATTATGAGTATTTGGAGTAACAGCATCTAGTAAAATGGTCTTCTTTATTATAAGTTAACTGGTTTCTCTAGTCTAGTTATAAACCACTTTGTGGGCGAAGTTCATTAGATTATGACCACCAGGACTTGGAGATATACTAGAAATTACCTAATTCAAACTAGTAATTTCATTTTTTTTACTTTTTAAAGTTTCTATACTTTTGATCTCTTTTATTTTTGATATAACAATCATTGTCAAATTTATTGCAATTTTTTTCCAGCCACATTTTCACCGAAATAAGACTTCACCTGTTAGCTGAGAGAAGTTAAGCACAAGCATACAAGTTAAGCACAAGCATACAAGTTAAGCACAAGTGACTACATCCCAGTGTCTCAGCCTGTTTCTATGAGGTAGAGTAGAGCATTTCCTTATCCCTGTACATTCAAGTTTGATCATTACACATTATACCTGGGCTCACTAGGTGGCATACTGGATAGAGGGCTGGGTCCTGGAATTCACATATTTATCCTGGTGAAAAAAAACAAAAACAAAAAACAACTAGGAAAATGCCCTCACCCAAGGGTCATGTCAGCACACAAGGTCCGTTAGAGTCTAATGCTGTTAGATATCACATGGAAAAATAAATGCAACATTAGAGAGAGAATCAGCCAAACTGGCTTTGATTCCCAACTTAACCTTTTGCTACTTGTTTGACCCATATATGTCACTTCATTTTTTTTCTTTTCCTTATCTTTAGTATGAGGAGTTTTATAAATAACCCCTAAAGCCCCTCCTGATTCTAAGTCTATGATCCTATGGTGCTTGTTACATATCAGAGTAATACCATATTTCATCTTAGTTATTTATTCCCCAGATATGTGAATATAAAATTACTTAGGCTTTCCTATTTGGAATGGTGTAATGCCAAGCAAAGGCAACTTCCCAAGGTTCAAAATGCCAGCATAGCTGCTATCCATTTTATTCAGTGACAAATTAAGAACAGAGAAAAATCAAAATATAGCATAATTCAAAATACAGCACTCACCAAGTGTAATTCAACCAAGTATTACTTCACCCCTGGGCAATACATTCATTTAGTCAATCACAAAGTCTTTCTTACAAGTACTACTCCACCCCAGGCCAGTACATTCATTCAGTCAATCACAAAAGCCCCTCTTCTCAAATGGAGATTAGTTTCCAATCATAAACAAAGTACATTCATTTGGTCAGTCACAGAGCACAAAAAAAAAAAAAAGGTCAAAAGTTCCCCACCCCTGGATCACAATCAAATAGGCCCTCGACCCCAGAGTTACAACAAGCTTAAGATACTGTCACAGCATTTAAAGCCCAAAAAGAGGTCTTTTCCTCATCTTAACCCAAGGCAAGTTCTCAGCAATCTCTATTCTTGGGGAAACAGAGCTTAACAAGGCCACAAGATATATTGCCAGTGTCCTCATTAATTCATTCTCTGTCTGCAGAACAGTCCTAGGACCCCTGAAAACATTAGCAAGTCCCTCTTCCAGGATTTCTGTAAACATACAACAAGAAAATCCTTCTTCAGGGCTTCTGAACCAACAGCAAGGTTCCAGGACCTCTGCAACAGCACTGTCCTTCACCAATGGACGAATCTGGCAAAACAAGATCAAAACAGACAGACAAAGGACAGGCATCACAGCCATGTCTCCTCAGTCCTTGGCAGCTCTGGGTGGCAACTCTCAAAATTCCTGGGCGGCTCGAACTGGCCCTTAGCAAACCTCTCTGTCTCTCTGCCTTCACAATGCTGCTTCCAAAAAAACTCTCTCTCCTCGCGCCTCTCTAGATCCACATCACCAGCTCCTCCCAATTCAGCCCCCTCTTTTCACTTTTCAACAAGTCCATCCCACAAGTGGGATTCATAAGCCCTGGGTTTAACACTCAACCAAACCAATACAGGGGATCTTTAAATTCCATGACTATTACATATGGTGAAGATGATTATATTAAAAAAAAAAAAACATAATCAAACTTCAAATGTGTGGACATGGCTACTTTAGGCATATAGGTATCCTAGAAAAGAATCAACAGCAGCATGCAGGGACATGTGCAAACGCCTTAGTGTGGCAATATGGTACATCATATAAAATGTCATGTCAGAACATATGTTTGAAGCTGGCATGCTCTGCAAGAAAGGGTGAGCTTTCTAGACAAATGTGACAGAACTGGTTTTTATTAGGCCATGTGAAAATGGTGATGAGGGGTTGTAAGAGGTCGTCTGGTGCTCATACTTACTAATTTCTGTCCAAATAAGAGTATTTTTAAATATCCTTATTAAAAAGTATTGGAGTGGTTAGGTGGCGCAGTAAGTAGAGCATCGGGCCCTGGAGTCAGAAGGACCTGAGTTGGGATCCAGCCTCAGACACTTAACACACACAAATAAAAACCTAGCCCTGTAACCTTGGGCAAGTTACTTAACCCCAATTGCCCTCAAAAAAAAAAAAAAGAAAGAAAAGAAAAGAAAGAAAGAAAAAACAAGGGGGTTTCCCCCTACCTAGTGTTTAACTTGAAGTTAAATGATGTGTTGTAAAGAATACTGAACTGGGAATCACAAGACCTGAAGAATATTGGTTCTAGAGACTGAGGTTCAAATACTCATGACTTAAGTAACTTTGTGTAAGCCACTTTTCCTAAGCACCAGCTTCTTTATCTGCAAAATGAGAGGTTTGTACTAGATGACCTCGGATATTATTTCCAGTTCTAAATTTATGATATTAATCCTACCTCATCACTTCTAGATGAATAATATTTGGGTCTTTATGTATATTATTTTCCTCACATATGAAATAAGATCAACTAAATGATTCCTGAAACCTCACCTACCTCAAAAACTTGACGACCCTAAGAACATGCATCCTTTTGCTTCTTTATATTTCTGCAAAGTAATCACAACACTTGATCCTCAGTACATCTATGAAGCAGATTGCATCAGTATTATTATGTCCACCTTTAGAAAAAACACAGGTTTTTAAAAATTCAGCAATTTGTCTGTGTTCACACAAATAATAAATAAAAGGCCAGATCTCAAACATAGATTTTCTGAAATCAAACTCGCGACTCTTAGAATTGGACCTGAATTGGACCCACAAATGAAATACAGTGTATCAGAAATGGCAAATGTGGTTGTATTCAGCCAATCTGTAGAGAACTCTTTTTCATCTTTCATTTATCAAATGATGGAAGAGAAACTGATTCAAGATGTTGATAGAAGAATCTATTTAGTTGCAAGTATCTACTAGCCCTGTGATCACAGGTGAGTTGTTTAACCACTTTGATCAGTTTCTACATCCACAAAATGAAAAAAATGTCTATTCCACCCCCACAAAATATTCAAATGAGTATAACACATAATTCATAAATGTATATATACACACATGTGCAAGGAATGGTGAACCACTTCAGTATTTTTGCCAAGATAACCCCAAATAGGGTTACAAAAAGTCAGATGTGATTGAAAGGACTGAACAATCTATATCTATATCCATATCCACAGATACATAGATAGAGCTATACATAAGTATCAATCTGCATAATACTTTGGAATCAAAGTGCTGTATTTATTAGTTGCTAGCATAGCATTTGGTTAACTGGATAGTTTCTTTTTTATTGAAAATAGAATAATGCTATTAATGCTATATTTCATACTTTCAACCTTAATAGGAATTATTTTGGTAACCTCATATGCACACACATACATATACAGAACATACGCATATGTATATGCATATATACATGTGTGTTATATGTGTGTGTACTCAAATTCTAGCATTTATTCCTAGGAAAATAAATTGTGTATTTATCTTTCCTTCAAGTACTGGATTCTATGCTTCTAAATTAACTTTATCATCTTCAATAATGAATAATGTATTTCATATTAAGTAATTCCTTTCATTTTGACCATAAATGTGGTCATAATTTATTGATAGCATTGAGCATATAGTAATTCATTCTTTCCATGTAGAGAATCATTACATGAATTGGGCATGTGATTTCATTGTTCTTATATATAGGTAGCTACCTTGTGAGGAAGTTTCCTCTGCCAATTCAGGTCTGTGTTTTCCCTCTAAGTTATCTTAGAGTGGTCTGGAGAATTAAGCTGTGACTTCTGTGGGGTGATAAAATGTATATGTATCAAAGGCTGGGCTTGAACATGTATCTTCCTGGTTTTGAAGTCAGCTCTATCCATTCCATGATCTTACCATTCTATCCAAGTTCCTAAATGAATTTTGAAGCATGTCTTCCTAGTTTCTTAGTTTTTCACTTCTCTTGAGCACTCAAAAATTCTATGTATTAATAGGGTAACAGAGTGAGCAGGACTTCACGTGGAAAGAAAATTACACATGTTGGGGTGACTAAGAGCCACAGTGAGTAAGAGCGCCAGCCCCAGAATCAGGAGGACCCAGGATCAGTTCCAGCCTCAGAAAATTATCACCCATACATAAATAAATAACTAACCGTGTAACCTTGAGCAAGTTATATAACCCCAATTGCTTTAAAAAAAATTACACTTGTTTGGTTTAGCCCATAAAACAAAATTAGATCAAGGGGTAAAAACCAGCCAAGTGACAACAGTACATTGACTGCAGAACTTGGAATCACAAAGATTGATATTCAAATGTGGTCTTAGTCACCTTCTAACTTTGGTGCCCTGGGCAAATCACATAAACACAGTCTACCTCCAAAAAGGAAATAAAAGAGCATCTATATTCCAGTATTATGAGTATAAAATGAGATAATAATTACAAAGTGCTGTTAAAGACTTTAAAGTACTGTGTAAGTTGTTAGTAAAATTTGTAGAAGGATGGGCTTTGGTTCAATGTAAGTAACGTCCTCAACAATTACCAAGGGGGGTAGACAGTAGGTCTTCCCTCACTAGCATTCTTGAAGGATAATCAGTATGACAGCTTTTTGGGGGGAGGGAGAGGGTGTGGTAGAAAAGCTTCTGATCAGTAATGGCCTGCTTGGATAAGATGACTTTTGATGACCATATCTGGTATTCTCTGACTCTTTGATGTCCAATGGTGAACTACTAGCATAGTATCATTTCATGCTGAAGTATACCATGAAAATAGGATTTCTCTAACCATTATCAGGGCACAAACACTGAAAGTTTTCCTTTAATACATCCCAAGATGTTGCTGCTGCGATAGACAGACACATTGTCCTCTGAGAAGAGGGGATTTTCAGAGACAAAGGGTGAGAAGAGAACCGAAAGAATTCTCCATTTCACTTTGCTTCTCTATTTCTCTCTGTTTCTTTTACTATCTCTCTGTTTATTTGTCTCTCAACATCTGTCTGTCAGTCTCTTTTTCTCTCTGTCTCCCTCATGTCTCTTTGTCTCTGTCCCTCTTTGTGTCTCTCCCTCCCTCCCTCCCTCTCTCTCTGCCTCTCTTTGTCTCTCTCCTCTCTGTGTCCCCTCTCTCTCTGTCTCCTTAAAAGGAATATTAACTAAGACTATATAGCAACAACAGAAGTATGTGGCTATCATATACCCCAAAATGAAAATATGCACTCCCCTATGCAATCTCTTCAAAATCTGCTTCAAAATCAAATTTTGTGACCTTGAACAAATTGTATCATGTTTCACAGTCTCATTTTCCTTATCTATTAAATGGGAATAATAATAACCATCCTGTATTCTATACATCATAGAGTTGTTGTGAGGTAATGTTCTTAAATGACATCACGATCTTAAAATGCTTTGGAAACCTAAGACCACCATAGAAATGACTTTTCATTGCCAATATGGCTATACCTCATTCACATTTTCAAAGCTTTTTAAATACATCTTTGTGTCAAAAGTATTATTAGTCCTGTTTTACAGAAATGGAAACTGTTGATCTAAGATATGAAACAAATTGACCAAATCATACAGCTACTATTTTATGTCCAGTTATATTTTTCCCAGAAACAATTTCATCCACAACTTATAGTGTTATAGAGTTTCCTGGGGTACTCAGAGTTCAAGTGACAGGGTCATATAGCCAATATATTTTAGCAGTGAGACTTAAGTCTCTGTCCACAATGATTCTTGATCTCATGTATGTATAGACATTAATTCACAGGGTATACTAATATTGAAATCCATATAAGTATGGAGATTTGATGGTTATAGTTTATTCTATCTCCCACCATAGAATGTTAACTCCTTGAATGAGTATTCATTTTATTTTCTGTATTCCTAGTGACTTGAATAGTGACTAACAAACAGGCACTTAATCCATCCTTGTTGATTGTTTGATGGATAGCACATTAAAGCATATACAAAGCACTTTGAAAACACACAAATATGTTAGGTGATTGCTATTATACCCATTTCTTGATTTAAAAACAAAAATAAGGTTAAGGAGATCTGAAGTTTAGAGAAATTAAAAGTTGTTTCCACATTCCCACAAGGAATCACTTCTCATGTTTTTCTCCTAATTTTGTCACCCAGTGTTGAACCTAGCCATTTTTCATTCAAGGGCCAATAATAGAGTGACTAAGCCACCTGGTTTTTCATACTTACCAGGTAATTCCATCCTAAATGTCAGAGTGTAGCTAGACACAGTCATGATTCATTCTTGACTAGTTTTTTTTTTTTTTAGAATGAACATTATCTTTGTGAAAATGCATAGAAAACATCCCTAACTTCATTCCAAGAAGAAGTCAGGTAACCAAAGAGTCACTGAGGTCACATGGAAAATATATGCTCTGAATCTCAATATGTTTCTAGTGAGAGCCCAAGCATCATTTTACCTCATCCTATGCTGTAGAAGACTAACTTGGATTATTTATCCAAAATTAGCCCATTGATCATTAAGGGGATATTAGATTTCCATGTTGGTTATGGAACTTTAATGACTATACATAAAGGAAAACTCTTGAAGTCATAGGACTTTCCTTTCGGTGGTAAGATGCCCCTCCAAGGCTTCCAAATGTTTACCTTATAAAGTACCTTCAGCCTGTCACTTACAATTTCTGTTTTCATTATAAATCAGCAGCAAAATGTGTTGACTGTCTAGGCTGCAGTAAAACACAGCTGTTTCATTTGCTCTCCCATCAGATTCATTCTCTCATTGTTCTGTGGGGGAATTGAATTGAACCATTTTGTATCTCAGTTACAAGGAATACTTCTGCTTCTTAGTGGCAGGCAGACCTTAATATGCATCCTTAATTTCACTTGTCTTAGTGGTTCCCAATATCCCAATACTGTGTTCGTGTTCTCTCTCTCTCTCTCTCTCTCTCTCTCTCTCTCTCTCTCTCTCTCTCTCTCTCTCTCTCTCTCCCTCCCTCCCTCCCTCTCCCTCCCCCTCTCCCCTACCCCCATGTCTTCTCTCTTCCTCTCTCTCCCATTATTCTACCCCAAATATGTGGGTGCATATATGTGTGTATATATATATATATATATATGTACACACACATACATAACCTTCCTCTCTGCCTTCCCTCTTCCCTTCCCTTGCTTTAAAAATAAATTTATTTAATCATTTAATTAAAAGGAAGGAAAAACATTTTAATTATTTACTTCTATAGCTACAATAAAATTTAGCGATCACACAGTCCAAAATATACCCTAAACCTTTGACCTAACTAGAAAGAATTATGGACAAGAGCTGCCTAGCTGAAGGATTTCAGTGACAATATAACCAAATTCTATTTGTTTATAAATATATTTATTCATGTATATATGTGCATATATATCCATGTATAGTTTGATTTAAGTTTTATTCTATTTTTAATATGTATTATTTAAGTTATTGCTCTTAAATCATATTCATTGAGAGGGAGAATCATTTTCTATAAATTAGAGCATCTCAGTTTTAAGTAGCATTCAAAATAGAAAATAATCAGTTGTTATTAGCATGTTCACCTACATGCAAAGTTCTTCAAAATGGTTTATTAGATTTTACTCTTGTTAGATTAAACATTCCCAAACATATTTAAGCTGAAAACTTAAGTCTGGGATATGATGATTGTCAGTTCAGAATTACTTTTTTGGTTTTTTGTCCTTTGTTCTTGAAGAGGACCAATGACATCAGGAAGGTCTTGTCTTGACTTGCAGGTGAATTGGATTTAAGTGAGGTAGGGCTGTGCAAAGTCACCAGCCTCCTTCTCTCCTCCAGTCATCTGGAACCAATAGCAAGACATAAATCATGAAGGATTCTAGATGCAGTGAGAGACCTTGGCCTTTTTAAGCTAAGGTCTTTTCTAGGTTTCAGTTGACTGAGGCAACTTCCTTTCAGTGATTAAGGCCAGCTAAGAAATGAGACAAAGAATGGCCTATTTTAACTAATCTAAAAAACAATCAGTCTGCGAGAGGAAGAAGCCAGAACAGAAACAATTACTGTTTATACTCACTCTGAACCATCAAAACCCAAACAAAGACCAAGTGAAGCTTGGGCTCAGACCTATTGCTGGCCAATCAGTGAGAGCCAGAGTGATTTGGGTTTAAGGCATGTTGGTTGGCTTTTTTTTAAATGATAAAATACGTAGGGAAGAGGGGGAAAAAAAGAATTATAGCCCAGAAACCTCAAGATATCTTATGAGGTTTCAGCAATCACATACATTTATTTGTATAGCTAATATGACATAGACATTGTCCTAGATTACCATCAATAAAACCTGGATTCTTGGGGCAGCTAGGTGGTACAGCAAATAGAGCACTGGCTCTGGAGTCAGGAGGACCTGAGTTCAAATCCAGCCTCAGACACTTAATACTTACTAGCCATGTAACCTTGGGTAAATCACTTAACCCCAACTGTCCTGCCTTCCACCCTCCAAAAGCAAGAAAAAAGAAAGAAACAAAAAAAAAGAAAGAAAGAAAAGAAAACCTGGATTCTAATCCTAATACCGTTTACTAGCAAAATGGCCTTGGATACATCATTTATTTTCTCTTTTCATCAAGTATCTAGGACTTACCTAAATCATACATTTATGTGCCCAGAAGTCAGTTCCACACCATTTCATCCTCTTGCTTCCAAAACTTCATGCCCTTCAGGGGTTTTAGACATAAAGATTTAGGGGGTTTGCCCATTTTAATTTGCATATATCTGTATAAGTAAGGAAGAAACTGCCATTGCTGAGACAGTACATGGTACTACAGATCCAGACTTCTCATGTTGCTGTCTGATCCAAAGGCCTCCCTTCAGGCATTTAAGATATGAATACCTTCATTAACAGATTTTGTTTTGAAGTCCTGAAACCTTGAGGACCTTCACCATGAATAGAAATGTAGTTACTCATAGAGTAACACACACACACACACACACACACACACACACACACACATTTAAATCAGATCAGAAATTGTGGCTTTCTGCTCTGCTTCCAAGTGGTGAGTTTTCAATCTCTTCCACACCACATACAATTGTTTACACCCTTCCCCTCCCAAATACTGGCTTCAATGATTGGATACCTTTGGCAAAATTCCTTAAAACTCCAGTCTTAAAGAAATTCAAATACATAAAAGAAGAAAAATTAGACAATGAGAACATGGATTATTAATAGCGAAAAAAGGACATTGCTCAAAAGTCAGTGCTTGATCTGTTTTTAAAGGTGCTCAATGTATATCCTATCATCAGGAATGCTACTTGACAGATGAATCTGTCACTAAGATAAAAGATAATCATGTTGGTTTTTTTTAAGTATCCTAAGAGAAAAGACATCAAAGCCCTAGGCAAGTAATAGGGATTTATCTGAAATAAGATCTGGTAGAGCCCCATTAATATTTTGGAGATAAAGTTCTTTATTTCCTTATCCCAAATTGCAACAGCAATAGAGGTTTAAAGGACATGCTATTTATTTGCAAATAGTATTTTCCCACTGTGATAGGAGGCAAAGGAAAAAGAGGCAATGGTTTTAACTGTTTAGAAAAATATATCAAAGCAGTAAGCTGATGCCATTATTCAGATCATCTTATGTGCTTGGAGGCTGGAATGATTGCAGAGAAATTAAAGTATTTTAATAATCATCTAATTGGACATTCCTTGATTTTCTTCTGTAGCAAATACTGAAATTAACTTCCCCCCTGTGCTATCTACAGTCCCATTTAGGTACATTCATGCACATTAAAACTATATTGAAGGCTAAATGCATCCAAATAAAAAGTGATTTTTGACTACTGAGCCTGCATGGAATATTAATGAATCTTAATTCAAGTGCTTTACTTTCCCCCTCTTTTTATGCTCTTTAAAGTGTGGTTATAGATTGAAAAGTGAGTGTAGAAATGACATAATGGAATTCTGCAGTCATTCTCTCAAGTGTCTTCCAGATCAAATTTATTTAGTTGTCAAATTAAAGGATATTTTCTAACATAAATGCCTGTGATGGAACGCATAATCACAAATTCTCAGTGTCAGAAGGGAAGTTGCCATCTAACCTAGTCCAGCATCAAAATCAGCAATGCTAGCTACCCAACAGATGATCATTTAGTTTTGGCTTGAAGTAATTAAATCATGGGGCGGGGGAGGGGGGGCGGTGGTCAAACTATATATAAGGCAGCTCATTGTGCTTGTGGATAGTCTGATAGTTCAGAATTTTTTAAAAATTGTTTTTGCTTTTATGGAGTCGATTTTTTTCTCTCTGCAACTATTAAGTTTGGCTTCTGAGTCCCACCATTGGGTCAAGCAGAACAAGTCTAATCTATTTTCTAAAAGACAGCTATTTGAACATAAGAGTAAATCATTTATCTAGATCTCTTATATAAGTGGTAATATAATTTTCATCTTCATGAAAACACTTAGAGTAACAATACATACTGTAAAGTAGAATTTTACTTCAGACAAGAGACAGAAACAAAGATACAGAGGTGGAGAGACAAATAATAACACACAAAGAGAATATTTATAAACTATACATAAACATTTATAAACTATGAAAGCAACTTTCTTTTCTTTTCTGGTGAGTCCCACCTCACTCAAGGACCTATGATTGAAACCCTGATCCTTTTCCCCAAATATGTGAATTACTGTAGAGGGAGGATGGTAGAGAGTCAAACCTTTTTCTCCTTGGCCTATGTTATCCCCACAAAATTTAAGAGCAAGATACAAGCTTGTTCCTCTTAAGCATAGCTGTTGCTCCACAGTCCTCATATGCAAATCTTGCATGTTGTGAAAACTTCTCTTCTCTTCCAGAGATTTGTTTAGAAAATTCTCCCAGTTGCAAAAGAACTCCATTATTATTCTGTCACTGGCAGTTTTGTGACTAATTAGTTCCTTGCCTGAAGGGGCTACATGATCCACTGAAGCACTTGGTTTCCTAGAAAATTTGTAAAGCTTATGGGGTGATGGGACTCGACCCCTAAAGGAAAAGAATATGGTTTTGAAAGCAAGCCAGTCCCTGAATTTTCCTCTAAGTTTCAGCAGCCAAGATCACTGCCAATTCAGCAACTCTCCCACCCTACCTCACCTTGATTACTTAATTAGTTTACTTGATATTCCTTAATCCAATGTGGATCTTTGCACTTTTACACCTGGGCCTCCCAAACTATTTACCACTCCTTAATCCCATCCAAATCTTTTCACAGTTTTTTTGTCTTGTTTTGTTTTTTGTATAAAATGACCAATTTTACTCCCTCCCCCCATTGTTTCAGATTTACTAGTATTCTGCACTCCATGCTGGTGTTACAATAAAACTCACTACTTTAACTAGAAGGCTTGAGTGGTCAAATTCTTTCCAGAGGGACCATCTCCCTCCTTCAACCCCCTCTTTATGTTTTGGGGTTCCCAGAACCCTAAATCACATCAAAGCTTCATGAACTTTCTAGTAGGGAACTAGTAGGGAACTTTCTAGTAGGGAAATTTGTGTGAGTCCAAATGACTTTTTTTTTTTTGACCATGTCAATCATTTCAACAATAAACTTTAATGAATCTCTCTCGCTCCCAGAATTAAATATAAAGTCTTCTATTTGGTTTTATTTAAAACTCTTCAAAACTGGTATGTTGCTACTCTTATAATAGCACAGTCTTTAACACATCAAAAAGTAAGTGTTTAAGAAATGTTTAATTTTGAAAAGGAATGAGCCTGTCATTCTTTAATATCATGACTTTGTTAAGCATCTTCAAAGTAAAGGCAAAATAAATATATCATGTCTAATTTTTTCTATTAACTATAAATTCTAAAATGGAATGGTCAGATTATGACTTTTTTCCTATTTCTAATGCAACAAACAGAGACACTCTTGAGCCAAAGAGGCCTGAGCCAGGACTTCAGATAATTACCCTGATATCAGTGGACCTGAACAACAAAGACCTCTTCCAGATGCAACTTTTTACTAAGTCAGCTCTGGAGTTCTTTTGATATGGGTTACACTTATAAGGATGGTATTTGAGTTCTGAGGCCAACAGGCTCTGCCCCAAGACATATCTAATTTTGCACTCAGGTATCTTTGGGTGGCCAGCTCTAAACTTGATGTCTTTTGAGGATTGTGCTTCAGCCTTGAAGTCTGCTCTCAATTGTATCCCTTTATGACTGTGGCTGCATTAGCAGGTACCTGAGGCCTAGATCTAAGGGCTTACCCTAAGTCTCCTAGATAAGAAGTCCTTATCAAATTATCTATTCTGTGCTACTTCCAGGACACAACAGACTAAGGTAATGATTAGAAAACTTGAGTCCCCTTCCTTTGTCTCCTTGCTCTATAAAAACCTTGTCCTGAGGACCAATAAATGGAGTTCATGGTTCTTCCTTGAGCTACCCACATGGCCTGGTCATTTCTTATTCACATCTCCGGATCATGCTAAGTGCTGGACACTGAGCAGCCCACGGCATATATATGTGTGTGTGTATATAGATAGATAGATAGATAGATAGATAGATAGATAGATATACTTTATCAGGACCCTCTGCACCTGTGACGACTCCTTTTCTTTTTGTTTTACCATTTGTCTTTAAAACTTTTGATTTCCAAATTTTTTCCCATCTGCCCTTCTCACCCACCCCTACTGGAAAGCTAAGCAATTTAACATAGGTTGTACATGTATAGTTACACAAAACATTTCCATATTAATTATATTGTGAAACACTATATTTCCCTCCTTCCTATCCTGCCCCCCACTTATTATATTTTCTTTTTTGACCCTGTAACCTTTCAAAAATGTTAGCTTCTAACTGCCCTCTCCCCTAATCTGCCCTCCCTTCATCATCCACCTCTTATCTCCTTCCCCTGCTTTCCTGTAGGGTAAGATACATGATTGAATGTGTATGTTATTGCCTCCTTAAACCAAATTCAATGAGAATAAGGTTGACTAATTCCTTTTCACCTTCCTCCTATTCCTCTCTAATGTACAGTGTTCTCTTGCCTCTTTTATATGAGATAATTTACCCTACACTATCTATCCCTTTCTCTATCTCCCAATATATTCTTCTCTCACCTCTTAATTTTATTTTTTAGATATCATCCCTTCATATTCAACTCATCCTGTGCCCTCTGTCTATGTATACATGTACATACATATGCACACACATATATATTTATGAACAAATATAACCTCCTATACATATATATACATATATGTGTGTGTATACACATATATACACATATTCTCTTCAACTGTCCTTATATTGAGAAAAGTCTCATGAGATACAATTATTGTTTTTCCATGTAGGAATGTAAATAGTTCAACTTTAATAAGTTCCTTATACTTTCTTTTTCCTGTTAACCTTCTCATGCTTCTCTTGTTTCTTGTATTTGAAAGTCAAATTTTCTGTTCAGCTCTGTTTTTTTTCATCAAGAATACTTTAAAATCCTCTATTTCATTGAATGACCATATTTTCCCCTGAAGCATTGTACTCAGTTTTGCTGGTTAGGTGATTCTTGGTTTTAATCCTAGCTCCTTTGACCTCTGGAATATCATATTCCAAGCCCTTTCATCCCTTAATATAGATGCTGCTAGGTCTTATGTTATTCTGATTGTGCTTCCACACTACTCAAACTGTTTCTTTCTGACTACTTGGTGTATTTTCTCCTTGACCTGGGAACTCTGGAATCTGACTATAATATTCCTAGGAGTTTTCTTTTGGGGATCTTTTTCAAGAGGCGATCCATGAATTCTTTCAATTCTATTTTCCCCTCTAGTTCTAGAATATCAGGGCAATTTTGCTTGATAATTTCTTGAAAGATGGTGTATAAGCTCATTTTTTGATCATGGCTTTCAGGTAGTCTAATAATTTTTAAATGATCCTTCCTGGATGTATTTTCTAGATCAGTAGTTTTTCCAATGAGATATTTCACATTACCTTCAAATTATTTCATTTGTTTGGTTCTGGTTTATACTATCTTGATTTCTCATAAAATCACTAGATTCCAATTGCTCCAATCTAATTTTGAAGGAATTATTCTCTTCAGTGAGTTTTTGAAATTCCTTTTCCATCTGGCAAATTTGTCCTTTTAAGGCAAACTTCTCCTCATTGGCTTTTTGAGCCTCTTTTGCCATTTGAGTTAGTCAATTTTTAAGACGTTATTCTCTTCAGTATTTTTTGGGTCTCCTTTAGCAGTCTGTTGACTCTTTTCATGGTTTTCTTGCATCATTCGCATTTCTATTAACATTTTTTCCTCCATTTCTCTTACTTGATTTTCAAAATCCTTCTTGAGCTCTTCCATGGCCTGTGAACAATTCACATTTTTCTTGGAAGCTTTTGATGCAAGAGTTCTCACTTCATTGTCTTCCTCCAGTTCCATGCTTTGATCCTTTTTGTCCCCAAAAAAGGATTGCATGGTCTAATTGAACCTCCTGTGCTTGCTCATCTTGCCAACTACTTGAATTTTGAGCTATTTGCCATGGTAGAACTCTGCTTCCAGATTGCAGAGAGCTATGTCCCAAATTGTTGGGGTTTTCGCGGCTCCCAGAGCTATTAGGAGGGCACCCTCTCTACAGCCCCCACAAGCTCTGGCATACTGGCCACACACTCCAGGACCACCCCCCATGATCCCTACTCAGATCCAAGAAGTTTAAAGGAAAAGCAATTACCCTCTGAATGGTTGCTTGTTCCCCCTACCATCTACAGGACAGGAGCTTTGGAAACAACCAAGTAGCAGCAGCTGCAGGAATGGCTCCTCAGCCACTTCTCCCCCACCCCACCTCACCCCCCAGGGCAGGGGCTGGACCACACTCTTCCATTACCCTTCCAAGAGAGTTTCTCACTGATCTTTTATCTTCTCTTTGGCGTTTATGGGTTGAGAATTCTAGAAACTGCCACAGCTACCGGTGATTCACTTTCCTGATGTCTGCTATGGCTAGTCTAGGCCACCTTGGCAGGAACTGTGGCCCACAGGGGTCTGTGCACAGTTCCCAGCATGCAGTGATAGACCTTTCCTGTCAGCCTGCCAGGCTGCCTTCAGTGAGAGATTTGTTTCTCTCTCTCACTTTGTGGGTTCTGTAGCTTTAAAATTTGGTTATATTCATTTTTTACAAGAATTAGAAGTTCTTGTTGCCAGAGCCCACACCAAGTTTGTGCTTTTACTCTGCCATCTTGCATCCCCCCTCCTGACCCCCCTAACTCCTCTTCTTTTATTAAATTATTTATTTTTAGTTTTCAACATTCACTTCCATAAGTTTTAAATTTTCTCCTCCTTCCCTCCCTAAGACATCTTGCAATCTCTTCTGGGCTCTTTACATACATTCCTATTAAACACATTTTCTTTTGTTTTTTCTTTTTTTTTTTTTTTGAGGGGGGAAGGCAAGGCAATCGGGGTTAAGCGACTTGCCCTAGGTGACATGGCTAGTTTTTTGTTAATTTTCTGAGGCTCGATTTGGATTCAGATCCTCCTGACTCCAGGGCTGATGCTCTATTCACTGTGCTACCTAGCCACCCCTAAACACATTTTCACATTAGTCATGTTGCATTGAAGAATTAT
The DNA here is from genome assembly GCA_011680675.1 of Gymnobelideus leadbeateri. Lineage (NCBI taxonomy): Eukaryota > Metazoa > Chordata > Mammalia > Diprotodontia > Petauridae > Gymnobelideus > Gymnobelideus leadbeateri. The sequence goes on along the minus strand of WOXC01005690.1, from coordinate 713,250 downwards.
AATGAATTGAAAAACCATGAGAAAGAAAAAAAAATAAAACAAAAACAGTCTGTGTCATTCTGCATTCTGATGACTCCTCCCTTTTTAGAGGATTGATAACTTCTTCCAGATCCTCCATTTAAGGAGGTATACAGACCAGCTGTCTCTTCATTTCCCACAAGGATGTAATCCTATTTACTTCCCCATCCTACTCCATTCTGGCTAATGCCACCCTCAAACCCCCCAAAGTTAAACTTTGTTTTATGTTTTGTCTTCCTCATTCAAATGTAAATTCCTTGAGGGCAAGGATTATCTTTTTTGCTTGAATTTGAATTTCTAGGGATTAGTAAACACTTAATGACTGACTTTCTGCCTCAGTTGATCTTTATGAAAGTGATTTTCTCATGTCAGTTTATCTCCTTCATATGCAATACTATTTCATCACTGACTATACCTGCCTCTTTTGAATGATATATGCCCTCCCAGAGTCTTTTTATAGCCATATTCCCTTTACCATCAAATCTTAGAGATACTACAAACATTCCAAATGTATCTCTCATCTCATCCATATAGGTATTCCCTCTAATTTGGAGATCTAATTAATCCTGTGGCCATTGTTTCTTTTTAGCAAGCTCTCTCAAAAATGAGTCTTAGGGCATGAGTGAAGGATGCAGGAGTAGTCTTCCTAATGTCATGGAGGGGTTTTTTCTTTTCTTTTTTCCATAATCTTTACTCTTCTCATGTAAACATCAGCTGAACCTGAAGACTATTCATCATTTTTTCTTCTACTTCTTCCTTATTCTCTCTAAATTCAAACATATATCTTTCTCTTAGAAACTGTAGTTCAACTTTATTTTTACTCTTTTGTTTAAAGAGTACATTTGTTTAAAGACATCTGAGATAATGTATTATTTTGCTAAAGTTATTTCTTTTTGTTTTTCTTCCTGAAATTTGGATCATTTCTGGTGATTAAACTCTTAAAATGTCTATGTTTATTGTATTTAATAAAACAAAACTAAAATAATGGGAAAAATTGAAGACAATGTGAAATAAATCATTGGAAAAACAACTGACCTGGAAAACACATCCAGCAGAGATAATTTAAAATCATTGCATTACCTGAAAGCTATGATTAAAAAAAAAAGAGCCTAGATATCATATTTCCAGGAATTATCAGGGAAACTAACCTGATATTCCCTGATATTTTAGAACCAGGTTGTAAAATAGAAATTGAAAGCATCACTAATCACCTTCTGAAAGAGATTCCAAAAGGAAAACTCCCAGGAATATTGTAGCCAAATTCCAGGGCTACTTGGTCAAGAGAAAACATTGCAAGTAGCCTGAAAGAAACAATTTAATTATCATAGAGCCACAGTCAAGATAACACAAAATTTAGCAGCTTCTACGTCGGAGAATCATAGGGTTTTGAATATGATAATACAGAGGGCAAAGGAGCTAGGATTATAACCAATAATCACCTACCCAGCAAAACTGAATATATTCCTTCAGGGAAAAAAATGGTAATGCAATGAAATATAAGCTTCTCAAGCATTCCTGATGGAAAGACAAGTGCAGAAAAGACACTTTGACTTTCAAATACAAGACTCTAAAGAAGCATAAAAAAGTAAACAGGAAAGGGGAATCATAGAGGGAATAACACACATTCAATTGAGTATAGACATTTATCTTACCCTATGGGAAAGTAGGAAAAAGGAAGGGGATAAAAGAAGATAGGGGTGATACAAGGGTGGACAGATTGTGAGAGGCAGTAGTAAGAAATAAAACACATTTGAAGGAGGACAGGGTGAAAGTAGAGAGTTAATAGAAAAAAGGGGAGGATAGAATGGAGGGAAATATAGTTGTCAATAATAAATATAAAAAAAATTGAAGTCAGTTTATCTGATAAAGGCCTCATTTGTCAAACATAAAGAACTGAGTCAAATTTACTTGAAAAAAAAAAAAAAGCCATTCCCCAATTGGTAAATGACTATAAAGTTTGAACATTTTTCAGGTGAAGTAATTAAAGTTATAGTCATATTTAAAAAATCGCTTTATCAGTATTGGTAGAAATACAAATTAAAACAGTTCAGAGGGACTATCTCATAACTACTAAATTGGCCAATAAGATGGAAAATGAAAATACTGCATTTTGGAGGGGATATGGGAAAAATGAGACAGTAATGCATTGTATATTAAGTTTTGAACTGATTCAACTATTCTGTAGAGCAATTTGGAACTATACACAAAGTTCAATAAAATCATGCTTACTCTTTGACCTGGCAATAACCACTACTAGGTCTGTGTCCCAAAAGAGATTTAGAAAAAGGAAAAGGACCTATGTGTACAATAATATTTATAGCTGCTCTTTTCTGCTGGCAAAGAATTGCAGATTGAGGGAATGTTCATCAATTGGGGAATGGCTAAACAAATTATAGAAAGTGATTACAATGGGGTACTATTGTGCTATAAGAAATGATGAGCAGGATGCTCTCAGGAAACCAGGAAATACTTATATGAGCTTATGCAAAGTGAATTGTACTATGGATAAAATAATAGCAGTATTGTGGGATGATCAGCTGTGAATGACTTACATATTCTCAGCAATACATTGATCCAAGAGAACTCTGAAGGACTGGTGATAAAAATTGCTATCCATTCCCAGAGTTGGTATGTTGGGGGTGGGGGAAGGGAACTGATGGTGTCTGTGATATTGGAATAGAGTTTGAAGCATACTTTTTTACTTTCTTTTTCTTGAAGATTTTTTTTTTATTCTGTGTTTTCGTTCACAATGTGACTAATATGGAAATGATTTCAGGAAGAACACATATATAGCCTATACCAAATTGCTTGCCTTCTCAATGAGGTATAATTGGGAGGGAGGAAGGGAGAGAATTTGGAACTCAAATTTTAAAATAAATGTTAAAAATTGTTTTGCATGCAATTGGGAAAATATAATATTATTTTAAAGAGTTATGAAAATAAAAAAGAAAGGAATGCTGTGGCTTATAGTGGCTTCCATCTGCTCTGGATACCTCACATATACACCATATGTGAGGAGTTTTACCACAATACTAATATTGAAAGGAAACAATTAGATCCTTATGGCAATTAAGTCTCACAAAAGGATAAGTCTTATAAAATTCACAATCATTTTAATTCAGCAACGATTTGTTACCATTTACTATTTACCTGCGGAATCAATTTACTATTAAATTCCTTTGGGCTACATAGGTTAATCTACCACTACTTAAAATAAATGCTAAGATACAATGCACTGATATATTTAATATATGAGAACAATTCACAATTAAAGACTTTTGATAAAAAGCAAAAGACCTTCTATGAATTGAAATCTTGCTTGGAAGAATTTTTCAGGGTGAATAAAGAAACTTGATCATGCCTCCTGGGTCATTTTTAAAATTGAAGAACAGGACCTGGGTGATTCCAGCATATAGTATAGAGATATTTTGAAAGAATAGTCATAGAGAGAAAGAAATGAACTGTCAGAACAAGGCCTATGATCCAAAGGAAAAAGAAAAGGGTCAGGTTGACCTGTGGCCAGAGATTTTAAGGGGGGGCATTGTCCTTATACTCATCTCAGGGAAGTAAATATCACCAGTTTTATCGACCTTCTTAAGCATTAATGGAAGTTCGGGAAAAAAGGTTTGCTCTTTCCCCAACTTTTGCTCCTAATGCCAGGCTATCACTAGACACAGAAAACAGTATTGTAGTATTTCTTTACTTAAATGTTTCCAATAACCTAATTATCACCTTAAATGCAAAACCCATGGTTAGTGAGTAATAAGTACAAATTAAAACAGAGAGCTAAACCACTGCCTAATGGTAGAAATTTTCCTGAGGACTCAGAATAAAGGTTGCCATACTCCTACCATTGACCTATTATAAACTCCCTAAAACAACATAAGTCATATACACCATAGGGGAAATAATAATGCCACACAGATTAAAACGAACTCATCATTGGGTATGTTATATTTATAACCAACCAATTAATCTACAAACAACATTTAATTTCTACTATATGTTAGACACTGCACTATATATAGGGAATATAAAGAAAAAATAAGAAACAATTTTTTTTTGCCTTTAAGAAGCTCATTTTCCATCAGTGGACACAAGTAAATAAATGTATATGTGGAAAATATAAATTAAATAAATGCAATTCCAAAAGAGAGAACTGGGTTCTGAGAAAATAAGAAAAAAAAAAGCTTCATGTAGAAAGGTGTATGTGAAATGAGCCTTGAAGAAAACAAGGGATTTTATGTGGCAGAAGTGAGGGAGGAGTGAATTATATATAGAAGGAACACCAGCAAAAATAAATAGAAACAGAAAAAAATGTAGAGTGTCAAGTGTGGAATGCAAAAGGAAAACTCATTTGCTGATCCAGAGTATGGGAAGAAAAATAACATGAACAAAAGCTGGAAAGGTAGGATTCAAATAACCATGCAATAGAAGTACAATATCGTTTATTAAAGGTGATTGGGACTTAGGAATCAAGTATATATTTGGATCCTTTGATCTACAGGTATAAACCTATTTTGTAAGTATAAAATAATGTTGATCTCAACTCTAATACTTAGAAAATATATGACTTTTTCTAAGTACTCTTTTTTTTTCCTTCTGGACCTCAGTTTATTTAAATCTGAAAGACTTGACCTAGAAGATCTTTGAGAATGTTCTGGCTTTTCAATTCTATATACTCCATATTTGTGTATACAATTAATATGTCTTCCATCATAAATACTCTAGTGGTAAAAATTCTTTTTAATATAATTACTCACTAGTAAATGAATGGCAATTATCATTGATAAAATATGTGATTTTTGCAAGGGATATACCCTAGAAGTTGCTTATACTCCCTTTGGAATTTCTGTCTACAATTCCCAGAGCAGTCACCAGCTGGTGATGATATTTTTTAGAAGAAATCAATTCCATTCTATGCAGCAAAAGCTATTAAGTAGCATATGTAAAAATCTCTGGTATATTAAGGAGGGTACAAAGAGAAATAAAGTGTGAAGAATTCTTGATTGAATCAATCAATCATACCTGAGTATGAACAAGACCTGAACACATCTTTGCTTCAATCATGGATGTTACTTAGAGATTTGGTAACTCTTCTAAAGGATTTGTATAAAAGAGATAAACTTTCTCAGAACCAGAAAATCAAAGCAAGAATCAGACAAGAGTCTTGAAGTAGAAAGTCATACAGAGGTGGCCTAGAAATAACCATCAATCTAGGGGCAAAAAGCAAGAGGAGAGAGAGAGCTAAAGACAGACAGACATATGGTAGGACTGGTCTGTGACAAAGAAGAGTAAAATCAGAAGCTTTCATCAGCAGAAAACTGATTCCACTACTGTAGTCACTCAAATATCAAGGGAATTTCTAAGAAAGCTTCTAAACCATGCCAAATTTTTCTTGCTTAATTTCTTTTTTTTTCTTCCAGAAATTAAATTAAATTGTGCTTTACATCATTCTTTTCTGCCAGATTTTGAGTTACAACTTTTTCCCCCATTTTTTTCCCTACACCCACCCCAGAATTGCAGTCCCACAGGATATACCCTCATCAAATCTGCCCTCTCCCATCTCTTCTCCCATACCACCCTCAACTCTCCCAGTACAGCAAGGTGAATCTCCATGCCACAATGCCTGTATACCTTATTTCCCAAGTATTCATAATAGTATTTATACATTTTTACACATTTTATTTTAAAACTTTGAATTCCAGATTCATTCCCTTCCTCTCTTGTCACCCACCCTTACTGGGAAGATAGGCAATTCAGTATATGTTGTGCACGTGTAGGTATGCAAAACAATACCATAGTAGATATATTGTAAAAGACTGATGATATTTCTCTCCCTCCTATCCCACCGCCCACTTGCTCTATTCCCTACTTTGCTCCTGTCCCTTTTCACAAGTGAGTGCTTCCAACTTCCCCCCCCTTCCCTATTGCCCTCCCTTCCATCATCCCCCCCTTATCCCCTTCCCCCTACTCTCATGTAGGGTGTGAAATCCTATTTAGTATGTATGTCATTCTCTCCCTGATCTGAATTCAATGAGAATAAGGTTTTGCCTTTTTGCCTTCCTGTTCTTCCCTTCCCTTATAACCATTTCCCTTGCCTCTTCTCTATGAGAAAGTTTAGCCCATTCTGTCTCTCCCCATCTCCTCTTTTGTTATATTCCTCTCTCACCTCTTAATTTCACCTTTTAAGTATCATCCCTTCCTATTAAATTCAACCTGTATCCTCTATCTATGTATACCTGAAAACATATATACACACATTCACATATGTATTCATATGCCCATATACCCTTCTTCAACTATTTTCATACTGAGAAAAGTTTCATCAATTACAGTTATCCTTTTTCCATGTAGGAATTTAAATATTTCAACTTTGATGTGTTCATAATGATTTCTTTTCCCTGTTTACCTTCTCAAGCATCTCTTGCTTCTTGAATCTGAATGCAAAATTTTCTATTCAACTCTGGTTTTTTCCTCAAGAATGCTTGAAAGTCCTCTATTCCACTGAGTGACCAAATTTTCCCCAGAAACATGATACTCAGTTTTGCTGGGTAGGTGATTCTTGGTTTTAATCCCAGGTCCTTTGCCTTGTGGAATATCATATTCCAAGTCCTTCGATCTCTCAGTGTAGAAGCTGCCAGATCCTGTGCTATCCTGATTGCATTTCCACAGTATTCAAATTGTTTCTTCCTGTCTGCTTATAATATTCTCTCCTTGATTGGGAATTCTGGAACCTAACTATAATATTCCTAGGAGTTTTCTTTTTGGGATCTTTTTCAGGAGATTGGTGAATTCTTTCTTTTTCAGGTGATTGGTGAATTCTTTCAACCTCTATTTTGACCTCTGGTTCTAAAACATCAGGGCTCTTTCCCTTGAGAATTTCTTGAAGGATGATTTCTAGGTTCTTTCTTTGATCATGGTTTTCATGTAGTCTAATACTTTTTAAATTGTCTCTCCTGGATCTATTTTCCAGGTCAGTGGTTTTTCCCATGAGATATTTCACATTGCCTTCTATTCTTTCATTTGTTTGGATCTGTTTAACAGCCTCTTGATTTCTCATAAAGTCACTAGATTCCATTTGCTCCAGTCTAACTCTAAAGGAATGAATCTCCTCAGTGAGCTTTTGAGATTCTTTTTCCATCTGGCAAATTCGGCTTTTTGAGGCATTCTTCTCCTCATTGCCCTTTTGAGCCTCCTTTACCATTTGAGTTAGTCTATTTTTTAAGGTATTATTTTCCTCAGTCAGCTTGTTGACTCTCATTTCATACCTTTCCTACATCCTTCTCATTTCTCTTCCCAATTTTTCCTCCACTTCTCTTATTTGAGGGGAGCTCCCATCCCAAACATTGGGGTCTTCACAACTTCCGGAGGTATTAGTTGGGTGGCCTCTGAAGCCTCCACATGCTCTGGCAAGCTGGATACCCACCCCATGACCTCCACCCCAGACCACAATCCAGATCCAGGGAGGTTAAAGCAAGAGCAATTACCCTTCAAAGTACTTTTGATTTAACTCCCAATTTCTTCTTAAAATAAATCCCCTAAAGCTACCCAAAATGGAATCACATTTACTTTAAGGATCATTGTATTCCTAGGATATTTAAAATGAACTAATTATTTTGAAGGGCTGCAAAAACATTATTTGTGCCCAAAGATCGTATAATTATCTTGGAAAGTCTAATATTCACATAAATAACTACTACAAAGTAGAATAGTTATTTTGGGCTCTGCTTTCTCTCCCACACATCCTAAACTTAATCACTTGCTAATTCTTATTGACTACCTCCCAACATGTCCTCCATTTATGCCCTTTACTTAAACAGAAACCCATTTAGTTCAAATCTTCATCCCCTCTTACCTAGGTAATAGCCTCCTAATTGTGCTTCTTAATTCCAGTCTTTCCATTTTTAAATCATCCTCCCCATATCTAGCAAATGACTGTTCCCACAGCAGATATCTCACCATATCTCTTTCTAACTGAAAAATATTCAGTAATTTATCATTGCTTCAAAGATAAAATGTAAAATTCTCAGTTTGGTATTTAAAGTTCTCTACTACTGGGTTCCTACTCACTCTCCTCCATGGACTGTTTTTAGTGAAGTGGTATATTAGCATTTCCCAAATTCTGTATTCCATCTCCTCTCTCCTTACAAAGCCTCCCTTGCAGAAGTAGTTCTGATGGGCATGGAACTGATATTTTTATACAGAAAAAGGCTATGGGAAGATCTGGATGGGATTAAGGAGAAGCAAATAGCCTGGGGATAGTCCCAAGGTTCCCTACCACTAGAATGAATTCCCTTCAATTCTATATCCCTTTATTATCCATACCTTTTCATTTGTATGTATAACCTCTGAATCTAGACCAATCCATTAATGTGATTCATATGTATTTGTAAATATTACTAGTATTATAATAGCAGTAATAGTGATTTAGCATGGAGCCATGTTACCTGAATATCCATATATGATTACTAGATTTAATGCATTAAATGAATAGAAAAAAGAAAAAAAAATAAAGTGACATGAGAGTTTTAAAAAACAAAATACCCATTCCCTTCCCCTCTCCTTCCCTTCCTTCCTCCCCTCCCCCCCATCTAATTCTACTATCGATTTAAGCTTCAAGTATTGGCACATCTATGAGAAGCATCTTGAATAATCACACAATTCGGTGACTTTTCTCTTTCTATTGTCACTAACTTTATAAGGTCAATAGAATATGTTATTTGGAATAAGATTTAAATAAATCTGAGTATGTAAGTTTAATTTGATAAATAAATCATCTTAAAACATTATTTTCAGTATATTTTTACTTAAACCTTTCTATTGCATTCCTTTATATAAAGAAATAATTATCTTTGACATTCAAAAACCTTGGATCATTGGTTTATCTACAACCTTGAGAAAAACTGTAGAGCATAAAGGGGTGAGACAGAAGATCCCCGAGATTAAAATTAGAAGTGGATTTTATTACTGTGGAACTGCAGGGGTCACATACCCAGATCAGACAGTGAGTCAGCATGGACAGTGTGCCAGTTATTAAAGAGATTCAATATTCAGGTTGAGTAAGCTGAAACTACAATTTGAATTTCCTGTGCATGTGAAGTTTACCCTAGGCTGAGGGACAGGAAGCCTAGGATTGGCAGAGATGGGGTGATCAGGAGGGGGACAGGGGATGGGAGAGGATGGAGAAATCTCTGGCCAGGTTTTTACCCTAGGCTGAAATTCCTTCTCATTGTTCAGTTGGGGGAGGGAAGGGTGGAGTTGTGCTCAACAAAACCACTCACAGCTATATAGTGCCCCTTACACACAAGTGTGTATGTGGCTAAGTTTTGTGTATGTGTGCGTGCCCTTTCTCTATGTTGCTCAGCATTGACACCTAATTCCTTCAGAGCTATTATGCCCGCTTTAACTGCTATGAGAAGTGTCATCTCAGTTTGTCATAAAGCTGTTTTTTTTAAAGTTCTCTTTCTGTCTGAATTAAAAATACTCTAAAATTTCCAGAGAAATAACATTGCAACACATAACTAGGAATGCCATAACCACTCCAAACTCAACCATAGTGTTCTGACACTCCAATAAGGATAAAGCTTACTGTTGTTGTCATAGCAACATAATAATTGCTTTCAGAGGCTTGGTAACAATCTATTTTGATTTTTTTTGAACCAACGTAAATGAGATATACATCATATCCCTTAAAATTACTTAGTAAATTAATTTAGTTCTGGGCCAGGCATTAAAAAGTAACAAACATGTATTTCTTACATATATATGAATTGTCAACCTATTAAAAAGTTTGGTTAAAGGGGACAAACAAATAGTGATATACAGTTATTTCATTTTATTCCCTTAAGCTAGAGAAATTTGTACAATGAGTGCAGGAGCTGAGTCCTGACTGATGAACAAAAAGATGACAAAGCTTAAGTACTTTTTAGGACCATCCCAGTTCAGGGTGGCCATGTCTCACAAATTTATGATCCCCATAAATGTTTAATCATTGTTTGAGAAAGTAACTTTCTTAATTGAATAAATGGTAAATACAATAAAACAAGAGAGTTGACAAAGTGTCAGTTGACATTATGATACAGGATATCTGTGTTTTCTTTACCATTAACATTCCATAACATAGTATATGTACAGAAAATATTAAGATAAGAAAAAGTCTCATTACTCAAGTTAATGCCTTGAGTTAAGGTTCTCATCCTTAAGGGCCATAAAGTGAGCTTTATGGGGTGGCTAGGTAGCATAGTAAGTAGAGTACCAGCCCTAGAGTCAGGAGGATCTGAGTTCAAATCCAGCCTCAGGCACTTAACACAAAAACTAACCATGTGACCTTGGGAAAGTCATTTAACCCCAATTGCCCTCCAAAAAGAAAAAAAAAGTAAGCCTCCTCTGCTTTGTTGACATAAGAGCTATTCTCAAAGCTTACTCAGAGAGCAAAGACAAAGCTGGGTCTGTTTGGAATTTATGATATCAGGATGCCTGTTTTAAATCCTACTTCGAGACTTATCTGGTCTCTGGAGTTGCTGACACAGAACAAGTTATTTTTTGTTTGTTTTTTGAGGAAAGGAAAAGCGGTTTGATTAATTCAGACTTTGGCCAAAATAGAATTTTTAATGATTATCAGAACACATTAAGCATAGTTTCATATGCCATCCTATTTTCAGTTCTTTGTTTAGAAAAATGTTTATGTTGGTTGGTATAAAGACAAGCACAAGCAGTTTTCCAGAGCACTGCTGCTGTGAATAGCTCTAAGATGCTGATCACATAGTATATTGAACTCTCTATTTATTCAGCAGTAAACTAAAGTGAAACATTCACAGAAACCAAAGTACAGCATCCACAATGATATAACAACTTATCACTAAAGTGGCCACATAGTTTTCACTTAAAGTGGTCACATAGTTTTAAACAAAATATATCATTCAATAAGTCCTTAACCCAATCATCCTTAAGGAGCAATCCTCCTTAAAGAACATAAAGTATAAAGGTCTAAGTTTTCCACACTTAGATCACATTGTCTTAATCTCTCAGTCAAAAAGTCTTCTTTCTGGGCAGAGCCAAGATGGCGGAAAGGAAGCAGTAACCTCGCTGAGCTCCTCTGTCACTAAGTCCCAAAGGGTAAATCTGAGCGGATTCCGGAGTGACGGAGCCCAGTGGAAGACAGAGTGTGGCAGAATCCAGCCCAGGAGGTTGCCCAGAGTGTCCGCACAGGTCGAGCGCAGAGCGCGTGGGGTCTGCACAGCTCAGACCTAAGAGCAGGCAAGCAGACTACACCAGAGAGAGAAAAAGCCCCAGCCTGCAGCCTTACCAAGGAGGAATCGCAGTCATCTCACAGAGGGAACGGATCATTGGAGCCAGGTAAGAGAGTCAGGCCCCCAGTGGAGAGAGTGGCTTCTCAGGCTTCATTCAGCCCCCAGCCTGGAAGTTTAGAAACTGCCTGCCTGTATAATACAGGGGCTGGAATGGCAAAGCAAATTCTAGCTGCTCTGATCCTCCCATCCCTCCTTTATGAAGCAGAAAACCCAAAGAGAAGTCTCCCACCCAGATTGAAATCCCAAGTTAATGGAAATAGCCTCAGGCTTGAGAATCTCCAAGAAGGGGTGTAACTGAGACAGCCAGGAATCTGAAGAGAAGAGAGGGAGGGGACCCAACAAACCCCACCTCACCTCACCAACAAAAGCCTACTTATAGCCCAGGGGTACAGAGGCAGAAATCTGAAGTGGTCAGACTCATCCCCACCTACACATCTACATTCCTCACTGACTTCCCTGACTTAGCCATAAACTAGCCACCCAGAGGTATTCAAAGTCAAGGATCAGGCCCCAAACTCAAAGCCTGAGACACTAAGAAACAGGAAGTCACAATGGGAAGGAAGGAAGCTGAAAAGGAGAAGGGGAAGGCAAGAAAGTCTATTCGAGCATACTATGAAGGGCAAGAACAACAAAACACACAGGACAATATAGACTCTCTGCCCACACCAGAGACCACAGAAGGAAACATGATCTGGTCTCAAGCCCAAATAGCATTCCTGGAGGAGCTTAAGAAAAATTTTAAAGACCAAGTCAGGGAGGCAATGACCAACTTGGAAAAAGAAAATACCTCCCTAAAAAAGGAAATTCAAAAACTAACTGAAGACCATAATTCACTAAAAATTAAATACAATCAATCTGAAACTCAGAACTCTATGATGCAGCAGGAGTCAATCAAAAAAAACAAGATGATCAAAAAATTGCAAGAAAATGTAAAATATCTCACTGGAAAAATAACTGACCTAGAGAACAGATCCAGGAGAGACAACCTAAGAATTATTGGTCTACCAGAAAGCCACGATGAGAAAAGCAGTCTAGACAACATCCTCCAAGAGATTGTCAAAGAAAACTGTCCTGAGGTCCTGGAATCAGAAGATAAAATAGCTATTGATAGAATTCACCGGACTCCTCCTGAAAGAGATCCCAAACTGAAAACTCCAAGAAATATAGTAGCCAAATTCCAGAATTATAAGATTAAAGAAAAAATTCTACAAGCAGCCAAAAAGAAACAATTCAAATATCGAGGAACTACAGTTAGGATCACACAGGACCTAGCAGCTTCTACATTAAAAGAGCGGAGGGACTGGAATTTGATATTTTGTAGGGCAAGAGAGCTAGGACTACAACCAAGGATTAACTACCCGGCAAAACTGAGCATAATCTTTCAGGCAAGGAGATGGATGTTTAATGAAGTAAGGGACTTCCAGACTTTCCTAATGAAAAAGCCAGAGCTCAATGGAAAATTTGATCTCCAATTACAAGACTCCAGAAGGACATAAAAAGGTAAACAAGGGTAACATAGACTCACACATGCAGAAGTGCACACACCCACACCCACAAACACAAGCTCATTACCTGGTATGCAACAAGAGCAAAATGTTCACATCCCTATATGTGGAGCTGATAACTGTCAATATTTGAAATCTTTATGATTATCATGACCTGCAAAAGGGTTATACTTAGAGGGTGTGGGTATGAATGCACTAACATGGAGTCTAAAAAAAAAAAAGACTATTAAGGGGATCAATGGTACTATAATGGGAAAAAGGAAAGGATGAGCTAGGAAAAGGTAAAATATGCCATCTGAAGAGGCATCAAAACACACTATAGAAGAAGGGAAAGTAAGAGGGAGAGGAACATCATTTAAAAACTATTCTCACTGGTTCTGGTTCAAAGAAGGATCAAATTAATCAGTGAAGTTTAAGAATCTAACGTTAATAGACACATAAATTCATTAAATAGAGGAATTGGAGGGAGGGAGAGGAGCACTGTTTGAAATTTACTCTCATTGGTTTGGAATCAAACGGGGAGTAATTTACTCTGATAAGTATAAAAATTTATTGTGTCCTATAGATAGTGGGAGGGTAAGGGGGGGTGAAAAGGAGGAGACTAAAGGGAGGGATTATAAGGGAGGGAAATAGTAGTAAGGGGAGAGGGTAGGTTAAGAAGGGGGGTCACTGGGTGGGAACACTGAGGGAGGGGGCGGTCAAAAGGGAAAACTTCAAGGAGGGGAAGGGAGAAGGAATAAACAAAAACATAAACAGGGGAGGGAATAGGATGGAAGGGAAGAGACAGATAGTCATCATTACTGTGAATGTGAATGGGATGAACTCTCCCATAAAACAGAGGCGGATAGCAGAATGGATTAAAAACCATAATCCTACAATATGCTGTCTTCAAGAAACACATTTGAAACAAAGGGATACCCACAGGGTAAAGGTAAAAGGTTGGAGTAAAATTTATTATGCCTCAGCTAAAGTAAAAAAGCAGGGGTAGCAATACTTATCTCAGATAAAGCAAAAGCAAAAATAGATCTAATTAAAAGAGATAAGGAAGGAAACTATATCCTACTAAAAGGCACCATTGAGAATGAAGCAATATCACTACTTAATATATATGCACCAAGTGGTATAGCATCCAAATTCCTAGAGGAGAAGTTAAAGGAATTAGAGGAAGAAATAGATAGCAAAACTATACTAGTGGGGGACCTTAATCTCCCCCTCTCTGAACTCGATAAATCTAACCTCAAAATAAACAAGAAAGAAGTTAAGGAGGTGAATAGAATCTTAGAGAGACTAGATATGATGGATCTCTGGAGAAAACTGAATGGGGACAAAAAGGAATTTACTTTCTTCTCAGCAGTGCATGGTACATACTCAAAAATAGACCATGTATTAGGGCATAAAAACCTCACAATCCAGTGCAGAAAGGCAGAAATAGTAAGCGCATCATTCTCAGATCATGATGCAATAAAAATTATATGCAATAAAGGGCCAGGGAAAGATAGACTAAAAACTAATTGGAAACTAAACAATTTAATCCTAAAAAATTGGTGGGTCAAAGAAGAAATTATAGAAACAATCAATAATTTCATTCAAGAGAATGATAATAATGAAACAACATACCAAAATTTGTGGGATGCACTAAAGGCAGTTCTCAGGGGAAGTTTTATATCCCTGAGTGCATACTTAATTAAAGCAGAGAGAAGGGAGGTCAGTGAATTGGACATGCAATTGAAAAAGCTAGAAAAAGAACAAATTGAAAATCCCCAATTTAGTACTAAATTAGAAATACTGAAAACCAAAGGTGAGATTAATAAAATTGAAATTAAGAAAACCATTGAATTAATAAATAAAACCAAGAGCTGGTTTTATGAAAAAATCAACAAAATTGATAGACCCTTAGTCAATATGATAAAAAAAAAGAAAGAAGAAAACCAAATTATGAGTATCAAAAATAAAAAGGGTGAATCTACCTCCAATGAAGAGGAAATCAAAAAAATAATGAGGAATTATTTTTCCCAATTGTATGCACATAAATATGACAATCTTAGTGAAATGGATGAATATTTACAAAATCACAAATTGCCCAGATTAACTGAAGAGGAAGTGAATTACCTAAATAACCCCATCTCAGAAAAAGAAATCAAACAAGCCATCAATGAACTCCCTAGGAAAAAATCTCCAGGGCCAGATGGGTTCACTAGTGAATTCTATCAAACATTTAAAGAACAATTGATTCCAATACTCTACAAACTATTTGGGAAAATTAGTGAAGAAGGAGTCCTACCAAACTCTTTCTATGACACAAATATGGTACTGATTCCTAAATCAGGAAGAGATAAAACAGAGAAAGAAAATTATAGACCAATCTCCCTCATGAATTTAGATGCAACAATTCTAAATAAAATATTAGCCAAAAGACTCCAACAACTTATCACAAAAATAATACACCCTGATCAGGTAGGATCCGTTACAGGAATGCAAGGATGGTTTAATATTAGGAAAACCATCAGTATAATTGAACATATCAACAACAAAACTAGCAAAAACCACATGATCATCTCAATAGATGCAGAAAAGGCTTTTGACAAAGTACAACATCCATTCCTATTAAAAACACTAGAAAGTATAGGAATAAATGGAGCCTTCCTTAAAATAGTTGCTAGCATCTATCTAAAACCATCAGCAAGTATTATATGCAATGGGGATAAACTAGAAGCCTTTCCAATAAGATCAGGAGTGAAACAAGGGTGTCCACTATCACCCCTCTTATTCAATCTGGTACTAGAAACGTTAGCAGTAGCAATTAGAGAAGAAAAAGAAATCAAAGGAATCAAATTAGGCAAAGAAGTGACCAAGCTGTCACTCTTTGCAGCTGATATGATGATATACTTAGAGAATCCTAGAGAATCAAGTAAAAAATTACTTGAGACAATAAATAAATTTGGCAAAGTTGCAGGATATAAAATAAACCCACATAAATCCTCAGCATTCCTGTTCATCTCTAATAAAACTCAACAGCAAGAGATAGAAAGAGAAATCCCATTTAAAGTCACTGTAGACATTATAAAATATTTGGGAATCTACTTGCCAAAACAAACCCAGAATCTATATGACCACAACTACAAAACACTTCTCACACAAATAAAAACAGATCTAAATAGTTGGAAAAATATCAATTGCTCGTGGCTGGGTCGAGCTAATATAATAAAAATGACAATTTTACCCAAAATAAATTATATATTTAGTGCCATTCCAATCAATTTACCAAAAAACTACTTTGTAGAGTTAGACAAAATAATAACAAAATTTATTTGGAAAAACAAACGGTCTAGAATATCAAGGGAATTAATGAAAAGAAATGCTAGGGAAGGTGGACTAGCTATGCCAGATCTTAATCTGTATTATACAGCAGCAGTCATCAAAACTGCTTGGTACTGGCAGAGGTGTAGAGTAGTGGATCAATGGAATAGATTAGGTGCAGGAGACCCAGCAGTTAATGAATATAGCAATCTATTGTTCGATAAACCCAAAGACCCCAGTTTTTGGGATAAGAATGCACTATTTGACAAAAACTGCTGGGAAAACTGGAATACAGTATGGCAGAAACTGGGCATAGATCACTATCTAACACCATATACCAAAATCAAGTCTAAATGGGTGCATGATCTAGGTGTAAAGGATGATACTGTAAGCAATTTGGGAAAGCAAGGAATAGTTTACCTGACAGATCTGTGGAGAGGGGAAGACTTTAGGACCAAACAAGAATTAGAGAGCATTATAAAATGCAAAATGGATAATTTTGATTACATTAAATTGAAAAGCTTCTGCACAAACAAAGCCAATGTAACCAAGATCAAGAGGGAGGTGGGAAATTGGGAAAGAATTTTTACAACTTGTGTCTCTGATAAAGGACTCATTTCTAAAATTTATAGAGAATTGAGCCAAATCTATATGAATACAAGTCATTCCCCAATTGATAAATGGTCAAAGGATATGAATAGGAAGTTTTCAGAGAAAGAAATTAAAGATATCTATAAGCATATGAAGAAATGCTCTAAATCACTATTAATTAGAGAAATGCAAATCAAAACAACTCTGAGATACCACATCCCTCCAGTCAGATTGGCTAAGATGACAAAACAAGAAAGTGACAAATGCTGGAGAGGATGTGGACAAATTGGAACACTAATACATTGCTGGTGGAGTTGTGAACTTATCCAACCATTCTGGAGAGCAATCTGGAATTATGCCCAAAGGATTATAAATAATTTCATACCCTTTGGCCCAGCCATACCACTTCTAGGGTTATATCCCAAAGAGATCATAGAAGTGGGAGGAAGACCCATATGTACAAAAATATTTTTAGCAGCCTTTTTTGTGGTTGCAAAGAATTGGAAACTAAAGGGGTGCCCATCAATTGGGGAATGGCTAAACAAGTTGTGGTATATGAATGTAATGGAATTTTATTGTGCTATAAGAAATGAGGAGGTGACGGATTTCATAATTACCTGGAGAGACTTATACAAACTGATGCTGAGCGAGAAGAGTAGAATCAGAAGAAATTTGTATACAATCATAGACATACCATATCTGTGACGACCAACTATGACAGACTGGACTCTTTTCAGCAATGCAGTGATATAAGTTAATCCCGAATGACTCAAGAAAGTGAGAAATGCACCATCCAGAGATATAACTAGAAAGAACTGAGCCTGAATCCTGATGGAAGCAAACTAAATGATCTTTTTCTTTTAGTTGTTTGGTTTTACTTCTTCCTTACCATCTTACATCCCACCTAGTACAATATGCCTCTGTAATTGGAATATTGTTTAATATGAATGCATTTGCAGACCCTATACTGTACTATATGCTGTCATGAGGGGAGGGGGGAGGGAAGTAAAGGAAATTTGAAAATAAAAAAAAAATAAAAAAATAAAGCAAAAAAAAAAAAAAAGTCTTCTTTCTTCTTGACTGGAGATTAGTTTCCAGTCATCCTTAACTCAATCATCCTTAAGGGGTACAAGATACAGAGTACTAAGTTTTCCCACCTCCAGATCACAGTAAATCATGATCTGGTGAGGCAGCACTAACTACCCAAGGGGAGGCCTTTTCATCTTGGCTTAAGGCTGGCTCGGAAATTCCATGGTTCTTCTTCCAGGTCCAAGCTCCCTGTATTCACAGGCAGGGAGCTATCATCTCCCCATCCAGCTCCTTGTCTAGCTCCTTATCCAGTTCCTCATCCATTTCCCATTCCATATTGAACCTCAAAGTGTCCAGTCCACCTCAAGTCCTTCGCTGTTTCTGTTTCTGGGAAGACAAAGCTTAACAGAGCCAAAATAACATTCATACACTTTGCTGGAACCATCATTCATACACATTGCTGGAACCATCATCCATTCACTATCTGCCGGTCAAATCAACACAGACCCACAAATAAGGTTTGAGAACTCACACCAAACCCACAACTGAGGTCTGAGAACTCAACACAAATCATCAGTACAGTCCCAGGACCTCTGAAACCCTCCTCCAGGACTTCTGTAAACAGACAACAAGAAAATCCTTTTTCAGGGCTTCTAGTAAGGTCTCATGGTTTCTGCACAAAGTATCACAACAGAACAGAGTGCCTGTCCTCCACAACCATTCCTCTTCTCAGTTCTACTCTATCCCAATTGTGTTCCTCTTTATATATGATGTTTCTCCTTCCTGTTCCACCCCTTCCTGTTGCATCAGCAAATTCCTCTCACCTTCAAATAACAAGGGGCTCAGATAAGGTGCTAAATACTTAAGTAGCTGAAGGAAGGTACTAAGTACTTCTTTGTTTGCCATTACAGTTGGCATTTGTCAAATTTAGAATAACAAAAATTTTCAAAAAAAGTTTAAAAGAATGTTCTATTACCCTGTCCCAAAAGACAGTGGTAAAAGCAATTGATAAACTTTGCAAAGATGCTAAGACATTTTGTAAGGAAAAACTATGTAGCCATTTGGCCTCTTTGAAAATGGAATAAATCTTCTTGATTCCTCTTCTTTGGAGGTTTTTTATGAGGCTGGGAATAGTTTCTCACGTGTTTTCTTGTAGGAGCGACTTTTTCAGTTGTAAGTTGGGCTAAATGGCTATTGAAGTCTTAACTCTGAAACTCTGTGTGTGTGTGTGTGTGTGTGTGTGTGTGTGTGTGTAACAGAAAAGGGAATATGAGAGACTAAATATGTTTCAATAGTTACCTTATGAATTAAATCAAATTTCAGATGCTGCCCCACCCAACATATTTGCTGCAGTGATTTTATGCAACATCATGGATACACAAATGCTCAAAATAGACATTACTGGATAGAAGAGGGTTCTGTTTTCTGTCAGAGAAACACCAAACAAAGTGGTAAATTGTATCATCTTCATTGTCTGATATTTAAGAATTGACTTCTTAATGAAGATTTTCTCTACATTATTATTATATTCCCATCTTTCATATCCAAGAAGAAGTCGTTAATGGGAGATTGATTACATTTCAAAGCTTTTCCTAAGTTCAATATATTCATAAAAGATTGTCCTCTTTCTGTAGTTCACCAAAGTCTTACTCTGATATCTTATTATGGCCAATGTAACCCTGGTTTCTCAACAGAGCAGAAATTATATATTAAACAGGGCATATTATCTATACATGTTTAGTAAAATACTTTTTATCTGTCATCTAAGGATCTGCCTAGTTAAGTTCATAGACATTCACCACCGTATTGGCTATATAGAAATGCATTATTTTTAGGAACTTGGTTTGAAGACTCTCCTATCCTCATTCTATTCAAAGCATTTCTTTCCAATATGATTTTTTAAAAACGCACATTACATTGTCTATTCTGAAAGAAGACTTTCCCTTACTCATTTTGCTCAAAAGCCACAGTGCTTATTTCCTACTGGAGAATTACATGAGAACCACTGATGAAACTTTTCCTAAAATCAGAGCATTCAAATGGTTTCTTTTGTTTTTCTGTTTTGTTTTTTGGAAGTAAGAAAGTTATTCACTGCACCACCTAGCCGCCTCTTCAAATTGTTTCTTAACTGTATGAGTTTCTGGATGTTTAGTAAGATGACCACTCTAGCTTAAGGATTTTCCATATCATATATATTCAAGTGGTTTCTCTACAGTAAGAGTTCTTTGATATGTATTAAGGCTTTCCCTCTGGCTAAAAGATTTCCCTTATTCATTATGCCCAACAGGTTTCTCACCCTTAATTGTCTGATGAAGATAAAAGAGATCTCCATTGACTAAAGACTCTGCCACATTCATTATATATATGAAGGGTTTCTCTCCTGAATGAATCCTCAGATGATTAGTAAGGCTTCCCTTAAGGCTAAAAGATTTACCACATTTATTACACTTGGGGGATTTTTCTGCAGTATGAGTTCAATGATGTTTAGTAAGGTTTTTACTTTACCTGAAGTATTTCCCACTTTCTTTCATCCAAAGAATTTCTCACCAGAATAACTCTTCTGATGATTATGAAATGTTACTATGTAGCTGAAAGCTTTTTCACATTCAGTATGTTCAAAGGGTCCCTCTCTAGCATGAATTATCTCAAGTTCATTAAGGCTTCCCCTCTAGCTAACAGATTCTCATATTTACAACAAACATAGGGTTTGCCTGCAGCATAAGTTCTTGGACAGTCAGTAAGTCTTGCCTTCCAAATGAAGAATTTGCAATCAAAGGAATTTTCTCAAGTCAGAATTATTTTATGCTTATTAAGGTTTCCCTACAGATGAAGGATTTCCCACATTTGTTATGCTCAAAATATTATTCTCCAGTATGGACTTTCTGATGCACAGTAAGGCTTCCTCTTTGCCTAAGGGATTTCCCACATTCATCACACAGAAAAGGTTGCTCTTCAATAGGAAGGTGCTTCTCCTTTGTCTGAAGAATTTCTCACCACTATTAAGTCTCTTGAGAAGAAAGGGGGATTTCCCATGGCTAAATGTTTTCCCATATGCTTTGCATTTAATGGATTTCTCTCCAGTATGCATTCTCTGAAGGCCAAGAAGACTTACACACACATTTTTTATATTCAAAAGGATTCTCTCATATATATATATATATATGTATATGTATGTATATATATATATGTATATGTATGTATATGTATGTGTATATGTATATATTTGTATATGTATATGTACATATATGAGAGAATCCTTTTGAATATATATATATATATATATATATATATATATATGTATGTATGAGAGAGAGAGAGAGAAAGAATTCTTTGGGATTTCTATCCAGTGAGAATTCTCTTATGCAGAATAATATACCTCCTTTGACTTTCCCACATTCCCTACATCCATAAGGTTTCTGTCTAGTGTGAATACCTTTCTGTGGGGTGAGGGAGAGTGAGGTATCATAGATTACTCTAAAATTGGGAACTTGGCACATGTATACTCCTGGGGCTGATATAGGGGGTGTTGGGGCCATGACCTCTTTCCTGTCATCCCTCAGGAGTAAGAGTAGTCTTGGGGAAGGCGAGAAGGGGATCATTTCTCTCCAGCTCCAAACATGACACAAAATAAGGGATAAGAATATGTGTGGAGCCCTAAAGGACCCTCAGTACATCGGCAGAAGGCAGGTGCTGTGACCATCCCCATTTGTCTGAAGATGGCACAAGGTCTTGTCCAGGGTCAAGTTCTCAGGGCAGACTGCCTCAGATTCTTCAGAATACTCAAGATCCTAACAGCCTCTCCCCACTGCATCCTCAGCCACTTAGAACTAAAATGAAAAAAATAATTTGTGAATGCTTAAAAGCAATGAGGTGATCTCTACCAGCAGAAAGCAGTTCACATGGAACTTGAGCACATGTTCAGAGCTGGACTCCACTCCCTCCCTGGCTAGGGACCCAGGACTCTTAACTGGCCTCCATAGCTTTCACCCTCCTCCCACTGACCTGAGCAGTTGTAGTTGAAATGGACACTCAGAATCACCAGGCCAAGACCATCAGTAATCGAATTCAGGAAGCGTTTATTAGCTGGCCAGCGGCAGTCCTAGGGACAAAGTCCCAGGAGCTGCCCCGAACCCCAGTAGACACACAGTTTAAATAGTCCAAAAGCTACCATTGTATCAGGCGCAGGCTGGTCAGGCAGGATATGGGGAGGGGGCACTCTTAGATAACGCAGGTTGTTCAATGACCGAAGGGAGGAATTTTGGGTTTACAAGGCTTACTACTTTAGCTGGATGAGATAAGAGTGGGCTGGGGCACACTGGATTAAAGATGTTCGATAACCTAGAGGAATGAAGGATTCTTGGGTTTACAAGAATTCAGAATACAAAGATGGGCCCCTCGTAAGCCAGTGAAATGTCAAGGCTTACTACTTCAGTAGTATTTTAGTTATCTGTGGGGAAAAAAAAAAGTTATTCAAAAAGCAAACTTCCCTCCTGTTTTCCTCTATAGGTATTGAAAGATGAACAATAATATAAGACATCATGAAATGTGTAAGTTTTAAATTTACATAAAACAGAAAAAACAGAGTTTAGGGAAGTCTCACCTCCAGCAAAATGAGTACATGCTCTTTAAAAGATTTGTGTGCTGATAGAGAAAATATTTACTCAGGACAATTTATGAAACTATTAAAAATGATCCTCTAAAACACACATGCCCTTTGACTCATTAATACCACTATTAGACACATATATCGATGACATTAAGGCTAGAGGGGAAGAGCCAATAAGTATAAGAACATTTAAAGGAGTATATAGTAGTAATAGTAGCAGCAGCAACAGAATAGACCTAGAAACAAACTAAGTGATTTTTATTTGGGGAAGAACTGAAGAAAATGAATGAACACAATATTATTGTGTAATAAAAAGTGACACATATGTTGGATTCAGAGAGAATTGGGAAAACTTGTAGGAACTGATGCTGTGAAATAAACAGAACCAATAAATTCACACATCATCAAACTAGGAAAGTAAACAATAAGTAAATCTTCCAATCAAGGACATAGTTATTTTCTAAATGAATTACAAAAACAAAACAAACTTAAATGGAAAGGATTCTGGACCATAGGATCATATATTATGACTTAATAGACCTAGAGCTGGAATCAACCTCAGAGACCATCTAATTCAAACATCTCATTTTGTAGTTAAGGAAAATGAGGGCCTCAAAGGTTTCCCAGGTCTTATCATTATCATTGCCACCATCAACAACAGCAACAACAACAATAACATCAACAACCAGCTAGCCTTTATCCAATGCTTTAAGATGGCAAAGTGCTTTATAAATATCATTTCATTTGATCATCATAACAATCCTGGTAGGGTGCCATGAGGGTGGTAGATGATATTATTCTTGTTACATAGATAAAGAAACTGAGGCAGACAGCTATTAGGTGAATTTCCCAGAGTCACACAATTAGTAAGTGAGTAGGGTCAGATTTTAATTTAGGTCTTCCTGAACTCTATTTACTATACCACTTAGCTTCAGATACCTACATACATATGTAAATATATATATATATATACACATATACATGCATGTATACATATCTAAGGATGTATACATACATATAATTAGATAAGTATAATGGGAATGTAAATTTATGTTGTTGCCATCTTTCTAAGATTATATTGTGTAAGATCTTCCCTGTCCCTAGGCTAAGTGCATCTGGAGCCTGTGGTGGGAGGCTTGTTTTTCAGGAGATACTTTATGATTGGGCAGTGTGTCAAGAGGGTTGTTACATTCTCTGAGCCAGGAGAAGGCTATATAAATCCTGATATGAGACTTTGTTTTGGGGGCTCACTATGAGAAGTGTCCTGTGATTTGACCAGAGGAGATTTGGGCAGTTGTTGACAGACCCCCCGCCTCCCCCCGGCTTTGAAATACCCAGATGTTGATGCTTCCCTCTCTAGTAACTGCCTAGGTATGGATGTAATGGTTGGACAGTTGGAGGACTGTCTGCTTGATCTGTTTGTTTCTCTATCTTCTTGTAATTTCTGCTTGTAAGCTTTGTATACTCTGAAGTTCAGGGTGCTCACTTTTTCCCCTGAAGTAGGTGAATGATATGTTTGATTGATTAAAGCAAGATTGTTTACCATTTTGAGTTGCTTTCCTTTAGAAAAGGAAGATCTAAGAACTTGTGTTGGCAGCCACCCTGGGGATGCTGGGGTGCTTGCTGCTACAATAAGATATTAATATCTATATTTATATTATATAGAAATTATATATTATAGTTATATGGCATGGTTGATAGAATACTGCAGCTGGAGTCAGGAAGACTCATTTTCCTGAATTCAAATCTGGTCTCTCGACACTAGCTGTGTAACCCTGGGCAAGTCACTTTAGCCTCTTTGCCTCAATTTCCTCATCTGTAAAATGAGCTAGAGAAGGAAATGGCAAATCAACCCAGTATCTTTGCCCAGCAATACAGTAGATAGGATTACAGAGAGTTAAACATGACCGAAAAAAAATGTCTAAACCACAGCTTCAATTCCACAACATCAGTTGTGTGTGTGTGTGTGTGTGTGTGTGTATACGTATGTATATATGAAGCCAGCAAAAGTTATGAAGCCAAGGTCTCTGATAACAAAGCATTGTTCTTTTTGTTGCATCAGGCTGCCTCTAAAAATTAAGGCCAATGATTCTTTGACTTTCTAATAGGGGTATTGTAAAAAATGTATTTCAAAAACCTTAAAATACTACACAATTGTACCCCTCTAGGCTCAACCAATTAGAAGCTTTCTTTTATTACAAAAGTCATAGTACAGAAAACCAAATTAACAGATTGACAATGTCTAAGGATGTCTATCTAATCTACAAATTATTCATCTGTAAATAACAGGGTCAGCCTACAAGATATTGAAGGTCCATTTTTTTCTCAGTCCTCATAAAAATAAACAATCAAAGCATAATTAAAAAAAACCACATCATATCTGACATTAAGTGGTTCTCATCACTTTAAATATATTATTCCAACAGAAGGAGTAGATTTGGAAGTAATTGATATAGAGGTGATAACCAGAACCCCTTAATTTATAAAGCTCCAGAGGAAGTGAATATATATATGTAAAGTATAAGGTCAATGAGGAGTCATAAAGCAGTCTCAGAAATAGGACAAAAAAGTTATAATCATTATAATAATGATAGTCACCTTTTTTAATAGATTGAAAGATGACCTAAGAGTCAGGCTGACCAGAGTTCACATCCCATCTCTTATATGTATGCCCTTTTCTCCCTCTGATATTTTTTCTGGTACAGTCCCTCATCATATCATGCTTGAATTATTGTAATGGTCTCCTGGTGGGTCTACCTGCCAAAACTGTCTCTCTACTGCATTCTATCTTCCATTCAGCTGCCAAAGTGACTTTCTAAAATTGTAAGTCCAATCATGTTACATCCTGTTACCCTTTAAATTCAGTGTCTTCCTATCACCTCCAACATCAAAAATAAAATTTTCTAGTAGCTATTTGAGGCATTTCATAACCTGTACCAACCCCTCTCACCTCATACTTTCCAGTCTTCTTATACCTTCTGTTCCACCTCCTAAATATCCTCTTCAATCCAGTGACACTGCTATCGTTATTGCTCCAAGAATGAGACATTCTATCTCTAGGCTTGTGGCATTTTCTCTCTTTGCCCCTCATTCCTGGAATTCCCTTCCCTCCAACATCACTGTTTTCCGTGAATCCCCAAGGAGAATCTCACTTTCTACAAGAAGGCTTTTTTAATCATTCTTAATTCTATTGCTTTCCCTCTATTAATTATTTCCTATTATGCTATAAATAGTTGTGTTTTCTCATTTTTGCCTGATTGTTGTCATCCCAATTCATTGCTAGCTCTTTGGGGGGAGGGGCTCTCTTTTGTCTTTATTTATATTCATAGTGCTCAGAACAGTGGCTAAAAGAATAGACACAAGACATCTCACTGCCCTCAAACAGCAAGTGAAGATCACAAGTTTAAGATATAAGACAACTGTGCATTGGTTACAGGAGTTTCCTTAATCATATTTCCCTACACCAATGCAACCATACAACCAACCCAAAGCAATACTCATAGTTACATATTTCTTTAAGATGTATAGATTGATTTGCATATACCATGTCATTTGAACCTGTGAGATAAGTTATTATAACCATTTTGTGGATGGGAGAAATGAGAAAATTTAAATTACTTACCCTCATAGCCACACAATTAGTAATTGTCTGAGATAAGATTTTAACTCATGGCTTGATAATTCTAAGACTAGCACTTTATTTACTATACACGGATTTGCAATAATGATAATGATGATGATAATCCTTAAACTTTATATTTTGATTGTAAAATAATTTAATGACAATCAAATCCTACATTTCATTACCTTAAAAATTAATAAGATATCTTGAAAATATATTTGGTGGTGAGATTCACAATAAGTTTATGATATTAGTTCCTACCTTGATTGGATTTTACTATTCTGATCTTGCCCTGTCTTGCTGAGAATAAAACTATGAAGGTCTTTTAATGCCATCTGAACTAGAGCCTTTTCTTTCCCGATCACGACTGGTTGCTATTCAGAAGATGGTGGGTGGGGAGCTGGGGAGAGAGAAGAGCTTTCACTCTGTCCACGTTCAGCAAGTCGATGAATATGTAATACAGTATGTAATAATACCTAAGTAATTTTTTCACTATGAACTCAATCCAATTCTATTATGTGATTTTGGAAATGGATTTTGAATACGGGCCTGTTTGGCTAATCAGATGATCATTTTCCTATTCGTCGCTATTTAAATGCTGAGTGGTGAAGCTGTTTGGGGGGGAAGCAGTGATTTCATTACACCAACAGAGGGAACTGCCATTCCAATGGAGTGACAAGAGCCAAATTGGCCAGGGGAAAATGTTCCCTAACACACTGAAGGATCCACAGGAGGAATCCTGGCAAAATGTCACCTCTAACACAATGACTACAGGATTACAGAAATCTAATTAGCCATTTCATTAACTGGGAGTCCTATCTGTGAGCTGGCAAACAATAGGGATTCAGGAGCTGTCCATCCATTCTCAACACACTAGCCTGTCTTGGAGATGCTCAGCTAATTTATTCCTGATGTTTCTTATGATGTTAGAGTGACTAGAAGTTTGTGTTTTTGCTGGTATTGTAAAAGGAAGACTTGACATTTTTATGATCACTGGCTCCTGAACTGAGTGACATCTTGACACTGGGGGCATCTGCACTTGTTAAAATATGGTTTCTTTTCTTTGCCTTGGGCGAGCTCATCAAGTATACATGGTCTTGTGGTGCCCCCGGAGGACTGTAATCAAGACATTCAATGGCTCAGACAAGATACACCAATGCTCCCATCTAAAAGAGATATTCAAGAACATGCTCAAATCCCAGGGCAGAGTTAGCAGAACTGAAGAACTCAGATAATGACAGAAGCTGGCACAAGATTTTCCTTGTGAGACACAGGGGAAATTGTAAGCTATTTCTCAACCTTCCACCCTCCAACCTAGTTTCGATTCTCTTCAACCTAATTAAAATGCAGCTCTCATTCTATTAATTTAGGTCCCTACTTAAATGCACTAATCACCTCTGAGTTATGAAGAAGCTGTTTATGATAGATAAAAGTCATCTAAATAAATATTTTCCAAGCTCTGGGGGCTATAGGCTCTAGGGTTTGGATTGATCCACTCTTTCATTTGTTTATTCATTTTTTTTTCTTTTTCCTCCTTTCGAGTTTCAGTTCTAGAGATATGCAGGGTGTTCTCTGCTGCTAGGGAACAGAGGAGATTGTGCTGTCTTCTGTCAAATGGCTTGCTGTTTTACTTGTCCAGCATGATTTGTGGCTGCAGCTCTGTGACATGGACTTACATGCTTGGGAGATCAAGATTTTTCATCAGCTCCATGGAAGGAATTTGGTATCAATCATGATATTATTTACTCAGCTGTCTGAAGAGGGTGGTTTTCAATTATTAAATGATGTCAATCATTTGATTCGTGTATGTAAACAGTCACAATTACTCAAAGACATCAACCTTGGATAGAGTGATTATCCTCATAAAAAGATGAAGTCAGGTAAGTAGAGACCCATATCAAGACACGAAGTATCCACAAAAGTAATTTTCATGGCAGCCAAAATGGACAAAGCAAAGTGTTTCTGAGTTTTCTTTTGACTCTAATAATTATGATAAAACAAAGTAAAAATGAAAGAAGTAATCAATTATTGCCAATTGTATTTTGTAACATGATAGTTTAGTTTTACATTCCATTATTCTACCTTTTATTGAATGGTGACATTAGATAAGGTATATCAAAAGTATGTGGATATCCATACAATGCACTTTGAGTTAGGTTTACTTGTTAAGTTTATCTTGACATCAAGCTTAATGTTTTCTTTGTACCTTTTACACATTGTTACTAATTCTATCCTTTTTGATTAAACAGGAACTACCCAATTTTCTCTTCCATATCACAACTTTTGTTGTCATTGTTGAATTGTTTCAGTTGTGTCCAACTGTCTGGGGCCCCATTAGAAGTTTTCTTAGCAAAGATACTGAAGTGGATTGCCATTTGCTTCTGCAGCTTATTTTACAGATGAGGAAACTGAGGCAAACAGTGATTTGCCCAGGGATACATAGCTAATAAGTTTCTGAGGCTAGATTTGAGCTCAGGTTCAGCAGACTCCAGGGCTAGCATTCTATACACTGTCACCTAGCTGCCCACATCATAACCTAACAAGTACTTAAAGTTGTCCCTCTTGTCTCTTCTTTCCTCTTAAAGAAAAAATCTCAATTTCTTTAGTCACTCCTCGTATGTCATGGACTCAAGGCCTTCAGCATCCTAAGTGGTCTTCTCCTGATGCGTTATAGATTACCAGCATCTTCCCTAAAATGAGACTCAGTAACTGAAGACAACTTATTCTTGTTCCCAGGGGAACAAAGATTCCTAGATTCCATTATTTTATTTGCTTGTCATGATAGACAGTAGACTTAAATTTTGCATGAGATGTAATAACCCCACCCCACCCAATCCCTCTTAGAGCAATTGCTCTCCGACCGTGTCCAGTTATTTTTTTTCCTACTTGGGAAAGTGATTTCTTTAAGCAAACTCAAGATTTTTAATCACTCAAGATTTTTAATCTATCCTCAGTAACCTGTTGCTTATTATAGCACCTATTATTCATTCCTACCTACCTATTTGTAGATCCCTGCCTGGTCATCTAGTCCAAGGCTTCTTAAACTTTTTCCACTGTGACGCCTTTAGATCTTCTTAAACTATGGGTTTTGATACTGTTTTAGGGTGATGACTCACAGTGAAAGAAGTACTTAAACATTTGCCCTCCCAGTTTTGTGTCTTGAAGGCTGGCACATAGCATACCTTTAAGAAATGTTTATTGAATTGAGTTTCTATTTACAGGATGAGATATTTATATTGTCCTTACTATACATTATTATTCTTTCATGAAAATATATTTGTAAGTTAGGGCCAGTTTCAGTTTCTACTTTTGTATTAGTTCAGTCTCAGGAAAATATCAGTAATTGTTTATACTTATATATTGTTTTTCAGATACAATATTACCTCATTTATTCTTCATAAGTTTCCTATGAGGAAAGATGTGGGGATACTTTTGTCTCTTTTGCAGAGGAGCAAAGTGAGATTCAGGTTTAGTAAGTGACCTGTCTAAAGTCACCTATTCAAAAAGTGCTAGTGTTAGGACTTGAGCCAAGGTTTTCTACGTCTAAATCCAATACGTTTCATTTCAAAATACCTCGTTTATATATGATTCTATTTACTCTAAGAAGTATTTACTCCTGAGAAGAGAATTACAAATGATACTTTAAAATAACAGCTGTTCCTTGTTTATTGACATTAGCCTATGTTCAGTAACAATAATGGCATCTGTGCTGTAATGTATACAATGTACCACAATGAAAAACATGGTACTTTTCAAGTTGGAACAAATGCCTGAGAAAATGGTTTGATGACCAAAAGACATTTTCCCATTTCTAGAAATTATGTCATTGGTAATAAGGACCCAGACAATTCATATTTCTTTCCACTATGTAGATTCTTTAATGTTTTTACTTTTTAACCATCCATGGGCAAAAGGACTTGACTTTTTTATCAATTTATTTTTACTTTTTTCTTATTATTTTATCAAATAAAGTTTTGTCAAATAAGGGACTGTTTGGCCTGATAGTCACAATTACTTAGGTCATTAGTGCAGTTCTATTACAATTCAACCTATAGCCATTTGTAACTTAGATCTTAGAACATCATACTAAATAATTTGTCAAAGCAGTGAATGAATTAATGAAAGAAAAAAATCACTTATCAAGAATTCACAGAGAGATAAAGTGTAAAGTTCATAAAAGTTTCAGTGCCCAGAAGAACAGAGTTCAAGACTCACCCTTCATGTAAACTGGTTTTGTGACCATGGAGATGACCCTGAATACCTGAGTGTTTTAAGCAACTTTCTAAGACTGCAAATTTCTTATTAAGTGCCTAACTATATTGATAGAGGGAATTTTCTACATATATCAAAATAACAGGTCCTTTCCTATCATAATCCCATGTGCCAAAGTCTGTGCTAAATATTGGGGATAGAAATACAAAAATTAAAGTATTTTCTGCCCTCAAGAAGCTTATATTTCAGTTGGGGGAGATGACACACATAGAGGTTTGATGACCAGGGATTAGTATTTTCATTCAAAAAGTCAAGCTGAATGGAAGTCTAGGGGAGCAGATTGATACCCACACACACACACACACACACACACACACACACACATACATATATATATGTATGTATGTATATATATATGTATGTATATATATATATATATACATATATATACATATGCATGAATGAATAAATAAATGAATAAGTGAGCAAATAAATAAAGTAATAATGAAATGTTTCCTTTTGTTATGGTCCTAGGATTACTAGGCATGTGACAGAAGGTATTTTAACAAGAAGATGTCTTAGGAGTAAATTGCAGAATGTGATTTGGTTTGGTTTGAAATAGGGTGAGACCCAATGAGAAGATGAGTGGGGAAAACAAAGAGTGGGGGACAAGCATTCATTAATACTAAGTGTTTTGGGGTGGCTAGGTGGCACAGTGAGTAGAGCGTCGGCCTGGAGTCAGAAGGACCTGAGTTCGGATCCGGCCTCAGACACTTAACGCACACACAAACAAAAAAACCTAGCCGTGTGACCTTGGGCAAGTTACTTAACCCCAATTGCCCTCAAAAAAAAAAAAAAAGTAAACCAAAAAAAACAAAACAAAACAAAAATACTAAGCGTTTTACAAAGTTACCTTGGAGGTAACTATGACAGCAGCAGCAATCACTGCTTCAGGACCTTCCAGCCCAGACATGGTAAGGGTATTGGAAAACTAGTTAGGAAGTCATAAGTAGGAAGCCCTGTGCTAGTACAGGGCACAGGACATTGTACTGTTTGGTAATTCCATCATCTATGCCCAGTTCTGGGTCAGAGTTCCCAGGGCAGAAAGGGATGGTTTTGCTTGTGAAGGAGCAGTCGACCTTGCTGGATTTAGACCAGAGCAGACCAGGAGAGAATGACTAGTATTCTTCATGGAAACACCACTTTGGAAGAACTGAAAAGTTACAAACCTCCAGAACCAATTGTGAAAACAGCCATGTGAAAAATCTTGATGCTTAAAGCAGTGCTTACTCTCTTAACCTAGGCAAGCAGAGCCCAACATTAACATCAAGATCAAGATCAAGATATAGGTTGGAAAAATGAGTGAACCACAATAACAGCCAAAAGCAAAAATATCCTCTGCCTCCAAAAACATTTCATAATTGACCTCAGAGATCAGAACAAGGAGCAAGCCATGAAAATTGAATGACAGATTTAAGCTTGATTTCATGAAGGAAAAAAAAAAGAGTTCTTCAATAAGTTAGAATAGTCCCAAAATTAAACAAACTGCCACGGAAGGTAGTGGGTTCCCTCTCAGTAGAAATATCCAGCCAGAATGTTATTTAAGTTTGAGCTGGAGTATGAAATATTGGAGATCTTTCCAGTAATAAAAATCTATGTGACAAAAGGCCAACTTTTCATCAGTTTCTAGTGATCACAAGGTAGTAATTGCCAATTTCCCATGTCAGATTAAAGAGAAAAAAGAGTGATATTCCCAAAGCATATGTAAGCATTTCACTGCCCTGCTCATGGAAGATGACATAGTAGCTATTTCTTTTCTCTAGGAGTAAAAAAAAATCCTTTTTTGTCATTAAATTCTCTTATAATCTATGTGTAGCTTACCTTTTTCCCCAGATTTATTATGTAGTATCTTATTGCATTACTTCCATCTTCCAGACCATCTTGTTGACTTGCTTTCACTCACCAAATGGATTCCATTTCTCATCTTTAACCTGTTTGCCCTGGCTGACCCGTGCCTATAATAAATACCTTCCTCAACACCATCTCATAGACTCCCTTGCTGTCTTTAAAGTTCAGTTCCAGCATGGTTGTTTTCCATGTGTTTCTCCCTCATCCCTCTACTTTTAGTTCTTTTTCCTCCAAATTTCTTTTTTATTTAATTGATATGTATTTTGTATATGTTTATATATCTATACATCTTCTTTGATAGAATGTAACTTCTAAGACAACACCAAACATAGCACCACACACATAGAGGAAGAACTTAAGAAATGATTTTGATTGATTGAGAAAGATTGAGGGAGGGAAGGAGAGAGAGAGAGACAAAGAGAGAGAGACAGAGACAGAGAGACAGAGACAGACAGAGACAAAGGAACAGAGAGACAGGGAGAGACAGAGGCAGAGAGAGAGAGAGACAGAGAGACAGAGGTAGAGAGACAGAGAGAGAGAGAGAGGCAGAATCAGAGAGAGAGGCAGAGACAGAGTGACACAGATGGAGAACCAGCAAAATAAACAGAAACAAAGGAGATTATTGATGCACCTAGAAAACACCAGTCCTGCTTGAGAGAAACAACGAAGCCTGGTCCTTCCTTATCAGTAGGATCAAAATTCAAAGAATTTTAACCATTTCATCATAGTTCAAATCCTTTCTCTATACAGGCACCATCCCCTGCTTCCTTTTTCAGCTCCCTTTCATGTAAGGATCACTTCATTAGAATTTAAGATCCTCAAGGAAAGACTGTGTCTTTTTTTTTTCTTTTTGGAGGGGGGAGGGCAGGGTAATTGGGGTTAAGTGACTTGCCCAAATCCTTACAAGTTCCATTGAGTGGACTGCCTTTTTCTGTGTGATACAGAAAGGGGAAGAGTTATTTTTTAAAATTTATTTTAAAATTTTATTCATTTTAGTTTTAATTTATTAAACAAAATAAGCATTTCTTAACACTATCTACTTTGTGAAAATAAAAAGGAACAAAAGATGGCTGTGTGGTATAGGTCACATTTATTGAAGCAAAGCTTTACTAATGAAGCAGGATTTGTTTCAGTGTCCTTGGGTCAACTTCTGGGATAAAATACCAGCCTGCCTGGCTTCTCCACTCTGGGTTTAGTCATCCTAGACAAGTTAAAACATTTATTCCCATTTCAAAATCATTTTTCCCTCCACCCATTGTATTATCTTTTTTTTTCTTTTGTAACAAAATGTCTTATCCAAGACAGAACTGCTGTTCCCTTTATAATGAAATCTAGGCTACTTTTTTAATACTCTGGAAACCATTTCCAATCTCATCAGATTTAAGAAATGAAACTTCCCATACTACCTCTAAGTTTGATTGTATCAGAAAAGTGGCTTCATAGAAATAACATCACCCTTTCTCCTATTATTCTTTTCTTACTTACACTTAGCCTGTGAAAGAGCCAAAGGACATTTTTTTAAAGGCAACATACTAGTTGGAAGGGGGCTGGATAAAAAAGTTATAAAGAAATTACAAGGTCATTGTAATAGATGTGCATAGAGCTTAAACACAGAAGGAAAGTCCAGTGGTCAGCTTCACTGCTGGCTGTGCTGGCATCCTTGGGCAAAGGGAGCCTAGGATTTATTCATCCATTTCATCATTGCTTAACTTATGATCAGTAATCAAGAGTCAAGACCATTCAGATACTGAAGGATGACTTGATGGAAAAGGTCTTAGACTTTGTGATAAGAGTCCTGGCTTCATATCCTCCCACTGACACTTACAAGCTGAGTGACTTTTGTAATTTATATCACTTCTCTGGAGACCCCTCTGCCCCTACCCTTCATTACCTCTTCTTCCATGGATGAGAATTTCCTGAAATCTCCATTTTGACTCAGATGACTCAGATATCTATCATTTACTTTTATCTCTGCCACACTTCTTATTTTCTGGACATTGACATAACTTTCTCTATACAGGCACCATCCCCTGCTTCCTTTTTCAGCTCCCTTTCATGTAAGGATCACTTCATTAGAATTTAAGATCCTAAAGGAAATACTGTGTCTTTTTTTTTTCTTTTTGGAGGGGGGAGGGCAGGGTAATTGGGGTTAAGTAACTTGCCCAAGGTCACAGAGCTAGTAAGTGTTAAGTGAGACCATATTTGAACTCAGGTCCTCCTGACTCCAGGGCCAGTGCTACTCACTGTGCCATGTAGCTGCCCCAGACAGTGTCTTTTTTACCTGTATTTATATCCCCATTGTTTTGTATAGTGCACAGCACATAGTAAGTACTTTTAGAATTGTTTCAAAAAATTGGTCTCCTCTTCTGTCAGATATAGATCTTGTACCTGAACAGATCAAAACTCATCTTCCCCTACCAGTAGTTATAGAATAATTATGATTCTGGGGCTTTACCCATATCCTTTCATGTGTGGGCTCCCTGGAAGGGCATCCCCAGATTTGAGAAACATTGGGGACATATGTCAAATTCCATTCAAATCTATAGTGCAAGAGGAGTATCCATCTATGCATCTATCTTACTAAGCAATCCAAAAACGTGGTTGTTCAAAGAAAAAGACAAAAGTAAATAGCACATCCCAGAAAATGAAGTGAAAGTTGTTTCCCCAAAACAAATAGAAGTATACAGTGCAAATGTTATTGCATTTTCAGTGGCAAAAGGGATGCATGCACAGGGAACAAACATGACCAAAGAACATTAATGGAATGAAACATACATGGTAAATACACCTGATCAGGGAAGAAACATATAGAGAAACACGTGAATAAGGAAGGCACTTAGCAAGAAAACATTTAAACCAAGACAATTCTCCCCCTGCCCCTCACCCTCCCACCAGCAAAGTTGTTAATGTTTATCATGAGGAAAGTTGCTTTCCATGCTGAGCTTCCATGCATGATTCTCTCTGATTCATATCTTTTATGACTATTGGAAACATCTGTTGAACACACTTCTCTAAGGAATTTTGTGCTACAGTGGGTGGAGTTAGGCCTGAATTTGAATCTGACTCCAGACACTTAGTAGTTCTATGACCCCGTTTGTTTTTCTTCCCTTCCACTTACATTGTTTGCTGGAAAGTATCTGTTAGGCAACCTTGCTCCTTCAAGAAAGAACCAGAACTTTTATAAACCATAAAGCCACTCTTAATCTATGATCAGGCAATCTTGTGATCTGCAATGGTTAATGGAGTTCTTATACCAGGAGTTCCCTAGTCTGATGAAATAATAAGAAATCATTACCAGTATTGAAATACTCATGTGCATTTTCCTAAACCTGCCTATAGATTTGTATGATGCTGACTGAGAATTTGATCATATTGTCTTCTTTACAAATCTTTCCTGACAGTCATTATTCCAAGACTGAAAACAAGAAACAAGGTATTGATTAACAAGAGAAAGAGTGCCAGGGATTTTAAAAAGAGTTATAAACAGCCAGCATTCTTACAAGAACTTGGCTATGAATTTAAACTAGGAAGATCATGAAATTTTTTGGTAGAACATCCCCTGTCCCATTCATTTTTTTTAATTTCAAGCCTTAAACAACACATATAACATGAGGGGTGGCATTTAATATTTACAAACTTCTTCCCTCATATTTTCAATAAAAATTCTAGAAACTTTCGTTCAGGAAACCCTTGTCCCCATTGTCCTTTCTGCATTTTCAGACAGATATTGCCTTGTTAGCTAGATACTCGAGGTCAGGAAGTACTTTTCTCCTCCATGC
The DNA here is from genome assembly GCA_011680675.1 of Gymnobelideus leadbeateri. Classification (NCBI taxonomy): domain Eukaryota; kingdom Metazoa; phylum Chordata; class Mammalia; order Diprotodontia; family Petauridae; genus Gymnobelideus; species Gymnobelideus leadbeateri. Next base: position 677,371 of record WOXC01005690.1, on the reverse strand, counting down.
TTTAAAATAATAGGGCCAGCAAGAGACAACGAAAATCACCCAGGAATGATGCCAGGGCTCTCTGCAAAAGGTTATCAGAGAATTGGAGACTTCAGACTTGGGCCCTGGTAATGAAGTCTGCAACCACATCTGTCCTCCCACAAACAATTCGATTAATAATCAAATTAGCCACTCAGGGTTTAGAGATAAATACAAATAGATATACTCCATTTATGTCTGTGTTAACTTTACCTGCTCTTCCCTTAGCACATTTATTTAAGAGATAATAATTAAATGTGATTTGGAATTGTATGTAATAAAGCACATCTTAGCAGTATTTCAGAAATCATAACAAAATAATTTGATTTTCTGATATTATTTGAAACTGTTCTGTGACAACATATTATTAAACTTAAAAAATGATATCTTTGTCAACTTTATGGGACTGGGGTGTGAAATTCTATTTTCTTTTTTTTTTTTTTTTTAAGCAATTGGGGTTAAGTAACTTGCTCAAGGTTACACGGCTAGTCATTATTTATGTGTGGGTGCACATTTTCTGAGGCCGGATCTGATCTCGGGTCATCCAAACTCCGAGGCCGGCACTCTTACTCACTGCGCCACCTAGCCGCCCCGTTAGGGCAATTGGGGTTAAGTAACTTGCCCAAGGTTACACGGCTAGGTTTTTTGTTTGTGCAGATTAAGTGTCGGAGGCCGGCTCCGAACTCAGGTCCTTCTGATTCCAGGGCCGGCGCTCTATTCACTGCGCCACCTAGCCGCCCCCATGAAATTCTATTTTCAAAGATCCATATTACATTTTATCATTGGCTTTACCACCTGGGGATGTATCAATCTCTATCTCTCCTGACTTCCTTAGAAAGAGGAGTGATAATAGGACCTTGAAATCAGAAGCCCTGGTTTTGAATCCTGACTTTAGAAGATCTTGGCTATATGACCACATTAAAGTTGCTTCAGTCTTTTGAGTTACTGGGTTTTTATATTCAAAATAGGAATGATAATATTTTCACTATCTTACTAAATTATCTCTTGTCTTAGAAGACTCATCAAGGGGCGGCTAAGTGGCACAGTGAGTAAGAGCGCTGGCCTCGGAGTTGGGATGACCCGAGATCGAATCCGGTCTTAGAAAATGAGCACCCACACATAAATAATGACTAGTCGTGTAACCTTGAGCAAGTTACTTAACCCCAATTGCTTAAAAAAAAAAAAGAAGAGTCATCAAATCTTAGTAAACAATTGAAATGAAAAATATAATAAATATCTAAAGGATTTATGGGGTCACTAGGTGGGCACACTGGATATAGTCTGAGATATAGTAAGTAAGTAAGACATCTTTCTGCATTCAAATCTGGCCTCAGACTCACCAGCTGGGTGAACCTGGGCAAGTCACTTTACCCTTTTTACCTCATTTTCCTTATCTGTAAAATGAGTTGGAGGAATAAGTGGCAAACCACTCAAGTATGCCAAAAAAACTCCACCTGAGGGCACAGGGAGTCAGACACAACTGAAAAGCAATAGTAAAGGGTTTAGATACTGAAGAGGTCATTTGGCATGCCCTTTCATTTTCAGGTGAGGAAAATAAAACATAAAGTCATAGTACATTTAGGAATTTTGTTTTGTAGCAAGGATTCTTGATTTAGTGTTGAGAAATTTGAGTTTGAATCCTTGATCTGAGAGGGAATTAAGGGATTAGGAAAGCAAGTGATTAATTGTAGGAATCGAGAGAAAAACATTAGCTCCATCTTGTGACTCAATTCTTCAGTTAGTTTCATTTCCATTCAATTATGTGTCTAGTACCACTTCCATTTTTTTTTCCCAATTGCTTCATTAACTTCTGGTTTACATCATTCATTTTCGTCAGTTTTTTGTTTTTTTTTTAAAGCAATTGGGGTTAAGTAACTTGCTCACGGTTACACGGCTAGGTTTTTGTTTGTGTGGATTAAGTGTGGGAGGCCTGCTCCGAACTCAGGTCCTTCTGACTCCAGGGCCAGCGCTCTATTCACTGCGCCACCTAGCCGCCCCGTTTCCGTCAGATTTTGAGTTACAATTTTTCCCCATTTTCCCCATTTTCCCCCTACCCACCACCCCAGAATAACAGTCATACAGGATATCCCCTCAACCAATCTGCTCTCTCCCATCTCTTCTCCCATACCCCCTTCGACTTTTCCAGTAGGGTGAGGTGAATCCCTGTGCCCCATTGCCTGCACATCTTATCTCCCAATTATATGTAAAATAGTATTAATCATAGTATTTATATATTTTTTAAGTATTTGATTTTAAAAGGAAGATAAGCAACTCAGTATATGCTATACATGTGTAGCTATGCAAAACATTACCATAGTAGATATATTGTAAAAGACTGACTATATTTCCCTCCCTCCCATCCCACCTTCCACCTGGTCCACTCCCCACCTTGATCCTATTCCTTCTTCCCTCCCCCCAAGCCCGACTGCCCCTCCATCACCTCCCCTCCTCCCCCCGCCATGCTCCTGTAGGGTGAGACACCCTATTTAGTATGCATGTCATTCTCTCCCTGGTCCAAATTCAATGAGAATAAGGTTTTGCCTTTTTGCTTTCCTGTTTCTCCCCTCCCCTGCAACCACCTTCCCCTGCTTCCTCTACAGGAGATAGTTCACCCCATTGTCTCTCCCCATTCCCCCTCACCACATTACTCTCTCACTTCTTAACCTCACCTATTAACCACTTCCATTTTTTTTTGAGAAAACTATTCAATTGTGGTAATTGGGAGAAAACCTTATTGTATTGTTTGAACATAGTCATGCATGTACGGGAAGCTAGACCACCTCCTCTAACTGCTACTCAGAGACCCTTAACCAAGGACCTGTATTACGCTGACCAGAAACCCAGTTAGATCCAGAGATTTATTTGAAGAGTTGTTTTACAATTGTATATCTTAAATAATCTATACATCTCATCTGAAAGGAGTATTGATTAATCAGTTATTGTTTCTATGTTCCTTTGATTGTTTACAGATACTTGGGGAGTGAGATGTTTTGAATTCAGTGAATTGTACCTGTATACTCTCCCTGTTCCATCTTGGAAAGTTCCTATATTTCTTCCAATTAGAAATCTGATTGTTTAATGTTGTATTGTTTCTTTTTAATCAATTGGCCTTATATAATTGTCTTTAATGTATACAATTCTCTGTCATGCTGTATTCAGGGTGATGGCCTGAGGTGAAGAGATCTGGTACAGCTTTGTTAGGCAATTGGCACACATTGCTTACTAAATTTATATGCTATGAAGATAAACTTTTCTGTTCCTCAGTCATTTCTTCTTTCAACCACCATACTTGAAACTTGCTTTATATGTGGCAGTGGGGAAGCCATCTTACATCTTCTCATTGGCAAAATGAGATTGGATTAAATGAGCCCTGGGGTCTTTTTCACTCTAATTTTATGACCTACAACCCATAATAACTTGTTTTTTCAAGGTGATATAGTTATTAGGTGAAAGATCAAGGATTTGAACTTGAGACCACCAAATCCAAGGATCTTTGAATTATACATGTTGTCTGAAAATAGAGACATTATCAATAAATCTTTTAAACATTAAGTGATCCAGAACATATTTCTTAAGCATCTATTAAATGTGTAGAGAGTGGCAGCTTTCAGTTTTTTGTGATTCATTAATTACCTGTCAAGCACATCAGCTGATGCTGGGTATAAAAAAAACAACAACAACAAAAAAAAAAAAACAGAAAACTGTCCAAAAGTGAAGTCATTATCTTTTCACATAAACTTTCTGCTTTCCTTCCAAATGTCTCTAGTACATAGGAGTTTATGCTGTGTCTTTCACATGTACTCTGTGCAAATTATTACTCTAGTATGTGCAGGCAGTTTTCTCTTTCAGTTCTCTGAGCTGTGCTGGGCTGTTTACAAAAATGAGATACTGTGACCTTTTTTTTCTTCCTGTTTCTGGCTTAGAATTTTATTTGAGGTATTTTAATACCTATTTAGAGGGTTATGTTAGGAAAGCTCAGTAGAAAGGACCAATTCTTTGCACCATCTTGGCTCTGCCTTTTTTATTTCCCAATTACATTTTAATTTGGTTCAGACCATGCATTGGCCATTGTTTGATATCTATGCTCTCTACCAACAAAATCCCCTTTTTGTGTCAGTTTCTTTGGCAGATGGAAATACCAAAGAAGATTCTGACATCATCCACATTCTCAAGGAGTTTATCATTTGGGGAAGCAATGCCAATGCTAGTGAAATATATTTGCAACCCAAATATCTATAACATCTTATGGTTCACAAAGAGATTTCCTTAAAAATGCTCTGTCAGACAAGCAATTCAAATGTTATTTATCAGTATATTGTAGAAAAAAAACAAACAAACAAACAAGCAAACAAACACAAAAGGAACCCTGAGATTCAAAGAGATACATGGCATCACAAAACTAGTAGGTCTCAGTGCTGTGATTCAAATGTACACTTTTTAATTTAAAGTCCCAGGTGTTTTCCATTACACTTCAATGCCATTATACATTTACATTATTTTAAGTTCTAAAGTATGTGTTAAAGATTGTAATGATAAAAATGTCCAGTAAATATTTCATGGGAGAATTGTGATGATCTAGGTCTTGAAGGATGAGTTGGATCTGAATAGCTAGAGAGGATGTTATAAGACGATTTATTACAGGATGAGCAAGACTGTGATCAGAAGTCCCCTCCAAACATGGACTGTTCAAACAGTACCCTCCACCCAGTGCCTGTTTCCTCTGATTTACTGCTTCCCTTTTGAATCATTTTTCAAGAAGATACTCAGTCCAGATATGTCTTCCTTCCTTTCCACCTGCAATCCTGATGATCCTCATTTGCTCTACCATGTTTCAGCATTAGGTACTTTGATTGCTTTTACTGCCACTTTTTTTCAGCTTCCTTCTTCTATGTTTTCTTTCCTCGTTTTGGGATTTTTCTGTTTCTTTGTCTCTGCCTCTTTCTCTGTCCCCATCTGGTTTTCTATGTTTCTGTATCTCTCTGTCTTTTTCTCTTTCCGTCTCTTGCTTTCTCTGTCTTTTTAAATCCCCTTATTCACAAAAATTTAAATATTCAAATTAAATTATAGATAATTATAATATTAGGAATTTGTAGGAATTATTTGAGATCTTCTAGTTCATCCCTTTTTTGTGCCATATCCTAACAAGGAGTCCCAAAGACCTTATGTAATTTGTCCAAAGTTATGAAGTTAGTAGATATTAGAGTTAAGCTTCAAACCTAGACACTCTGGTTCTCAAGCTATATCTAGAGTAAAGCAGTTTACAGCTGATAATTAAACCCAGAATTGTGAACAAACATTGGAGTGGAAAATAATTAGCACTCCATTATATTTCTCTGTTATCTTGGAGAGGAAATTTTAGCAAGCCTCTGACATATTATAGTCACATGCTTCCTTGATGTATGTACAGGGTAAAGGCTATGAACAGAAAGACAAAATGCCTTAGCATCAAAATCTCTGGACCTTCAATTTTACTTTTATTACCTTTCTTCACTCATGCTTGATTGACCTCCTCTTGACCTGTGTGTCAATCTCTCTAAAACAAAAAAATGATAACCCAAACTCCAGCCATTCCTGCTATTACTTCATGTTGAGTTGCACATTTGGTCCTCCAAGTCTCCCATAAGAGTCATTCTCTCCCAAACCAGGATTACATTTCTCAGTCACTCAACTTGTCTCTGAGAACATTGCTGTACACCTATAGAGGATGTAGTTTCACCTCTTACCCCATACTTCATCACTTTGTGACCAAAAGAAAGCCTACTTTTGTGCTGAAAGGATTGGGCTTTCTTTCAGAAACTCCTGAGGTTACACCTGGATTTTTAGCTGAATGATTTCCTAGTTAGTTTGCAGTCTACTGAGCATCAAAGGATTTATCTTACTTAATGATGACCAGAAATTTATTCTAGTTCAATGTTATTAAATATCCTAAGAATCATGAGGAGAACAATAATAGTTCAATGATAAATAGCAATGTTGGAAGAGTTGTAAACTGAGCCACTCCAGAAAACAATTTGGAACTGCCCAAAACGCTATAGAACTGAGCATCTTCTTTGACCCAGACAATCCTACCACTACTAGATCTATATCCTAAAAAGATTTGGGGAAAAAAGACCTAAATGTACATAAATATTTATAACAACTCTTTTTGTGGTGTCAGAGAATTGCACATTGAGGAGGTTTTCATTAGGTGGGGAATGGCTGAATAAGTTGTAAAATATGATTGTGATGGAATACTACCTTGCTGTAAGAAATGAAGAAAGGAATGGATTCAGAAGAAACAAACAAAAAATAGATTTGTATGAGTTAATGCCAAGTGAAGTGAGTGGAACTAATATAACATTGTATACAGTCATAGCAATATTGTAATAATAATTAACTGTAAGACTTAGCTACTCTGCACAATAGGATGATTTAGGACAATTTCAAAAGACTCATGATGAAAAGTGCAATCCACCTCCAGACAGATATCTAATGAACTCTGACTGCCTATTGAAACATACTTTTTACTTGATTTTTTCTTGATTCCTCCTAAACACATACACAATATGATCAGTGTTAAAATATATTTTGTGCACCTTCATGTATATATATGTATAGTGGGTACCAAATTTCTTGCACTCTCAATGGGAAGGGGAGGTGGTGAGGGGAAGAAGAAGATTTAGAACTGACAATAACATTTAAAAAGCAAAAACAAAAAAGGAGTTGGTTGCCATATCCATTCTCTCTTTCCCCAACTCCATCACAAAAACAAAAGAAAAACTCAATTCAAGTGCATTATAATGATTTATTATCATGCTATATTATCTCTAGCTAATCTTCTTTATGGAATTTGGAAAAAAGTCCATAGAATTTCTTGAACTCATTGAATGGTTGTAAATCACATAAATTGGTTGAAGACATACTTGGTTTAAGGGTCAGGTCAAATAAATGAATGAATGAATGAATGAATGAATGAATGAATATTTAACTATATATATATTTAATGGTGCATATATATATATACATACATCTACATATATACACATTCATATACATATATGTACACATATATACATTCATATATATGTATATAGTCTCCTTTTGAAGTCACTTAGTTTGACTTTAATTCAATGAAACAGACATGTCTATCAATCATCTACTATATGCAAGGCACTGTAGAATGTTCTGAGTGTTGAGAGAAGAAAACAGTCCTAGCTTTTAAGGTGTTGCCATCTTAAAACAAAGATATCCTACATGTTCAAGTAAGTAAGTAAGAAGTCTATACACAGATTGTACTAATAAATGAGGGGAGGAAGGGGAAGTATTATAAGAAATATGAAATGTCTGAAACCAAGAGTTCATAAGAATTTATGTATAAAACGATAATTAATAATGAGTAGAAGTTGGATGATGGAGGGCTTTTAATCAGAGGCTGAAGAATCGTGTACTCATTCAGTACTTGGTCCTTGCCCATGTCTCTTCTCTAGAATGCACATTACTGTGAGGATGGGGGAGCTTTGTGCAAAACTGTCTGTCTGTCTATTTAGATATCTATGGGCCTTGACCTGCAACTTTACTGGTAAAAGGAAGTTGCAAGAAGGAAATCTGACTGCCAATACAAAACCACCACTATTTCATTAGTTGTAATCTTAAGGTGTCTAGGACACAAAAAATTGATATAGCTTCCTGAGGATGGCAAAGGGAGTATATATAAGACTTGTCAGAATTTGAACCTAAGTCTTCCTGGCACCAAGGTATTTATATTATTTGAGCATTACCCTTGGCCCTGTGAATCAGGTATTAGAAAAGGAGGAAGGGAATAAGAATTTATGTGGTGTCTAATATTTTCCAAGTACTGTGCTAAACACTTTACATTTACTATTTCATTTGATCCTTATCACTATCTGTGAAGTAGGTTCTGTTATAATACTTATTTTATAGTTTGGGAAACTAAGGCAAATAAAAAATAAGGAATTATCATCATTTTACTGATGAGGAAACTAGAATGCACAGGCTAAATGCTTGCTAAGGTCTAATAGCTCATAAGTTTTAAAGATAAGATTCAAATTAGTTTGCTTTTGACTCTAAGGTTTTGCTCTTTCTGTTCCAAAACTATAGGCCTCCCTGACATTTGCCTAAAGGTGATATAGTTTTTCTGGTATTTTAAAAAGACCATTGGTACAATGCTGGGTCTGTCAGCTCAGAAAATGATTTTCCAATTCAAATAGGCTCATTACTAGTGGAAAATTAGAGAATGAACAAGAGAAGATTCTCCTTCCTCTCCAGCTCAGCGTTTGCCTATTATAAGTCCTTGTTTTATGAGTGTCTTTGTTCTGCAAACCTTAGAGGAGACAGATTCACTTGAGCATTGTCTTTTTATTTATTTTTTAAAGTAGCTTCTATTTCTTAGAGAGAAATGCGATTATTAGCCATCCAAAAGCTAGGATTATGTTTTCTATTTGATATAATACTGTAGGTGGTATATTCCTCCCTTATTCATGGCTTCTTTTATTTTATGTGACACCATGTCCCTAGGATCCTAGTCAATAGCTCATATGTTGGACACATTCCAAAGTCTTAAGTTTAAAAGATATGGCAGCAACCTTTTACATTTTGTATTCCTTCTATTTAAATTGCCTTCTATCAAAACTTAGTAGAATGGGTGTTTGGGAGAGCAGGGAGAAATGAGGCAGTTGAACAAATGTTCAATCAATCAATCACTCAATCAACATGAAATTATTAAGAATCTAAGATATTCTAAGCTCTTCGCTAGGTACAGGGTAGTAGAACCCTCTCTTCCCTCAAAACCTTGGAAACATTCTGGAATTACTTCAGTATTTCTCTGGATGAGCTAAGACCCCCTCCATGTTTTTAATTCTTGACCTCTGATTCTAAGGAAGAAGAATAGCTAACATCCAAAGGTGTCCATAAAGTGCCTCTGAAGTCGATGAGACACAGAGCAGTCTTCTGGGTTACAGTTTTCCCAGTCCTTCCCAGGGATGGAAATAACAACATTCAGTCAGAGCTTTCAAATTAATTGTTCTATCCATCCATCCATCTATCTATCTATCTATCTATCTATCTATCTATCTATCTATCTATCCCTTTTAAATTTTCATATAATGTTTAAGTCAGATATCTGTTTGCCTGGTTTTAATTTAAGGTGTATGATACCTTAATATCTGCATTGAGGAAGAAAAATGCTCTGCATTGGGGTGTTATTTCTGCACTAAAAGTGTAAAAAATGACTGAAAAAGAGAGATAAGTGGAAAGATAAGCACCATTCCTGTTCCCTTTGGTTTTTCTGCTGAACTTGCTTCCCTAGAAAATGATCTGTTTACTTACCAGAATCCAAAGACCTTTTGGCTTCTGGGACTTTCTTGCTGTCTTAACCAAATACTCTGATTGCTCCATGTCTTTTGGGATAGAGAATCAAGATATTATATATTTAGAACCAGAAATGTCCTTAGAGTCTAACTAGCCCAATACTCTCATTTTACAGATGAAGAACTGAGAAACAGAGAGCTTATGTGACTTGTCCTAGGCAGTACAAAAAGTAACAGGAAGGGAATAGCATCAGTTTTCCATTCAGAATTATTTGGGGGGAAAACAAAACAAAACAAAAACAAAAGCTCTTTGGGAAGTACCTCTAGGACAGAGATTTCACTGTCTTAAATTCTTCAGCCCTTCTAAATAATAGCTGGGAAATTCACTGTCCTCAAGTAGAGATGGTTTCATTAACTAGAATGAAACCACTAGAAAAGGAGCAGGACAGAAGTAGGGGGTGGGGAGGAATTTTAATTATACATTTCTCCAAAGGAAAGGTAATGCAGTCTAAATCTAGAAGGTACCTTAAAATTGGATGCTATGAAATCTACAGTTTACACTTTGGGGTTCCTGAAATAGAGATTTAATGGGATTCACTCAAAGTTAGGAGGTTTAACAGTACTAAATCCAAAACTAAAAGACAGCTCTTCAGGTTCCTGACTCTTTCAATTTCAAATCCATTTGAATTATGCAAATAGCATACCCTCTCATGAACTTCCTCAATTTCTAATGATTTTTGGATTTATTGATTGATTATTTCAGTGTGATAAGCAAGGTGGGATTTTTGTTGTTTTGTTTTGTTTTGTTTTTCTTCTTCTTGTTAGAGTTCAGTTTCCCAGGCTCAGATTAAATTGTGAACATCTGAAGGAATAATGTCCTTTGAGCCCTGGTAATTCTCAGCTATACTGAGACAAGTAGGTTTCATGCCTTCTGGCTCGAAGCTAATAGAGCCAAGTCTTTCTTATATATTCTGGGAGGTTGGTATTTTGCTTTGGGGGTGTGCTCATGAGAAGGATCTTGTGATTTTCTTGTTGAAACTCTGAGAAACCATATGTTTAGAGCCCTCCAGTTACTCAGATGTCTGTGCTCCCTCAATCCAGTGATGTTTGTAAAGTGTATAGCAATATTTCTTTGCTCAGATAGTTGGAGCCTTGTCTGTTGGTCTTTGTGCTAATTTCTCTGCTTATACTTTCTCTGATTTTATTTTCTCCACATTCAGGGTGCTGACCTTTTCCCTCAACTAGTGAATGCAATTAAAGTAATATAATTGAGCCCTTAATAGTCACTTTCTTTTAAGAAAAGCAGATCAAAGAACCTGTGCCAACAGGATATCCTGGGTGTGCTAGGGTGCTTGCTGTTACATTCAGTTAAGGTCTCTGGTTCATCTATGATTATATTAATTGGACTGAAGCTTAAACAGTGACAAAGGAAACATTTTCCTGAGATCAGTCGCAAGTGTATTTTCAATATTTCATAAATTTTCTAGAGTTCAAATGAAGTCCAGAGATGTCAGAATTTAGTCATCTTTTCTGAATTCAGCATTTCCTCTTTCAGGAAAGTCAAAATATATTGTAAAAATTCCTTCTTTTCCTCTGGGGCTACTGTGTATATCTTTAGAAGACAAGACAGAGTTTTGAGAATCATTTATAACCTAAGTTACTAAATTTCTCTACCAAACTTGAGCCTGTCTTCCCAGGATGATGCCACAAGGGTGCAGAGATGAGATGTATTAGTACAAAGAAAGCTTATTTTCTGGTAGGATATGGATCATCATGTGGGAAGGAACCAAAAAGTCTACAAGAAAGTACCCACTCTGGGTCTCAGTCATGTCGGTGACATGTAGGCATGCCCTCCTCTATACCTTCAGTTGCTTAGGCACAAGTAAATAACACATGGTTGAATATATATTTAATGAAATAAGGAGACCAGAAAAAAATAATAATAATAAAGAGCTGTAAGGCCAGATTCATGTTGTGCTTTAAGTAGAATTCTATTTTTAAAAAAGGAGTATTGCTATCATTATGCTATTTTTTAATATAAACTCATGTTTAAAAAAGGTGCTTTGAGGCAGAGTGAAAATGGAACTTTTAGCTAGTGAGTTTAGCTCCATCGTTGTTGAACTCTATGACCCTGGGCAAGTCAATTCATTTCTGTAGGACTCAATTATATCATCTGGAAAATGAAAGTGAAGCTGTATGATATTGAGGATCCCTTCTAGCTATAGCAAATATTCTTCTAAGGAAAAAACAAATCCACTGGGGAGAAAAGCCTCATTTTAATACTTCCTCTAAAATTAATGTGAATAACAGATTTTGGGAACAACTAAACTATCAAAGCTACCTTTATCTTTACAACATTGACTTTAGATTTTGTAAATGGGCCATGGTGTATCATCTCCTTAATCATCTGTCTTAACCTATCAGACTAAAAATTCAGGTAGACTGGCTATATGGAATTCCATAGAAAGAATTCTCATATTGTCTACCATTAGCCATATAAGGGGAAAAGAAGATATGCAAGGACTCCAGAATTTTAAGAGGATCACGTTTTAAATATTTATTGGGAGTATGATTATGTTTCTTAGGGTACCTAGGTGGCACAGTGGATAGGCTTCCAGGCCTGGAGTCAGGAAGACTCATCTTCCTGAGTTCAAATCTCACCTCACACTTAATAGTTCTGTGACCCTGGGAAAGTCACTTCACCCTGTTAGCCTCAGTTTTCTCATCTGTAAAACAGACATAATAATAGTACCTACTTCCCAGGGTTGTGAAATAAAATGAGATAATATTTCTAAAGTATTTTGTAATCCTTGAAACATTATACAAATGCCATCTAGTAGTAGTAGTAGTAGTAGTTGTAGTAGTAGTAGTAGTAGTAGTAGTAGTAGTAGTAGTAGTAGTAGTAGTGTGTTCTAGCAGTGCTAGGAACCCTGAAATGCAAGAGCACAGGGTATGGGTCTGCCTCGAAAAAGTTCAACCTTTTAAGTTTTCTTTCAGTCAGAAAACAGATGTATTATGCTGCCAATAGGAGGAAGTGGAATTCGAAGAATCTGTGCATTTGTTGAGGATAAAATTGTTATTTTTATATAGAAAAAGACTGAGAAAATCTAGGTGGGATCAAGGAATGGCAAATCACCTGGTCCAGAGCTAACAGAGAAAGGGGCCTGAATGGGATTAGGGAGTAAGCTAATTAAGTAATCAAAGTGGGCTGGGGTAGGCCAGATGCCTCAGGTGAATGTCAGGGACTGGGCCATGGGGGAAAGTAGAGGACCTTTTAGAGGTCCATCATTAGTTCTCCATCAGTAGTAACAGAAGTAGTCACAGGCATAGTAGTAATAGTAAGCTCTTACTGCATCTGGGGCCTTTGTCAGTCATCTTGACCCTATGTTTTGCCACTGAACTCAGATAACTCTGGAAAAGAAAGTAAAACTGACAACTTTGCATAACTGTCTCACTTAAATCCAATTTACTTGCTAGTCAAGATAACACCCTCCTGATGTCTTTGGTCCTCTGAGAATAAACTATGAATAACAAAGCTAGGAATATGAAAGGAACATGTTACAATTCATAATAAAAGTAAATTCACAGTAAAAGAAAGTCAGGAGGAGCACAGTCATATTGATTGGATTTGTTTCAACAAATATTTAATAATACCTAGTGTTTATATTGCATTTTGAGGTTTGCAAAGATCTTTACAAATATCTCATTTTATCCCTTAATGTACTCTCAGAGGTTGGTTATAGTGATGGAAACTGAGGTAGGCAGGATTTAAGGCTTTACCTAGGAAATACCTGAGACCATATTTTAACTCAACTCTAGCACCCTAATTGCACTCTGCCACCTACCTACCTATATTGCTGTACTAAAAAAGGTCTTAGTGTATGAAGGAAAAATGATATTTCAAGGACCTTATAGTCTATAGGTCACAAATATGAGGAAAAAGGGGAACACACTGATGAGATGATGTTTAGCATATTGACAGAATAGTATTCTATGACGCTTTGTTCAGTTAGGAAATGACTCTCTTTTCTTAGTCTTATGATTTACAAAGAACTTCCTTCTTTAAGACCCTATGAGGTTCATAATAGAGTTGTTATTATGTAGAAAATAGAACCTCAGAGATGTGGAATAATTAACCAAGTTTCATCAAAGGAGTAGGTGGGTTTGCCCCCAATTTTCCATATTTTACTCAATGGAGCTTTTCACCACAAGACTCAAGAAAAGTCACAAGATCACTAAAAATAAATAGAACTTTTCCTTTCATATCACTGGTACTAGGAACACTAATGTAGAAAGCAGAGTTCAGGAAAGGTTAGTCAGAAATAGTCAAGAATATTTACCTCTAGATAATCTAGGGTTTTTGACAATCAAAATGTCCAGATTTATTTTAAATTGGACAACTTGAACAGACAACTTGACCCTGGATATTAGAATCACTGGGGCATTTAGAAGCTGTGAATAATATTCTAGAATATAACAGTCTGGTGAAATCAAGATGGGACTAAAAATATCTCCTTTCTCCCTTATAGTCTAGAATGTAAAGCTAAGTAAACTCAATATTACATACAGTTGAATTGAAACAGGACAATAGTATTTACATAACCATAACTCAATTCATTTTTCTATATCTTTACATAGAAATATTTTTCCTTTTATACTTTAAAATATTAAATGTAAAGACAGGTTATTTTTTGTCTATTAAAGATTATTAAACCACAATAGTCCCCATGGCCACTTCATAGAAAGGAATTTTTATTTTTAATAGCATGACAAATGGGATTTTGGATTTATCAAATGCCTGTTATCTATTCAGAAACAAAATTCCATATTTTTGGACCCACACACCATAACAGAAAACATACATGGAAGAACCATTGTCTAGATCTTCTTTCTGAGTCATATCCTTTAGGAGCAATAAATAACTAATGAGACTCTCGGGTAATTGCTTGAGTATTCAATTCTTAATTATGATGAATGGTCAAAATCTGTCTTGTTAAAAACATTCCAGTTTTAGCTAACCTATGGCAAGTCTGATAGCAATAGGATTTTTTTTCCCTTATTTCTTAATTCCTTAAAGGCACCTGGCCCAGCAAGACACAGTGGAAGTAGTCAGGAGGGTCAGGAGGGCCCTACCGAATATAAACTCATTTAGAGAAGGAAGTTCTTTGTTTTTGTATTTATATCCCCATTATCGATCAATTTGGCTTGCGCATAGTCAGTACACAAGAAATAACTTTTGAACAGAATTTCCTAAAAGGGTTCTCCTCATTTTCCCTGTATATGAGTCTGAGATATAAATTTATGAGTTCTTTTGGCAAGGAACAAATTAAGCATTTTCGCTATCAATTATCAGTCACCGAGACAATCAAAGAGATCCTATAAAGATATTTTGATGAAACATTGGGCATGGCCAATGAATTTTCACCATTTGTTCTAAGGATGCAAATTTAGTTATACTTTTAAAATAAAAACCATGGATTAAGCAAAATATGTGTTAACTTCTAATTTCCAACAACAGAAAAGTCCAGGTAAGCTGTGATACAATATGAAAATTTTAAATAAGCAAAAAACACTAGGTACAGTTTCTGTACCTTTGAATAAACTTCAGTTGCTTTCTTTCACTGTTCAACATTCCTTTATATGCCATGACTAAATAATGAAGATTTTCAAATGCACATTGGATTATGTTCTCCCTGAAGGTCAAAGACCTTCCATTTCTGAACTCTGAACTCCAGATTTGTTGTTAAAAAGTCCTCTCCATAGTTTCTGTATGTTAGTTTCCTTTCTGTTTATTCTAAATGGCCTAGAAAAATAACTTCATTTGAAAAGAAAGCATTAATTTTCTTCCTTATCACTCCTAATTAGCTCTGAAGTACTCAAATTATTTAACCAGTGCCTTAAAGGGAAAGCATAGCCTCCTGCTGTAAATGGTTTTCTCCACTAAAATTTGTCTCCTTTCAGGCTTTTTTTTTTAATTTCCATGCCCTTCATAGCAAAGGAGAAGAAAAGAATGTAAGAAAATAATTGATGCTTTCATGATTCTTTGGCAAATTATATGGTCTATTGCCAATCTGATCAAGATTCTCTTGGAAATAATATCTTTATGTCACCTTACACTAGTAAATTTATTCTTTCCCCTCCTTTGTTAATTCTAAATTTACTTTTGAATTCTTTAAGACTATATATTAGAATAGCAGAGTATGCTTCAAATGTTTTGATTTCCCCCAGTAATCTTTTCATTTTCTAGAGCCTACTTAAAGGTATTGATTTACTTATTTGACTGAGTATTTTAAATCATAGAAGAAAAAATATTATTTAACATTTATACATCAATATTTCTTGAGTATTCAGCTATTAAACAATATTAATCATTTCCTTCACAAGTACTTGGTTTCACTGTGGATAGAGTTCTAGTCCTAGGTTCAGGAAGACCTGTGTTCAAATTTGGTTTTAGACACTTATTAGCTATTTAATCCTGGGAAAGTCAATTGTGTGCCTCAGTTTCCTTAACTGTAAAATGGGAATTGTAATTGTGCTTACATCTCCAGGTATTTGTGAATCAAATCAGAAAATATTTGTAAAGAGATTATTACCATGTTGCTGGCTATATAGTAAGTGCTTAGTTAATGCTTATTTTTTCCCCTAGGACTGAAAAATTACACACAAATATATTGAACTGTAGTAAAAATACTTTGAATTAATTAAAAGGTTTCAGCCCTGGACCCTACAGATTATTCTACCTTCAACCCAGCTACAGATTCCTAGACCCCTGAATCCTCTCTTCCAATTGGTGAGTTCCTTTCTAGAGCCTCCCTTTCAGGCAGTTCCTAGAACCTATCATTTTCATTTCCAATCTGACTCCAATCCTGACTCTCTGTACTTTCCACTCTACATTGTATACCTCTCCCCCATAACTACTCTCATTGACTTACTCCTATTAATCTTTCTGTGATATCTAGCAGCCCATATACCTTAACAGCTTTTAAAGGCATGATAATGTATCTCCAGATGTTAGGGTCACTTAAGAAGCTAATCTAAAGCCCAGTATACTATTAGTAGTACAGATCTCCAGAACTAAAAGACTTGAAGCAGCAAAGAACTAGTATTGTTTTTATATTTATTTTGGGAGGGAGTAGGGTGGAGAAAAGAGGAATTAAGTGCTTGTTCTCATCTCCCAAGTCTTTGCTGCTGTTTTTTTTTTTTTAATCCTCTATGGATTCTCTCCCTCCTCTCCTATTTAAATCCTACTATGTTAACTTTCAACTTTTGAGAGAAACTGCCAGTGACTATTTCATATCAACCTAACTTCACCCTTCTCAGAATTTCTATTGAGCATATGATCATTACTGCCACCTCATCCCACTTGGTACTTAATAATTTTCTGATTATTTCATTTGTGTACATTTTCTCTTTCCCATTATTTTCTAAGCCCTTTGTTGTTACTCACTTCTGTGGCTCTTTAGTTTTGAAAGGAACCCCAGTTGTCATTTAGTTCAAACTCTAGCTGGCTAAGAACTTTTTCTTAGAAATTCTCGGAAAGTCATCCAATCTTTACCTGAATATTTTTGGTTAAGGGGAACAACATCCAACTACATCCCATACATTCCCCTTTGCTTTTAGGGACAGCTTTAGTTGTGAAGTTATCCTTACATTGAGTAGAAATCAGCCACTTTGCAAGTGACATCCATACTTGGTAGTTTGTTTGTTTTTCTCCTTAGGGACAAGCTTAGCAAGTCTAGTAATGTTACCCCATCACAATCCTTTAAGGAAAGCCTTCTTTTTTCAGTTAAATATCCCCAGTAGTAGTGGGAAGATCCAAGATGGCAGATAAGAACCAGGAAGTTTCTGAGCTCTCCTAAGTTTCCCTCAGAAAGAGTTAAATCAAGCCTCTAAGAGTTCCAGAGTGACAGAATCCACAAAAAGATGCAGTGAAACACTTTTCCAGCACAAGCTAATTTAGAAGGATTTCAGGAAAGCTCAGCCTCACTTGGCTAAAAGTGGAATGCACCCTAGCTCAGGTGGTATCCTGTCAAGTCAGCAGGAAACTAGCCACAGCATAGATCAGCAACAGGAGGCCTTTGGTTTTGGCTCACTAGGCCAGCTGAGAGGCCTCCAGTTCCAATGCAGCAGGCAAAATGCTAGTCCTGGAACCCAGGGCACAATAGTCACAGCTAGGCTGGGCCATACTAGCACAGCAGGCAAACTGCCAACCCCAGAGAGCCCAGCATAGAAAGCCAGTGACCATGCTCCTTTGTTCCAGTGGAAGAAGCTTGAGACAATATTTCTTGTATACTAGAAACAGAGCTCAACTTTTAAAAAAGCATGAAATATAGCCCCAAAATCTAATATGACAAGGAAGATCAAAACACAAACTAAGAAGAGGAAATCAGTGTTAAAATACTCACATGCGGAACCTGAAAGGGGAATATGGATTGGCCTTAAATCCAAAAAGTCCTTTTAGAAGACATCAAAAAGGATTTTTAAAATAATGTAAGAAAGATAGAAAAAAAAATTGGGGAAATAAATGACACCTAGGTAAGAAAATTATGACAAAATATTTAATAGCTTAGAAAAAAAAGCAAAAGAAAACATTGATGAAGAAAACAAATCCTTAAAAGAAATTGGATTGGCCAAATGGAGGAAAAATCACCTAAAGAAAACAACTAGACAAATGGAAAAGGAGGTACAAAAACTAACTGAAGAATATAATTCCTTAAATATTAGAAAGTTAATGACTTTATGAGATATCAAGAATCAGTTCAATAAAATCAAAAGAATGAAAAAATAGAAGAAAAGTTAAAATACCTGAATGGAAATACAATCCAGGAGAGATAATTTAAGAACTATTGGACTACCTGAAAGTCATGATAAAAAAAAAAAGCCTGGACAGCCTCTTTCAAAAAAAATTACTAAGGAAAACTTCCCTGATATCCTAGAACCAGGGGATAAAATAGTCATTGAAAGAATCCACTGACGAGCTCCTGAAAGAGATCCTAAAATAAAAGCTCCAAAGTGTATTGTAGCCAAATTCCAGAACTCTTAGGTCAAGGAGAAAATGCTACAACCAGCCAGAAAGAAGCAATTCAAATACCAAGGAGCCACTGTCAGAATTAGATGGGTTTTAGCTTCTACGTTAAAGGATCAGAGGGCTTTTAGTATAATATTTCAGAAAGCAAAAGCTTGAAATACAAAAATAGTATAAACTATCCAGAAAAATTGAGCATAATATTTCAGGGGAAAAGAAGGATATTCAACAAGATATGGAATTTTTCAGCATTCCTGATGAAAGGATAGAGCTGAATAGAAAATCTTACTTTCAAATAGAAGACTCAAAAGAAGCATAGAAAGGTAAACAGAAAACAAAACAAAATGTATGGTATTCAATAAGGTTAAATTGTTTATATCATTAAATGGGAATATGATACTTTTAACTCTTAAGATCTGTATCTCTATTAGGGCAGTATACAAAGAATATGCTGAGACAGAGGGTATGGTATAAGTTGATTTTGCTGAGATGATAAAAAACAAAAATAAGTAAGGGGTTAAAAATGATTGTATTAAGATAAGAGGAAAGGAGAAGGCTGAATGGAATAAATTATATTGCCTGAAGAGGTATGAAAGAAATATTACAATAGAGGGAAAGAAGGGAGGGGTGAGCATTGGTTCAATCTTTCATTGGATTTGGCTCAAAAAGGGAATAACATACACACTCAGTGGGTTATAGAAATGTATCTTACCCCATAGAAAAGTAGGGGGATAAAAGGGAAAGAAAAGGGAGGGGTAACTGATAGAAGGGAGGACAAATTGGGGGAAGTGGTGATCAGAAGCAAAACACTGGTGAGCAAGGCCAGGGTGGAGGGAGAGAGAGAAAAGTCTGAACAAGGGGAAAAATAAGATGGAAGCAAATACACAGTTAGTAATCAGGACTGTGAATGTGAATGGGATGAATTCTCCTATAAAACAGAAGTGGATAGTAGAGTGAATTAAAAACTTGAGTCCTATTATATGTTCTTTACAAGAAACACATAAGAAGCAGAGACAAACTCACAGAGTAAAGATAAAGGCTGAAGTAGGATATATAGGATATATTATGCTAAAGCTGGAGTTAAAAAGAATAAAGAAGTAGAAAACTTGATATCAGACAAATAAAAAGCAAAAAGAAATGATTAAAAGAGATAAGGAAGATAACTACTTCTCACTAAAAAGATGAAATAATGAAAAAAATTTTGCCACCCCTGACACTGGGGTGAGAGGAGGCAGAGGCATGGTGGCTGTAGTGTCTGCAGTGTGGCTACCTCAGGAGTTCCTGGCCTACAGATCATGGTTGGACCAAGATACCATTCAGAGAGTAATAGTTCTTGCATTGTTGTACTTGGTTCTGGGTCACTTCCTTCATGGTGGTCCTGGGGTGAAAAACACTAGTTTGCCAGTGTGGTGTCTGTAGAGAGGGTTCCTTTCTCAGACTTCTGACAACATTTGTGAAAACCTAAAACAATTTGGGACACAGCTCACTCCTCTATGGAAGCCGAGTTCTACCACAGAAAAGAGCTCAAAAGTAAAGTAAAACTAGCAATATGAGCAAGCAGAGGAAGCACAAACAGACCACGAAAACATTTTTTGGGGACAAAAAGGATAAAAGCATGGAAGAGGAGAAAGACAATGAAGTCAGAACTCCTGCATCAAAAGCTTTCAAGGAAAAATATGAACTGGCTACAGGCCATGGAGGAGCTCAAGAAGGATTTTGAAAATCAAGAAAGAAAAGTGGAGGAAAAACTGGGAAGAAAAATGAGAATGATGCAAGATAATCATGAAAAGAGAGTCGACAACCTACAGAAGAAAATAACACCTTAAACAACAGACTAATTCAAATGGCAAAAGAGGACCAAAAAGCCAATGAGGAGAAGAATGCTTTAAAAATTCTAATTTGCCAGATGTAAATGGACTTTCAAACACTCACTGAAGAGAACAATTCCTTCAAAATTAGATTGGAGAAACTGGAAGCTAATGACTTTATGAGAAATCAAGATACTATAAAACAGATCCAAACAAATGAAAAAAAAAATAGAAGGCAATGGAAATGTCTCATTGGAAAAACCACTGACCTGGAAAATATATCCAGGAGAGATAATTTTAAAATTATTGGGCTACCTGAAAGCCATGATCAAAAAAAGAACTTTGAAATCATCCTTCAAGAAATTTTCAAGGAAACTTGTACTGATATTTTAGAACCAGAGGGAAAAACAGAAATTGAAAGAATTCACCAATCATTTCTTGAAAAAGATCTGAAAAAGAAAACTCCTAGGAATATTATAGCCAAATCCCAGAGTTCCCAGGAGAAGGAGAAAATATTACAAGTGGCCAAGAAGAAACAATTTGAGTATTGGGGAAGCACAATCAAGATAACACAAGATCTAGCAATTTCTACCGTAAATGACCAAAGGGCTTGGAATATGATATTCCAGAGGGCAAAGGAGCTAGGATTAAAGCCAAGAATCACCTACCCAGGAAAACTGAGTATAATGTTTCAGGGGGAAATATGGTCATTCATTGAAATAGAGGACTTTCAAGCATTCTTGATAAAAAAAAAAAACAGAGCTGAATATAAAATCTGACTTTCAAATACAAGAAGCAAGAGAAGCATGAGAAGGTAAACAGAGAAAGGAAATCACAAAGAACTTAATAAAACTGAACAATTTATATTCCTACATGGTAAAACCATAATTTTAACTCATGAGACTTTTCTCATTATGAGGATAGTTGAAGGGAATATCTATGTATACATACATATATATTTTTAATGTAGGATTTCTGATCTCACAGTCCTCCTCCTGTTCCATGCTTTGATCCTCTTTGCCCCCAAAATAGGAGTGTATTGTTGCATTTTTCTGTTTATTTTGTTTCCTTTGCCTAGGCATGTTGCCACTCAATTACTTGACTTTTGGGCTTGTTGCCACAGTAGGACTTTGCCACCAGCCAGGGGAACTTCCGTCCCAAACATTGGGGTTTTCTCAACTTCCGGGGGTATTAGTTGGGTGACCTCTGTGAAGCCTCCACACACTCTGGCAAGCTGGTCACACACCCTAAGACCTCCACGCCAGACCACAATCCAGATTCAAGAAGGGTAAAGAAAGAGTGCTTACCCCCGAGACTGATCACCAGATCCCCCTACAGTCCACAGGCCAAGAGCTGAAGCTGCAATGTGGCAACGTGGCGCAAGCTGCACCAGTTCCTCAGTGGCTTCTCACCCCCAGGGGAAGAAGCTTATGAACTCTCCCAACCAATCCCAAAGTCCATAGCGCACTAACCTCTCACTTTGTCATAGGCATCTATGTATTGATAATTCAGAAAACTCCATAGCTGCTTTTGTTCTGGGGTCCCTCCAACCAGCTGCTGGTCTGGCCATCCTGGGGCTAAAATCTCCAACTCACGTGGGTCTGGGCTTGGCTTCCAGAAGGCTGTGCTGGCCACTCCCTGCCGGGCTGCCGAGCTGTCTTCAGCGGGAGTTTAGCTTCTCTGTGTCATTTTGTGGGTTCTGTAGCTCCAGAGGTCATTCAGAGTCCCCCTTTTACATAATTTTGAAGTGGTGTAGGTTGGAGCTCCCCAGATGTGATGTTTCTACTCTGCCATCTTGACTCCACCCCCATATATATTTATATAGAAGGGTATATGTGCATATAAATATATGTGAGTGTGTGTATATATGTGTACATGTATACATAGAGAGCACAGGATCAGTTGAATAGGAAGGGATGATATTTAAAAAATAAAATAAAATAAAAATTAAGAGGTGAGAGAGGAATATAATGGAAATAGATAGGGAGAGATAGAATAGGGTAAATTATCTCAAATAAAAGAGGCAAGAGAAAACTGTTACAATGGAGGGCGAGAACAGGAAGGCAAAAGGGATTGGGTCAATCTTACTCTCCTAGAATTTTGCTGAAGGAGGGAATAACATACACACTCAATTGGGGATAATAGAAGGGAGGGCAGATTGTGGGGGGAGGGTAGTTAGAAGCACACACTTTTGAAAAGGGACAGTTTCAATGCAGAAAATAGAATAAGTTGGTGTGGGATAGGATGGAGGGAAATATAATCATTCTTTCACAATATATCTACTATAGAAATGTTTCGTGTAACTACACATGTATAAACTATATTGAATCACTTTTCCTCGCAGTAGGGATAGGTGATGAGGGAAGAAGGGAAAGAATCTGAAAATCAAGGTTTTAAAATCAAATGTTAAAATACACACACACACACACGTGTGTGTGTGTGTGTGTGTGTGTGTGTGTGTGTGTGTGTAGTTTTTTTACATACAACTGGGAAATAAGATATAAAGGCACTGAGGTATGGAAATCCATCTTGCCCGACTAGAAAGTCAGAGAGGGATGGGGGAGGATACAAGAGAGAGCAGATTGGGGGAGGGGTATTCATAGGTTCACTATTTTGTGGTGGGGGCTAGGGGAAAGATGGGGAGAATATTAGTATCTCAAAATCTTGTGGAAATGAAGGCGAAAACTAAAAATAAACAAATTAAACAACAAAAAAGAATGAGTGGGTCAAACAACAAATCTTAGAAAAGAATCAATAATTTCATCAAAATGAATGATAATAATGAGATAAACTACCAAAATTTATGTGATATAGCCAAATCAGTAGGGGAAATTATGAATATGGGAGTACTTAAATTGACAAAATAGATAAAAAGCAGATCAATGAATTGGGCATGTAATCTAAAAAGCTAGAAAAATAACAAATTAAAAATCCCAATTAAATACCCAATTAGGGCTTTTGAAAATCAAAGGAGAGATTAATAAAACTGAAATAAAAACTATTGCACTAATAAATAAAACTAAGAGCTGATTTTATGAAAAATATAAACAGATAAACATTTAGTTAATTTGATTTTATGAAAAGGGAGAAAACCCCAAATTATCAGTATCAAAAATGAAAAGAGTGAATTAACCACCAAAGAATAGTAAATTAAGGCACTGATTAGGAGCTATTTTGTGCAACTGTATGCCAATCAGTCTGACAATCTAAGTCAAATAGAGGACTATTTCAAAATTATAAATTCCTCAGATCAATAGAACAAGAAATCAAATATTTAAAGAAACCCATTTTAGGAAAAAAAAATTATTTGACAAGCTATTAATGAATTCCCTGAGAAAAAATGTCCAGGACCATATGAATTTACAAGTGAATTCTACAATATATATATATATATATATATATATATATATATATATATATATATGTATATATAGATAGATAGATATAGATATAGAGATATAGATAGATAGATATAGATAGATAGATATAGAGATATAGATATATATGGAGAGATATATAGAAATATATATATACATATATATATACATACATACATACAAATATATATATATATATATATATATATATATATATATATATATATATATGTTTTTTTCCCCAAATGCTTTATTAACTTCTGGTTTACATCATTCATTTCTGTCAGATTTTGAGTTACAATATTTTTCCCCATTTCCCCCTACCCAAAACCCCAGAATTGCAGTCCCACAGGATATCCCTTTATCCCATCTGCTCTCTCCCACATTTTCTCTCATACCCACTTCGCCTTTTTTCAGTAGGGCAAGGTGAATCTCTGTGCCCCAATGCCTGTATATCTTACCCCAATTATATGTAAAACAGTATTAATAGTAGTAGTTATATATTTTTAAACATTTAGTTTTAAAACTTTGAATTCCAGATTCATTCCCTTCCTCCCTTGTCACCCACCCTTACTGGGAAGATAAGCAATTCAGTACATGTTATACATATGTAGCTATGCAAAACATTACCATAGTAGATATATTGTAAAAGACTGACTATATTTCCCTCCCCCCATCCCACCTCCCACTTGGTCTATTCCCCACTTTGATCCTGTCCCTTTTCAAAAGTGGGTGCTTCCAACTTCCCTCCCCCCTTCCTTCCTGCTATCCCTTCCATCATCCCTCTTCTCTTCCTCTTCCCCCTTACTCTCCTGTAGGATGGGGTATCCTATTTAGTATGTATGTTGTTCTCTCCCTGATCCAAATTCAGTGAGATTAAGATTTTGCCTTTTTGCCTTCCTTTTCTTCCCCTCCCTTGTAACTATTTTCCCTTGCCTCTTCTATATGAGATGGTTTACCCCATCAGCTTGTATTTTCATTCAGGGATTTTGGAGCAGGAGTTCTGACCTCCCAGTCCTGCTCCTTTTCCATCTTCCATCCTCTTTGACCCCAAAATAGGAGTCGAATGTTGAATTTTTCTGTTTATTTTGTTTCATTTTCCTAGGCATGTTGCCACTCAATTACTTGACTTTTGGGCTTGTTGCCACAGTAGGACTCTGCCACCAGCCAGTAGAGCTTCTGTCCCAAACGCTGGGGTTTTCTCAGCTGCTGGTGGTATTAGTTGGGGGTCCTCTCTGCAGCCTCCACAGGCTCTGGCAAGCTGGTGAGACAGCTCAGGATCTTCACCTCAGACAGCAATCCAGATCCAGAAAGGTTAAAGCAAGAATGCTTACCCCCCAGTTTGATCTCTGGATCCCCTTACAGTCTGCAGACTGGGAACTGAAGCTGCAACATGTTGGCTGTTATGCTGTGGCTACTCAGTGGCTTCTCCCCCCCAGGGAAAGAGACCAACAAGCTTTCCCCAGTAGTCCCAAAATCCATACTTCACTGACCTCTCACTTTGTCCTTGGCATCTATGTGTTGGTAATTCTGGATATGCCGCAGCTGCTGGTGTTCTGATGTCCCTCCTGTAAGCCTCTGGTCAGGCTGCTCTGGGGCTAAAACCTCTGACTCACACAGGCCTGGGCTCGGCTCCTAGAGTGCTGTTTTGGCTACTCCCTGCTGGGCTGCCAGGATGTCCTCAGCAGGCGGTTAGCTTCTATGTGTCATTGTGTGGGATCTATAGCTCCAGAGTCTGTTTACCTTCTTTTATATAAATTGGAAGTGGTGGGAGCTGGATCTGCATGGAAGTGCTGTTTCTATTGCCATCTTGACTCTCTATGAAATATTTTAAGAATGATTCTAATACTATTTAAACTCTATGGAAAAAATATGCAAAGAAGGAGTTCTGCTAAATTTGTTTCATGACTCAGTTATGGTCCTTCCTAAATCAGGAAGAGTCAAAACAGGGAAAGAAAATGATCATATGATCATCTCAGTAGTTGGAGAAAAAAGTTTTGCAAAATACAGCACCCATACCTATTAGCAACACTAGAAAGTATGGGAATAAATGGAGCTTTCCTTAAAATGATTAATAGTTTCAATCTATCTAAAACTATCATCAAGCATTATCTATAATGGGGACAAGCTAGAAGCCTTCCCAATATGATCAGATGTGAAAGAAGGATGCCTATTATCACCACTGTTTTTCAATATTGTACTAAAAATATTCGGATTCACAATAAGAAGTGAAAAAAATAAATTGAAGGAATTAAAATAGGCAATGGGGAAACAAAGCTATCACTTTTTGCACATGATATTATGATATACTTAAAGAATCCTAGTGAATCAGCTAAAATTTACTTGAAATAAGTCACAACTTTAGCACAATTGCAGGATATAAAATAAATGACATAAATCATCGACATTTCTATATATTCCAATGAGCTCAGGAAGAAGAGAAATTCCATTTGAAATAAATATAGACAAAATAAAATACTTGCCAAGATTAACCCAAGATCTATATGAACGCACAGTTACAAATCACTTTTTTTTTAATAGTTGCAATCAATTTATTAAAAGAGGTGATTGGTTAGGCATCTGCAATGGTAACTTCACCTTCTACACCTGGTTCAATGCTGATAGAAATGATCTGTTTAACAGTTTCAGAAGGACTGTGCAAATCAATAAGGCATTTGGGGATTCTCATCTGAAACTGATCCCAAGTCTTTGAACCTTCGTTTTTCTAGTTGTGATTCAAAGTGTCTTGGTGGGCATTCGAAGGGGTCCCTTCACTTTCAAGTTCTTTTCTTTGGCTTCCCTGATTAGGTCAGCACACACTTCCTCGAATGATTTCATGTTGTGGCTGGTCAGGGTGATCTGGATCTGGTGAATGACCACTTCGGTCTCCACAAGGATCTTGCTGGTGTCTTTGAATGCCATGGTGGTGGAGCAGTTTCCTGACCAACTTATTCCTTGGTGAGAGCAGAGACTGCTGACTCCAAGTGGCTGCAGCAGTAATACCTTTACCAAAGAACTACAAAACACTTTTCCCACAAATAAAGGAACACCTGAACAATTGCAAAAATATCAATTGCATATAGGTGGTTGAGCTAATGTAAAAAATGAATATTCTACCAAAATTAATTTACTTATTCAGTGCCAAGCCAATCAGACTAACAAAAAATATTATGGAGCTAGAAAATATTAATAAATTCCATCTGGAAGAAGAAAATATCAAGAATATTAGGAGAATAAATTTCTGAAAAATACAAAGGAAGTTGTCCTAGCAATATAAGATCCCAAACTATATTATAAAGCAGCAATTATCAAAACTATTTCATACTGGCTAAGAAATAGAGTGGTGGATCAGTGGGATGGATTAGGTACATAAGACATAGTAGTAAAATATCATAGTAATCTGTTTGATAAGCCCAAAGACTCCAGCATCTGGGATAAAAACTCAAAATCTGACAAAAAACTGCTGGGAAAACTGGAAAATGGTATAGCAGAAATGAGGCATAGACCAACATGCCATACCATATACCTGTAAGATAAGTTCCAAATGGGCACATGAGTTAGACATAAAGGGTAATACCAAAAGCAAATTATGAGAGCAAGGAATAATTTATATGTCAGATCTATGGAGAATGGAAGAATTTCTTACTAATAATGAGATAGAGAATATTATGAAATAAAAAATGGATAATCTTCATCATATTATATTAAAAAGCATTTACACAAAGTCAGTTCAACCAAGATTAGGAGGGAAGCAGAAAAATTGCAAACATTTTTTTACAGCAAGTATTTCTAATGAAGGCCTCATTTCTCAAATATGTAGTGAGCTGATTCAAATTTATAAGAATACAAGTAATTTGCCAAATAATAAATGGTCAAAGATATGATCAGGCAGTTTTCAGATGAAGGAATTAAATTTTCCATAGTTATATGAAAAATGTTCTAAATCACATTTTATTTGAGAAATGTAAATTAAAATGATTCTGAGGTACCACTTCATATCTATCAGGTTGTTTAATATGACAAGAAAAGAAAATTATGGGTGTTGGAGAAGATGTGGGAAAATTGGAACAAAAATACATCATTGGTGGAGTTATGAGCTGATTCAACCATTCTGGAGAACAATTTGGAACTATGGCTAAAGGGCAACCAAACTGTGTATAACATTTGATCCAGCAGTACCACTACTAGTTCTGTATCCCAAAGCAATCATGAAAAAAGGAAAATGACCTACATGAGTAGAAATTTAAAAAAAAATAAAATTAACATATTTTTTATGGTGGTAAAGATTTGGACTGAATGGCATCAACTGGGGACTGGGTGACCGAGTTGTGGTTCATGAATATAATGGAATATTATTATACTATAAGAAATACTGAGCAGGTGGGATTCTGAAGAAAAAAAAAACTGTGAACACATACATGAACTGATGCTGAGTGAAGTGAGCAGAAGCAGGAGAACACTGTACACAGTAACAGTAATACTATGTGATGATTAACTATGATTGTTCTAGTTCTTCTCAATAATACAATAAGACAATTTCAAAAGACAGATGATGCAAAATGTCATCCACATCCAGAGAAAGAACAATGGGGTCTAATGCAGATTGAAACATACTATTTTCACTTTTGTTTCTTGTTTATATTTTTGTTCTGATTCTTCTTTCATGATATGACTAATGTGGTAATATGTTTATATGATTGCAGATGTATTACCTGTATCAGATTGCATGATGTCTTGGGGAGAATTAAGAGGAGGGAGGAAGCAAGAAAAAATTGAAATTCGAATTCTTATTAAAATGTTGAAAATTATCTTTACATGGAACTGGAAAAAAATAAAATATTATGGGCAATACATTCATACATAAACATACCTATTCCCTTCAACCAATTTTAATTGCATGATCTTAAGGTCTCTGGTCACTATTTGCTTGATTTTTTTTCAAATCTAAGTTATTACTTACTAAAATGTGACCCCCCCCCAGAATTAAACACGATTGCCTAGATTATGTATGAACAGGGAAGAGGATGGTGAGATTATAATTATAATCTCCCTTTAAGCCTATTACAACTTTAACTACTGGTCTACCTCATTCCCCCTCCAAATTACCATTTATTTGTTGTTATTCAGTCATTTCCTTTGTGTCTCAGCATTTATGATCCCATTTTGGATTTTCTTGGAAAACATACTGACTCATTTCTCCTCATTTTACAGATGAGGAAACTGAGTCAAACAGGGTTAAGTGGCTTGCCCAGGGTCAAATAACTAGTAAGTCTCTAGAATCGGAAGTGAACTCATGAAGATGAGAGTTCCTCACTTCAAGATTGGTTTTCTGTCTACTGAGCCACCTCTAGTTTACATGCTTACACATTGTTTCATATAATACCAGTCAGTCATTCAATAAACATGTATTAAGAACCTATTCTGTGCCAGACAATGTGCAAAAAGGCTGGAATATTATTTTTCTTGAGGACAAGTACCATTCCATTTTTGACTTATATCTTCAGGACCTAGTTTGCTGCCAGGCATGTGAAAGGCCCATTTAAACAACAACAAAAAAAGTTCACTTATTGTTTTGTTGATTGGTTGATTCTACGTTCGAATTTCATGGAATATAATTAATTATTAAGTATTTACCATGCAACAGCCATTGTTGTAAATACAGAGAACACAAAGAAAAAGCTAAAATAACCCTTGCCCTAAGTGAGTTTATTCTAGAGACAAAAATCTTCATAAATCCAGAAAAAAAGAGAAAATATGGTATACATCCCAGGCAACCTAATGTAAGGAACCATCAGGTGTGGATGGTGAAAATGGCCTCCTATAGGAAGTGATATTGAGCTGAGTCTTGAAAGGAAAGAGGGATTTTCAGAGACATGATTTGGAGGGAGAGAGTTTCATATATGTGGGAAATACCAACTCAGTTGATTGCTTTATGAAAAACTTGGGCTATCAGATAAAAAAAAATAGGTTGTTCAAAAGGGCATTTGTCTTATTTGTGCTTAGATACATGTGCTTTGCCAAAGCAAAGGACTGAGTACACTATGCAGTTTTCCACATTATCCACACTACTGGCAAAATTCTTTAAAGGAAATAATTTTGTTTTTCAAAATGCCAATATATTGAAGAATGTTGATATAAAAAAGTTTAACAAACAGTCTGGGAAGAGCTATTTGTCAATCAGATTATCTTCACAGAAATACAAATGTCAAGGAGGAGATTCAAGAAACCCAGCATGTAACTGACTGTGATTTAGTAGTAGGCAAAAAAAAAAAAAAGCAGCAAATTTTCCAGCTAGCAGTTGTTGATCAAAGAAGAGGCTGGTGATACTGTCTCCAAGGTCTGTGACTTCCTGAAAGTCATGTATTGTCCTAGCATGAATCATGTCACTTTTCTGCTATGGTGCATTTGCTCAGGGAGTGCGTCAGGGATGTTGATAGCCAGGTGCATGAAGCCTCAGAACAGTGATTGGTGGAGGAAGTGATTTTTAGAATGCTCCCTGCTCATCAAGTGAATTAGTAAAATAGGGTGACTGGAGGAAGAGCGGGAGCTCTGGAAGCTGGAAATTAAATACATGGTAACTCACAGCTGCTTTTCTACCCAGTTGTCTAATTGTGGTTGTTTGTTAGAGTTCCTGAAATTATACTGGGGAAGATGAAAATTGATTCCAAGTGAACTCATTATCCTTTTTTAACAGGAGGGTGATGATTCAAGCATTAAGATATTGTAGAGAGAAAGTAATTTTAACCAAAGATTCAATTATTTCCAACACAATTTGAATAGAGCCCAATGGCTAATCAACAATGACAATACATTAACATCTCCTTTCAAAGCATTAGCTCTAGTAGGTTCAAGTGATACTCACTTGGTTTTTAAAAGAAATGAAGATTCAAAATGAAGAGGAACCAAATATCACTAGAATAAGTAAAGGACACCCCCTGCAAAGCTGCTATTTCCTGCCTTCATTTTTATGGGTTTTTATTGAAGGTTGTATATGTTCATTCTGGGACTAAATGGAGCTTGAATGAATCAATGAATGTATCAAATGTATTGGAGGTCTCCATGGGAAAGGGGAGGGACTCAGACATGCCAACCTCTCACAGTGGTCACTGGGATTAACACTTTAGTGTAGTTCATAAACTTTACCCTCACTCATGGCAGGTCTAAAACGTTCAGAGTGGTACTGGGAAAAGACAGAAGCAAGGCTATTTTCAGGAAGCCTTGACACTCAGGTCTTTAGGCCTCAGTAAAAGAGTGGCCTTGATCCAAGGAACCTAGATTTAGATGTAGAAGGGACATTCTTAGATGGCATTGAGCCCAACACCCTCAATTTACAGATGAGAAAAGTGGGATCCAGAAAATTTCGAAGGTTTGCTCCAAGATTATAGAGCTAATAAACGTCTGAGTCACGTTTCGATCCCAGTTCTTGTTGACTCCAAGCCCAGCAACCTATTTGTTGCCATACTGCCTCTCCTACTGGATCTCCAGCATTAAACTACTACTATATCATATCACCTCAGGTGTTTTGTAGAGAGTCACATAGTCCTGCTCAGGTAAGTATGATGTTTTTAAGACCTGAGGTTACAGAAAGGAAAACATTAATCAGTTAAGAAAATTGCAATGTCCAAGCTGGGATAAAAGTTTCTAACAGAGCATTCTAGGCACTGAGAGGATGATGTATAATTATGTTATCCTTGAACTGGGAATTCCAGGAGTGGAGCAGGGCAGAAAGGATGACAATAAAGGAAGAAGGAATATGGTTAAGGAATGTAGAGTCTGTGATTTATGGAGAAAATACATCAAGTCAAAGCAACAGCAGCAGCAGGAACAAAAACAAAACCAGTTTTCCCTGTCCTACAATCTTTGTCTTAAGTGAAATTTTCAGCAAATCAAAGGTGAGCAATAAAAGAGCCAGACAGTATGCTGTGTTACAAATACTATCAATTCTGTTCTTCACAACAACCTTTCAATGGTAGGTGTTATTTTTATCCCCATTTAAAGTTAAGGAAACTTATTCAGGTTCACACAGCCAGTAAATATCTGAGGCTGGATTTAAACGCAGATCTTTCTGACTATAGGCACACCACTCTAGCTGCTCCTTCTAATAAGCAACTGCCTTAAGTAAAGTTTTTACTCCCTATCTCAATAGTGGTCTTTTGAGTAAAGTATATAAATATTTACTTTGTAAATATTCTGCTACATAAATTTAAATTTTTCTTCTTAGCTAGTCCAAACCTCTAATTTTAAAGATAAAGGAACTCTGGTAGTGAGTTTGGATCTGCCTTTCTCTTGGGATTCAGGCAACAAGTAGTAGAGCTGGGATTCAAAGACATCATCACTCTTGGCATTGCAAAACTGTTTCCATTGCAACAAGAGACTACTCAGTTTACCGACTTAATACATCTTCATGATGAGACACTAATTTAATTCTGTCCAAAATTAAATTAGGCAAATGGAGAAGGAAAGACCACTTATAGCATTATTTAGCGATAATGAACAATGGTTCTTACATTATGTATGTACATAGGTCATAATGGGATCAGAGAATTATATATTACCTATCTTGCTCAGCATGTTGCTGAACGACTTTGGAAAGCTTGGAAAAAAGAACTCTGAGGTTAAAAGCATTGGTTCTAGATCCAGAAGACCTAGATTAAAATCCTGCCTTTCAGCTTTTCTTCCTACACGGGCATGGAAAAAAACACAACTTCTGTAGCCTCTAGTTTCCCCATGGAGGTTTGAGTTGATGACCTCTCAGGGTCTTTCCATCTTTAGATCTATGATTCTATGGAATTAATAAGCTTTTATTAAGTATCTATTTTGCCTCAGGCACTGTGAATTCAAGGATCATGAATGAAGAATCCCTTGTTTTTTTTCATCTCTATCCAAATCATGCTTTGAGCTTTCCAGGTTATGAATTTCAAATTTAACTTATGACTTATACCTCTAAAATATAATGGATACATATTTGGTGTTTTATGTTACAAAGTACTTTCCAACACATTAGATTCTCATAAGACCACATTGAGGCATAAAGGATGTGAATATTACTATCACCATTTTATAGATGAGGAAACTGACTTGTCCCAGACCAACCATATGTAATAAGAGGTAGAATCACAATCAATAAAGAGCATAGGGACCATGTGCTTTACAGCTTGCCCAGTGACTTATAGACATCACTGCAATGATTAAATTAATTAAATACTACTATGTCAGGCACTGTGCTAGATGACTGTGATATAAACAAACAAAAAAGAAACAATGTATGCTGATAAGAGTTTTATCCACTCTTCATATATCTTGGATCTTTCTATTATTTAAATTTTGCCTCTCCAATTAGAATGGTGTTTCCTTGAGGGCAGGTACTCTTGTTGCCTTTTTTCATATATGTGCCTACCTGAAAGCACAGGCATCTACATAGATAGATTGAAAGTACAGAGTTCAGGAAGACTTATCTTCCTGAGTTCAAATCTGGCTTACTACCTGTGTGACTTTGGGAGAGTCACTTTACCTTGTTTGCCTCATTTTCATCATCATTAAAATGAGCTGGAGAAGAAAATGGCAAACCACTCCAGTATCATCACCAAGGATACCCCCAAATGGGTTCAAGAATAGTTGGACATAACTGAAAATGACTGAACAATAAAAACAGCAAACTTAGGGCACAGTATCTGGCATATAGTAAGTACTTAACAGGCTTGATGATTGACTGATTCATTAAAAGGAAACCACATATGCAAAGTGTTTTTCCTCAGAGGCCAGTGACCTTTCCTCTATATAATAATGACTGTTATATACAAGTGTTTCTATAAATTTGTATATATTTTTAATGGAATTCAGTAAATTTTAAGGACCTACTATTTGCCAGGTTCAAGATAAAGGAATGAAAGAGGCAGGAAAAGGAGAAAAGAAGGGAGGGAAGGTAAGAAGAGAAAGGAGGAGGTAGTGGGAGAGAGAGAGAGAGAGAGAGAGAGAGAGAGAGAGAGAGAGAGAGTCACTGTACTTAAGGATTTTATAGTCTACTGAAGAGAACATAACAGATACACAATTAAATATGGTAAAAATAAAATTGAGGAGGGAAAAAAGTACTAACAACCACAAAAGAAAGGGGAATATCAAGAAATAATATCCTGAAGAAGACAGTACCTGAACTGAACCTATGAAGATTCAAAGAGGGCTAATGGGAAGGTAGCATGTTCCTGGAATGGTAAATTCCTTGTACAAATACATGAAGGGAAAATATGAAGTATTGAGTTATATGACCTAAGAATCATTCATAATAAAAAGGATTGAAGAAGGAAAAGGCCAAGTCTGTTGAGAAAATTTGAGCATTAGTGAAGGCTCAGGTTGAGCAAAAATAAAGCCATTTTTCTCATTATCACTTTTTGCTGAAAATAGAAATCCTGAAATAACACATATCACCTCTGTTGCCCAGTAGAGTAAAACAATGAAAAAAAAATACATTGTAAATCAGAAATATGAGCTGGGAGTTAGTCAAATTACATTTATCAATAATGAAAGGGATGTGATGTCCATCTAGAATCAATATGACCTGAGGGATGAGCATGTACTCCTGGATGTCCTTTTCTCAATTATTGTAACTAAAAAGTAAAAAGAGCTGGCTAGGGAAAAACACACACACACACACACACACACACACACACACACACACACACACATATGGATGTGCATGCATATGCATATGTATATGTGTATATACATATATATGCATTATGCATTTTTGTCCCACTATGAGATTAACCTATTATAATGCTTTGCATGTTCTGGCATAACAGACATGCTTTGCTTTGCTCTCTGAGTGAACTCAAAATGCCCCTTCCTTAAGGCCAGATGGAGCTGACCAGAAATGTTCTTCTGTTTATGGACACTTAAGACAGGGAGTCTGGGACCGGACACTCTCTTGAAAAGTGGAACTTTTCCTGTCTTCATATTTTTATGGACATATATTATGTAGGGGTAACACAGACATCCTCAATCTATAATATAAATTGACACCTTGACATTCTCCTATTTTTTTTTTTTTGTATTCACAATCTATCAAGTTAAGAAATTCATTTCTTGCAGGGTGGCTAGGTGGTGCAGTGAATAGAGCACTAGCCCTGGAGTCAGGAGGAACTGAGTTCAAATCTGGCCTCAGATACTTAACATAAAAACTAGCTGTGTGACCTTGGGCAAGTAACTTAACCCGAACTGCCCTCCAAACAGCAAAAAAAAAATCATTTCTCATATCATGGTTAACACATCTGGAGAAAATAATTTTGACTGACCTATGCATTCTGAGCCAGGAAGGGAGCAAGAGGTGAGAGGGAGTTGCTCTAAAGATATAAAGTCAGCTTTGTCTGTACATCCTTGGGTTCTTTGTCTTACAATGAGCTCCCATGCATATCTCTATAACTGTGTTTTGTAAACTTTGAGAGAAACAAAACATTCATATTCAGCCTAAATTTGTTTTTGTTTCTGAGAACAAACTTAGTAATGGTTGATACCACATTAATATATATGCATACACACATGCATACATACATACACATACATATAAACATATACACATACAATGTGTAAATTCTTTAATTTCACTGTCTCATTTGTTCCTTTCAAATTTGAATAGTTTCAGTTGCATTCAACTTATCCCATTTAGGAATTTTCTTGGTAAAGATACAGGTGTAGTTTGGCATTTCCTTCGAAAGCTCTTTTGATAGATGAGGGAACTGAGGCAATTAGGGTTAAGTGACTTGCCCCCAGCCACAAAGCTGGTAGTGATTCTTAGCCCACATTTGAACTTAGATCTTCCTGATTCCAGGTCCAGTGCTCTATCCACTGAGCCACTTAGTTGCCCTAGTGTGTTTCTTTTTTCCTTTTTTTTTTTTTTTGATGGGGGAAGGTAGGGCAATTGGGGTTAAGTGACTTGCCCAAGGTCACATGGCTAGTTTTGTATTAAGTGTCTACGGTTGGATTTGAACTCAGGTCCTCCTGACTCCAGGGCTGGTGCTCTATTCACTGCACAACCTAGCCACCCCCTATTGTGACTTTTACGTTGAATCTATAATGTAAACACTATGGAGGAATTATTCCAATTTTACAAGTGAGGAAATTGAGTGAGGTTAAATGAAGACTAAATTATCCAAAATCATACAGTTCATAATTAGCAGAGGTGAAATTAAAATATTTTGTCTTTTGTTCACCTGTTTTCATTGACTCTAGGGACAGGGAAATATCTAGAGTGTTCTCATGGTATTTACAGGTCGCCTTTTCC
This sequence comes from Gymnobelideus leadbeateri, assembly GCA_011680675.1. Lineage (NCBI taxonomy): Eukaryota > Metazoa > Chordata > Mammalia > Diprotodontia > Petauridae > Gymnobelideus > Gymnobelideus leadbeateri. Next base: position 641,564 of record WOXC01005690.1, on the reverse strand, counting down.
AAATCCACTTCCCATTGCACTGTATGACAGTTATTTCCCTTAGTATTCATTAAGTAAACCAATATTTATTAACAAGCTTACTATGTGGCATGTACTGTACAAAGCCCTAAGGTTACAGATAAAGGAAACAAAACAAAACAAAAACAAAACCCTGCCCTCAGTGGGATAGCATTCTAATGGAGGAGATAGCATATAATATATGAGTTATATAAATATGATGTATAAAGTGGATGGAAGTTTACTGCAGATGGGCAAGGTACTAATAGTTTGGGGGAGGGGAGCATTTGGAGAAGGAGTGTTTGAGATGATTCTAGGAGAAAACCAGAAAATTTCAGAATTGAAAATGCAGAGGAATGTCTAAGTAGAAGAACATTTCAGCCATGAGATCATGTGCAAGAACAGAATAGGGCAAAGTAGTTGAATCAGATAGTTTATTAAGGGGAATAATATGTAAAGGTTTGGGAATGAAAAGGTAAAAAGCTACCAGGTTTTCAAAGGCTTTGATTGCCAAACAGAAGAATTTATATTTGATCTGGTAGGTAAGAGAGGGCAGTTGGAAATTCAATAAGAGCATGGCATAATCACACCCATAATTTAAAAAAAAAATCATCTTTGGCAACTAAGTGGAAAATGGATTCAAGTGGAGGGAAATTTCAGGCAGAAGTCAAATTAGAAATTATTGGAAATAGTCCAAGTAAGAAATTGAAAGGACCCAAATTAGGATGGCTGTTGTATAAGTAGAGATAATTGTATAATAGAGATATTGTAAAAATATACATCACAAAATCTGACAACAAATTGGATGTATGGGTTGAGTACTAGATTCACAAGAGAATTATATTTTAAAAAATAATAATACTTTATATAATTTGTCCTCAAGAAATTGAGAAAGAAATTAGTCTATCTAACTTTTAGGAAGCAACTATTGTCCTAATACTTAAACCAGGGAGGGATGAAGCAAAGAAGAAATATTGACCAATATCATCTATGGATGCGGATTCATTTAGAAAAAAAAAAAATCAGCTCTTTCCCGTCTCTCAAGGTGGCAGACAAAAAGCCACCCAAGGAAAAGAATGTCAGAAAGGAAAAATAAGAGAAAAAAAGGAAGAAGTAGCTGAAAAGGCCAAAAAGACTGGAAAGCATTGCAGTTGGAACCCAGTCCTGGCCTGAGGGATCGGTAGATACTCCAGGTCTGCAGTGTATTCCCGGAGAGCCATGTACAAGTGGAAATATGCTGCCCCGAAAACCTGGATTGAAAGGAAGAAGAAAGAAAAAGTGCCTGCTACTATCTCAAAGCCTGTTGGTGGTGATAAGAATGGAGGAACTCGAGTGGTAAAGATTCGCAAAATGCCTAGGTATTACCCTACTGAGGATGTGCCTAGAAAGCTGCTAAGTCATGGCAAAAAGCCCGTTAGCCAGCATGTGAGGAGACTTTGGGCTAGCATAAAGCCCGGTACCGTTCTGATCATGCTCACTGGCCGCCAGAGGGGCAAGTGCGTGGTTTTCCTCAAACAACTGGCTAGTGGCTTGCTACTGGACTGGACCGGACCTCTGACTATCAACTGTGTTCCTCTGAGAAGGACCCATCAGAAATTTGTCATTGACACTTCTACCCAGGTTAACCTTTCAGATGTGAAAATTCCAAATCATCTTGCTGATGCTTACTTCAAGAAGAAGAGGCTCTGTAAACCTAGACACCAAGAAGGAGAGATTTTTGACACAGAAAAAGGGAAATACGAGATTACAGAGCAGCGCAAGGCTGATCAGAAAACAGTAGACTCTCAGATCCTACCCCAAATCAAGAAAATTCCTCAGCTCTGTGGCTACCTGTGTTCTGTCTTCTCTCTCTCCAATGGAGTTTATCTTCACAAACTGGTGTTTTAAATGCCTTGCAGAGAACATTTATTAAAATATTTGCAATAGTTAAAAAAAATCAACAAAGTAAAATCCTGTTAAACTGATTCGAGCAATTAATTCAAAAAAATCGTTCATTTTTAACAAAGTTGGGTTATTAGTATGGATACAAGGATGGTCCAGCATTAGGAAAGCATTGCTTATGCCAACCTATTATATTTTGAAATCATGATGAAAAAAGTCACAGTATAGAAGGGCTAACTGTATAACAACTTGCATAGGCAATATTGGATGGGGGAAAAAAGGTTGGAAACAGGTTTACTAGCCCATTTTTGGTGGAGATATGAATCAGCACAATTATTATGGAAATCAATTTAGAATTATGCAAATAAAGTTGCTGTGACGTCCATACCTTTTTATGTAGAAAATCCGCTACTAGAAATATATACCCAAGGAGGTCGTTGATAAGGAGAAAATGTCCATATGGACCCTGGTATGTATAACAAAACCTCTTTTTTGTTGCTTTTATAGTATAAAAAAAAAGCAAAAACAATCTAGAAATAAATTTAATATTTATCAGTTGAAGAAGAATAGCTAAATAGATTATAGTATGCTAATTCACTGATTATTTTTGTATGATCCTGTAAGAAATAATGAATATGATAAATGTGGGGAGGATGGAAATGTATTAGTTTTGCAAGATGAAGTGAGCAAAATTAAGAAAACAATGTACATTATGACTTTGACAATGAAAATAGAAAGAACAACCACAAAAAATTATCAATTGATGCTGTAAAATACCACTTTCCCAAAGAGGAACTATCTGAAAATACCACCCTTACCCCCAGTCCTTTATTTAGGGGGAGATTCACAGGTGTGAAACATTATGTATATTTCTAGACTTTTCAAGGTATTGGTCACTTTGCTGATTTTTTCTTCTTCTTTTTTCCCCTTTAAAAACTGTTCTTTGTTATATAGAATGGCTCTATGCAAGGAGGAATGGGAGTGACATATAGAAATTAAGGTGATGTAAAATCAAAAGATATTAATAATTTTTTAAAGGAAACATCATTGGCAAGTTTAGAGAGAGAAATTCCAGTTCACTGATGAGGTTAGAATCAGATTATAGAGTTTTAGAAGCAAATATGAGGAGAAAAATGGTAGCATTAAACATAGAAAAGTTTCTCAAGGAGTTTAGCCATGAAAAGAAGGAAGTATTTAGGCTGATTGTTATTGGGGATCATAGGTTCAAGTTAGAGGTTGTGTTTGTAGACAGCAGTGAAAGTGTCAGAAAATAGACATTAAAAATAAGTAGTAGAGAATAAATGCATTCAATCCTTCTTTAATCCCAGAACAGACATAATTGTTCTCTGCTTTGTGTGATGTTACAGGCCACCAGAAGTTGTCTGACTGCCAAGTACCTTTGTTAATATAATGGCCCGCATCTTACTGTTCAGGAAATTGAGGAAGATAGAAGTTATATGACTTGTCTAAAGTCACGCAGTCAGAAAATGGCTGTGGCAAAATTTTAACACTGGTCTTTCTGGCTTCAAGTCCAGTGCTCTATCCATCAATCTAGAATACACTGAGAACTAATCATAATATTCCAAATTGCTCTGACCAGAAAGGAAAAAAAAAAGAGAACCCGGAACATCCCAAGTACAAGATAGGATACTATCCTAATGTAACATAGATCAACAATAACTTTTGGGACAGTTATATCCTATCATTGATTTATTTCAGTTATGCAGTTCAACACAAGCTTCCTCACTTTCCCATAGGTGTCCACCATCTTTGTTTGTTTGTGAAGTTTTGTTTTTAATGACTTATAAAATTTTCCATCCATCCCTATAAAGTCATACACTTCTATATCATTATTTTAGATCCCCATTGACATTATCACTCATTCTCTCCTGCTTTACTCTGATACCTGATAGATGCTTGTCCTTGTCAAAGTCTATATGTTCTGTATTTTCACTTGTTCCCATTCTCTCTTCCATATCTTCTCTCTCTTAGTCTCATTCTATTCTAAATATTGGATCATTTTCTCCTGCCTTTGAACGTGCTAAGTCTCCCCATCCTGAAAAAAACATAACATTACTATACCCTAGCATTCTTTCAAGCTATCTTTATCTCTCTTCTCTTTTGGGGACAAATATTAAGGAGAAAAAAGCTGTCTCTGTGTTTCATCATCCCCCATCACTGCTTTTGATCAGGCTGCTGTCCTATGCCTAGCATGTCTTCCCTCCTCACCTTTATCACTTCCAAGCCCTAGTTTCTTTCCATGTAACATTCAAAGCCCCCTTTGCCTCAGAACTTTCATGATCCTTATCACCAGATGATAGTGACCAAAATTATCTTTAAAAATTGTATATGTTTATATGCATCTATATCGACTTCCCTGAGAGAATGTAAGATCTTTAACTATCCACACAGTTTTATTTTTGGCTTTGTATCCTTAACACATAGCATAACCTGTCATGTAGAAGGAACTTAAAGAAATGCATATTCATTGACTAACTGATTTATTAAACCTCTCTGAATTTCAACTCATCAGCTTTAAAATGGAGGTAATAATAATTCCTACCTCCTTGGTTTCACATATTTGTACAAAATATTAGCAAGGCAATATGTGTAAATTGTCAATGTGCCATTTGGAATTGACTATTAGTCCTTACAGCTGACTCCTTTGAGAATGAAAAGAGCATCTTAGAATTGAGTGGTGCCATGGGAAGAATCAAGGAATCCTAGAATTCAGAAAGACCACATAGATCGCTTGGTATAGTGTTCTTTCTGTCACATACCACTGGAGGCCGAAAGACAACTATTCACAAACACAGACAGTGGTGGAAAGGGAAATCAAGTGCATCTTTGAAGGAAAATCCCAGTGAAGATAGCCATCTTGTGAAGTTCAGTTCAGAAAAAGAAGTATTGAAAAGAATCACATTCATAACACAGTGGGGCAAGGAACTCATATACAAAACTTAGTTTATTGAAGAGAAGTAGTTCAAAATAGCATTTAAGTAGAAAAATCCTGGAGTTCTCTATAAAAATCATTAACAAAAAAAGGATTAGTCATATAGGTTTAGAATTCATTTGAACTTCTTCAATATTTTTGAAGGCAGAGGCTATCTTATGTATGTCCTTGTATCCTTATATTTAGCACAGTGCTTGGCACAAAATAGATGCTTAAAAAAACACTTGTTCATTTTTCCCTTCATTCAAATACAATTAATTTATCTTCCAATGGACACACTGTGGTGTACATATAGATAGATAGATAGATAGATAGATAGATAGATAGATAGATAGATACACATATATATATGCATGTATGTATGTATATATACATATACAATAGATATTTTTCTTTTAAAAAATATCAACAATGAAATGGCTTCTATATACAAGACTTCTAATTAAGACCTGCTATTTCACAGCATAGAATTCACAATTATCAAGTATAATGCTAGTGAAATAGGCATGTATACATATATGCACACACATATAACACACACATAAATGCACACATATGTATACATATTCATACATAAATGCACGTGCATATATGTATGTTATCTTTATAATATACACATGTACATGTACTCATGTGTGCATGCATACAACCACACATGCACTCTGGCAAATCTTAAAAAAAAAAATCATTTGGTTTGGGTCCAGAAAAGTACTCTCAGTCACCTGAAAATCAAAATAGCATTGTTTAGAGGAACTTAGTGCCAGGTTGGCTTGTATATGATTCAATTGTGATTAATTTATTTTTGACTAGAGCAAATCTCCAAAACAAAAATTTACATTATACAGTCATACTGACCTATAATTGGTGGGGAGTGATTTCTCATAGATCATTGAGATATTCTAAAATTTTGAAGTAATGGATTCTGGACACACACACACACACACATACATACACAAAAATACACAAACTCAGACAATCCACATCTTTAAGAATCTGACATTCAATTTTTTTGTGTAAAGAGGTACATATGTAAACAGAGTAAATTCAATTCACTTCAACTAATAAATATTAAGTACTCACTGTATAAAAGGCTCTTCTGCTAAGACTGGCTATATGAAAGCAATAGTTTTTAACCTTAAAGAAAGTGAATTATATTGGTAGAAAGTAAAATAGAATAATGAAAGAATGAAAAACAGTAATTTAATGCTTACTATGTATGATAAGCCCTTCACTAAGTAGTACAAATACAAAAATAAAATGATAAAATCTTGACTCACAAGTAAATAACACACTAATTGATAAATAAAAAGAGTAAATTTATAGAGTGGATAGAAAGTCCCATAAATCTTAAGTTTTCATGGATTGTAGATGCTAAGACCCAGGATACATCAAAAGGTTAGATGACAATGCCCAAGGTTCCTGAAAGGCTTAGCATCAGGACAGAGCATAAGAATTAGTATTGGAAGGTTTGTAGATACCGACTCTTTTTCATCTAAATATGTATAATGAGAACTTTCTCTCACATCCAGAACACCTAACATGGAGGAATCCTGCTTTGGGAAAAGTGATCTTTTTTGTTTTGTTTTGGTCTGCTTAATGAAGCATTTGTCTTTTAAATTCTGGGTGCATATGGATGAATCTTTACTGGACCTGATCCAGTGACCTTAAAGTCAGGATTATTCTTCAAATGTTAAGAAGAGAAGCACTGAAAAGTCAGTGTGCCCAGAACTTGATCTGTATTAAAGTGGGATTTTGGTCTTGGAGGGTAGAAAGTGAGCTAAGCTGTTCTTTAAATATTTAGTAGAATTCACTTGTATTATCTATCTGGCCCTGGAGATTTTTTCTTAGGGAGTTCATCAATGACTTAAGTTAATTTTTTTTTCTCTAAGATGGAGTTATTTAGGCATTCTCTTTCATGATCTGTGAACCTGGGTAATTTATATTTTGTGATATTCATCAATTTTGCTCATATGGTCATATTTATTAAATTAATAGTTTTTTTTATTTCAATCTTATTAATCTCACCTTTGATTTTCAGAATTTCCAACTTGGTGCTCAATAGGGGATTTTTACATTGTTCTTTCTCTAGTTTCTTTTTAAGTTCCATGCCAAACTTATTGATGTTCTTTTTTTTCCATTTTGCATATATAAAAAGTTAGAGAAATAGATGCTTTGCATGAATCCCATAAATTTTGGTATGTTGTCTCATTGTTGTCATTCTTTTTAATGCAATTGTGGATTGTTTCTATGATTTGTCCTTTGACCAATTTATTGTTTAGGATTAGGTTATTCAGTTTCCAATTAATTTTTAATCTATTTCTACTTCCTTTTGTTGAACATAATATTTGTTGCATTATTATCTGACAAGAATACATTTAATATTTCTTCCTTTTTACATTTGATTTTGAGGTTGTTATGCCATCCTGCATGCCCTATTTCACAAAAATGTTGTAGGTGCCATATGCTGCTGGGAAGAAAAAGAAAACTATAGTCCTTCCTGTTTCCATTCAGTTTTATCAAAAGGTTCGTCATATCTAACTTTTCTAATATTCTATTCACTTTCTTAAATTCTTTCTTGTTTATTTTTCCTTTGGATTTACTGAGCTCTGAGAGTAGGCAGTTGAGGTCCCCCACTAGTATAGTTTTGCTTTCCTTTTATTTATGGAACTCACCAAACTTCTTTAAGAATTTCAGATGCTGGGGGGAAAGGTGGCTAGGTGGCACAGTGAATATAGCACTGGTCCTGGAATCAGGAGGCTCTGAGTTAAAATCCAGCTTCAGACACTTAACCCTTACTAGCTATATGACCTTGCACAAGTCACTTAAACCCAATTGCTCTGCCCCCCCTCCAAAATAAAAGCCAAAAATAAAAAAAAAAAAAAGAATTTCAGATGCCAGATTTTTCAGATTGCCAGTTGGTACATATATGTTTCATATTGATATTACTTCATTGTCTAAAGTACCTTTTAGGAAGATGTAGTTTCCTTCCTTGTCTCTTTTAAGTAGGTCTATTTTTCCTTTTATTTTGTCTGAAATCAGGCTTGCTACTCCCTTTTTTTTTCAGCTGAAGCATAATAGATCTGCTTCAGTCCTTTACCTTTACTCTGTGTGTGTGTCTCTCTGCTTCAAGTGTGTTTCTTGTAAACAATTTATTGTAGGATTCTGGTTTTTAATCCACTCTGATGTCTGCTTCCATTTTGTGAGAGAGTTCATCCCTTTCATATTCACAGTTAGGTTTACTTACCGTGTATTACCCTTTCTATTCTTCCTCCTTTCTCTCTCCTTTCACCCTTTCCTTCCTCACCAGTTTTTTGCTTCTGTCTGATACCTCCCCTGATTTACCCCAACTTCTGTCAACCTCATGCCCCCATTTACTTGATTACCTCCCATCCTATTTCTCTATTGTGTAAGATAGATTTCTATATTCAATTGACTATGTATATTATTCCCACTTTGAGTCCGTATTGATAAGAGAAAGGCTCAAGTAGTGCTCATTGCCCAAACTCCCATCTTCCCCTCCAGTGTAATAGGTCTCTACCTCTTTATGTGAAATAGTTTACCCCATTTTATCTTTCTCTTCCTTCTGCACACAGTGTATTCCTCTTTCTAATCCCTTATTTTTATGTCATTTTCTCAAATTCACCTTATACCTATACCCTGTATCTATGTACATTCCTTCTATTTCTATTACTAGTGATACAATATTTAAGAATTACAGGTACAATCTTCTTATGTAGGGATATAAATAGTGAAGCTCTATTAAATCCCATGTGTTTTCATTTTCTGTTTTTTTTTAAACAAATGCTTTATTAACTTCTGTTTTACATCATTCATTTCTGCCAGATTTTGAGTTACAATCATTTCCCCCCCTGTTTTTCCCCTACCCACCCTCCCAGAATAGCAGTCCCCCAAGATATCGCTTCCTTCAGTCTGCTCTCTCCCATATCATCTCCCATACCCCCTTCGACTTTTCCATTAGAGGAAGGTGAATCTTTGTGTCCCAATGCCTGCACATATTCTCTCCCAATTACAAGCAAAAGAGTATTAATAATAGTATTTATATATATTTGAAACATTTAATCTTAAGACCTTGAATTTCAGATCCATTTCCTTCCTCCCTTGTCACCCATTCCCTCTGGGGAGATAAATAATTCAGTATATGTTGTACATGTCTAGCTATGCAAAACATTATCATAGTAGATATATTGTACAAGGCTGTTTATAATTCCCTCCCACTCATCCTACCCCCACCTGGTCCATTCCCTACTTGATCCTGTCCCTCTTCTATAGTGGGTACTTCCAGCCTCCCCTCCCCCCAAGGATGCCCTCCCATCCATCATCCCTCCTCTCATCCCCCTTTCATTTTCTGTTTTTACCTAGTTATATTTCTCTTGGCTCTTGATATTGGAGGTCAAATTTTTGGTTTAATTCTGGTCTTCTCCTTATGTAAGCTTGAAATGCTTCTATTTCACTGAATAATAATTTTCTCCCCTTCATCCTCAACTTTGCAGGGCAAATGATTCTTGATTGTAGTCCTAGTTCCTTTATCTTCTGGTTCCATGATCTTAGATCCTTTATTAATACAGCTGCCAAGTTCTGGGCAATCCTGATTGTGACTCCCTAATATTTGAATTATTTCTTTCTGGACACTTTTAGTATTTTTTCCCTTGGCCTGATAGTCCTGAAATTTGTCTATAATGTTCCTTGGAGATTTTATTTTGGGTTCTCTTTCCTGAGATGATTGGTGAATTATTTTAATGCCTATTTTGCCCTCTGGTTCCAGGACATCATAGCAGCTTTCCTTGATAATTTCTTAAAATATGAAAAATAGTCCTCCTTTTGACTATGGCTTTCAGGAAGTCCAGTGATTCTGACATTTTCTCTCATGGATCTATTCTCAAGATCAGTTTTTTTTTTTTTTTTATGAGGTATTTTATGTTTTTTTTTCCATGTTTTCATTCTTTTGAATTTGTTTGATTGATACTTGATGTCTCCTAGAGTCATTAGCTTCCACTTGTCCAATTTTAAATATAAAAGTGTTTTCTTCATTAGGCTTTGTACTTTCTTTTCCATTTATCCTAGTATAACCTTTTTTTTTTTTTTGGAGGGCAATTGGGGTTAAGTAACTTGCCCAAGGTCACACAGCTAGGTTTTTGTGTGTTAAGTGTCTGAGGCCGGATCTGAACTCTGGTCCAAGTATACTCTTTAAGGAGATGTTGTCTTCAGTGGATGTTTGTATCTCCTTTTTCAATTTTTCCAGTTCTACTTTTCAAGCAATTTTCTAAGCTGTAATTTCATAATTCTATTGCATCACTCACATTCCTTTTCCCCATTTTTCTTCTAACTCTCTTATCCAATTTTTTTAAAGCAGTTGGGGTTAGGTAATTTGCTCAAGGTTACACGGTCAGTCATTATTTATGTGTGGGTGCTCATTTTCTGAGGCCGGGACCAATCCCGGGTCATCCTAAAGCTGGGGCCAGGGGCCAGCGCTCTTATTCACTGCGCCACCTAGCTGCCCCATCTCTTATCCAGTTTTAAGCTACTTTTTGATCTCTTCTATGCATTCCTTCTGGGATTGAGACCACTTCCCATTTTTTTTCTTAGAGATTTTGTCCATAGGTTTTCCATCTATATCTATTCCATCTATGTTTTGACATTGTTTACCTCTTCTAAGTTTGTATCTTGGTGTTCCCTGTCACCATTCTTTTTTTGTTGTTTTTTGTTCGTATCTCTCTCTCTCTCTCTCTCCCTCTGTCTCTCTGTGTTTGTCTCTGTCTCTCTGTCTCTGTCTCTATCTTTCTCTGTCTCTCTCTTTCTTTCTCTTGCCTTATTGCTTTCTTTTAAATATGATCTCTGATCCCAGGGTGGAAGAGCCTCTTTCTCAGGCTTCTTGCACCAGTGGCTGCAGGTTGTGGCTGTTTACCTATTGCTGGTGATGTTTCCCTTGGGCCCACAGGGAACCTTATGTCTGGTGTTGTGTTGAAGGAGTGTGGTGTGAAATGGCTGGCACTGCTGTAGGTCATAGGAAACTAGTAGCTTACCTGGTATTGAGTTGTGTTCCTAGTGGTAGTGTGTGGCATGTGCTGAGGCCTGGGCTACACTAAGGAACATGGAGTTCTGGTCACTGGAGGATCCTTGTTTCCCTTGAGCTGTGCTGAAGCACATGATAGTTCTTGTAGGTAGAGTCTGCTGGTTCTTCTGGCTATGCCAAGGCAAATGGGGGAGGGAGTGTCCTTGTGTTGGCGTTTGCCTATTCCACCACACTGGGGCTCAGGATCTCCTGCTGGATTGCTGAGGTAGGGCTTGCTACTAGGGATGTTTCCTGTACTAGAACATGTTTCCCTTTTAACCAAGAGAGAAGGATCTTTCTTGTCTATCCTCCAAGTCTCCCGGGCTAAAATACTGCTCTACCCTGTCTTTTTTCTGGCTCTAATGTTTCAGTATTTGCTCTAGGGCACTACTTTATGGTTGTTCAGAGGTGACTATGGGAGTGCTACAACAATTTACTGCTTACATCCCTTATTTCTCTTGTAACTCCCCATAGCACTTACTATTATGGTTCTATGAACATATTTGGAACTCAATGGAAATGTCATATTATAAAATCCCGTACAAAATCTTTGAAGATTTGTGGAGATACAACCACCATTTTCAGTAAACTAGTCATAAAAAACATTTATACATTTTCTTATTTCCAGTTTTGGAACAATTCCAGATCTTACATTCCATAATTCTATTGAGGAAACTATTATGAAGGACCTCAAGGGGAAAAACAAAAATAAACAAAAACAAAGATATGTCCTTTCTAAAATCAGTGTAATTTAGTACCATTGAACAGGATATGGAAGAGAAAGATCTCTATGTTCTTATAATTTTTCCTATTGTTGATATATTCAATATTTCCAGGTCATCCAATCTATCTCCACTGTGTTATCTAAAGAATACAGGCATATTTTTAATGACAAAAGAATCAGGGAATGGAAGATGTGGATTTGTTGCAATGAAGGGGTTGATTTCTTAATAAGTCTGTGCTATGGTTTTCTACACAGAGAATTATTTCTGTTGTAGATCCTGGAAGGATGAAAACAGTATTGTGCAATGTAAGCAGAAAACCTTGCTTCAAATTGAAGCACTTCATGTAGTAGGACACATAATCCACTTGACTGGGTCTCTGGGCCTCTAGCTGCTCATCTATAAATTGTGAGAGATGAACAAGATTGTCCCTAAGGCCCCTTAACTCTCTAAATTTACATTCCTGGATGTATCTTTACTAGTTTTCTTTTTTTCCCTTTTGATTTATTGCCTTTTTGCCTCTTGAAGGCATTTGAAAACAAAATCCAGAATGTCTTAGCCATCTTCGGCAATGTACCTCTCTATTTCCATTAAATATCATTTTCAGGACAGTAAGAGATGCCTTTTTTGATTCCTGTAGCATCTCAATTGACTGTGCCTAAAACACCTTAGCAATAAGTAAAGGTGACCAACCAAAACATGCCTCTATCCTTTATTCTTGGGTTTATGATTGTTCATTCTTCTCAACAGTGTTTTTCAAGCCATATTTCTCTCTAAAAGCTCCATGAAATATTTGCTACTCCCTCTTACCCCCATCCTCTTAAGACACAGAACTGAATAGGGTCTAGTTAATATCTCTGAAAGTGACTAGAGATTTCAAGACACAGCAGTCTCAGCTCACTGGTTCCTGAAAGCTCCATTCTTTAATAATTTTTTAAAGGAACAAACACATCATATTACAACCTTGTTTATCCCAGCTGGGGAAGCCTAATGTACCTTGAAATAACTTCTGTTATGATGAAGTAGTGAACTGGAGTTAGAATGTCTGGTTCTGTAGGCCAAAGACATTTACTGAGTCGAGGACCATCAAGAGAGATGAAATTTAAAATAGAGGCATGTATTGAAGGAGATTATAAATATTGCTTCTGCTGCTGCCAAAAGGATTTGATTTTAATTTATCTGCGGCTTTCTTTCTGATCACACCTTTTCTCTTTCATGGGTTTCACTAACTTGGGCTTTTCTCGTCTCCATGGTGATATCTCCAGGGAGAGGCTCATGTATTCAGCTTTTGGCTCCCGGTGTTGTTGCCTGGTCTCACTCTGTTCCATAAACTCATTTTCCAGTGCATATCACTGAAAGGTATTAGTGCATCTGTTCTAAAGGGTCTTGAGCCTCTCTGGCCCCAAACAGGATAAGACTTGAGTTCTTAAATGTAGCAATCCTTCAAAAACTATCAGGGCAAATCTTTAAGTGCAGAGCATCCTGGAGACTTTCTAAAGAAATTCTAGAGAGGCTTATTTATTGCTAAATCACTTAGATGCCAGTAAAGAAATCTAAAGAGTTTTTCTCTCCCTATTGTGATCAGCTATGGTCTCAAGGTAGTGTTCTTTGATCTTACAGAAAATATTCATTGTTTGGGCTTCAGTTTCAAGTGGGAAAGACTGGAAAGCACAAGTTTAGCACTCAGATTTTATCCATAAATCATAAAATTATTAAATTTCAAAACCAGATAAAATTTTAAAGTCTAATCCTGCACTAATCATTTAATCATCCTAGTTTAGGAAAAGACAAGTGGTCCTCCCTTTACCACTCCACAAATTCCTAGATTTTAAAGAAAATGAAGCACATTTCAAGCATATATTTACAATTTTAGTGCTTAAAGGGACCTTGGAGATACATCACCCCCTGAATTTTACCGATTAGGAAATTTAAGGTTCAGCAAAAGAAAGTGGTTGTAGAAATTCTTAATTGAGAAAGCAAGACTACAATTCATATACCTAGATTACATAATGCCAATTCCTATTCAACTTTAGGCTTATATTTCTACAGTAATGAAAGATTTCTTTATTCTTTAAACAAACAAGTTAATAAAATAAAAGACAAACCACAAAGTATCATGGTTTCCTAAGAAAGGTAGTTTCTACAGTGAGAAGTTCACTGAACTTGGAGTGATGGAATCTGCTTTCAAAACCTGGCTTTGCTACTTCTACATATGTGTTCTTAAGGAAATCACTTCACAGGTTCCAGTCTCAGTTTCCTCAAATTCCTCGACTTTAGAATGAGAAGGTTGGAATAGATTACCTCTATGGTTACTCCTGATCGAGATTTTAAGATCCTGTGAATTTTGCCTACATGGATGGTACCTACATTGATGTAGATACGAATCCTTCTATGCCTTTATAGGAAATTTTTGAAACTTTAAGAGTCTTAAAAAAATTCTTACTTGCTGTCTATGTTTCTGAATCCACTTAGTTATACTATCTCACTGTAGAAACTACCTTTCTTAGGAAACCATGATACTTTGTGGTTTCCTATGTTTAAGGAGACTCTCAGTACTATAGATCTGTATTTATGCAACCATCAGAATGAATGTGTACGTGTGATTGATGTACCACTTCCAGTAATATCTGAAAGATAGTTATGAAATAGGAGATATACTACAAGACTGCAAAAGGGAAATATCCTGATATTTTAAAAAGGGGAAGATTATAAAATGAGTAATCTTTGGCTGCTGCTGACAATAATAACAAAATTATTAATTAGCTAATTAAATTGTTAATAATAATATTCAGTCACTTTTCAGTTGTGTCCAACTTCCTTGTGACCTCGTTTGGGATTTTCTTGGCAAAGATACTAGAATGGTTTCCTATTTCCTTTTCCAGCTAATTTTACAGATGAGGAAACTGAGGCAAAAAGGTAAAATGACTTGCCTGAGGTCACAAGATTTGAATTCAGGAAGATGAGTCTTCCTGACTCCAGGATTAGAACTCTATCCACTGTCACATCTAGCTTTCATTAATAATAATCACTAGCATTTATAAAGTGTTTTGAGATCTGTAAAATGCTTTAAAATATTACTTCACTTTATTTTTATAACAACCTTGTGTGCTAGGTGCTATTATTATTCCCATTTTATGGATAAGGAAAGAGAGGTAGATAGCAGTCAGGTGACTTCCCCAAGGTCACACAACTATTAAGTCTTTGAGGTTAGACTTCAACTCATGTCTCCCAGTCTTTAGGTCTAATTGTTTTGTTTTGTTTTGTTTTCTTTTTTTCCAAGTAGGTTACTTATCCTCCTCTGTGATCTTGATTTCAATTCCTCTGGAAATTCTATCAGGAACCATTAAAGGGGTGGCTAGTGAAATTCAAGAAAGGAAACTGATTACAAAGATTCAATATGGTATCTCAAAGAGCAGATCATGCCATACTAAGATTACTAGGTCATTATTATTATTTTTTGAGGGTCTTTCAATCTAGAAGAATAGAGAATAGGGACCACCTAGTAAGCACTTAATAAGTGATGATTAATTGATTACCTAGATTTATTCAAAGCTTTTGATAAATACCTATGGTGTATTGGGATGGAAAAGATGGAGAGGTGCTCACTGGATAGTATAACTAAGTGGATTCAGAACTGGTCAGACACTTGCCTGTAATTTTTAAAACCTCTTGCATAACATTTAAATTTACTTTCATTTACAGAAAAAAATTGTATTCCTGTAAACCTGGAATTTCTTCCTGTCTATTCCCTGGTAAACTACCTATCTAGAGAGATAATTGTAATTTCCTTTTTAGAAAATTATGCATCTTTGATACAACATACTTACATAAACCTAGTCATTTAGGAGAAGGGGAAGAAGACACAAATTTAACATAATCCAAGTAAAACACTATATTTTGGGTAGAAATATAATTGAAAAAATAATAATAATCTGGCATTGTAAACATCTTGAATGTAAACAACCTATTTTTGTCTTTCTTAGTATCTGTAGCATTTAACACAGTGTGGGTCATACAGGAGGTACATAATAAATGCTTTTTGATGACTTGAAGAGCAGAAAGAAAATAGGTAATCTATTATCTATATGAAACACATTTAAGCCTTTTTTAGTCCCTCAAAATACTTTACTGAAAATTCTCAGAAATATATCTTCTGAGGATTTTGTCAAAATATGAGGGCAGTGAGTTTTATTCTAATATATGCTTTTTGTACCTTCATTTGTACAAGTTTTACCCACAATATTATCTGATAAATATCACCCTGTCTAAAGAGTTCCATTAAACTTTTTTCCCCCTAGGGACATATTTTTTCCCACATTTAAGTTTTAACAAACACTGCTTTCTCTAAACAGAAGAGGTAAGGCAAATCAGTATTCAAGAAATAGACTTTTAAACTGCATTTTTTAACCAAGAGATTTCAAATTCTTCTTCATAAACCTACATAAAAAACAATAATTTTAGTTATGTTAAAACTCACAGTATAAAACAGAGGCTATAAACTATGTTAATAGTTTGAAATAAATAATGTTCAATTAAATGGTACTATATAAAAATAATAATAACTTTCTTTGGATTTCAGGGTTTACAAAGCTCTATCCTGAAAACCCTCTGACATAATTGACACAAGAATCACTATTGTATACATTGGGGAACTAAGTCCTGGGAAGACTTATTATTTGACCATATAACTTAAATGATCCAGGACAGTATTTGAAACCATTTCCTTTTTCCAAGTCTAGTTTTCTTTCCACTATGCTTTACCATAAATGCCATACCCAGAGAGGTTACAAAAAAGTAAAATACTGAAAGTATCAATTTAGCTTGTATTTTAGTTACTTTCCTTTGCTAATAAATCTTTCATATTCCTCCTTTGTCTACACTAAAAATGAGGTGCACTTTTATTACATCTGTGTGTGTGTGTGTGTGTGTGTGTGCAAATTGCAAATCTGCAATTTGTGCCAAAGGCCATAAGGGCTTTGAAGCAAGCAATGTAGAGAAGCTTAGTGCTTGGTCAGACACTGAAGATGCCAAGGTCACCCACTATGTCCTTGGCCATTGTCAGTTGTCTTGATTTTTGTTTTGCCATTGGACTTTGATGCTCTGGAAGGGAGAGTGAAGCTGACGACTTTGTGCAACTGCATCACTTAAATCTAATTCACACATGAGTCAAGACATTTTCTAATGATATCATTGGTCCTCTTTAAATGAAGGAAGAATAGTAATTCCTATTTATCCTGGATATGGCTTGTTTGGATATATTTGTCCCATGTTGTCTCCCTGATTAGACTGTAAACTCTTTGAAGACAGGGATTATCTTTTGCCTCTTTCTATATTCCCAGAACTTTGCACAGTTTCTAGCATGTAGTACATTCTTAATAAATGTTTACTGATTGATTTAAAAGGAACCTCTTGAAATTTAAATTAGTGAGAGGATGAATACATAGAAGTTATGTTGTGTATTTGCTACGAGATCATAAGGGATTATGACCACCCAGGATGGGGAAAGGTTCTAGGGCACTTAGCAGCTTCATATTTTAATAAACTAAAAGTTATAAACAGAGGAGCTTTCCACAAAAATAAAAACTCCCCACACTAATGAACCATGTGCCAAAACCAATCAACAGCAGCAGTACATTGTAGGGTATAAGTTTGTTGAGTTTTATCCAAGTAGATTATATGTGTCCATAGGTCTATCTAGTTGTCATTGAAAGTGAAGCAAGATAGCTATCTTTAGTGTCCTCACTCAACTTTTATTCCAAGGAGAATTTGATTCCATCCAGGAGAAGAAACAGCAGGTTGTGGCCAGATGCTGACCTTTGTTCTTTGCTGAGAAAGGGGTAGAAAACTAGAACTATATTTGCCTTACTCCTTAAATATTTCTGTAGCAATTTTTTTAACTTCAATCTGTGTTCTTCAAAGCTATCCTTTAATCAGGAAAAGTGTGACCCATGCTTTATTGCCAAGGCTTGACTCCCTTCCCACCAAATGCCAGGGTATATACATACACTAAGTAGCAAAGAAATTCCTTTATCCATACATAGGACAAACAGAAATCAGAGAAAATGTACATATGTGAATATATACCAAACAATATAAAAAGGGAATATATTTTCCTATTAGGAAAGAAATAACTTGATCAAGAAAGAGTCCCAGATCTTACCAAATGGAAAATTTCCCAGTCTCTGGTTTAGTAGAGTACCCAGAAGGATATGAAAGAGGCACTGGCTCTTCTACATGTCAACGTTCTCTTCCTTAAGGGATCCAAAGATAGTTTAGAACTACATTTCATCTCTCTGGAAGCTGAAAGACAGGAGATGGAGGAGCTCTCATTAGCACTGTCCTCTCACAGGCAAGGAACATTGAGTAATCAGTCTCTACCAATGAGAAGCGTCTTATGCAAATTGCCCTTTGAGCCAAGTGTTTTATTACTTTTTTAAAACAATTATCAAAGTAAAGCAGGCTTTATTAATAATCTTTTGATATTCTCTCTGGTTTGAATTTTTCAGTACTGTTCAACCTAATTTCTCAGCTTGGATTTTTTGTTTGTTCATTTGCTTATTTAGAATATATGAGTATAAGCATGTATAAACATGGGGACTAACCTCACAACTTTGGCTGGTGAGAATAAGTCCAGTAGACAAACATTTATTCAACATTGTTATGCAGTGGGAATAAAAATAAAAGCAGAAAGTTACTCCTTTTTTCTCAAAGACCTTGTATTCTAATGAGGGAAGACAACATATTCAAGAAAACTAAAAGTTGGCCAGCGGGAGGACAGATCAAAGGTCCTGACTGGGAGCATGATAGAGAAAGTGCAGAATGCTTCCTGGAGAGCATAATATAAATTTGATAGTGTATGAAGGTTCACAAAGTATTTTCCTTAGAAGATCCCCATGAATTGAGTCATTTAACTATGATTTGTTTTGTTTCATCTTTTTCTTAGGGGAGGGAAGGGCAGGGCAATTGGGGTTAAGTGACTTGCCCAAGGTCACACAGCTAATAAATGTTAAGTTGTCTGAGACCGAATTTTAACTCAGGTCCTCGTGATTCCTGGGCCAGTGCTCTATTCACTGTGACACCTAGCTTCCCCTCATTTAACCATTATTAATCCATTAAAGATTCGTTATATGATAGAATTGGAAGAATAATGAACTTAAAATTAGGAAGATCTGGATTCAAATCTTGTTTCATCCACTTATCAAGAATAGGACCCAGGCCAATTCCCTTAAATTTCTAAACCTCAGTTTAAGGAAGATAATTATGGTATCTATTTCAGGGACTGTTGCCAGGATCCCATGAAATCATACATGTGAGATGTTTTGTATATTTTGAAAAGTTATATAATAATAAATTATTGAAATTACAGATAAACAAACAGTACCAGAAAAGTAATAATCAACTGTTAAAAATAAGTTTGTATCATCTATACATGTATAAATATTATATACAAATGATACATGTGTATGTACACTTAGAGAGTGAGCAAGCAAGAGGAACAGAGACAGATGAGACAGCTATATGGCAAAATAAATAATGGCCTGGAATCAGGAAGACCTGAGTTCAAATCCAGCTTCAGACACTTACTAGCTGTGTTTCTCTGGACAAGTCACTTTGCCTTTGACCACCTCAGGTTCCTTAAATATAAAATGGGGACAATATTAGCATCTAGCTGCTAGGCATATTGGGAAGATGAAATGAGATAATATTTATAATACACTTAGGAACCCATGTATTTATCTGTGATCATTTTCAATCTCCTAGTAGAATGCCCTCTCTAAGGGCAAGAGTTTTCTCATTAAAACAAAACAAAACAAACAAAAACCTTCCAGAGCCTACTACAGCACATCACACATGTTGTTCCGCTTAGTCTAAGGCAAAGAGATATTAAGTGATTTGTGCAGGGTCACACAGTTAGGGAGTATCTAAGGCAGGATTTAAACTCACATGGTCCTGACTCTAGGACCAGCATTCTGTCCACTGAGCCACCTACATGTCTATATTTTAAAAATTTGAATCACCAGCACATCACGCATAGCAGGACCTTAAGAAAGACTTATTAACTGATTGATTGGCAGTGTGGTCGATTGGAATAAGCCCTACCTCTATAGACAAATGATTTGGTTTAAATTCCGTTTCTACTTGTGAAATATTGGTAGAATGATTTAAGCTCTCTGGGACTCAGTTTCCTCCTGAGTGGATCGGACTAGATAACCTCTGGGGTTTCTTCCAACTCCCAATCTATATTCTCATGATTGATCAAAAGCAAGAATAATGATCCCTTTTTTGAAATGATGTTTCAGCAAATCCACATACAGTGTACATGTAATAGTTACAATATTTAATCATGGTTAGAAAATCAGATCATTTATTTTCAGCTTGCCAAAAACTTTGGAACAGCAAATATTGGCTTAGTTCTTTCGACAAATATGTCAAGACATTTCTTTTTTCATTTGATTCCAACAAGTTTTCTTTATGGAGTGAATTGAAAGCAAACATTTAGCTTCTGGGACATAACAGAGGGCTTTCCCTTTTGCCTGATTGCACAAGAAGAATCTTGCCCAGAGATTTATTCTCCTGTGGAAGCTCTGCTTTGGTGGGATTTTTCAGGCTGAAATTGCTGTTTATAAGGGCCTACAATTTTTCATGAAGCTGTGTGGGGGTTTCTCCCACCTTTTCTTCAAAAAGCTAGAAAGTTGTCGCCTTCAGTGGCTGCTGCTGAGGATATGGGATGAATCCCCTTAAAGAAACATCATCACCCTCACCCTGATGACTTTTGGCATTCTGACATGATTAGTTGTGTGTCCAAAACTAACTTCTACTCATTTAACAGCATGCTCGCAATGGAGCGCACTGCAAAATTGGCAGGCTGTCAGGCAGGTTCTAAAATAGCTCTCATTAGCTTCAGAAAGCCCAAGCCAGTCAGCAGGTATTGCCAGTGGTCCTTGATTCTTCCCTGTTTATTGGTCTGTTATTGTTAGAGGAGGCTAAACAAAACTTGTCATTGAAAATTTTAGTGCCCAATTATAAGACGCTTAATTGAAAAAGGACTGGAGTTTAATAACAACAAATATTCTCTGGATGGTAATTGCCTCATGATATGCAAATTAATGTTGCAGGGCTACAGTTCCAGTCAGACAGACATTGGCTCTCATATCAGAGACTGTTGATGCCATTCAATAGATGATTAGAAAATCATCTTCTGATTATTAGTCACACCTAGCCTTATATTTCTCCAGTCTCAATGCACCCTAACCCCAGGGAGAGAGTGCTATCAAGTTGACGTCAGGAAGAAATGTCAAAAGAGAGTGAGGGTCTTTAGACAGTATTAATGGGATTCTGAATTGTTCTTTGGGCTTTCTGTGGTATCATATGGCTATTCTTAGACTTTGGTACTGTGTGCCTGATATTCATACATACATCTAAGAGACATCTACCAAGCAGCTGCAATTTAGACCCAGGCAATCAGAGATTCAGAGCTGGAAATGTACCTTAGAAGGCATCTGATACCGTGCTCTTATTTTACAGTTGAAGAAACTATCTATCTGTCTCTCTCTCTCTCTCTCTCTCTCTCTCTCTCTCTCTCTCTCTCTCTCCATCCATACATCCATCCATCTACTTACCTAGCTACCTACTTATCTATCTTAATTAATTGATTGAACCACATCGTTCTGCAAAATGACTTTGCCTCCCTTAGTCAACAAATGTCAACCGTATTTATCAAGCATTTACCTAGAACTAGGCACGTGAGTAACTGCTTTGATTACAAAGACAAAAAGAAAAAGAAAAACGACCTTTGTCTGCAAAGAGATTCCATTCTAGTGGAGGAAGACAATATATAAAAGGAAACTTAAAATGTAAGGGAGATGTAGGGAAAGAAACTAAAAATGATCTTGAGAGATATAGCAACAATATAAGTTAATTGAAGAGTACTGACAGCTTAAATCAAATATGTTTGAGTAAATTACATAGATCCTTTCGGCAGGAATATGTATCTTCAAAAATCAATTTTCAATAGGTTCTAGGGATGCTCTGCCTTATTTTTTTGCCCTTTGGTTTGCATCATCTTTATTAGACTTGCTTTTGACTAAAGAGGCATGACGCCACCCCCTCTAACAGGTAGACACATTTAAGTTGTTAAACGCTATCAGATGGAATTGACTTAGCTAGAAAATTCCCTGAATGGAGGCCTTTCAGAAACTTGTAGAAAATGGCAGCTTTGTAACTCAGAAGCCACTGGAAGCATAAAATCACAAGTCCAGCAGAGCACTCAGCAGTAGGCAAATGGAAAGTAACTCTTGGAAGAGATTACATCAATTGTTTATATGCTTACACACCTAGATGGTGGGGTCATCCCCAGAAGCTGTCCAAGATCCCAAATTATCAGAGGTGTGAGTTCTATCCCTGTGTGTGCACTTCTCTATGTGTGGTTTTTATATGTTGTGCCACCCTCATACATTCAATAGACTCAAGAGTTGCAGACATGTATCCGGTCTTTCTGTGTATATATTGGACAGTGTATCTCAAATTTACTGACATATATCTTGGATTTCATGAAGATTCTGGAATTCCCCCCAACAATGTACATAAAAACTCACTCATTCTTGCCCATTATATGTGACTATTGTCCATACTCTTCAGAAAGTACCACAAGTACACCTTTTGTGATATAGGATTTCCTTGACTACTCCTAAAAGCATGAGGTACCACTGGAACAATCTGGCTATCTGTATGGCCTCCCTGGATCTTCCTACCTGATCTAGCTCATCTTTTTTTCCCTATTATACAATTGCTTGATGATGCTTTTTTTGTTTTTTGTTTTTGTTTTTGTTTTTTACTTCTAATCTTCACTGGTTTTATGTAGCATCCTGTTTACACTCACCATAAACATCTCCATTATCCATTGTGATGAATCTTTAATTTATCAGAGGTAGTGCTATTCCAAATGTCATCCAAGGAACATCATTGCCTCAGATTTATTGGGAAAACATTCTATAGTTATGTTCTTATTAGTTAAATGTATATATTTTTGCTATTGCTCTGAGTATTAAAAAAATAAACACACTAATTGGGGCTCATGACGTTTGGAGAGGATATGGACTGAAAAAAATTTAAAATTGGGATTTGGGCAACAATTGGATAAGAGGTTATATTGGAGATCTCTCAGCTCCAAATGGAGTACTTAAAAAATTCTTTTTTATATCACTACTATAAAATCAAGATTATACCATTCCTTTTCCCATTATATTTTCCCATAGTATCCTTACCCCTTTTCTATCCACACTTCTCTTTTCATGTACCCTCCACCCCTCCCTACATGCAACAAAAATCACACAACACATTTTTTTGAAAGGATGATAGGTTGAAGATGGACAAAATGTGAAAATCACTGATCTAGATATACAAATAAAAGAGAAGGACACTTATGTCATGTTCATAACAATGACAACATCATATATTACCCATATACAGCATTAAACACCATTAGGAAATTGATAATATCAAAGAAGTGCGATAAGATCTCTTCCCTCAAGGAGTTTTACAGCTTCAAAACCTCTGTACACAAGACTGAAGCATGCCAACCCAAGGCACATTTTCTTTAGCAGCTAAATTCTGGGATAAAGCATATCAATAACAATATTTTTCCAAAATGATGTAGACCAATATGAACTAGAGTGATTGGGGCAGCTTTCATGGAGGAACTGGGAATTGATATTAAGTTTTGGAGGCAAATAAAGCAATAAAAAAATAAGAACCTGGCCATAGCATGTTTTATTCTAAAATGGAAATATTCATGTTGTTAGCATTTTTAATGTAAGGTATCATGATAACTTCAGTTTCCTTATCTGCATATTCTTCTAATCAACTTGGATGACTATACACCATGCAGTGATATGAGCTACATTTTAAGATGCAACTGTTCCCTCCCTTTGAGGGCTACCAGGAGTGACCACATTCCATGTTATTTTCAAGTTATGGAATGCACTGATTTTTTTCTTCATTAAATCATTCTTCAATAAAGTTTTATGTGTGTTAGTGGTTTTCTTGTTGTTGTTGTTTTGAGGTATGCACAAGTTCTTCATGCTGAACCCACAGGAGGGCTTTTAATTGGCTTTCAAGAATTGGAATGATCTATCCTTAAGATACTGTAAATGCTGAGGAAATATGCTAATCACAGTGAAAGCAAGCCTTTGGGTTCCATTAGATTCAGGTGTGAATTCCTCATCCAACTGCCATGTTAAAGAGCATCACATTCCAAAGAAAGCACACACAGGGGGTGGCTAGGGGGTGAAGTAAATAGAGCACCAGCCCTGGAGTCAGGAGGACCTGAATTCAAATGTGGCCTCAGACAGTTAACAGAAAAACTAATCATGTGACCTTGGGCAAGTGATTTAACCCCAATTGCCCTCCAAAACAAAACAAAAAGCAAAAAAAAAAATATATTGCTTGAAAGTCCTCTTGGGGCGACTAGGTGTGCAGTGAATAGAGCACCATCCCTGAAGTCAGGAGGACCTGAGTTCAAATCTGGCCTCAGACACTTAACACACTTACTAGCCTTGTGACTTTGGGCAAGTTACTTAACCCCAATTGCTTTCCAATACAGCAACAAAACAAAACAAAACAAAAACAAAAAACAAACAAACAAAAAAAGTAAACACAGATCCTGCATACATGTTCTTAAGCAGTAATCACTACTTTCCAGAAATATTGGCCTGTACAAAATCACAGTACAATTTTCCTTTTAAAAATGAAATTGCATATTTTATCTAATCTTAAAGTATATATTCCATCATAAATATGCTAGCTTGATTCTAAATCTTCATAAATGAAAGAAAAAAATACTCTAACATATATTCAATTGAAAAGCTTTTTAAAAATGGGTCTATTATTCTCTAGGAATTATATATGGTGATATAAAAACAATTTAAAAATGATGTATGCTCTTAACATTCATTTTAACCTTATTTTGAGTTGAGCATTGCATTTTGTCATCAAATGTATGTGTGTATGTCTATGTATATATATGCATATATAGACATATGTATAGATGTTTTCACATATATAAATATATGTATATATATTATGTATAGATGTGTAGTTCTATTTTAGTAGTAACTAGTATTCTAGTAAAAACAAGTAAATCTATTTGGGATTAGTATACAGTTTTAAATGAAATGTGTGGCTGAGTAGAGAAGAAATATTATTGAAGGGCTCCTTTTATACTCAATCTATCAGTATCGGAAATGTGAGATAGAATTAGTTATCCTGTTTCCCCTGAGATTAAGGAGAAGTAGAAAGTTCACACAATCCTAGTCCCATGCATATTTTAGGCTATATCCTTAAAGTAAATACTATTTTAATAAACATAATAAATGTTAAATATTTAAATTAAAATATTAACATGTTATATGTACATTTAATATTGCTACTATTGTTATTTGTGGAGATTGTAAAAGAATGTAGTATTCATGTATCTGTTGATCTTTTATTTTATTTTTTGCTTTTTGGAGGGCAATTGGGGTTAAGTGACTTGCCCAAGGTCACATGGCTAGTTTTTGTGTTAACTGTCTGAGGCCAGATTTGAACTCAGGTCCTCCTGACTCCAGGCCTGGTGCTCTATTCACTGTGCCACCTAGCCACTCCAAACCCCATTTTCAATATGAATAATCAAAATATTCAGAAAGTTAATTAACTCATACAAAGTCACATATTTAAGAATATCTGTGATTCACAACTATATATACTTGATTTAGGAGGACGTCCCAAGAAGGTAACCTGGACTTTTCATGGTACAGATACTCTGGACAGAAGGACTTAGAAAAGTTTAATTTGTAGCCATCAGACTTGGGTTAGAATCTTCAATTTTCTTGTTTCTCAGTTCAATGAATGTAAATTCATTTCCATTTGTTCATCTACAAAATGAGCTAGATATAGAAAAAGGTTCAGAAAAAAGTGAAAACACAGGAATTTATGCAGAGTGAAGAAAGCAGAAGCAGGAGAGGCATACATAACAGAGGAAGAGAAGGAGACAGAGAGAGAGAGGAGACAGAGAAAGAATAGAGGGAGAAAGAGGAGAGAACTGAGAGATAGGAGAGAAAGGGAAGGAAGGGGAGGTTCAGATTAATTTTGGAGACTAATCCTAATACCAGAAAACAGATGATGGTACACAGAACTCTCTTTAAATTTATAAATGGTCAAAGGATATGAACAGACAGTTTTCATATATAGTACTCAAAGCTCTCTATATATTCATGTAAAAAGTGATCTAAATCACTGTTGACTTGAGAAATACAAATTAAAACAACTCTGAGGTACCATCTCACATCTATTTGAGATGCTAATATAACAGAAAAGAAAAAAAAAAGATAAATGATAGAGGGGATGTAAGAAAGTTGAGACATTAAAAACCATGCACACCCTTTGACTCAGTAATATCACTACTATGTACCCCAAAGAGACTTTTAAAAAAGGAAAAGGGATGATATTTACTAAACTATTTATAGCAGCTCTTTTTCTTGTGTCAAAGAATTGGATGTCCATCAATTGGAGAATGGCTAAATGAGTTGTAGATTATGATTGTGATGGACTATTATTATGCTATAAGAAATTACCAGTAGGATGCTCTCAGAAAAACCTGGAAAGACATACATGAACTGATGCAATGTGAAATGAGCAAAAGCAGGGGAACATAGTATGCAGCAAAAGAACATTGTAAGATCATTAAATATAAATAATTTAGGTATTCTCAGCAATACATTATACAAGACAATTCTGATAAACTTAAAAATGAGAAATGCTATAAAACTTCTGAGAAAGGACTGAGTGTGAATGCAGATCAAAGCATTCCTTATAATGTGTGTATAGATATAGATGTAGATATAGATATAGACATAGACATAAATGATATAGATGGATATAGATATAGACATAGACATAGACATAAATGATATAGATGGATATAGATATAGACATAGACATAAATGATATAGACATAGACATAAATGATATAGATGGATATAGATATAGATATAAATGTATTTATTTCTTTTGGTTTAACTTTTGGTCTCTTTTCTTTTACAACAAGATTAATATAGAATTATGTTTTGCCCAACTACATATGTATAATCTACATAAAATTTCTTTCCTTCTCAATGAGGTTGGAGCATAGGGAGAAAGAAAATTTGAAACTCAAAATTTAAAACAAAATAATGTCAGAATTGTTTTAAAATTTAATTAGGGAAAAATAAAATACTGAATAAATATATTAAAAATAAACATGTACTCAAACTTTAAGTTCTCTTGTAAGTGGAAAAGAAGGCTAAAAGTAAATGCCTCTTCTTTCACCTTTTTCTTTTAAAATCAAATAAAACAAGTAAAGCTTTCTGCAGACCTAAAATCACTTTATAACCACTAAGTGTTATTATGCTGATTATTTTTGTTTTTGAGAGACAGTGTTGTGTGGCAGTTAGAGAACCCAACTTTGTAGCAGATTACTTTGGTTCCAAGTCAAGTGTTGGGCACATACAGCTGTATGACCCTGAACATGTCACAGTCTCTTAGTGCTTCAAGTTAATAGTTTAAGAGAAGTGTTTTTAGCCTTTCTGCATCATGGACCCCCTTCTATCTCTAGTGAATTTTATGAGTCCTTCTTAGAATGATGCTTTTAAAAGCATAAAATTTTAAAAATAGCACTAAAGGGGAAAATGATTATATCAAAATATTTCCCCATCCAACTTTATGCTCTCCTAGAAACAAATCCATGTTCTCTGTGGGGATCTGTTGACTCCAGACTAAGAAAGCCTCCTCTAATTCTACAAATTACAGAGAAAGCAGTTACTTACATTAGTATAGTAGATTTCCTTCTCATATAATCCTTTATGCCAAAGAAATCACAAGTCCATTTCCTAGTCTGTATATTATTATTGGGGTTGACTCTGTCCAGATTATGTGGGAATCACATCCTCTTATGTCTTTGAGATTCAAAAATTCTATAATTTTATGATTCTCTGAAATATCTGCCTGGTATTGGTTGTTTCAGTCCTGTTCCATTCAGTACATAGTCACAATGTTATTGTTTCAAAGCCATAGGAAATACACACACATATATATATATATATATATATATATATATATATACATATATATATATGCAGTCATTAAATATCTACAACTGAGATTGGGGCATAACACTGCCCTATTGAAAGTTAATGCCTTCCAACTGTGAATGACAATAGCTCTAACATTGGCCTTGGTACAGTGAGAAGGGATTTTTCATGTTCTGTCATGAATTGCCTGGGTGTGTCTATGGTCCTTATCCAGCAGACTTTGTGCTTAAGCAGAGGTGAACTGGCAGTTTGATGACCTATTTCTCTTGTCTCATAAGACCTCATAGTACCGGGGTCTATAATATCAGGAGGTAGGTGCTACAAATAAGAGGAAATCTCTATATACTAATTGAAGGAGCATATTAACTGTTCAAATTTAGTCTTTATTCATATTTTATGGCCTTTCCAAAGTCAAAAGTATAATATTCACCCACAGCTGTTTAAAGGGTGAATTGCTATGGTGAAACATAGAGAGAGCTCCAAAAAACATCACCTCTTTTCCATATCCTTTGCTTTATAAATCTCAAATATTCTATAGATTACAATTTTGCTCCACAGTATAAGAGAATTTCTGGTTAGAAGTCACCAAAATAAGAAGGCTAATAGGAAAATCTCCCTCCCACTTTTTATGAATATTGAGCTAAAATTAAACTTTCTGCAGCTTCTATCTATTGCTTCTATTTCTGCCCTCTTTGTCCATATAAAACTTATGCAATATTTCTCCTAAATGAAGGGTTCCCAAATATTTAAAGGCATTTGATTTAGCATGGCATCTATACAATATCTATAGACTTTGACCAATCCCTGTCCTCTGTGATCTGTTATTTTTCACCCACCTATTGTGCTTCTTAAAATTATTTTCCTTTTCAACAAATGCATGCATGGAGTAGTGCATGCATGTACATGAGTGTGTTTTGGTGTATTAATCAGTATTGGCTCTATGCATTTCTTTTTTTTAATGTCAGCCTCTCGACTTATTTTGTACTTAAAGATCACTAAAGATATGTTATTCATTCACAAATGTCTCACCCTAAACTTCCACAATTGATTTTTTGAACCCAAGCATATGACTTTACATTTATCTTCATTACATTTCATTTCATTTTATCTGGCTTAAGGTTTATATAGTAGCACTACTTTATATCCTTGCTATGTAATCTCGACTCTGCTACTCCTTTATGTCATCTATAAGTTAAAATATCAAGAAAACACAAAAGTCTGCAAAATCCCATGAGAACAGATGTGAGACCTTGCTCAATTTTATGTAGGAGAGTACTATGATGCCAAAAAATATTTGAAATTTTCTGAGGTTTAATATTCAAATAATAGCTAAATGCCCTAGCCAAGGGCACATGAGAATTCTTATATTTACCTATCCTTTGGAAAATCACGTAATATGATTTTGGTTTTTTCTACTATTTTACTATTGGCTGTTATCACCACTATAAAATTGTCTTTCATTTCAGATTCATGATCTATGAACTTAAGTAGATTTTTCAAAAAATGCTTAAAACTCTAATATGAGACATCCCACTCTTTGACCAGGATAAAAAGAACGATATAGGTACCAATCTATATATGTATATGTGCATATATAAACAATACACATACATAAGTGTTTGTAAGAAATTATACCTATATTACAGAAATCATCAGAACTAGAGTTACGAGTAACTATATGCTTTATCTTATCTAATCAACTTTATTTTTCACATGGAAAACTGAGGCATAGAAAGAGGAAATATTATCCCCATGCTCATTCTGGTGGATTATATGAAAACTCAGATTTAGATTCACCTTATTTGAATATAGATTCTATATATATTTGTGAGGTAATAATGGAACATTATAAGTCAACTTATGCCCCTGCCCTGCCCCCCTACGACTTTATAATTTTTTTAATGAATTTTGGGTTGGTGACTCACCTATAAGAACATGATTTAAGTGTAATCTTAGCCACATAAGTGCTAGCCATTTCTGGTCAGTGAGTTACTTTTAGGAGATTTATAAATTTATTGGGAGAAAAATAGTGAGTTTTCCACCTGCATGATAGTAAAGTCACCCCACTAATTAATCAAGTTGGAACATATATTCTAAAAAATAGAAATAAGGAAAAGTATACCAGTATTTCATTGTCTGGTGTGATGTCCTTTGTTTTTCAATTTTGGGCAAGTTTATTGTGTGGGAAGAGCCTGATAGCTCAGATTTGGACCTTTTTTATTTAATTCACTATTATTTTTAAGCACAACACAAGGAATGAAGCCATTTGAATGAAATTGGTTGTGCCTAATGTGCTCCATCTTTACAATAAAAATGCCATTCTGTTCACTTAATATACCCAGTCTGTCACTGCATGATGCTCTTTCTATGTGAAATATTTTGCTTTATACTTTCCATTATTTTCTCAATAGTCATTTAACTATTTATATTTCCTATAATGGAATAAATACTTTAGTGGAATGAGTGATAGATCATCCTGGAGTCCAAAGGCCTGGGAACAAATTATAATTCCAACAATTGTTTAAGTAGGGTCTGAGACACCCTAGAAAAGTCACTGTATGTGTTTGGTCTGGTTTGCTTATACAGAAAATGGAAATAGTAACATTGGCCCTAGAGATTAAGTCTTCCATAGTGAATTATTCAGCCTCAAGGAAAGGGTGAACTGAGTTCAATCTCTATCTGCTATATTCTACCTATGTAACTCTGGGAAAGGCATTTCATATCTCAGTGCACAAGGCAACACTGTGAGATTGTAAATATAACACACACACACACACACACACACACACCTACACAAACACACACACAGTATGCATTGATAGGGGAAGTGTCCTCACTGTGTGATAGGTGGATTTTAAAGAAACCATCCTAATGGACTTTGAGCTCTGACATGCTGGAAAGGCTTTCAGTAAGACTCTGGTAATCATTTTTTCCAGAGATTACACTAGAAAACTGTGAAGAAGCATGTTATCAATAAGCTGGTACCACCATTTATTCTTTAATTTAGTTAATCATTTACACATTTACTTTTGTTATGACAGCTTATGAAATAAAAATAAGAATCATCAAGATAATAAAATTTGTTTTTTTTTTAATTGTAGGAAGACAAATGGTGCTTGATTTTGACCAATATCATCCCATAAGCAAAAAAGGGTTTTGTAGGATAAAATAAGGTTAAAGAAAGCTTGACAAGACTCCAATACAGCAACATCTTTCCAAGGGCATGCAAGGATGAAAACATAATGAGGACTAAAATAGAAAGAAAAATATAAACCCCTGACTCTCAGTCTCCTGAAGTTCCCTCGTTCTGCAGAGATGTTGGCAAAGTGATGGAATAGGGGGAAGAAGGTGACAGTTGTAACAGATTTTACATCTTAAACAAACTTCCAATGTTAGTACTAAAAATATAAGATACTTGTCCAGTGGCCAACACCAAAATGACATGATAACGGAGGAACAGAGTCATAATAATCTTGACAGTCTTGCCATTAACAATACTAGAAAAGAAAAAAAAAGTGCTTTTAAATGGAAGGGTAGATCTCAGGTACTCCAAGAGGTAATGGATAGATGGATAGACAGATAGAAAGAGAGATAGATAGACAGACAGATAGATAGATGGGAATTGGAGAAGTGTCTTTTATTCTATGTCCAGAAGCAATAAACATTATTTACTGAGCTATTTTATCATTATGTACTGCAGTTCTAATGATAAATGTTTGCAGAAAGGCCACTATGTAAATAATTATAGTTTGTGTACCAATATCAGCTGCTGAGGACAAAGTGACAAAGTAATTGCCAAAAGAACTGGATAACACCCTTTGAATTAAACCAACTTACTCTTCTATTTAGTGAGTTAAATGCAGTAAGGGGAAAGGAGAAGATTAGGGGGTAAATATAGAGAAACATCATTCAGGATGAATAGACAAAATATGGCAAATACTTGGAGATCACCCAGAAACCACATAGTTCATCAACATTTTTTTTCTTTTTAATACGAGTAAAATGACATCATAAAGACAGAAATAAGACATTTTCGGAATCATGGAATGGGAGGATGATGCTTTTATTTTCTATTCTTGTAAGTTCAAACCACTGCCTATTGTCTTCACTAGGGTAGCATAAGAACAAGTACAATGAAGAAAATATATCAATGAGAAGCAGATCTGGCATGGAATTGAAAGTAAATATTACTGAACTATTTAAATAACAAATTGAAATAGAAAAATATGGGAAATGGAGAACAGAAATGACATTGACAATGACTATAATGATTTTTATCTAGATATCAAACAAATATACATGAATGTGCATAGTAAGGAGAACAAAAGATCTCCCAAAGCACTTTAAGCTACAAGCACCTTACTTGTTGAACTAAGAGAGAATGCTGCCAGATATAAGCAAGCTTGTTGGTAAAATTGTAAGAAGGTCGATGGATATTTTTTAGAAGTATTATCCAGCAAAAAGGTCAAATAGTGGAGGATAAAATTAGATTAAAGAAAGCTTGACAAGATTTTTAATTTAGAAAAGTCATTCCAAGGATATTCTAGCATGAAAATAGAATATGCACTAAAAATACAAAGAAAATGTAAATGATTTATGATAACACATTTAAAAAATATCCCATCATACATTGTCAAATTACAACTCTTGAATGAAACATTAATAATATCAACATATGTTTATAGAGAAGATTTTTTAAGTATTAAACAGAAAATAGAAATGGGAAAGCAGTGTATATGGAGGAGGTACATAGTAGATATGATAGAATTATGAAGGCGCTGAGGGACTGATATGTAATCTGAAAGAAGGGAAGGTGGCAAAGAAATGGAAAAATATCACCAATCTCATTAATTTTGAAAATATAAAGGCACTACTGAGAGTATACATGAACAATTACCAACATATATATATATATATATATATATATATATATGTTCTTATTCTATAAAAAGTATTTGAGTCAACTAGCAATTAAGCAGAGTACACTGAATGAGGTTATTAGTAGGGAACAATATAGCTTCCACAAGAGATATTCATGAATATTTACACCCTTACTGTTTCAATGTTAATTGAATCTAGTAGAGAATATAAGATACCATTGTAGTTATTATATCTTTATTACAAAAAGCCTGTGATTTGATAACACATCATCTCTTTTACAACAAAATGTCTTCCATATAAATATTGAAATCATTTGACTCCTCAGAAGATAATAATAGCAGAAACTCTCCTGTTCAATGGTCCTCTAATAATAAACATTCATTGAGGCCTAAAATAAGATGATGTATGCTCATAGGAGTAATTCTTTTCCTCTTCTCCATCATGATCACGATTAGCATAATCAATCCTTATTGAGCATTTAATATGTGTTAGGCACTGTGTGAAGTTCTGGGGATACAATGACAGGCAAAAACATAAGACTTGCTCCTTTCCTTTAAGGAACTAACATTCTATCTCAAGGAGACCACATGTAAGCAATTATTTATGTACAAGATAAATACAATGTAAATGGGACATAATCTTAGAGGGAAGGTACTAGCCAGGATGCTGAGGAGTACCAGGAAAAAATAAAAACAGCTCTTGAAATTTGAACTGAATCATAAAGGAAATTATGGAATGAAAGATGTCAAGACAACGTGGGAGAGAATTTTAGGTTTGAGAAACAGCCAGTGAAAAGCCATGGATTTGTAAAAGGGTATTTTGTATAAGATAAACAGCAAGAAAGCTAGTCTTACTGAATCACAGAATAAACAGAAGGAAGAAAAAAGAGGATTGTAAATGAATGAAGGCATGAGGTTCTAAATAACTGATTATGAAGAAAGTAGCCATTGACAAACACATTGTCTGATTTGATTAACATATTCTCCCCAAAGTAGTTCCTGTCGCCTGAGAGGGGACAGCATAAGGTGGATGAATCCTGCCTACCTGTCAAGACCCTTTTACTCTATACATAGTCTTTGTTTAATACTGGGTTATAAGTTATGAATAGTACAAATAAAATGGAAAACCTCTAGTACACAGACTTGGGGAAGGAAATGGCAAGGCAACACAGTATCTCTGTCAAGAAAATAAAAAATGGGGTCATGGAGAGATGAACATTACTGAAAAACAACTTAAAAACAACAATATCCTACAGCCTAGTATAGACTAGGACATAAAGGAATAAGCAATGAATTTTTCTTTTGAAAAATTATTTATTTTTAGTTTACAACATTCAGTTCTGCAAGCTTTTGTTTTAAATATTCTCCCTTTCCATGACCTCACCTTTCCCCAATATGGCTTGCAATCTGATATAGGCTCTACATATACATTCATGTTAAACATATTTTCACATTAGTCATGTTGTAAAGAATTATAACCAATGAAACAAACCACAAGAAAGAACAAACAAAACAAAAAAGAAAGAGCGCAAATTGTTTGCTTTGATCAACATTTAGATTCTATAATTCTTTTCCTGGATATGGATAGCATTTCCATAATGAACCTTTTGGAATTGTCTTATAACCTTGCATTGCTGAGAAGAGCCAAGTCTATCAAAGTTAGTTATTACACAAAGTGGCTGTAACTGTTTTCAATGTTCTCCTGGTTCTGTTCACTCACTCAGTTTCAGTTCATATAAGTCTTTCCAGGTTTTTTCTGAAGTCCCCCTGCTCATCATTTCTTATGGTACAATAGCATGCCATTATATTCATATACCACAAATTGTTCAGCCATTCCCCAAATAATGAGCCTTCCCACAATTTCTATTTCTTGGCCACCACAAAAAGAGTGGCCATAAATATTTTTGTACATCTAGGCCCTTTCCCCATTTTTATTATCTCTTTGAGATACAGACCTAGAAGTGGGCCAAAGGGTAGGCATATTTTATAGCCCTTTGGGCATAATGCCAAATGGCTCTCCAAAATGGTTGGAACAGTTCACAACTCCACCAAAGATATAAGCAATGAACTTTAATTGAGCTGGATTTGAATCCTGGCTCAGTAATTTACTAGTAATATGACCATGGACACATTGCTTAAACCCACTGGGGCTCAGCTTTTTGTTCTAAAAAAACAAAACTTGCATTATCCATCTTACAGGTTTAATATGATAAAATCACTTTGATTAAATGGAAAATAGTATAATAATGTGACCTAGTAATTAAAAGAAGTTTATAGTCCTATCGACAACTCAATATTTACAACACCCAAACATTCTGATTATAAGTAAGCTTTGTCAAAGTCAAATTCTGCATGTGCTAAATACCATTAGACCTATAGCAGGAAAAATGTCAATTCAATAGAGAGGATTTTTTAAATAAGGGGGCATTTGAACTAGGTTTTTGAGATGTTAGAATTTGGAAAGGCAGATAACTAGGGTGATGTATTTTGATTAGAGTAAATGAGAGGAGGATAAACAGCATGAATAATGGAATACAGGTGGGAATAACAACAGTGGATACAGTGGACCATAACTCTGTTTTATGTAATAAAACAGTAATTTGTATAAAAACACACCTTAGTGCATGCAAATATCAACTTAAATGTTTCAGAGACATTCATGCACAGCTTTATCATACTCAGAGAACAGTTCATTATATCCTAATGTATGGGGAATATAGTATGATATTTATTATAGTAAAGTCCCAGAGCCATAAAACTCAAGAGGAGTGATAAGACTTATTCCAATCCATCTATATTAAGAGACTATCAGCATTCCCTCTTTATTAGTTTAGGAATAAATTATCTTAGTACTTAGCAGGAACAATCAATTAACTGCTGACATATGTCTATAATCCCCGAACTATTAGAGGAGGTTGATTCTGGTGGATCACTTGAGCTTGGGAATTCTGAGCTTCATTAAGTCTAAAGCCAAGTATTTATTTTTCACTAAGACTATCCCCAAAAAGATGACAACCTGGAAATAGGGAACTACCAGACTACCTAAATAGGGATAGACTATCCCAGGCTAGGAGAGAGAGCAGGTTAATATATTATCTAAGCCTATCTATAAGTAACTGATTATTTTCCAGTTATTTAGATCTGACTTTATTTTTGTGAAAAATGTTTTGCAATTGGGTTCATATAGTTTGAGTTTGTTTTGCGAGGCAGACCTCCAAATATTTTATAATGTCTCTAGTAAATTTAAATGGAATTTCTATTTCTATCTCTTGCTGTTGGGCTTTCTTAGTAATATGTAGAAATACAGATAATTTCTGTGCATTTATTGTATAACCTGCAACTTTGCTAAAGTTTTTTTTTTTATTTCAGGTAGCTTTTTACTTGATTCAAGTAGTGCTTTTCTTTTTTTTCTTTTTCCAAGTGCTTTATTAACTTCTGGTTTACATCATTCATTTCTGCCAGATTTTGAGTTACACTTTTTTCCCCATTTCTCCCCTTCCCACCACCCCAGAATATCCCACCCACAGGATATCCCCTCATCCAATCTGCTCTGTCCCATATCTCCTCCCATACCCCCTTCGACTTTTCCATTAGGGCAAGGTGAACCTCCCCCAGGGGAAGAAGCTGATGAGTTCCCAAATAGTGGTCCCAAAGTCCATAGGGCACTAACCTCTCACTTTGTCCTACGCATCTATGTGTTGGTAATTCTGGAAAAACCACAGCTTCTGGTGTTCTGGGGTCTCTCCAGTTTGTTGCTGGTCTGGTCGCCCTGGGGCTAAAACCTTTGACTCATGTGGTCCTGGGCTTGGCTCCCAGAGTGCTTGGCTGGCTGCTCCCTGACAGGCTGCTGGCCTATCCTCAGCAGGTTAGCTTCTCTGTGTCATTCTGTGGATTCTGGAGCTCCAGAGGTTGTTCAGAGTCCCCCTTTTACAAAATTTTGAAGTGGTGTGGGCTGGAGAGCCGTGGAAGTGCTGTTTCTACTCCAGTAGTGGTTTTTTTTTTTTATTTACTTGATTAATTTAAGGTAGGTTTTTTTTACTTTATTCTTTCAAGTATTTATTTTTTTTACTTGATTCAAGACTGCTTTAATAAGACTTTATTTCTGGCAGAACTAACCAAACTGAAAAGGCATTTAATATAGACCCCATAAGGGTCTATATGTTTATAGTTTTGGTGCCAATTTTATTTTTAAGCTTTTCAAAAACAATCAGAAGATGGAAAATCTTTTGGCCTTAGTATTCTACACAATACAATTCCCTATCCCATCCCAATGGACCCTTGATCCAGTGACAATGGACAATTTCTTGTTCCTCAAACAAGACACTCCATCTTCTGCATTTGGGCATTTTATATGGCTGTCACCCATGCTAAAAATGATTTCTCTCTCTTCTCCTCTCCACCTCTTGGTTTCCCTGAATTTTTTCAAGTCCCAATTAAAATCCCACCTTATACATGAAGGGTTTTCTAATCCCTTTTATTCATAATGTTTCCTCTTTATTGATTATTTCTTATTTGTCCTATAAATTTCTTGCTCTACATTTTTGTTTGGTTGTTGTATCTCCCATTAGATTGTAAGCTCTCTGTGTGTAGGGAGTGTCTTATCCCTTTCTTTCACCTCCAGAATTTAGCATAGTACTTGACACATAATAGACAATGCACACTGTTGATTGACTAGCTCAGGAATATGTGATCACCCAAGGTGTGGAGGAATTGAGCTCTGTGTCAAAAAATGAGGACTGATCTCAAAGAAACTACATATCTCCAAATTGTCTACTAAGTAGTACAGAGGAAAGCATGTTAGACTTGGAGTACAGAAAACATGAGTTCAAATTCTCTCTGATATAATTAATAAGTGTATGACTGTAGTGAAAACATTTAACCTCTATCAGCATCAATTTTCTCATATGTAAAGTGTGGAAAAATAATACTTACTTTACAGAACTGTTGTAGGGATAAAATATGATCATATTTGTAAAGTGTTTTATAAATATCAATATACAACAAAATATTAGCTATCATTTTAAAATATTGAAGTAGGAGAAATTAATATTTAGTACTCATAAATAATATTATTATTAGTAGAACAGAATACAGGAGGTGGATTTACAACTTTGGTTGACTGCTTATAATTTTTTGAACTATTCTCAGATTACTTCAATGGATATTTAATAGTAGAAAAGAACAGCATCTTGTGATTTTGCTTTTTTCATTTGATTGGCCTTCATAAGTGTCAAAGTAGAAATGACTCTTCAGGCACAGTGGGGTAACCCTGCAATACTCTTTGGGAAATTAAAATGTTCATTGTTTAGAACAAATACTTCTATTTTGAGAGATCCAAGAAAAAGTTTTTACCAGATTTTATTATATTCATTACAATGTTGCATAATTGCTGCCATAAAAGTCATCTAATTTGTATTACCATGCCAACAAGAATCTATTGCTTTGAAAATTAGGTCAGATTTGATGGTTTAAGTATTTGCTTTTACCTGCAAAGGACACATCTCAAATTTCCATTTTTAACAAAAAGGATTGAACATCACATTTTCACACAGTTTATACTCTTGCCTTTGTTAGGAATGGAATACCACTCCTTTGGCATATTGTTGTTGTTGTTGTTACTATTATTGCTATTAATTACTCTTACTGTAATTATTTTGGGTGATGGTGTTGATATTAGTATTGTTACTACTGCTATTACTACTACTACTGCTGCTGCTGCTGCTGCTGCTGCTGCTGCTGCTACTGATAGTAATAAATTTTATATCTCCAGGGAATTGCTTAATTGAATTTTGACATCTCTGCAGTAAAGTCTAAGTTCCATGCTCTATTCCTCAATAGCTCCTAGCTCTACATAAATTTTCTGAGAAAAGTATTGCTGATTGGCTAGTTTTCTTCCAAGTGATCCCTCCATATTTTTCCAAAGGTTATCTGAGTTATTCTGGGTAGAAAAAATGACAGCCACTTCCACTTTGCCTCATTGTTTCATATCCTAGAGCATTTCTAATCTTTTCTTTTCTTACTTTGATATGATACAAAGAGCCAGAAATAGAAAATACAAATGCATTTGAAAGCCAGAATTGAATTCAATGAGAATAAGAGATATTCCAATGACAATGTGAAAGAAAAGAATTCTTTGCCTTCATTTTGGCCAGATTTGCCATTGCCACATTTTTATTCATGGATTTCTGCTTTCTGTTTGGTGGGAGATCTTTGGATACTGTTTCTTGATTAAGAGACAACTTTTTGAGCTAAGTGATTTACAAGTCTTCTTGTAAATCTTGTTTCTTTACAATTTTTTTGTTTTTGTTTCTTGACAATTGTGTAGAAGGCATGAATCAAAAAGTGAGGGCATACTTACAAATTAAATAATTGATCTGCAACAAAACAAAATAAGCAAACATACTCCCCGTCAATTACATTGTTTTCAGGTAGGGTTTCAGTTGAATAATTTACTAAAGGAAACAGTAGTAATGCTAATGTTGATATGTTTACTTTTGGGGAAGTTATCAATCTGGTCAAAGGTGAATAAAAGAGATTCCTTTTTTCTTCATTTAATCCACCATATACTGATCACCACGGCCTTTCCCAATGGCATTCACAAAAAAACATAACCTCTGTCAATTTAGTCTTTGGCTCCATATACCTTGATGAACAAATTGCATTCCTAATTTTGATCAATTTATCCACGTAAAGAATACCAGAAAAAAGGCAAGATTAATACTTCTTCTTCTTCTTGTCTTTCCAATTCTTCTTCTTCTTCTTCTTGTCTTTTCAATTCTTCTTCTTGTCTTTCCAATTCTTCTTCTTCTTCTTCTTCTTCTTCTTCTTCTTCTTCTTCTTCTTCTTCTTCTTCTTCTTCTTCTTTTTCTTCTTCTTCTTCTTCTTCTTCTTCTTCTTTTTCTTCTTCTT
Organism: Gymnobelideus leadbeateri; assembly: GCA_011680675.1. NCBI lineage: Eukaryota > Metazoa > Chordata > Mammalia > Diprotodontia > Petauridae > Gymnobelideus > Gymnobelideus leadbeateri. Next base: position 602,049 of record WOXC01005690.1, on the reverse strand, counting down.
CTTCTTCTTCTTCTTCTTCTTCCTCTTCTTCTTCCTCTTCTTCTTCTTCTTCTTCTTCTTCTTCTTCTTCTTCTTCTTCTTCTTCTTCTTCTTCTTCTTCTTCTTCTCCTCCTCCTCCTCCTCCTCCCTCTCCTTTTCCTTCTCCTTTTCCTCCTTCTTCTATCTCCTTCCTCTTCTTTCTTCTTTGTTAACTAATAAATGGCAGGTCTCAGTGCTGCAGACTTCCACATATATGATCATGTCAATAATGCCTCTCATTTCTACAGCAGTTGATGGTCTATAAAGGGCATTTGGTTTATTTACATTGCTCTGCAAATAAATATTTAGTCCAAACACACAGTCAATATCAATATTTCCATAATAGTATGGTTAATTTAAATTCTGATATCTATAAGTAGTCACTATCTTGATATAGATTATAACCCATCCTGTGTGACTTGTCCATGGTGACCAATCACTGATAAAATCAAGAGATGAACTACCCCTTTTGCTTACCTCTGAAAGCATTGAAATCTTGCTCCATGGAATATGTAACAATAACATTGGGAGTATTCAGTCCAGAAAACAATCTATTTTCTTATTATTTATCCACTGATATATCTATCATCTACATAAATATAGGTATACATGAACTCATATCTATATACACATACATATTTGTATGTGTATATGGATATATGTGTACACTATTTGTTGTTCAATCATTCAATAGTTTTCAACTCTACATGACCCCATGGACTTTTGTCCAGGGGAATTTCTTGGCAAAGATACTGGTGTAGCTTTCTATTTCCTTCTCCAGTGTATCCCCATTTTACAGATGAGAAAAGGGATTAAATGAATTGCCCAGAGTCAGACAACTAGTAAGTATCTGAGGAGAGAATTGAATTTGGATATTCCTGACTCTGGCCCCTATGCTCCATTCGTTGCACCATCTTAGCTACCCCAGAGTCATGAAGACTTAAAATTAAATCTGGCTTCAGTCACTATCTGTATGATTGTGGGCAAGTCACTTAACCTCTTCTAGTCTTCATTTTCCTCATCTGTAAAGTGGAGATAATAATAAAACCTGTCGGTGTTGGTGCCATGATGAAATGAGAAAGATTTTGCAAAGTGCTTTGAAAACCATAAAATGCTATTCAAATTCTACTATTACCTTCATCATCATTAACATTTTACCATCATCCTTATATTTATAAAGATACATATAGATATGTACATAAATAATGCATATTTCTATATCTATATACAATATATTCATACCTTATCTGTCTCTGTATCTTACATATCTATTATCGATTGATATATAATTTCCTTGTATTGGCCAGGAGTGTCCTCACTGAGCATTCCTTACAATGATAAAATTACATGTTCAACTCACATTCACATATACCCATTATATAAATTCATTTGCACAAAATTTTATAAGAATTTAAAGAAAAGAAGTAAAGTAATTAAGAACAAACTTGAATATTATGGTTTCTGTTAGTTTTCCTGAAAGAAAGAAAGAAAGAAGGAAAGAAAGAAAGAAAGAAAGAAAGAAAGAAAGAAAGAAAGAGAAAGAAAGAGAGGAAAAAGAAAGTGAGAAAGAAAAAGGAAAAAAGAAGGGAGGGAGAGAGGAAGGAAGCAAGGAGGGAAGGGTCATTAAAGCATTGTGTGTGTGTGATTGTGTGTGTATGCGTTTGTGTGTGTGCATATATAGGAGAAAGTAGAAGAAAGTTAAAAAAGAAAGCAATGACAGCTTTGAAAGTGATATATGTATATCTATAGATATAGATATATGTATATGTAAATGTATTTCTGTGTATATATTTCTGTGTGTATATGTATACATATGTATATATGCATGTGTATGTACATGTGAATGTATATATGCATGTATATAATTTATTACATATTTTAAAGTAAATGAGTTGTACACAGAAGATATTTCCTAACTATTTTTTTCTTTATTCTACTTTGTACAAGGAATATTTTTTGTTAAAGTCACTACAAAGAAAAATATAAAGGAAATTAGGAGATTAAAGTGTACTATCTTGAATGTCTCTTAATAATTGCTCACATAATCCCAATGCTCAAATATCTTCCAAAGCCTCAGTAAAATTAGGAGGATGGATTGAATACCTCAAGGGTCCTTTCTGTCTCTAAGTTCTCTTATCCTTAGGGGGTAAGGGCAGGCAAATTAATAACACCTTTCTCCCTATTGTCTATTCTATGGAGTGGGTGTAGACAAAACATGCTGGCTGTGAGAAATAACTAATGAACAAGACTTCTAATGTCTTCACAAATTAGAAATGCTGTGAATCCTTCTGACAAGAACTATACATAATCATAACCATAGATCAGCAATAAAGTCATTTAAAAGGCAAATATTAATATGTCTCTTCCCAAATGGATATATCAGTTAGAATTTCATCAGTATTTTAGTAGCCACATTAATCTTGCTTTAAATCCACACATTTGTCCTTCTCAGTCTGAGGTCCAAATGCAGTAATACTCAACCTTTCTAGACTAAGGAGCATGTTACAATCTTAAAAATTACTGAAAACCCCAAATAGCTTTTGTTTATGTGGAGTATTTCTACAGATGCTTACCATATCAAAAATTAAAATGTTTTAGTATTATTATGAAAATATCTTTGACTTTATAGATACCCTGAAAATGAATCATGCAACCCCAGGCATCTTACAAACAATATTTTGAAAATCACTACCCTCAACCTATAGAATAATTCTACAAATCCCTGATGCTGCCCATAAATGGTAATTGAGGATAGAAACTACCAGTTTCCTGTGACTATTCCCTTCAAGGATCAGCAGTTCTGAGCAGAGTTTTCATTTGTCATGTCCTTAGACCCCTACAGGAATATTATCCTAGAATGAATGATAAATATTTTTTTAAGGAAAGAAGAGACTCCTGATTAGGTAGAGCTGCTTACCTATAGACTCATGCTTCTAGCAGTATTGTGTAATTGACAGTCCTGCCTCATAGGATGAAGAATTAAGACCATTGTGGACTAGCTAAAACCTTATAAGAACATCTTCTTGCCTCCTCCTCATCATCATATTTATATAGATTGTTGGTTGGTTTTTGTTGTTCATTCTTGAAAAGGACCAAAATTATATGTCAGGGTAATTTATACAGAGACATATACATGTATGCTGAAGTAATGCCTATTTTTTTATTGTTGTTGTTCTGCCATGTGTGACTCTTAGTGGTAGTCTGGACCATAGAACACAAATACTGTCCTTGAGTTTTCTTGGCAAACATGCTGGATCCATTTGCCATTTCCTTCTCCAGTGGATTAAGACGAACAAAACCTAAGTGACTTGCCCAGGGTGTAAGTTAGTAAATGTCTGAGGCCAGATTTGAACTTAGGTCTTCCTGACCACAAGCCTTCAGTCATCTGATTGCCTCATATATTTCTGGCGTATATGGGGTGTTCCAGAAGGACTAGCACTTCTGGTATAAGGGTTTGCCAAGTCCTTTTTAGGGCTACTCATCCAACTTTGGTGTCTACCTTTGACCTAGCTCTCACCTGTGGATCCAAGAAGCTGTAGCATAAGCAGCAGTCATAGCCTGGTAAACTTCCTTAGCAGATGTGTTAAACTATGGTGAGGGATATAGACATACATCAAATTTTTGGTGAGTTAGGGGATATTGACCCCAAACATGTGAAGATTTCCCCTGGTGAAATGAATAGATGAGAACAGTTTGTTCCAATGGCCATGAAGGTAGCTGAAGCAGGCACCTTTCAGTACTTAGAGCTTGGTCAAATATCTAGGATACCAAGGTAATCCTTTGATCTTGGGCCATTGCCAGTCAGCTCAACTGTTGTCTTACTACTGGATTTCAATGCATCTGGAAGAGTGTAAAGCTAATGACTGTAAAATTCTGCCTTACTTAAATCCAATCCATGCATGAGTTGAGACATCATCTGTGATATCATTGCTACTCCTCATAAATAAAGGACAACAACAAAAATGTCAATATAGGTATATCTTTGTCTATATGTGATATCCTGATCTTGTGGTCTCAGCACCTAGAAGATATGTATTTAACCTGTGTTTCTGTAGTGGCAACCACACCAGCACACTGTAGAAACAAGCACCCTGGCATACCCAGGATGACTGCTAGCACAGGTTTCTCGATATTATTTTCTAAAGGAAAAAAACTCAAAAGAGGTTAACAATCTTACTTTTATCAAACATATACGTCAGTTACTTAGTTTAGAGGAATAAGTCAGCACCCTGTACTTCAGAAAATACAAACAGAAATTACAAGCAGACAAAAAATATAGACAGAAAAAATAACACAATTCAACAGACAGGATTTCTAAGCAGTCTGACCATCACATACCTACATAGTTAGTTATCAGAGAGAGAAGCATCAACATCTCGGTTTTCAAGGCCAGGGTCTCATCTGGCCAAATCACACAATTCTTCCCATAAGTGAACCCCAAAGCAAAACCTCACTTCAGAGGTATATATAGCCTTCTCCAGAGCTGAAGAACATTACAACCCTCATGACCCACTGCCTAATTGCAAAGTAACAAGGTGTGGACCTTCCTGAAAAACAAGCTTCCCCTATGCAAGCTTCTCTTGTAGGCCCTCCTCCACCCTTCAGCAAACTCCTCCTACCACAGGATCTATGTGAACACTTTCTTCCTCTTAGGGGCAGAGTATATTTTCAAATCAAAGAAGGTCCTCAAATTCACTTAGGTTTATTAAGAGGTAGGAAAGTCCTCATTAACATTATATACACTCAGGGTGGCTACTAACACAAGTTCTTAGATGTGCTTTACAAGGAAAGATAACTGTTCAAGGGGTCAACAGTCTTTTTAAATTATATATATAATATATAATTATGTTAATTATATATTATATATAATTATGTTAATTATATATTATATATAATTATATTAATTATATATTCAATTATAATTATATAATTAATATATAATTATATGTTTTAATTATATTTTAATTTTAATTGTATATAATTATATATTTAATTATAATTAAGTATAATATATATAATTATAATTTTAAAATTATATTCATTGGTTCAGAGGAAAAACAGCACCCTGAACTTCAGAGAAAATCCAAACAAAGAAAATAAAATCAGAGAAATAAAAGACAGACAGGTCTTCTAACTGTCTGAGAAATTAGCACAGATCAAGAGACAGATCCAACTGTCTCATCAACGCAATACATTCTTAGTTAACAGAAAGAGAAGCACCAGCATCTGGGTTTTTCAAACCTGAGGGGCCCCTTAAAATCTATACAGAGTCTCATCTGGTCAAATCACAAGAACACTCTTCCAGTGAGTGAGCCCCTAAGAAAAATGCTGACCTTGGAGTATATATACACATTTTATTGTCAGAAGGCATCACAACCCTCCTGACTGAGCGCCTAATTAGAAATTAACAGAAAGTGTGAAAGCCTTTCTACAAGCAAGCCCCCCCTAAGCAAGTTTCCTTTAACGGGCTTCACCTGAGGCCCATTAATGGGAGGGGAAGATATTAAATCTCATTAACATTATACCTTCTGACACATATAATCTACCTTTGGTCACAGAGAAATCTTCAAATCATTAACAGATTTAATAAGAACTAACAAAAAATCTTGAGTTCATATCAATCTTGTTCTTGAAGGAAGAGCTAGAGGAATTGAGTTTGATTTCTTGGTCCTTTTGGATTTGGTTCTCTCAACTGTAATATGGAGTTTGACTATATGATTTTCAATATCCATTTCAGCTCCAAATCTCTCAGTCTATGATCTGTAAAATGGAGGGGTTGTGGTTGATTATCTCTAAGGTGTCTTTTATTTTTAGATCTATGATCTTTCATGTTTTATATCCCATCTGGTACCTACCCAAGTCATTTTCCATTTGTGCATTTGTCATCTCAAATTGACACATTGTGTGTGTATATTTTCCTGTATCAGAGATTATATTTCCTACTATCATCACTTTTGCATATCTGTTCTTTGAAGAATTGAATGAAATCCCCAGTCACTTCTACCTAGGGTAATACCTTGCCTCCCTCAAAGCACAGCTCAAGTATTACCTTTTACATGAGAAATTTCCTTCTCACAAAAGTTATAATTTCTCTCCTGATCACAAAATAATTTCCTATGTACTTTGTATTTACCATTCTCCAGGGGTGGGCTGGAGCCAGCTTTTACTAACTCGCTCAATAGAAGCAGTTGCTTATTTTTCAGGGTGAGCAATTTACACTTCACCCATCTCCTGATTTAAAGCCCAGAATTAAGCCCCTTTATATATTTGTGTTTGTCTCTATCCTATATCTTGTAATAGCTTGAAACAGCTTAAGGTATAGTCTTGGATGCTGCCCAAGGTGTAGTCCCAAGGTTGTGGCACAAGTTTATCGTAAGAAGAGACCACCCTGTTGTGTTCTTGCTGACCAAGCAGGGTCTCTACCCCCTGTTCCCAGAACATAACAGTAACCTGTCCCCATCACCCAATACCCTCCACCCTTTACCAAGAACATGACCCCTAACCTGTCCTCATTACCCAATGACCCTTCATCTTGTACCCTCCACACTGTTCTGGGAGGGACCCCTTTCCAGGAAAAGTTGCACCCTTGTTCTCTTGCATCATTAGCCCTGAGCTATAGATCTAACCAATGGTAATTCTTGGCTTCTGTACATCATTACTTATGCTAGGAAACCCCCCCCCCCCATTGTGGTTTTCGTGGTTTTAGCCTTTATTAACACTGTGTATACAACAATTTGGGGCTGCCTGATTTGAGTGTATACTCCAGGCAGTCGTGCACTTAATCCATACCTTGAACCCAGATCTCAGCTTACTCTTATCCTCTGCACAACATTTTGGATGCCCCAGTGAGATATGGCAGGGGGGTTCTTTGGGGCCCTAGAACACCCACTTTGAGACCTGGGCTTGACTAAGCTGTCAGCCTTGGCCAGTAGGCTTCCCTGACCATTCCATTCTTCAGAGGAGCTGGCGCGTGGATTGTTTCCAGGGCTCTGGAGTTTGCATGGGCCAAGATTAGCCTGCCTCTCTGATCCTGACCTGCCCATATTTGGCTCATAATGGATCTGAAAAATCCTCCAGAGGTAAATGTCTGTGAGTGTCACTGAGTGTTTTTTTTTTTTTTATTTGCTCCTTCCTTTCCATGGTTTCATATTTTGTCTATGCTTTGAATTTGTGGTTTGGAAGGGGGCAGGGCCAGACTGGAAAAGTGTTGATCACTGGGTCTGCTCACTGTTGCACTGCAATGTACTACACTGGGGCTCCATAATTCTTTGGGTTCTCAGGAGCTTCCTATTCCTTAGTTACATACCATAATCCCTGAGGGACCCCAAAACATTGGGCTACTTCTCTATTTTGGTTTCTGGATTGCAATGGGTACACCATGGTGTTTGTCACCAGGACTCCATAATTCTTGGGGCTCCTGGTAGCCTCCCAAAAGTGGGTGTAATTGGTGCACTGTGGTGTTCATCACGGGGGCTCCATAATTCTTGGTGATTCTGGTAGAATCCCACTTCTGGTGTATATCCTCTGTTTGGTTTTTTTTTGTTTGTTTGTTTTTGCATGGAAAGGAAAGTCTTTCATAATTAATTGATTGTTCTGTGTCTTTAGGCAGAGCCTGTGTCTGTGTATACTGACAGTTTGTAGTTAAAATGGAATTTCTTCTTTCCCTTTTCGCTCCCCCTTTCATGCGGTGGCCTGGAAAAGAAAAAGAGGAAGTCAGGAATAGAATGTATGGTAATATAAGCAGTTTCTTTTTTTGTTTAAAATCTTGTGATTTAAAAAGTTAAAATGTTACATTAATGAACAACTCTCTCTGCATTCTAAGCTTCTGGCCAGAGTTTTGAATTCTGGGAGACAAAAAAGGGAAGGAGTGGACACATAAGTGAAATTTATAGGAGTACAAGTTGGAACAGCTAAAACATTTGCGCAGATCTATCAAGGGCCCTACTGGCAACAGCCCTGGGGCCCTACGCACCCTAAAGCAAACATCTCTAGGCATGCAGGTGACTCTCTCTCCTTTCAAACCTCTGGGTCCATAAACAGATTCTGCAACTGTGGGAAGAGGAGAAAATTCTCTGCACTTGGTAAGCCCAATTTTCTATAAATAATTTTTGTTTACAATAATTTGGTAAATGCTTTGGTAATGCAATTAATGTCATAATGTCTTTGTGTTATCATGGTATCTCTAAATTATAGGATTCTCTTATACTGTACAAATTGAGTGACCATTGTCATAAGTCAGAAATGATGTTAGATAAAGCAGTTTCTATCTAAATTTTGTTAAAACTAAAAGATAGGAAAAGTTATGTAAAATCAGCTATGTTACTTTATCAGTTCTGCTAACCTTATCTTATAATGTTTATTTCAGGTGAATTGGATTACATAAAAAATGCTATAAAATGTACCCATTTGAAGATGTTTTTTGGGTTAAAAACAGGTAGTAATAATACTGCTGATATTTACTATGATAGCTTATTATTCATTTAAATTTTCAGCTATCCTGAAAATTTGAAGTTATACTTTTACAAAGTTCTAGTGATTTAAAGTTATAGTTTCCACATTATTTTATTTTATTTTTTTGCTTTTTGGAGGGCAGTTGGGGTTAAGTGACTTGCCCAAGGTCACATGGCTAGTATTGTGTGTGTGTGTGTGTGTGTGTGTGTGTGTGTGTGTGTGTGTGTGTGTGTATGTTAAGTGTTTGAGGCTGGATTTGAACTCAGATCCTCCTGACTCCAGGGCCGGTGCTCTATTCACTGCTACACCTAGCCGCCCCTAGTTTCCACATCATTAATGATAAAATGAATCATTCATTTTGCAAGTTGGATTGGAAATTCATCTTGTAGAATTCTCAAAGAGAAAATGAGAAACGTTGAAAAGTACAGGGACATGGTTTTCAAGCTTGCTTCATTTAAGGATATATTAACGATAATTTGAAGGTTTATGGATCACCACATTTACCATCTGTGTGAGATTCCAAAATGTAATTGATTTTGAGTGATAAATTGATTGGTTTTGTGGCACCAAAGAAAACTTTAGTTCTGTGTAACTTCATGTGGAATTTTAAAGTCACCAGATTGGTAATTCATTTTTTTATTTCAAATTTCAAATTTAAGAACATGGTAATTGCTCTTACTGGTAAACAGTTGTATTTATACAGAATTGAATTTAAACAGAGCCAAGGATGTTTTATCCTGTCTTATTTAAAATGTCTTGGGTCCCTGCTTTTTTTCTTCTATAGCAAGTTTCTATGATCAGAGCAAGGAGTCAGTAAAAGACATGAGCTGTTTCGTGTTAGCTTATTGGAAAATATAATATTATTTTTCATCTATAATTAGAATATCTGCAGAAAGTTATGCAAACTGCTTAAGATCATTTTAAAAGTTTTCAACTAATTTTCTTCATAAAAGTTTAATAATCATTTATACATTTTAAAATTTCTAGTGTGATTTTAAGAAGTCTACTAAAACCTTCATTTGCATCATAAATTTATTGCTAAACAAATGTAATGAGTTGTAAAGCAGAAGACATCTTGCTGTTTTGATTGGAATTTGCAGTTCTTCCATGATCTAATCAAAAGTTAACATTTGTAACTGAATGTATATGTTAAAGATTCAATTTCTGAAATATCTCTTTCTTCCAGAGTGAATATAATCAGAGGATAAACAAGCTTTGTGAAAGAAGGATGTATGTCGACTATTCAGTTGTGAAGTTCAAGTCAGGAACCTCTGTTGTTTAAGGCAGTATAGTTATGTTAGGAAAAGAATAATAACTTATGAAGTATCTTGTCTATGTAGTTTGTAGAAATATAGAGGAAAGTTAAATAGTCTGAGTAATGGATTATACTAACCCATGCTCACCCCACTTCTGGTCATTTTTCTCCTACTCCTTTTTGGCCCTTGTTTATTTAATCTCTTTGCTAGATTTGTGTTTTTTAGGCTCAGCCCCCTTTATTTGCATCTGATATCTCAGGCTGAGTACCCAGTGCTCACCACTGCCCAAGACCATAACCCATCACCCCCTGGACCTCGCTTCAGCCATGTTTTAGCTACTGGCCACTGGCTACAGACCCAGCCCATTTAAATGGGGTTACCCTACAAAACAGAGACAGCTATATGTCCTCCCTCAGCATGAAGCAGTTTGGGAAGCTGAGACCTTCATCCCTTATCCCAAATCATTTTGGGTCCCATCTATTTGATGGGGGAATGATGGAGTGCTTGAGTGCCTATGCTTGAACCCCAGTTTGTAATTTTACAATTGACAGAATTAAATGTTACAATTCAATCAGAAACATTTTTAGTTAAGAAAAAAATTTTAGTGTGAGCTTAAAATACACATAGACATAAGAAGATAGGGAAATTTGGAAAGTAATTACAAATCTGTTGGAACAATCAGTTGCAATTCTGATGAAAGATTTATTTTTATAAACAAAAATTAGGATGTCCCTCAACCAATGTAAGATTATGAACATATTTTAAGTTGATTATTGGAAATTATTATTTAAAATTTAATGGGACTATTAATTGGCTGTTTCTTTGAGTCTACTTCCAGGTATAAATATTAATAAAAGCTACCCAAGCCACCCATCCATGGTGCCAGACACTGTAAGGATACAGGTATGAAGTGAAAAGGAAGGTTGGGGAAACAACTGTTCAGCATGTGGTGTGGTAGGATTCTCCTGACTCGATTTACCCACAAGCACCTGGCAAATTTCAAACTTGGCTCATTGCAGTTTACAGCTTGGTATATATCTTGCCTAGAACTGACATTCTAATTTTAGGGAACTATAGTTGCCTTATGATATTTTTGTCCCTATTTTTGGGGACAAGTTTCAATAATTAAAAAGTTTTGATGGTTTAACAATGAATCTATTAAATTCTTTAATAAATGTTGCCTCTTTGAATTTTATAAAGTGCAATAGAATCAAACTTAGGTAATTTTTCTAGATTTAAATATTGCTGTTTAAAAAAATGGCTTTAATATATTTTCTCTTATGTCATTTCAAGCTTTGAGTATATTTAAAAGTAAAAGGTGAGGTTTGAATTTAGCTCTAGGATTGTGTAAGCATGTGGTAGGGGTAAATCTACCGTGTATTTGACTTGATGTAATCGTCATTTTGTAACATTGTAGAAGAACACCTTATTGTATTCCTTCAGCCTATCTCTGTATGGCTTAGACATCTAAATTATTTATCTATACTGTTTAATCATATGTTATTAAGAACTCTTGTCAGGTCTGGCTGGCTGTACCAGCTTGTACGCATAAACTCTAGTCATCTAAACATTACCCCTCTTCTGAGCCACAGGATCTGAAAAAGATGACATCAGAGATAGACAGCTTTCCCAAAACCCCAGACCTGGACTTTACTGAGACAGTTCCTTTCCTGGCATAATTCAACCCTATAGGAGTTACAGCTTTGCTTCCCGTGCCACCCCTCTATGATGTGGCTGAATGGATTCTGAGCTTTTATTTTCGAGCTTATATGTGTGCTTGTTCTTTTGTTGTTTTTAATAGTGTTTTCATTTGGTCTTTTTGTTTGTATTTACTCTGAACCATGATAATGTACTACCATGGAAATTTCCTTAGTTTACTTTTTTGTTCTATTTTATTATTTCTATCGTATTAATATGTAGCCCAAACTTTTAATCAATGGTTTGACTCTCTCCTGAAAAAAAGTGGGGAGTGTTGTGCCCACACCCAAAACACCCATCTCCTGATTTGAAGTCCACCATTAAGCCCCTTTATATATTTGTCTGTGTCTCTATCTTATACCCTGTAATAGCTTGAAACAGCTTAAGGCATAGTCTTGAATATTGCCCAAGGCATAGTCCCAGGGTTATGGCACAAGTTTATCTTAAGAAGAGACCACCCTGTTCTGTTCCCTCTGACCAAGTAGGGTTCCCACAACCTGTTCCCAGAACATGACTATAACCTGTCCCCCTCACCTAACACCCTCCACCCTTTACCCAGAACATGACCCCTACCCTGTAGTCATTACCCAACAACCCTTTAACCTATCCTCTCCACCCTGTTCTGGGACTGACCCCTTTCCAGAAAAAGTTGCACCCTTACTCCCTTGTGTCATTAGCCCTGAGTTATGGATCTAACCAATGGAGATCCTTGGCTTCTTTATATCATTGCTTATGCTAGAAACCTCCCCCCCCCCCCCACCCAATTGTGATGTTTGTGGTTTTAGCCTTTATAAGCACTGTGTATACAACAATTTGGGGCTGCCTGATTTGAATGTATACTCCAGGCAGTCATTCACTTAATCAATAAATCCACACCTAAAGTAGGGAGTAGGGCCTGAGAGTGCCAAGAAAAGTCCACTCCTCAAGTATATTGAAGGCATATTTCTCTAAGGAGTCACCCAAAGGGTTCCTTCCTGATCAGCAGCTGTGTGGTTTTCTGTAGCTTGCAAATCTCCTGAAGAATTCAATGGCTTGATCTACCTGGAAAGTGGTGGCAGGGGAGAGGAAAATTCAAACTTCACACAGGGGGACACATCACTTACAGCTTTGGCCTTCAGAATTCTGTATGTGTGTGGGAATCCTGTCTGATTTCTAATTCTGGCTATGCCTATTACTTCCCATATTGCCACAGGAAAATCCTCTATCAGAGGACTGAATTTTATTCCTCTTAAAGTGAAGGCCTTATCCTAGGTAATATTGATGAACCTTCTAATGCCGAATATGATTAGGGTAGCTAGATGGTTCCAAGGGTGTCATTGGTCCTGGACTTAGGAAAACCTGAGTTCAAATGCAAGCTTAGACACATATTGGCTTGTGACCCTGGGAAAATCATTTAATGTCTCAGTCTTCTCATCTGTACAATGGAGGTAATAGCATATATTTTCCAGGGTTGTTATGAAGAATAAATGAGACCATATTTGTAAAACAGTTTGCATAGCTTAAGTTATTATATAAATATTAACTGTTATTCAACTGAATATTTTCTCTGCAGAGGGCTGGAATCCATAAACCACTTTCAATTTTTTTTAACCATATACATTTTACCTCTCTTATTATTTCTTTTGAAACTCACATTATTCCTCTATGACAGGTATTACAGGCTTTATTATCTACATTTCATATTTTAGGAAAATGAGGATGATCTGAATTGCTTATGATCATACATATAGCAAGTGGATTTGTCAGAAAAGAAAACCACTGGGTGGCTAGGTGGCACAGTGAGTAAGAGTGCCAGCCTTGGAGTTAGGATGACCCGAGATCAGATCCGGCCTCAGAAAATGAGCACCCATACATAAAAAAAAATGACTGGCTGTGTAACCTTGAGCAAGTTACTTAACTCCAATTGCTTTTAAAAAAAGAAAGAAAAGAAACCCACATATCCCTTAGCAAACAAAAACATAAAGGCTTTTGATTTGAATTCAAGTCATATGAAGATCATCTGTGATTATTAAATTTAGCCCAAAGAATACAAAAAGGGCAGAGATCCCTCCCTCTCTCTCTCTGTCTCTGTCTCTCTATCTCTCTCTGTCTCTGTCTCTATCTCTTTCTTTCTTTCTCTTTCCCTCTGTCTCTCTATATTTGAATTAGTGTTGTGTTATATGGAAGAGAATTCAGATATGTCCTATTATCCTAATCAAGCAGAAGTGGAATAATGGGTAAAAGTTGCAAATTTAAACACTTTTTGCCAGAATTATCCAAAAGTAGATAATGATGCTTTATGAAGTGGGGGACCCCTCTCTTTAGAAGGCTTTAAGAAAACACACTAGTTAGAGATGTTGCAGAAGTGGATTTTTTTAGGTATAAGCTGATCTAGATGTTTTTGGAAGTTTGTCCCATATCTGAAATGACATGGCTCTGTGGCCTCAGCAAAGATATTAAAATGGTTCACCATTTCCTCCTCCAGATTATTTTACAGATGAAGAAACCAGAATAAATAAGGTTAAGTGATTTTCCCAGGGTCACAGAGTCAGTAAACATCCACGGTCAGATTTGAACTCAAAAATGTGTCTCCTTGATTTTAAGCCCAGTGCTCTATCCACTGTACCACCCAGTCTCATTAGAGGTATGACTCTGTTATTTTTGACTTGGTCTCATTGGGATTCTAATGTAATACTTATGGGATTCTAGTAGTATTGTAAGTGAATACTTTAAACACCTCAGAAATCATCTTCCAACCTGAAATTATGTAAGTTTATTTTGTGTGTACAAAGACAGGTACATGTGTTTCTCTGTAGACAGAATGTGGGCTCTTTGAGGGTAGAGATTACTTCATTTTGTCTTTGGATCCCCAGAGACTTGTGCATAACCAATTAATTGAGTCTTTTTGATTTACTGAAAAACAATAAATATATGATTTCTGGTTGGGGCCTTAACAGCTAAATCAGATTTCATAGAGTCAGAAATGAATACAGAGTCTTCTAAATTTCTTCCCCAAGTCCTGTGACTCACTGAAATCAGACAGACAGAATGTTCGGGTTAAGATAAATAGAGTTCCCATCCCTATAAAAGCCACATTGTAGGATCTAGAGTATATATAGCCCTTAGATATACACTGAGGGCTATCCTAACTCTGAAATTCTATCCTATAACACTAAATAAAATGAATTATTATTGTAATGAAAGTCTTGTCATAGGATGTACATACTAAAGAGAAAATATATTTTTATTTTTTTTAATTCAACTTATGGTAGTTTGTGAAATCGAAAATTAATTTTTGTTTGGTTTGGTTTGGTTTGGTTTTAGGGGAAAGGCAAGGCAATTGGGGTTAAATGACTTGCACAAGGTCAGACAGATAGTTAAGTGTCAAGTGTCTGAGGATGGATTTGAATTCAGGTCCTCCTCACTTTAGGACCAGTGCTTTATTCACTGCACCACCAGAAACTTATTTTTCGTAAAATGTTATCTATGCCCTCAAAAATGCACCATGCACATTATGTAGCTTTAAAGATGCTCAAAAGTAATTATGTTATGTCATAAAAACACATACTAAAAACATGTCATTGTTGTCATTGATGCCACATAGGTCAATATCTAGTTGGGTGCCCCTGGTTTCTACATATTAAGGAGAAGCGCCCTATTACATAGCTCTCTGTTAGCTCTCTAGAGCAATTCATAAGTGATTTACACATTGGGTAATTCTTACACACT
Organism: Gymnobelideus leadbeateri; assembly: GCA_011680675.1. NCBI lineage: Eukaryota > Metazoa > Chordata > Mammalia > Diprotodontia > Petauridae > Gymnobelideus > Gymnobelideus leadbeateri. The sequence continues at coordinate 586,918 of WOXC01005690.1, read as the reverse complement.
CAATAAAATGAAAAAGATATTTAGTAGGGATTGCTCCTACTTTGAAGCTAATATTTCTTTGAATATATTTAGAAAATCAAGATTCTCAGACTTACTCTTAGATGTTGAATCAAAATTTTACTTCCAGAAATTAATTTTCCTTTTATTTTATCTTGTTTTGCTTTCTTTATTTTTCCCTTTTAGCAGATTCTTGACACTCGAAAGTACAGACTTGTTCAACCATTGGTCTGTGGAATCCCTCATCATGATCATTTTTAATGAATCCTGATTAATTACTAATGAAATGTGCTGAAAAGGTCAAAATGGTTCTGTGTAGAGCTGAATGTACTGAATCTGTTAGATTGCTTGGTCTGACAAAGTACCCATTAGACACAGGTACTCTGGGCTATGTGATATCCTTGCCTATATTTTCCGTTTTGAGTTGCTCAAAATATTTTCTCTTTACCTCATAACAGTCTAGTGACATTTTAATTGGGGACAAATGGAGAAGGGAGGAATTAAATGCCCTTGTTCAGAGTCTACTAGCACTTTCAATGAGGGGTGTACCTCAGTGACCAAGCGAGCTTAATCCTTTTTGCACTTACTAATTAAGTCATGCCTTACATATGATTCTTCTAGTATAACATCAACATAAAGTATTTCTGACTTGATAAGATTTTGCTGTTGAAAATATCCATACAGTTTCTTATTTGCCTGGACCCTCATTTAAAAATAACAGTTTTTGTTGTTCTGACATGTCAGTCATGTCTGACTCTTTATGAACCAACTCGGGGTTTTCTTGGCAAAAATACTGGAATGCTTTGCCATGTCATTCTCTAGTTCATTTTACAGATGAGGAAATGGAAGCAAACATATTAAGTGACTTGCTCAGGGTCACACAGCTAGTAAGTATCTGAGTCTAAATTTGAACTCAGGAAGATGAATCTTTTTGCCTTGAGGTCCAACAGTCTATCCACCCCCCCCCCAAATTAGTAATAATAGTAACAACAACAATAATAGAATTTATATGGCACTTTAGAGTTTTGTAAAGCATTTTACAAACATTATTTCATTTTATCTTCCCAATAACCATAGGAGGTAAGTAGTATTGCTATCTCATTTTGCACATGAGGTAACTAAGGAAAACAGAGTTTTAATGACTTGTATGACGTAATGCAGCTAAGAGGCATGTGATATCATATTGGAAATCAGGTTTCCTATGGTTCTATACTCCTCTGCTTTATCTACTGAGTCAACTGGCTGCCTTGGTTGTACCACTATCTTTCCCGGTCTTCTTGACTACATAACTCCTGGAGGACAGTGACTTTATTTTAGCCAAACTTTGTAATTCTTGAAGTAATAAGAATAGTGCTCTACAAGGAGGTGGTTTTAAGTTTTGGATGACAGTGACTGTTTCACCTTTGTTTTTGTTTCCTTTGTACCTAGTACAGTGTCTGGTACAGTGTAGGTGTTAATAGTGTAGGTGTATGCCCAACTGAACTGAGTGTCTGGTTGTTATTTGTTATACTATTACAGCAGAATTTCTAATCTTACTTTCCTGAACTTCCACAGAAGTGCTAATCAGATGTGGTTCTTTCAAAGTCATGGCCATCAGGCACTAAGTCTAGAAATTCATTGCAAAAGCCTGTGTGGGATGGTACATTGTGTCTAGCCTAGCTTCAAATGGATGTTCATTACATTCAATTAACTTCTCCATTATGATTTTTTGCTCTTTGTATTTCTTGCCATTTCCAGTGAAAGAGAATTATAAAGAAAATTGTCTTTAGTGCTTTGTGACTCTCTTACTGGCTACCCCCACACTGTCATCCACTTCTTCATGGAATAGGAGGAAAGAGGACATAGGTTAATAATAACCCCGGTACTTATATTCCACCTAAAAACATGAATTTAACTGGGGCTACTCAAAGGTCTATTGATGACTTAACCAATGTATGTACCAGAGGAGATACAAAGACCTATCCACATTGGCATTCTTGCTATCAATATAGCTGAAAGAGAAAAGAAAGTAGATAAATATCTCCTGGATTTTCCTGAGAAAGTGCAGATAAGGGAATTGGTGGACAGGTTTAAAACACACATACACACACACACACACACACACACACACACTAATTTGATAGACCATATTGTTTGGCAGAGCTGATAATGCTCATTCATCTGTAGACTTAAAGATAACAAGGATTTATGCTCTTACATCCATAAGTAGCAAGATGACAGACTAGAAAGAATACTGTGGACTGGATAAAATTAATTTGATTCTTGATACTTGGTGACTTGATGACCCTAAATAAGTCATTTAATTTCTTTGAGACCTGGTTTCCTCCTCTCAAAAATAGGGGTAGTTGGAATGAATTTGATAATCTCTGAGGGCCCTTCTGGCTTTAAATCTATGATCCCATGAAAGATGAAAGGGAAAAAAATGAAGAATTTAAGATTCATCAAATAAAGTAGACATATATTTCTGAGTCAATTGTCTACATGTGAGCAATCACATGTTATATTTCTTAGTAAAACAAGCCAAACAAGTACAGGATATAATATACATTGGATTTGTAATTGGAGGAACCTTAGAGAGCATATAGTTTGATATGCTTATTATCCACATGATATAAATGAGGCCCAGAAAAATTATGTAACTCATACAAGATCACAGAGATAGTAAGGACAAGCAAAGCTGTTGTACCCCGGACTTTCTTTTCTTAATACACTGTTTTGCACTTTGGATTATGTAGGTTCTAACAAGGGAATGTCACAGGCAGAACTTTGACAACAATTGGTGGCACTGGGCAAGAATAATTTAAACTCTTTGCTATTCAAGCAAATGATCCCATGGCCTCTACTCTTCTTTATAATGATGTCCCTTAGGTACCTTCATTGTAATCACAATATTCCTAACAATAAGAAGAAAGCAATATAACAACTTAATGATATTTTATTGATAGTTACCCATGGGCACACATTTCATGATTTGATCATATGGATGACTTGGCATACTGGACAGGATGCTGCAGTTGGAGTCAAGAAGATTTTAGTTCAAGTCCTCAGTAGTATTCAGTATTACAGTTGTTCATCCTTCATTTTTTAAGAGGACCAATGAAATCACAGGATAATGTCTTGACTTCTGAATGAACTTGATTTCATTGAGGCACTATTTCACAAGGTCATCACTCATTCTTCCTGAGTCATGGAAGTCCAGTGGCAGGACAAATGTCATGATGACTGGCAATGACTCAGGATCAGTGCATGACCTTGGCATTTTGATGACTCACTAAAGTCTAAGCTCCCCATGGCTGGGTAGAATGGCTGTTGGAACAAAATGTTTCATTACCCCATTACATAGGGGAAAGTGTTCATTTGTTTAGGGTAGATGTCACCCTAATTCATCAACAGATTTGAGGCATGTTGGTTATGTTCCAACCTGGTTTAACCTGTCTGCTAAGACAGCAGGTAAGAATTGGGTTGAGAGGAATATTAAAATGGATAAGCAGCGCTGAAAGGGTTCAGGAAGTCCTCACCACAAATATGCTACTCTTCCCTGAATGCCTCATATACCCCACTCAGTAGGACTAAGACCATAAGGAAAGGACTTAACTTTTCTTTTTTTTTAAACAAATGCTTTATTAACTTCTGTTTTACATCATTCATTTCTGCCAGATTTTGAGTTACAATCATTTTCCCCCCTTTATTCCCCTACCCAACCTCCCAGAATAGCAGTCCCACAAGATATCGCTTCCTCAAATCTTCTCTCTCCCATACCTTCTCCCATACCCCCATCGACTTTACCATTAGAAGAAGGTAAATCTTTGTGTCCCAATGCCTGCACATCTTATCTCCCAATTACATGCAAAAGAGTATTGATAATAGTATTTATATATATTTGAAACATTTAATTAAGACCTCGAATTTCAGATCCATTTCCTTCCTCCCTTGTCACCCATTCCCTCTGGGGAGATAAGTAATTCAGTATATGTTGTACATGTCTAGCTATGCAAAACATTATCATAGTAGATATATTGTACAAGGCTGCTTATAATTCCCTCCCACTCATCCCACCCCCCACCTGGTCCATTCCCTACATGATCCTGTCCCTCTTCTATAGTGGGTACTTCCAACCTCCCCTCCCCACAAGGATGCCCTCCCATCCATCATCCCTCCTCTCATCCCCCTTCCCCCTATTCTGCTACAGGTTGAAATATCCCATTTAGTATGTATGTCATTCTCTCCCTGAACCAAATTCAATGAGAATGTGGTTTTGCCTTTTTTGCCTTCCTATTCTCCCCCTCCCTCGCAACCACTTCCCCTTGCTTCTTCTACATGAGATAGTTTACCCTACCCTGTCTCTCCCCATCTCCTCTTGCCACTTTCCTCTCTCATCTCATAATTTCATCCCTTGAGTATTCTCCCTTCCCAACAAATTCAACCTATGCCCTCTATCCATATACACACACATTCACATATGTATTCATATGACCACATACCCTTCTTCCATTATTTTCATAGTGAGAAAGATATCTTCAGTCACAGTTATAGCTTTTTCATATAGGAATGTAAATAATTCCACTTTGATAAGTTCCTTTTGATTTCTTTTCCCTGATTACCTTCTCAGGCATCTCTTCCTTCTTGTGTCTGGATGTCAAATTTTCTATTCAATTCTGGTTTTTTCCTCAAGAATGCTTGAAAGTCCTCTATTCCACTGAATGACCATATTTTCCCCTGAAACAGAATACTCAGTTTTGCTGGGTAGGTGACCCTTGGGTTCATTCCCAGTTCTTTTGCCCTCTGGAATATCATATTCCATGACCTTTGGTCCCTCAGTGTAGAAGCTGCCAGGTCCTGTGCTATTCTGATTGTGTTTCCACAATATTGAAATTGTTTCTTCCTGGCTGCTTGTAGTATTTTCTCCTTGATCTGGGGATTCTGGAACCTGGCTATGATATGCCTGGCAGTTTTCTTTTTGGGATCTTTTTCAGGAGGTGATTGGTGGATTCTTTCAACCTCTATTTTGCCCTCTGGATCTAAAACATCAGGGCAATTTTCTTGAGAATTTCTTGAAGGGTGATTTCTAGGTTCTTTCTTTGATCATGGCTTTCAGGTAGTCCAAACATTTTTAAATTATCTCTCCTGGATCTATTTTCCAGGTCAGTGGTTTTTCCCATGAGATATTTCACATTGCCTTCTAATGTATCATTTGTTTGGATCTGCTTAACAGCATCTTGATTTCTCATAAAGTCATTAGCTTCCATTTGCTCCAGTCTAACTCTGAAGGAGTGAATCTCCTCAGTGAACTTTTGAGATTCTTTTTCCATCTGGCAAATTCGACTTTTTAAGGCATTCTTCTCCTCATTACCCTTTTGGGCCTCCTTTGCCATTTGAGTTAGTCTATTTTTTTAAGGCGTTGTTTTCCTCAATCAGGCTGTTGACCCTCATTTCATACTTTTCCTGCATCCTTCTCGTTTCTCTTTCCAATTTTTCCTCCACTTCTCTTATTTGATTTTTAAAGTCGTTCTTCAGGTCCTCTATGGACTGCAACCCGCTCATCTTTTCCCCTGGGGCTTTTGGAGCAGGACTTCTGACCTCACAGTCCTTTTCCCGCTCTATGCCCCCAAAATAGGAGTCTAGGGTTGCATTTTTCTGTTTCCTTTGCCTTGGCATGTTGCCACTTGATTACTTGACTTTTGAGCTTGTTGCCACACTATGGCTTTAAGGCCAGCTAGAGGAATTTTCATCCCGAACGTGTGGGGGGCGACTTCTGTTTCTGGCAAGCTGTAAACCCACCCACGACTTCCACCCTAGATAACAATCCAGATCCAGGGAGGTTAAAGCAAGAGCAATTACCCCCCAAGACTGATCGCTGGATCTCCCTACAGTTTGTAGGCCAGGAGCTGGAGCTGCCTCTCTAAACTACAAAATGGCATTTCTCCTCAGCGGCTTCTAGCCCCCAGGGGAGGAAGTCTATGCATTCCCCAAATACCGGTCCCAAAGTCCATAGGACACTAACTTCTGACTTTGTCCTAGGCGTGTCTATGTGGATAATTCTGGATTCACCACAGCTGCTGGTGTTCTGGGGTCTTTCTAGCCCACTGCTGGCCCTGCTGCCCTGGGGCTAAAACCTCGGCTCACGGGGACCTGGGCTCTGCTTGGCTCATCTCCCTGCGCTCTGCGTGCTGCCCTCAGAAGGAGGTTAGCTTCTCTGTGTTGTTCTGTGGGTGCTGGGGCTCCAGAAGTTGTACAGAGTCCCCTTTTACATAGTTTGGGGGAAGGACTTAACTTTTCTAAGGTCTGTCCTCATCTGAAAAATGGTGATAATGGGGAGGGGGGCAGAGTAAAAGCAAGAATTTGCTTTTGCTCACTTCCAAAGTCCTCCAGATGCCTATAAAAATGTCTGTAAACCAATTCTAGAACTGCAGAACTCACAAAATGACAGAGTGAAACACATCTCCAGCCTGAGCCAGGCTGGGGAACTGACAGGAGGGTTCTATAGCATAGGGCTTGGAACAGAGCACAATACTGTGCCCACACAGACTGGGTCCTAGAAAGCCTCAGGGGACTGAATCAGTGGCAGCTGTGGTGATTTCCACTGCTCAGACCACAACTTTTTTTTAAAGAAATGCTTTATTAACTTCTGGTTTACATCATTCATTTCTGCCAGATTTTGAGTTACAATTTTATCCCCATTTTCCCCTACCCACCACCCCAGAATAGCAGTCCAACAGGGTATCCCCTCATCCAATCTGCTCTCTCCCATATCTTCTCCCATACCCCCTTCGACTTTACCATTAGGGCAAGGTGAATCTCTGTGTCCCAGTGCCTGCACATCCTATCTCTCAGTTACATACAAAATAGTATTAATAATAGTATTTATATGTATTTGAAACATTTAAATTTAAAACTTCAAATTTCAGATTCATTCCCTTCCTCCCTTGTCACCCACTCCCTTTGGGAAGATAAGCAATTCAGTATGTGTTGTATTTATAAAGCTATGCAAAACATTACCATAGTAGATATATTTTAAAAGGCTGCTTATATTTCCCTCCCACCCATCCCACCTCCCACCTGGTCGATTCCCTACTTTGATCCTGTCCTTCTTCGAAAGTGGGTACTTCCAACCTCTCCTCCCCCCAGAATGCCCTCCCATCCATCATCCCCCCCTTTCATCCCCCTTCCTCCTAAACTCCTGCAAGGTGAGATATCCCATTTAGTATGTATTTCATTCTCTTCCTGAACCAAATTCAATGAGAATGTGGTTTTACCTTTTTGCCTTCCTGTTGTTCCCCTCCCCTGCAACCACTTCCCCTTGCCTCTTCTACATGAGATAGTTTACCCTACCCTGTCTCTCCTCTTGCCACATTCCTCTCTCACCTCTTAACTTCAATCCTTAAGTAATATCCCTTTCCACCAAGTTCAACCTGTGCCCTCTATCTATGTATACCTGTAAACATATATAACACATTCATATATATATTCATATGCCCATATATCTTTCTTCAATTATTTTCATGCTGAGAAAGGTTTCATGAGCTACAGTTATTGTTTTTCCATATAGGAATGTAAATAGTTCAACTTTGATAAGTTCCTTTTGATTTCTTTTCCCTGATTACCGTCTCAAGCATCTCTTACTTCTTGTGTCTGAATGTGAAATTTTCTATTCATCTCTGGTTTTTTTCCTCAAGACTGCTTGGAAGTCCTCTATTCCATTGAATTATCATATTTTCCCCTGAAACAAGATACTCAGTTTTGCTGGGTAGGTGATTCTTGGTTTTAATCCCAGCTCTTTTGACCTCTGGAATATCATATTCCATGACCTTTGGTCCCTCAGTGTAGAAGCTGCCAGGTCCTGTGCTATTTTAATTGTGTTTCCACAATATTGAAATTATTTCTTCCTGGCTACTTGGAGTATTTTCTCCTTGATCTGGGAATTCTGGAACCTGGCTATAGTATTCCTAGGAGTTTTCTTTTGGGGATCTTTTTCAGAAGGTGATTGGTGGATTCTTTCAACCTCTATTTCCCCCTCTGGGTTTAAAACATCATGGCAATTTTCCTTGAGAATTTCTTGAACGATGATTTCTAGGTTCTTTTTATTTTATTTATTTTTTTTAACAAATACTTTATTAACTTCTGTTTTACATCATTCATTTCCGCCAGATTTTGAGTTACAATCATTTTCCCCCCATTATTCCCCTACCCAACCTCCCAGAATAGTAGTCCCACAAGATATCGCTTCCTCTAATCTGCTCTCTCCCATACCTTCTCCCATACCCCATCGACTTTTCCATTAGAGGAAGGTGAGTCTTTGTGTCCCAATGCCTGCACAATCTTATCTCCCTATTACAAGCAAAAGAGTATTAATAATAGTATTTATATATATTTGAAACATTTAATGTTACGACCTCGAATTTCAGATCCATTTCCTTCCTCCATTGTCACCCATTCCCTCTTGGGAGATAAGTAATTCAGTATATGTTGTACATGTCTAGCTATGCAAAACATTATCATAGTAGATATATTATACAAGGCTGCTTATAATTCCCTCCCACTCATCCCACCCCCCACCTGGTCCATTCCCTACATGATCCTGTCCCTCTTCTATAGTGGGTATTACCAACCTCCCCTCACCCCAAGGATGCCCTCCCATCCATCATCCCTCCTCTCATCCCCCTTCCCCCTATCCTGCTGCAGGTTGAGATATCCCATTTAGTATGTATGTCATTTTTTCCCTGAACCAAATTCAATGTGAATGTGGTTTTGCCTTTTTAGCCTTCCTTATTCTCCCCCTCCTTTGCACCCACTTCCCCTACATAAGATAGTTTACCCTACCATGTCTCTCCCCATCTCCTCTTGCCACTTTCCTCTCTCACCTCATAATTTCATCCCTTGAGTACTCTCCCTTCCCAACAAAATCAACCTATGCCCTCTATCCATATATAACTGTAACCATATACATACACATTCACATATGTATTCATATGACCACACCCCCTTCTTCCATTATTTTCATAGTGAGAAAGATATCAGCAGTCACAGATATTGCTTTTCCATATAGGAATGTAAATAGTTCAACTTTGATAAGTTCCTTTTGATTTCTTTTCTCTGATTACCTTCTAAGGCATCTCTTCCTTCTTGTGTCTGGATGTCAAATTTTCTATTCAATTCTGGTTTTTTCCTCAAGAATGCTTGAAAGTCCTCTATTCCACTGAATGACCATATTTTCCCCTGAAACAAAATACTCAGTTTTGCTGGGTAGGTGACCCTTGGGTTCAGTCCCAGCTCTTTTGCCCTCTGGAATATCACATTCCATGCCCTTCGATCCCTCAGTGTAGAAGCTGCCAGGTCCTGGGCTATTCTGACTGTGTGTCCACAATATTGAAATTGTTTCTTCCTGGCTGCTTGTAGTATTTTCTCCTTGATCTGGGGATTCTGGAACCTGGCTATAATATTTCTGGGAGTTTTCTTTTGGGATCTTTTTCAGGAGGTGATTGGTGGATTCTTTCAACCTCTATTTTGCCCTCTGGATCTAAAACATCAGGGCAGTTTTCCTTGAGAATTTCTTGAAGCGTGATTTCTAGGTTCTTTCCTTGATCATGGCTTTCAGGTAGTCCAATAATTTTTAAATTGTCTCTCCTGCATTTATTTTCCAGGTCAGTGGTTTTTCCCATGAGATATTTCACATTGCCTCTAATCTTTCGTTTGTTTGGATCTGCTTAACAGCATCTTGATTTCTCATAAAGTCATTAGCTTCCATTTGCTCCAGTCTAACTCTGAAGGAATGAATCTCCTCAGTGAACTTTGAGATTCTTTTTCCATCTGGCAAATTCGACTTTTTAAGGCATTCTTCTCCTCATTGCCCTTTTGGGCCTCCTTTGCCATTTGAGTTAGTCTATTTTTTTAAGGTGTTGTTTTCCTCAGTCAGGCTGTTGACCCTCATTTCATACTTTTCCTGCATCCTTCTCATTTCTCTTTCCAATTTTTCCTCCACTTCTTATTTGATTTTTAAAGTCCTTCTTAAGGTCCTCTATGGCCTGCAACCTACTCATGTTTTCCCCTGGGGCTTTTGGAGCAGGACTTCTGACCTCACAGTCTTTTTCCCGCTCTATGCCCCCAAAATAGGAGTCTAGGGTTGCATTTTTCTGTTTCCTTTGCCTTGGCATGTTGCCACTTAATTGCTTGACTTTGGGCTTGTTGCCACACTATGGCTTTAAGGCCAGATAGAGGAATTTTCGTCCCGAACGTGTGGGGGGCAACTTCCGTTTCTGGCAAGCTGTAAACCCACCCACAACTTCCACCCTAGATCACAATCCAGATCCAGGGAGGTTAAAGCAAGAGCGATTACCCCCCAAGACTGATCGCTGGATCTCCCACGATTTGTAGGCTGGGAGCCGGAAATGCCTCTGAAAACTACACAGTGGCGTGTCTCCTCAGCAGCTTCTAGCCCCCAGGGGAGGGAGCTGACGCATTCCCCAAATACAGGTCCCAAAGTCCATAGGACACTAACCTCTTACTTTGTCCTAGGCAAGTCTATGTTGATAATTCTGGAATCTCCATAGTTCCTGGTGTTCTGGGGTTCCTCCAGCTGGCTGCTGGCCCTGCCGCCCTGGGGCTAAAACCTCGGCTCACGTAGACCTGGACCTGGGCTGGGCTCGGCTCCTGCGCTCTGTGCGCTGCCAGCTCCCAGACCACTGCGCTGGTCCTTCCTGCATGGTGCTGGGCTGTCCTCAGCGGGAGGTTAGCTTCTCTGTGTCGTTCTGTGGGTGCTGGGGCTCCAGAAGTTTTTCAGAGTCCTTTTTTACATAGTTTGTAGAGAATCTGGGGGCAGAGAGGCTTGGATGAGCTGTTTCTACTCCGCCATCTTGGTTCCGCCCCCTCTAGGTTCTTTTTATGATCATGGCTTTCAAGTAGTCCAAAAATTTTAAATTATCTCTCCTGGATCTCTTTTCCAGGTCAGTGGTTTTTCCCATGAGATATTTCACATTGCCTTCTATTCTTTCAATTGTTTGGATCTGTTTAACAGCATCTTGATTTCTCATAAAGTCACTAGTTTCCATTTGCTCCAGTCTAACTCTGAAGGAATGAATCTCCTCAATGAGCTTTTGAGATTCTTTTTCCATCTGGCATATTCGGCTTTTTAAGGCATTCTTCTCCTCATTGTACTTTTGAGCCTCCTTTGCCATTTTAGTTAGTCTATTTTTTAAGGTGTTATTTTCCTCAGTCAGTCTGTTCACTCTCATTCCATACTTTTCCTGCATCCTTCTCATTTCTCTTCCCAATTTTTCCTCCACTTCTCTTATTTGATTTTTAAAATCCTTCTTAAGGTCCTCCATGGCCTGTAACCGTCTTGTATTTTCATTTGGGGCTTTTGGTGCAGGATTTCGGGCCTTACAGTCCTCTAACTGTTCCATGCTACAATCCTCTTTGCCCGCAAAGTAGGAGTCTAATTTTGAATTTTTCTTTTTATTTTGTTTCCTTTGCCTAGGCATGTTGCCACTTACTTACTTGACTTTGGGGCTTGTTGCCACAGTAGGACTCTGCCAACAGACAGGGGAGCTTCTGTCCCAAACGTTGGGGTCTTTATAACTTCCGGAGGTATTAGTTGGGTGGCCTCTGTAAGGCCTCCATATGGTCCAGCAAGCTGGATACCCAGCCCAGACCTCCCCCGCAGACCGCAATCCAGATTCAGTGAGGTTAAAGCAAGAGCGATTACCCCCCCAAGACTGATTGCTGGATCTCCCTACAGTTCGAAGGCCAGGAGCTGAAGCTGCCACTGAAGCTGCAAAATGGCATCTGTTCTGTGTCTCCTTAGCTGCTTCTAGCCCCCAGGCGAAGAAGTGTTCCCCAAATACTGGTCCCAAAGTCCAAAGGGCACTAATGTCTCACTTTGTCCTAGGCATATCTTTGTTGATAATTCTGAAATCACCACAGCAGCTGGTGTTCTGGGGTCCCTCCAGCCGACTGCTGGCCAGGCCGCCCTGGGGCTAAAACCACAACTCGGGTGGGCCTGGGTTCAATGCTGTGCTGTTGGTTCCCAGTGTGTGGCTCCCAGAGTGCTTGGACTGGCCACTCCCTGCAGGGATGCCAGGCTGTCATCAGCAGGAGGTTAGCTTCTCCGTGTTGTTTTGTGGGTGCTAGAGCTCCAGAAGTTGTTCAGAGTCCACCTTTTACATGGTTTGGAAGTGGTGTAGGGGCGAGTGCCTTGGAGGTGGTTTCTACTCAGCCATCTTGGCTCCACCCCCTCAACCCACAGCTTCCCGAGAACAGTGTGGAATATCAGTGGAGGAATTCTGTGGGACCTGGGTGAAAGAGAAGCATGTAGTCTGGCCGCAGCCCAGGGTGAGTAGAGCTCTGAGTCCGCAGAGGGTGGTGGATACCCTGTCTGATATAATACCCCAGAAGCATGGGACAGTACACCCACCCCAACTGGAAGCAGAGTCCAGCCTTGACAGGGAGTAGAAAATGGTGGCAATAGTAACTGTATTTGAGGTGAGTGTTAATAGAATCTAATATATAGAGGGTGTCCCAAAAATTTTAGTTCACTTAAAGGTTAAAATATTATGGACAGTATCTCTTCTTGTATGATTCTTTTCCTCTAAAGAGTAGGTGATATGACTGTTCATAAATAATTTTATCAGAAACATTTCTACTTTATTGGAAGGCTCTTAAGTTCTTAGCAAAATCGCACCCGTCATATCTTCCATAAACTATTAAATCTTAAAACTACACTGAGACATTTGGGAAACCCTCTATAATTAATCTTGCACACTTTAAATTGATATTCAAACATCAGTTATGATGTGGTATTCAGATAACGATAACCAATACCTGGATAAATTAGCAAAACATTCAACAATAACAACAGTAATCATATATAGCAATTTTAGCATGCTTGGCAGCTTGCTAAGAGCTTATACTTATTATCTCATTTGATCCTCACAACAACCCTAGGCGGTAGGCACTATTATTTTCCCTATTTTACAGATGAGGAAACTGAGGCAAACAGAGTGTCTTACCCAGGGTCATATAACTAGTAAGCATTTAAGGCCATATATAACTCAGTTCCTCCTGACTCAAGACTTGGCACTATGCCATCTACCTGCCATTTGTCAAGAATTTTAAAAGACACAGATATTGAACAAAAGTCTAGAGATACAAAAAACATTAAGAAAAAAAAAAGCATGGTCTTGATATTAAGAAGTTCAAACTCCAATGGAGGATAGAAGATATAAATGACTAGGTACATTAAATACAAGTGATGAAGAGAGCAGATGGAAGATATCCCAGTGGGAAGGCACTAAGAGAGGGAGAACTGAGGACAGGGACTGGGAAAGGCTTCCTACACAAGGCAAGATTTGAGCTGAATCATGAGAGTAGCCAAGGAAGGCTGAGATGAGGAGGAAGAACATTCTTGTATCTATCTGAATGACTAAGTGAAATCTGATGGGAATGATTGCTGTTGTTGATATTCTCATTATTAAAGTCATTGTGTTTGCTATGATGCTGTGGCAGCATTTTAAGTAAATATATGCCAGTCCAGGAACTCCTTAGACTTGGAAAGCTCAGTACATTTATGGTGAGTGAGGACTGCCAGCATCAGCAGCTCTGCTCACAGCTCTGTGAGTTTACTTTGAGCACTGTGCCCAGACCAAGTACAAGCCCCTCAGTCCGTGTGGGGCTGCTCTTTGGCACAGCCAGCCCCATGCCTTGCTGCACATCATGCTGTACTTAAGTAGTGTGAACATGGCAAGGAAGAAGGATTCAGTCATACTGGCAGAGCTGCAGAGGGAAAAATTACACAGGCCATTAGCTCCAGGATTCCAGGTGCTTGCTGATGCTGCTTTAGCCTCTTTATTTCTACAAGCATCAGCAGATTTTTTTTAAGGTATTGCCCAATTTGGTAGTTTTGCAAAAGACAAGGTTTTTCTTCCTGTAAAGTCAACTACCAAATATCCTTTGGAAAATCAAATCTCTCCAATATTGGGGGTATCAGCAGATATTTGTAGCACTAACACATTAGTGAATAAAATCATATCTTTCAGTAAAAGGACATTTCTTTGACAGGAACAATTCCACATAGTTTATGAAGATTATGATGGGGATACAGTGCCCTAAGGGTTAATAGTAAAGGTTACTTTCCCAGCTTCCCTGAGGGCATTTGAGAAAAAGAATTTCTTTTGTTTCTCTTATCCTGGGTTCCCTATCTTGTCATTCCTCTTCCTCATCATGTGTCATGACATTTTTTTTTCCTTATCTTGCAAGCAACCATCTTCCTCACTTTGTACTGGTCTGGTCCCTAAATCTCCAATCCCCATTATAAACCCTAAAATTGTATCATCATCCTATAAGCTATGTAGCTTTCTGGGTATATTCCTGGTCCTTTTCCTATATTATTGCCTTGTTTGGCTCCTTGCTAAGTCTCAGGCCCATATGCTTTTGTGTCAATAAAGCTCCTATTGGCTAAAGAAAAGGTTTATTTGAATTGTTCCAAAAACCTGAACCAACTCTCCCAACTCTGACCTCAACAATGGCAGGATGGAATAATGGAAAAAATCCCAGCCTTGGGATCAGGCTGATTTCAAGGCCTCTCTCTAACATCAGCTATGTAACTCTGAGCAACACATTCAACCTCCATGGGCTTCAAGTAATTCCTTAAAACATACTTAATAAGTCATAGGTGGTTGCTAATCCACATTGCGGGGGGATTCCCCAAAAAATGAGCATCTCCATGCTAAAAAATTCAAAGGTCCTCCATGTATTCATGTTTGAGGTGTATTATCTCAAACCTAGCCACTAACTTGTCTGAAGACAGTCTACCTGTACCAAGAGTTCCCCACACCAACACTGATGGATCAAAAAATGTTTTAGCCTATTTGTTTTCATAGACTAATAGCCTTATACATATAGAGCCATAAGGGACCTCATAGATCATTTGATTCTATTCCTCATTTTACAAAGGAGAAAACAGATGTCAAGTATTCACTTTGATATATGCATCACTTAATTATTAAGAACCTTTTATGTGTTAGACATTATACAAACTATAGCTGACAGAAACTTTTTGCTGTCTTGGGTAAATTCAGGTATCTGATTTTATTGCTTCATTGTCTCAGTGGATATATGTTTTCAATGCATTGTGTACTCTCTCAATAAGGAAGTCTTCAACCTATCTATGCTTGTCTATCCTTTTTTTTTTTTGCTTTTTGTAGGGCAATTGGGGTTAAGTGACTTGCCCAAGGTTACAAGACTAGTAAGTGTGTCAAGTTTCTGAGGCCAGATTTGAATTCAGATCTTCCTGACTCCAGGGCTGGTGCTCTATTCACTGCCCCACCTGGTCGCCCCAATATTTGTCTATTCTGTGCAATTTTTATTGACACTTTTGATTAAAGTCTCAAAAGGGACTTCACCTAACATTTTGGTGACTATTCTCTAAATGCGTTGATGATGCTTGTGCAGAAGTATAGAAATGATCTGTCCATCCTTTGCTGTCATTTTGCTTAGCATTTTAAAAAAAATCCTCTTTTTGGGCCTCAATGTAATTGAGTCTTTTACATCATTTTCCCAAAAACTCCTCTTCTATAACCAAACCAAGGCATGGAGATCAATCTAAATTCCAAAAGGGTATGTTAGGACAATAAGCTTTAGAAAGATCTCCAATTCCAGAAACACTTCATGCACCTTCCTTATAACTTTATGGTGGTAAGTATTTAATAAGACCTCTCCAAGTTAAAAAGAAACAAAACAAAACACAATACAACACACCTTTAAAAAGTTTAATTTTTATTATTAACATCTTTTTCTATCATTTCCTTAATCTAGATAACAAAAAGCCAATAAATTAAGTACTGATTTGTAGTGTTTACTGATTTCCAAGGTGTAATGATCACACTGAAAATTTAACAACTGGAACTCTTTTTAAAATTTATTTATTTTTAGTTTTCAATATTCACTTACACAAGATTTTGAGTTCTAAATTTTCTCCCCAATTCTCCCCTCAACCCAAGACAGCACACATTCTAATTACCCAATTCCCCCATTCTTCCCACTCTTTCTTCACAACCCCATTCCTACTTCTCATATTTTCTTTCTTGTCTATTTTTCTATAGAATGAGATAGATTTCTATACCCCATTTCCTGTATATCTTTTTTCCCAGTTACACATAAAAAATTAATATTCATTTTTAACACTTTGAGTTCTAAGCTCCTTCCTCTCCTCCCTCCCCACCCATCCTCAATAAGAAGGCAACCAATTCAATATAGGTAATATATGTGTAGTCATGCAAAACATTTCGATAATAGTCATGCTGTAAAAGACTAATTATATTTCCCTCCATCCTATCCTGCCTCCCCAAATTCATTCTATTCTCCCTTTTGACCCTGTCCCTCCTCAAAAGTGTTTGCTGCTGATTACCACCTCCCCAGTCTGCCCTCCCTTCTATCAACTCCTCTGCTTTTCTCTTCCCGCCCTCTCCCATTTTCCCATAGTATAAGATTGGTTTCCATACCCAAATGAGGGTGTATGTTATTCTTTTCTTAAGCCAAATCTTATAAGAGATTTCCTTCACATTTCCTTTTCATCTCACCTCTCTTCCCCTCCACTGTAAAAGCTTTTTCTTGCCATATTTATGGTAACTCCCTCTAACTACCCCAATACTGAGAAAGGTGTCATGAGTTAAATATATTATTTTTCCAAGTAGTAATTTGAAAAGCTCAATTTTAATTAGTCCCTTATTATTTATTTTTCCTGTTTGCCTTTTCATTCTTTTCTTGGGTCTTTGTATTTGATAGTCAAATTTTCTATTGAGCTCTGGTCTTTTCAACAAGAATGCTTTAAAGTCTTCTATTTCATTAAATATCCATTTACTTCCCTGAAGGATTATACTCAGTTTTGCTGGGTAGGTAACTCTTGGCTTTAATTCTAGATCCTTTGAGCTCTGGAATATGATATTTCAAGCCTTCTAATGCCTTAATGTAGAAGTTGTTAAATCTTATTTTATCCTAACTGTGCCTCCAAAATACTTGAATTGTTTCTTCCTGACTTTTTGTAATTTTTTTTTCCCTTGAACTAGCAACTCTGGAAATTGACTATAATAATCCTAAGATTTTTGTTTTTGTTTTTGTTTTTTGTTTTTTGGTGGGGGGAGGGATCTCTTTCATGAGGTGATTGGTAGATTCTTTGAAGTTTTATTTCCCCCTCTTTCTAGAATAACAGGGCACATTGCCTAGATAATTACTTGAAAGATGCTGTCCAGGCTTTTTTTTTTATCATGGTTTTCAGGTAATCAAATAATTTTTAAATTCTCTCTTCTGGATCTATTTTCCAGGTTAGTTGTTTTATCAATGAAATACTTCATATTGTCTTCTTTTTTGCATGCTTTTGGTTTTGTTTTATTATTTCTTGTTTTCTTAGCTTCCATTTGCTCCATTCTAATTTTTAAGGAAATATTTTCTCTAGTGAACTATTGGACCTCCATTTCCATTTTGACAATTCTGCTTTTTTAAGACATTCTTCTGCCCTTTTTTCCATTTGGTTTAGTCTATCTTTTTTTATTATTATTAAAGCAATTGGGGCTAAGTAACTTGCTCAAGGTTTCAGGGCCCATCATTATTCATGTGTGTGTGCTCAATTTCTGAGGCCGGAACCGATCCTGGGTCCTCCCGAATCTGGGACCACTGCTCTTACTCACCCTGCCACCTAACCCTCCCTGGTTTTGTGTATTTTTAAGGTGTTATTTTCTTCAGTAATTTGGGGGTCTCCTTTAGCAAGATGTTGATTCATTTTTGATGATTTTCTTGCATTAGTTTCTTTTATCTTCCCATTTTTTCCATTATTTCCCTTACTTGAATTTCATATCGCTTTTTGAGCCCTTCCATGGTCTGAGATTAATCCAGATTTTTTCTTAGAGACTTTGGATGTAGGAATTTTGACTTTGTTGTCTTCTTCTAGTTGTATGTTTTGATATTCTTTGCTACCAAGTAAGCTTCTATAGTCTGATTTCTTTTTTTTTTTTTACTCTTTGCTCATTTTCTCAGTCAATTACTTGCCTTTTAATTTATTTTTTTAAAGTAACACTTTGTTTCTAGTGTGGAGTTTTATACTCCCAAGCTTCAGGGTTTTGTTTTTTTTCTGCTGTTTTCAGAAATACTTCCAGGGATCTATAAATTCTTATTCTTTTTTTTTTATTTTCAACATTTATTTCCACAAGATTTTGAGTTACAAATTTTCTCCCCATCTTTCCCCTACCATCACTGCAAAATAGTGAGCCTACTGAAAACCCCTTCCCCCAATCTGTTCTCTCTTATATCCTCCCCCATAACCCCTATAGCTTTCTGGTATGGCAAGATGGATTTCTATACCCCAGTGCCTGTATATCTTATTTACCAGTTGCATGTAAAATCATTTTTTAAACATTTGTTTTTAAAACTTTGATATCCAGACTCTTTCCCTTCTTCCCTCCTCACCCACCCCCACTGGGAAGATAAGCAATTCCATATAGGTTGTACATGTGTAGTTACACAAAACATTTCTATAGAAGATATATTGTGAAAGCATAACTATATTTCCCTCCATCCTATCCCACCTCTTACTTATTCTATTTTATCCTTTGACTCTATCCCTTTTCAAAAGCGTGTGCTGCCAACTATCCTCCACCCCAATCTGCCCTCCCTTCTACCATTTCCCCTCTTATTCCCTCCCCCCCTACTTTCTTATGGGTTAATATACCAAGTTGAGTATGTATGTTATTCCCTTCTTAAGCCAAATTCAATGAGAGTAAGGGTGACCCATTCCCTTTCACCTTCCTGTTCTTCCCCTCCACTGTAATAATTTTCTCCTGCCTCTTTATATGAGATAATTTACCCTATTCTCCCTATCTCCTCCAATTATTTACTTCTCTCACCTCCTAATTTTATTTTTTAGATAGCGTTCCTTCCTATTCTACACATTCTCCATTCTTTAAAGGAGGTTTGACCAAAGGAGAGGTGCATACCCCTCTCTTGGCCTGTGCTCTGCTCTATGAATGACCACAAGCACTCTTTTCTGACTTGGAACTTTGAGGAGGATTCCTTCTCTACCACAGCCATAAGCTTGGACACATCAGTGCTCCATCTTTCCCCAACACTGCCACACCAGACTGTGACCCAGATTCAAGCATGGGCAAAGAAAGAGAATCCTCCCACAGTGCCGGCAAAGAGATGCTTGGAATCCCCTCTGATCAGGTGCTCATCCCTACCACCCTCTGTGTGATGATAGTGCTGTAAGCAGTGGCCGCTGCCCCTGTGATCCTGTGACTGGGCCATTATCTTCTCTTACCCAGCTACATCAGCCCTTTCCTACTGGCCTTCTATGTCGTCTTTATCATTTGTGAGTTGGGATTTCTGGAAATTACCACAGTTGCTAGTGATTTATTTCCATGAGGCCTGCTCCATGTTTGCTGGGGCCTGATCTGTGCTGGAACATTTGTACTGGACTACGTTTCTCTCAGACCAATGTAATAGATCTTTTCTGTCAGCTTTCTAGGTTGTCTTGAGCTGAAAATTTGTATCACTCTGGTTTCTGATGCTCTAGAATTTGTTTAGTCTTTTTTACAGGGATTTGGAGAAGTTTGGGGGAGAGCTCAAGCAAATCCCTGGTTTTACTCTGTCATCTTGGTTCTGCTCCCTCAACAGTTAACTCTGTTGAGGCAATGAGAGCTAGCTCCCCACAACCTTTCCTCCTAGCCATATGCTATATAATCCTTTTGTTTGTTTGTTTGTTTTTCCCTAGTAACACAAATGGAAGTCTAGGAGATTAGCTATTTGGTGTTGAATTCTTTGAACCTTGGGAATTTAATAATTGGCAGATAACCCAGTCTCTTTCATTTACCTATGAAATAAACAGAGTGCTTAACATGCCATGAATAAATTGGGAAATTTTCTAATATATTCCTTTTCCATAGGAATACTAATAGCTAAGATTTATATAACACCTACTATGTTCCCTTTACGGTTCTAAGTGTTTTATAAATATCATCTCGTTTTATCCTCATAAAAATCCTGAAGGATAGAGAGGTACTATCATTATCTCTATTGTATAGATAAAAAAAAGACAAAAGCCAACTAGGCAAAAGGGATTCTGACTTGCCCAAGTTCAGAGAACTAATAAGTGTCTGAGTTTGAATGTAAACTCAGTTTTTGTCTTCTTTTCCTAATGCAAGGCTTTTAATTAATATCTATGAAGAAGTGTGAACATCTTTTGTTGTTCTTGTTGTTCAGTTCTTATATGAAGAATATTGGGAGGCTTGAGAATTAATGAATTAATCCTTGCTCTATGACTAAGTAGCTACTTCATATTGATGAAGTCACTTTACTCAATGGGAGTTAATTCTTTCATCAATATATAAGGAGCTTTGATGTACCCACTAGACCACCCAAGATGGTGTCACCCATGTATAAAACTCTAAAGGAACTGCTTTCAAGAGACTAAAAGGCCAAGTCATCTGTAGATATTAGTTGCTGGCCTACCACATGGTTGGAAAAGTATCTTCCCCTTCTTTCCCATTACTGGCAAAAAGGTAGAATTGTCACCATCTGTTAAAATGTTCTGTCTCAGTCTGAGTTCACTAAAAACACTGCTGCTGCTTACTAGATGGACTTTGGGCAATTTATTAATTCTTTCAAAGTCTTAATTGAATCGTTGGTAAAATGGGATAAATAATACTTTCATTGCTTGCTTAATACAGTTGTTTCAAGGACAGTATTATTTGAACCATAACATTTTAAATAATTATAAGATAATTTTAGCTCATCTGATCCTTAAAATAACATAAGTTTTATAGATGAGGAAACTGAGGCCTAGGGAGAACTTGACCAAAGTAAAAT
Organism: Gymnobelideus leadbeateri; assembly: GCA_011680675.1. Lineage (NCBI taxonomy): Eukaryota > Metazoa > Chordata > Mammalia > Diprotodontia > Petauridae > Gymnobelideus > Gymnobelideus leadbeateri. Next base: position 566,077 of record WOXC01005690.1, on the reverse strand, counting down.
AGCCAGTAAAAGGTAAAAAAGAAAAAAAGTTCCTAAATGGTAATGATAAAATATCTGTAAAACACAAAGAGGATGATGAGTGCAATTTGCACAAAATATATAGTATAGTTTTCACAAGTTCAATGTTATCCTAAAATTTACAGTCAAAGAGCCCTAAAGCAAGAAGAGTTTAATTCAAAGATTTAACAATTATCAATTGAATTACTTGGATAAGAATTCATGTCTAGTCTGAATACTGAGCATTTGGTTGCTCCCTGTATTTTTTTTTCACAAGTGAGAAATATGACAACTTCCCAGAAAGAGAGAATGAGAGTGAGGGGCCAATAATATTCCAATTTGTCTGGAATATAAACCATGTTAAAGGAAATTATATGAAACAAGTTTGGAAATCTATTGGTAACAGTGTAAAAAATTGTGAATCTTAGTAAAAGGAGTTTATATTTACTTAAGTAATTAATGGGAATCACAGAATTTTGAACAAAGTCAAAGTATGAGCAGAGGGAAGAATTTGGAAGATTAATTCATTATTATTTACTTGAAACTATGGGATATAAATAAAAGATAGAAAAGATTGAATTTTGAAAGGCAATTTAGAAGGCTAGCATAATAATCCAAACTGGAGTTCATGGGGAGCTGATCTACTGTGGTGTTACTGATAGTAGAAACGTGGCAAGTAATGAGGTAATTGAATGGGAGGACATAGTAAGAAGTTGGGTTAAGGGAAAGAATAAAGTCTAAGATAACTGAGATTTCAAAAATGTTTAACTAAGGAGACGATGGTAGAATCAACAGAAATAAATAAGTGATGTGGGAAGGGAAAGGATTTTTTGTTTAAGGAGAGGGGAGCTCAATTTTATACATGTTGAGTTAGAAATGCCAAAATAACTTGTAAGTAGAGTTTTTAATCAAAACCATAAAGAGGCAAGTTAAATTTTATGCCAAAGTAGCCAAATTCACTTTAGGATTTAAAAAGAATAATTAGTTAAAATAATAAGCCATGATATCACATGCATTCTTAGCAATGTTCCTCAATGAGACATGATTGTAATTAATTTTTCTACACCTTCAACTAATTTTTTTCAACATAGCTTCTTATATTACTGCCACATCACTTGTTACAAAGTTGATTTGAAAGATATATTAATGATGCTTTCAATGTCACATTTTTGCTATGTGACTGTAGTATTGAAAGCCACTAGTTAAGAGTTGTATATATAGAAGGCATTGGAAAATGTGAACTGGAACTTTAAGGAAAGGTCAAGACTTGAGATTGACTTCAGCAGGGAATCCACAAAGATAAGGTTTACATAAAATTTACTGGTAAATAAAGAGATACTGATTCTTCTTTCTAAGCATGTAATATATAGGTTATATCTCCCCAGTTTCCGAGTGAGTAGAAGTAAACACATTTATGGAGGCCCATTTATTTCTTTCCATGTTGCTTTGATATCACAACCTCCATCTCCTTGTAGATAAGAATAGGGAAACGTAATGAATGTTTGATGTCATTGGTTTTGAGACTCCCAAGGAAGATATTCCCTCAGTCAGTATGAAATGCTACCTCCTCTGAAACTTAGTCTAGAAAATTTCCTGGAATACTAAGAGGTTAAGTGACCTGGTATCACACCTTCAGTATGTGTCAGAATTGTGACTTAAACCTGGCCTTTCTTATTCCAAGGTTGTTTCTTTATCTAAAATACAGCACTGTCTCTCTGTATATTAGGATAATAACTGATACGTATATAATACTTTTAAGTTTGAAATATATTTCATATGCCTAACCTACTTCAGTACTCACAGTAACCTTATGATAGTTAAATATAGATATATCAATCAATTGATAGATATGGATATCTATCACATCTATGTATATATATATATATATATATATATATATATATATATATATATTTACATATCTACATCCCAGTATTTATTTTCCAATGTTCATTTTCATATTATCCATCAACATACCACCAAAAGTTACATTAGTGGTGTGATTTGTTTTTGTTTTGCTTTATGTTGTGTTTCTTCTGAGTGTAGGAGGCAGGTAGGCTGTGCAGTAGATAGAGTACTGACTGGGCCTTAAATCCTATCTAGCCCCAGATTATGTGACAATGGGCAAATTAGTTAACTTTTCTTTGCCTCAGCTTTCTCATTTGTAAAATGGGGATAATGAAAGCACCTACCTCCCATGGTTGTTGTGAAGATCAAATAGGATAATAATAGCAATGTTCTTAGCACTTTGTCTAATTCATAGTAGGAGCTATATTAATGTTACTTTGTATTATTTGATTATAAGATTATAGATGATTATTTATAGATTATAGATTATTATATTATAGGTAATTATTTGTAGATTATAGATAAATATTTATAGATTATAGATAATTATTAGTATATTATATATAATTATTAGATTAGAGATTAGAGATAATTTCTTGTGGGAAAGCCTCCCCCCTCCCCCAACATGGACACAGATTGGAAACTTACTTAATAGTCTTAGAGAAATGCAGGGGAATAATCTAAGTGGTTCAGTGATTTGATAGGCAGAATGTGACTCAGGACTTTGAATCTGTCCCTTTGCTCTCTTTTCCCATCATCAAACCCATTTTGACTTTTATCTAAGATTTGGATTCTCTAAAAATCACTAGATTCTGCCCACTATGCTCAAACTATTTTTGACACTATTAAGAAATAATTAAAGAGGGGCGGCTAGGTGGCGCAGTGAGTAGAGCGCTGGCCCTGGAGTCAGAAGGACCTGAGGTCGGATCCGGCCTCAGACACTTAATGCACACACAAACAAAAACCTAGCTGTGTGACCTTGGGCAAGTTACTTAACCCTAATTGCCCTCCAAAAAAAAAAAAAAAAGCAGAAAAAAAAGAAATAATTAAAGTCACTAATTCTCTATATGTCATGTGATGTTTTGTCTATGATATGTGAAATAGTGCCAAGAGGAACAATTCTAGCCACATAAAATAAGGTGCCATATGTTGCTTCCCTCTATCTGTGGGTTGTTCTGACTAGTAAATAAAAGGAGAAAGGATGAATATCAAAATAGATTCTGAACAAATTGATCAAAGATAGAAAAAAATAAGCCATGAACAACAGGTTTAATTGTTTTCATTAAAATCTGGGTTGCTTTCAGACATGGGAATACCCATCAACAAGTTATCATTCAGAAAGAGTATTGTTTTCTCTTGATAAAGAGCACCATGGGTGTGTAGCATTTGTACAAATCATCTCACACATTGTGAGAGTTCAGAGTTTCACATCATGCTAATTCTAGCATGTTACCATTTGAAAAATTGTTAACAATCTCTTATCATTAATAACTAGACAAATGGTAGGGAGGAGTCAAGATGGCAGAGTAGAAATAGCTCTTCTGCACAGCTCTTGCTCCCACCACCTCCAAATTTATATAAAAGGGGACTCTGAACAACCTCTGGAGCTCCAGAACCCACAAATGACACAGAGAAGCTAACCTCTCACTGAGGACAGCCCAGCAGCCCGGCATGGAGTGGGCAATGCAGCACTCTGGGAGCCAAGCCCAGGTCCCTGTAAGTCAGAGGTTTTAGCCACAGGACAGCCTGACCAGCAACAGGCTGGAGGGACCCCCAAACACCAGCAGCTGTGGTGTTTCCAGAATTGCCAACACATAGATGCCAACTACAAAGTGAGAGGTTAGGGCCCTATGAACTTTGGGACTCATTAGTGGGGAGATTGTGTCAGCCAAGAAGCCACTGAGACACTTCAGCACATCCACGGACACACTTGGCAGCTTCAGTTCCTGGCCTGTGAACTGTAGGGGGACCAGCGATCAGTCTTGGGGCTAATACCTCTTGATTTAACCTTCTTGGATCTGGATTGTGGTCTGGGGTGGAGGTCTGGGGGTGTGTGACCAACTTGCCAAAGCCTGTGGAGGCTTCAGAGAAGCCACCTAACTAATACCTCTGGCAGTTGGGAAAACCCCAGAGTTTGGGACAGAAGCTCCCCTGTCTGGTGGCAGAGTCCTATTGTGGCAACAAGCCCAAAAGTCAAGTAATTGAGTGGCAACATGCCTAGGCAAAGGAAACATAATAAACAGAAAAATTCAACATTAGACTCCTATTTTGGGGGCAAAGAGGATTGAAGCATGGAAGAGGAGGAGCACTGGGATGTCAGCACTCCTGCACCTAAAGCCCCAAATGAAAATACCAGCTGGTAACAGGCCATAGAGGACATTAAGAAGCAGATAAGAGAAGTGGGGAAAAATTGGGAAGAGAAATGAGGAAGATGCAAGAAAAGTATGAAAGCAGCCTGACTGAGGAAAATAACAACTTAAAAAATAGACTAACTCAAATGGCAAAAGAGGCTCAAAAAGGCAATGAGGAGAAGAATGCCTTAAAAAGCTGAATTTGCCAGATGGAAAAGAGAATCTCAAAAGCTCACTGAGGAGATTCATTCCTTCAGAATTAGACTGGAGAAAATGGAAGCTAGGAAATTTATGAGAAATCAAGATGCTGTTAAGCAGATTCAAACAAATGAAAGAATAGAAGGAAATGTGAAAAATCTTCTGGGAAAAAAAACACCGACCTGGAAAATAAATCCAGGAGAGATAATTTAAAAATGATTGGACTACCTTAAAACCATGATCAAAGAAAGAACCTAGAAATCATCCTTCAAGAAATTCTCCAGGAAAATTGCCCTGATGTTTTAGAACCCAAGGGCAAAATAGAGGTTGAAAAAATCCACTGATCACCTCCTGAAAAAGATCCCAAAAAGAAAACTCCTAGGAACATTATAGCCAATTTTCGGAATTCCCAGATCAAGGAGAAAATATTACAAGCATCCAGGAAGAAACAATTTGGATACTGCGGAAACACAATTAGGAAAGGGCAGGATCTTGCAGCTTCTACAATGAGAGATTGAAGGGCTTGGAATATGATATTCCAGAGGGCAAAGGAGCTGGGATTAAAACCAAGAATCCTCTACCCAGCAAAACTGAGTATCATGTTTCAGGGGAAATTATGGTCATTCAGTGGAATAGAGGACTTTCAAGAATTTTTTTTTTTTTTTTTTTTTTTTGCTTTTTGGAGGGCGATTGGGGTTAAATAACTTGCCCAAGGTCACATAGCTAGGTTTTTGTTTCTGTGTGTTAAATGTCTGTGGCCGATCCGAACTCAGGTCCTTCTGACTCCAGGGCCAGCACTCTATTCACTGTGCCACCTAGCTGCCCCTTACAAGCATTCTTGATGAAAAACCAGAATTAAATAGAAATTTTGACATTTAGATACAAGAAGCAAGAGATGCTTGAGAAGGTAAACAGGGAAAAGAAATCACCATGAACTTATCAAAGTTGAACTGTTTACATTCCTACATGGAAAAACAATAATTGTGACTGATAAAACTTTTTTCAGTATGAAAATAGTTGAAAAAGGGTATATGGGCATATAAATACATATGTGAATGTGTGTATATATGTTTACAGGTATACATAGATAGAAGACACAGGTTGAATGTAATAGGAGGGGATAATACTTAAAAAGTGAAATTAAGAGGTGAGAGAGGAATATAACAAGAGGAGAGGGGGAGAGACAGAATGGGGTAAACTATTTCATATAGAAGAAGCAAGGGAAAATGGTTACAAAGGGGGGGAAGAACAGGAAGGCAAAAAGGCAAAATCTTATTTTCATTGAATTTGAATCTGGGAGAGAATGACATACATAATAAATAGGATGTCTCACCCTACAGGAGAGTAGGGGGTTAGGAGGTGAGAGGGAGGATGATGGAAGGGAGGGTGGAAGAGAAGGGGTGAGGGAAGATGGAAGCACTCACTTCTGAAAAGGGACAGGATCAAAGTAGGGAATAGACCAAGTCGGAGGTGGGATAGGAGGGAGGGAAATATAGTCAGTCTTTTATAATATATCTACTATGGTAATGTTTTACATAGCTACACATGTACAACCTATACTGAACTGCTTATCTTCCCAGTAAGGGTGGGTGACAAGGGAGAAAAAGAATGAATCTGGAATTCGAAGTTTTAAAATCAAATATGTAATAATATATAAATACTATTATTAATATTATTTTAATATAATTGGGAAATAAGGTATACAGGCATTGGGGCATAATACTTTCATTTCCTGCCTCAATAAAAAATAAGCCTTTATTCAGCAACTACTGTGTTCCAAGAAATGTGTTTGATACTAAGGATACAAAGCTGAAAATGAAATGATTTCTGCCCTTGAGAAGTTTCTATTCTATCTCATATGGGTGTTGAGGGAATGGTCTTTGTAAACCTTACAGTTTTATAAAAATGTGGAGTATTATTGCTAGGCAGACCTGAGAGAAATCTCTGAATCTCCATGTATAGCTCCTTAGGGAGAGGTGGGAGGGACAGTGATTTTGGCTTTATTGTTGTTTTCACTTTTATTGGTATGTCCAGATCTTATTTGAATCAGCACACTGCTTCCTACAAAGCATGTACAAACAAATATTTGGTGACTGACTGATCTAAATTACTTTTGCCCAAGAAAACTCTCCATCTTATTAGAAACAATGGCTCTCTAGACAATTCAGAATCCATTTCCATTCAACCTTTCTTGCTACTTCCTTAGGGTACTTGGACCAAAGAAAAATTTCCTCTATGTTCCTCCTAATGAAAGATATAATTGATAAAGATATAAGATACAGCAAAAGGAAGCAGGGCACAGGACACAGTCAATCTCAGAGGCAGTAATCAATCAATCTATCAATAAGAATTTGTTAAAGGTCAGACACAAGGCATTTACTATTTGAGTCAGTGGGTTTACAAGAACAAAAATGAAAGAGTCTGTGCCCTCCAGGGTGACATTCTATAGGGAGAGGGAAAATGAAAGCAATTGAGTATGTTTAAAATATATGACTATGTAATCATAAATGGAAAAGTTGGCAAGACAATAAAGGCCATTAATCCCACACTCTCACTTTATGAAAGAAGAAACTGAGACCCAGGTTGTTGACGTGACTTGCCCAAAAACATGGGCAGTAAGAGGCTGATTTCATCTATTTGAATAATACCAAGAAAAAATATTCAAGAAAAATTGGTTCCAGAAAGTTACTGATTTGTGTGTGTGTGTGTATGTGTGTTTGTGTGTATACTGTGCATGGATATGAGTGTGGATATATGAGACCACTATACTTTAAACAAACTAGCAAAATTTTAATTTTTTTTTCATTTTTGTCCTTAAACTTTCAAATTTCTTGGTTGGGTTCCTAATTCATTTCTTTTGGAGAGTGAATTACAAAGAATTCAGAGGGACAATTTTGAAAAATTTTAATTTACCATTATTCTCCTAGGGTTAAGTGAGTTTAGCTCCCATTCAAGAGGGTACTGTATGTGGTCAGGGAGGTGTCCATGTGTCATTCTGTGCTCACTCCATCTAGGTTACCTTGCTTTGGAATACCAGCTCTCAATCTCTTGCTTCATTCCAATTCCCTTGTAACAATTTTATATTCAAGACTCCCCAGTATTGATTATAGTCATAAATATTTCCATTTTTTATTCATTCATCCTCCAAAGATTCTTTTTAAAAATCAATCAATTAATTAATTAGTTTACAACATTCAGTTCTACAAGCTTTTGAGTTTTTAATTTTCTCCACCTCCATCCCTTTCCCCTGCCCAAGACAGAATACAATCTGATATAGACTCTACATGTATATTCATGTTAACTATATTTTCACATTAGTCATATTGCAAAGAATTATAAAAAATGGAATGAACCATGGAAAAGACAAAACAAAAAAAAAAAACAAGAGAGCAAATAGTATGCTTCAGTCTGCATTCAGAATCTCTATTTATTCCTCTGGATGTGGACGGTATTTACCATCCTGAGCCTTTTGGAGTTGTCTTAGAACCTTGCATTGTTGAGAAGGGGCAAGTCCATCAAAGTTAGTCATCACACAGTTTTTCCTCATATGTAAAATGAACTGGAGAAAGAAATGACAAACCATCCCAACATCTCTGCCCAGAAAACCCCAAATGTGGTCACAGAGAATCAAATATGCTTGAAAACAACTAAATAACAATAACACATAATGATGCTTAACAAAAGTTTGTATATATTTATATGTATATGCACATACAGTATGTATGTCTATTCATATATGCATGATATAGGCATGTCCACATGATAATCCATATGTGGATGTCTATATGTCTACATAATATGCATACATATATTTATAGTCTTATTCTGTTACTGCTTTGTATGATTTATTCATCCAGTCAATCAAATAACCTGTCAATAAGATTTTTATTCAGCACCTCCTGTGTGAAATACATTTTGTTAAGCTCCCTAAGGATAAGAACATAAAACAAAACAGATAAAATGAAAGGATAAAAATGAAACAGTCCACCAGACATCTCTATTGATAAAAACTTTACTTCTTTGAAGACAGTCATGTTCAAAACTTTCAAACCCTATAGAATTGCAAAAAAAAATATTAATGTTAAAAAGATCAGAAAGCAGCTGTGGATTTTTTAAAGATGTGTGTCATTCCACTAATATAATCCAGGGTGTTCTCTGCCTTCTATTCATTTACATTTCTGGTCCAAAGTCATTGTTCATCTCCAGTGCCTGCTCAAACCACATGTATTGATGGATTAACACAATGGGCTTTCCATAGAACTCATTGTTATACTCTGTGCAGTAGACACACACACAGACACGCACACACACACACATGAAAATATGGATAAACACACAAATACACATATACATATACATACATATACACACATATATAATGCATATACATACATACATATATGTATTCCATTAATTCACTTCTTCCTCCTTTCCTCCTTCCCTCACCTTCTTCCTTCCTTTCTTTCCTTCTTTTCTTCCTGGATAGCAGTGATTCAAGGTAAAAGAAGACAAAAGTTTGTTATGCTTGTATAGAGTATGCATAACTGAATGCATACTCACATACACATAGAAATAACCCTCAATACCCTCACCGCCCCCACAATCACGAAAATGAAGCCAGGTAGTGTGCCATTTCTCAGGGAAGGTAACAAATTAATCTACAATAGTATGGTTCATGCTGACACATTTCTATCATTAGATTTTAACTTTCTTTGTGTCATGTAACCCTGTGAAAGACTTTTGAAAACTATGGACCCTTAACAGAATTTTTTTTTTGCAGCCCCTCGGAGGGCAGGAAAAGATTTTAATGTGGTGTGAGATCACCAGATTAAGAAAAGTCACATGGAGTGCAAGAGCAGGAGAATCAAGGACAGGCAAAGGGGTGGTGGCACTAATTGGCAGGGGCAACTACTAGGGAAGGATTCACCACCTCTAACATGGGCAGTAAAGGACCTCCACTAGGCAGGTCTACAATCCAGAAGAATGGAGCAAGAACCTGCCTGTTTCAGGCTCCAGCTACTGAGGGCTCCTAGGCACAATTGGGGACTGTCTCACCACACTTTACCCCTACCTCAAGCCATCTTAAGACAGCGGTCCCTAGGGCATATCTCAGAAAGCCAAGAGCAGCCCCTGTGGTATCTGATGGGAGAGAAAGAGTATAGCCCAAACCTCTCTTCCCTGCACATTTTGTGGGAGGAGGGCAGGGAAAGGAAGGCCACAGTCATCTTTTGGCTCCAGGCCTGCCCAGACCCATAGCAACCAGTAAAGCAACTGGAGGTGGTTATGTTGGTTTAATAAAAGACAGAAGGTTACAGTGTCCTATAGCAAGCTCTCCAGCCAGTTCCCTGCATCCCCAAGCCCCGTTCCTCCCCTTGCCCCAGGGTTCTTCGGAGCTCCAGCAGGGCAGCTTTGCAGAGAGAGGAGAGAGGAGAGGAGGGAACAGCCAGAGAGCCAGTCAGATGCTCTAAAACTTCTTGAGGAACTCCTCCGCCGCATAGGAGCCTGAGCATTGACGGACAGCTTCATTCACTGATTTCCTTATCAATCTCCTCCATGAAGTAGATCACAAAGCCCACCAGTTTGTGTTTGGACATTTGCTCCGTGTGCATGTTTGTAATCAGAAAACTGATATCATAACCCTCCACAGGCTTCCTACGCAAGATGAAGTTCTCTGCACTCATCATCACGAAGCACATGAATTTGTGGCAAAGGATCTTCTCAATTTCGTCAGCCTGTTTCGCAGCAATGCTGACTCTAACAGAGTTGATGGAACCCCTCGATCAGAACCTTTTCCTTCTCGTTCCTGGTGATGGTCACAGGTTGTAACAGGAGTTCTTTGCTACTTCTGACTTCTACCTGTGGCTTGTTCCTCTCCACAAGCTGGGAGGAGAAATTCTCCAGGCAAAGTACAGCCTGCAGTGTGGCCGAACAGCACTCAGGTAGGGGCGGAGAGTGGCAGTCATTGCTGGGGCTGGCTAACAATAATTTTTTAAAAATTTATAAATCAAAATACATAGGTTTACAAAGAAAGCCAATAATGATGAAATTGAGTTAGAAAACATTTTAAATACATATATATACATACAAATATTATATATGCATGTGTTTATGAAGAAAAAAGAAAATACTGAAATCCGTGTATCAAAATATAAAATTAAAACAAAACAAATTGCCTGATCCTGAGATAAAGAAACCCTGATTCAAAAGATATGTACCCTTTCTTGTTTAAATATACTGAATTTTCTTCCTAAACACCCAGCTTACTCTCCTACTACCTGCTCTGCATATATCATACACACACACACACACACACACACACACACACACACACACACACACACACACACATTTACATGTTGTCACTACCATCACAATGTGAGTTATGAAAGGTTTATTTTTTCTATTTATTTCTGTCCCTAGTATTCAACATAGTGCCTTTTATACAGCAAATATTTAATAAATATGTGTTGACTGATTCATTGAATGACTGACCAGGGAATATCAAGTCTGCTTATGTGGCTCAAATCAATTAATTAAAAACCATTTATTAAGCCCCTACCACATACTACTTTGGGCATTGAAAATATAAAGAAAAACATGAATCAGTTCCAACCCTCAGGACACATACATTGTGTCTAGTGAAACAAGTACTTATCTATGTGTATTCAAAGGAAAAAAAATAATTCTGTGTGACAGCCATTTAATTAGAGGCCAAATATTTGCTGCTGGAAATTTATGGGGTTTTTTTTTGTTTGTTTGTTTTGTTTTGTTTTGTTTTATAAGAGCTCCAATTAGTTCAGAAGCAAAATGTTTTTGTGAGGTTTTGTTTGTCATCCAGCCTCAGCAAATATTCAAATATTTTAGGTGAACAAAGCAAAATTTAAAATATTCCAGTTCTTTACAGGTATTATTTTTCACTGGGACACAGTAGGAAGAATATGACCAGCTAGGTAGCATAGTGGGTAGAATGCTGTACCTGGAACTGAAAGGCCTAAGTTCAAATCTGGCCTCAGAAATTTAATAGCAGTGGGGTTTTGTTCCAGTCACTTAACATCCGTAAAATGAGCTGGAGAAGGAAATAGCAAACTACTCCAGTATTTTTGCCAAGAAAACCACAGATATGATCACAAAGAGTCAGGGACGACTGAGGAACAATGATAAAAGAAAGAATTTTTGATTCATGAGTAATAAGAATCTTATTTTAGGCTCTGACATTTTTCTGCTAGTACAGATCCTTTAAACTCTCAATCTCTTTTTTTCTTCTTGTAAAACAGGCATAAAAAACTTTTACTACCTACCTTAAAGAATTTTTGTGAGAGAAGTATCATATAAAATTTAAAAAAAAAAACAATATAGAAATGTATGGTAAAGAAGATGGCATCCCCCCCAGGTAGACTAATTAGATAATTTGTGCCAATCTAATCCAAAAATATGAGTAGTAGTAATTTCCACCCATATAGAGCATTAGTGTAAGAGTTAGGAAGAATATTTGACATGTTAGAGCTTATGTTCACCTCTGGAGCCTCTCTGTAATTCTAAATGTATTGATTTGGGCAGCCATGACCATTCTAGAGGTAGGAGTCTTTACACTGTCCAAATCAGCTAGGCGGAGGATCTTCCATTTAGTTGCTGAACTCAGAAGTAACAGGGGTTGAGGCCATTTGCTTCATCCATGGCAAGAAGCCGGAAAATCAGTGGAGCTCATGACAAGTTTGGACAACATAAACTGCCATATAATTGATGAAAATGGTCTGTTTGATGAATATGGCGCATCAAGCAGTGTGTGACTAATGTTACCCAGGGAAAGTGACAGGGAAATAAGACATCTTCCATGGAAAAGGGGGTGGGAAGGGCTTTCAATCATGCTCAGAAAAATGTCATCCCTTCTCAAATCGTTGATTTCTCATTAGTGAGCTGACACTGTTCCAGTACTAATGCACCTGTTGAGTTCCTTCTCCATCAAGGCCCTTGCACTAAGGACAAAAGAGATTGTCATCAGGCACAGTGAAGACTTAAAAAAAAGGCTTCAATTCATAACCCAAAGCTGTATATTTTTTGTAAATGAAGGTTCCTTTGAAAGGAGAAATATGCTAAATGGCCACATATATTGCAGAAGGGGTAACATATTTTAACGTTTCTCCAAAAATGGTAATCTTCTTTTCTTTTTTTTCTTGTTCACCCACCATTAAAGGAATTTTTCTGAAACCTGCCACATTTTGGTCATAAAGAGAGACCCTTCGAGCTTAATAAAGTGAACAGTGTCAAAGAGCTTTGATTTTCTATTTTTTAGTGTTTACACTATGCCTGACATTTCATCGATTATTTAAGAAATGCTTCTGGACTGACCAACTCACTGACTGAGTGAATTATACACAAAGATAGACAGTCTATAAACTTACATGGAAAAGGAGGGGCCAATGAATGTTGATGATCAGTAACAGAATGTTCTACCACTCTTCATCTTCAGTCTCTGCCCTAAGTATACTTATGGTGCTAAATAAGAGTAGGGTTTGGATGCATGATAAAAACTCTCAAAATGATGGTAATATAGAGGTCATCTAACCTCACCTCCTCATTCTATCAGTGAGAAAACTTAAGTCTAGGAACTTAAATGACTTTCTCAAGGTCATGCAGGTCCTGTCAGAAATGGGATTGGAACCTATTCCATCGAATTCCATAACCATTTTTTTTTCCCACCGTGCCATGATATATTCTCAACAAGATGAAAAAGTCATAAGATCATGAACTTTGAACTGTAAGGGACCTTAGAGACCATCAAGTCAATCCCCCTCACTTTGCAGATCAGAAAATAGAGGCTGAGAAATGCAGAGTGATACCTTGGGACCACACACTGAAGCATTTGAGACTCCAATCTTTCTACTTTCATGTCCAGTGATCTAAACCTTGTGTTTCCTGGATGCCTCAACAAATTATTCCTCATTATGTGTTTTTCTTTTTTCCTTAATTGTCACTGTGCAATAGATTCCATGATGGCTTTGAACTTGGAAGATCAAGGTTCACCTACTGGCTCTGCCACTTGTCACCTTGGGCAGGCTGGTCCCCTCAGTTTTCTGACCTATGAAATGAGAGTATTGAACTACAGTAATATTCTCTCTCTCTCTCTCTCTCTCTCTCTCTCTCTCTCTCTCTCTCTCCTTCCCTCCCTCTCATTTCTCTTTTTCACATATGTATGTATGTGTATATATAGAGAGAGACACAAAATGTATATATATATATATATATATGTATGTATATAAACAAATACACATGTATACATACATATATATCTATACACACCTATACATATATGTCTATATATGTATATGTGTATACCAAGGTTACATGAGGTCCATTTCTTAGCAGTTTCAGATGCTGGAAGATATTTGGCAGATAGAATGTGTATTAGTTATCAAATTGTATATTCCTAGATTATATAGCTTTGAGGAAAATCAGATGTTAGCTCACAGTAGAATTTAAACTCTTTGGGGACGAAGATTATTATTTTTTGTTTGTTTTCTCTATATCTTTGTGTCCCCAGAGTTGAATACACTCTTTACATGTAATAATCACATAATAAATATTTGTTGAATTAAATTGGAAATATCACAAAGTAAGAAAGGATACATGCCTTCACCTCCAGAGAGATTAAATATATAATTAATATGTAAGTAAAAAAATTAAGAAAAGAACCATTATGACTACTGTAAGGGTTATGGGATTTAAAGATCTTCCATGCCCCATTGGACTTGCTGACATAGCAGGAAGGGGAGGGGCAAGAGGAAGCGGAAGAAGAGTTAGAGTTCTGTTGGGACTGTTGGTGGCCACAGCAACAGCAGTAACTGCCGAGGTAGAGGTGGAGGCCCAAAATCTCTTTTTAAGCCAGCCAGAATTTCTGCTAAGGACTCTTGTTGGGGGCTGCCGGGAACTGGAACTGCGGGGGGCCGGAGCTGTTGTGAGCATGCTTCCTGGACGCTGAGCAGTTGCTGAGAGTCGGGAGAGAAGGACCTTTGCCTGAAGTAGCCTGTTCTGTTTTGAAGGCTTAAGAATGTGGTTGTTTACTATCTTAACTACTTGTGCCAATTTCATAACTATCCTGATGGCTTTGACTTTCTGGTTTTGGGACTCGGTTATTTGGTATTTTAATAAATTCTCTGGCTTTATCCCCCATATAGAGAGACTGATATATTTTGTGATTAATAACCACATAAGCCTATTTATAATTGCCATAGGCATAGTGAATATTGCATTGTTAATACAACTACTTAGAAAACCTCTGATGATACCAGAGTGTGTAGTGTAGATTTGCTATGATCTCCATAATGAATTTGACAAGGACTTTATCTATCAAACATTCAATACATATTTCCCAAGAACCTTTTATGGGCCAGGCACTGTGCTAAATGCTGGGGATAAAAAAGCAGCAAAAGATGGTGCCTGACATCAAAGAACTCACAATTGAATGGAGGAGAAAATATGCAAACAGATGTTAAAAACAAGCTATATACAGGAGAAACAGGAAATAATTAACAGAAGAAAGGCACTAGAATTAAGAGAAGTTGGGAGAGACTGCAAAAAAGGTGAGATTTTAGTAGGACTTTAGGAAATTTATGAAGAAAGGAAGTTGCATGGAAAACTGAACCCCTAAAGACTCAGTGATAATGTACATTAGAAAAACCTGACTCTTTGCCTAAAAAGAACCATTCAATAACTATGGCTGTACTAAGTAAAATCTCCTCTCAGCTGAATGAAGCCTGCAAAGAGAGGAAGAGGGAGAATGCTTCCTTAAAGGGGAATAGGTATATACAAACAAAATATTCCCAAGTGAATAATTTGCCATGAAGTGAAAACCATATAACTTGTTTAAAATTAGATTCCCTGCTGTCCATTGTGACCTATTAGAAAAGAAAATCCCAAATAAAACACTTGGTGGAATTTGCTTGGGTGAAAAACAGAGATATACTCCAAAACTCATAAACAGATAAATTTTTGGGGAAATATTATTCATAGTATTTTAGACCTAGAGTTAGAAGAAACTTCAGTGATTGCTAAGACCCCTTGCAATTCAGGTTTTTCCATGATCTAGGTGCTAAGGTCTCTTCCAGAGCTAAAATTTTCTGTTTAAATTTTTGACGTTTTATCTTCTATATTTTAAGGTTCCTTCCAACTCTGAAATTCTAGATTCTGTCACAGCTCTCAGATGAGATTATGTAAACCATTTATCAATCAGTAAGTATTTAAAAAGTCTACTGTGTATTAAGCACAGTATTAGGTTATCAGGATACTATGTTCTAAAGGGTGTTACAGGATCATCATTATGTATGTCACTTTATTTTGTAAGCTCCTTGCTTTCTGTAACATTCTATGATCTCTTTTATCAAAATACTTCACAAATTGCATTGTTCAGATTAGGTATTTACTACATATTTATTCATCATGAATGATTTCCTATTTCTACTAGGGTGGGTAAGGGCAATACTAATTCCTATGCAAAATTTCTAAAGCACTTTCATCACAAGAATTACAGAGAGAAAAAAAAGGTTGAGTGACTTGCCCAGGGTCACACAGCTAAGAAATATCTGAGTTCAGATTTAATTGAGGTTTCTGATTCCAGGCCTACTATTTAACCCATGGTGCTACCGAAATAACTCAATAAATAAAGAACTACCTTTTAATAGAATGTCATGTAAAAAAGGTGTGAAACCGTCTTTGGAATTATCATGTAAGGGGAAATGAGGCAGTCGAGCAAAGAATTCAACAAGTGGGAAAAGGAAGTCCTCACTTTCCCGAAATGTTCAGGAGAATTTCTTTTACACAAAGCAAGAGACACCCACAAATGAATTCATGACTATTCCTTTATAGATACATGCATTTTTTTTCGTATCTCTAAATAGTATCTATTTCCATATATATGAACAGAATTCAAAATTTAGTAAAGAGGCTGAGAATGTGGCATGAACAGAAAATTGAATATCATATGTAAAAATGTCACCCTGTTACCCAACTTATCTGCTGCTTCTGTGTTTCCCAATCACTTTTCCTCCCTTCCCTGACAAAATATTCTTGTTATCACTGCAAGCCCAATATTGCCATGGCAGACTGAACCAGATTCTAGCCTGCCTCACACATCACCCCAAATGTCAGCTAAATTCCAATTGCAGGCTCCCTTCACTCATGGGTAGCAAAAAGAATAAAACAGCTCCTTGTTTACCTTTGTATGGCCCAGGATGAAATTTTGAGCTGGTAGGCTAGGAAGGAAAATAAAAATCACCTGTTGATATATAAACTAAGAAAACTGGATGTGGGAGAAAATAGAGCTGGGATCCTGATCTATCTATTTCATCATCTCACATTTTTCTGACTTTAATAATGCCCCTGACATTTTAAGGAATTGTTTAGAAAAGGGAAGGATTTAGAGATTTTGTTGGGGAAAAAAATTGAAAAACAAAAACATGGAGATCATTGAGTACCCAAACTAGTAGTAGATCGATTTGGAATGGGGGTAATGTTAAGCCACATATTTTTTTTTCCCTCCTATTCCCCCTCTCTCTTTACACATATACCCATTTTAATGGAGAACACATTGCCATTATGTTGAAATGTAGAAAATATTTAGAAATTTTTAAATGAACATCTGATTCTCAAAAGGACTTAAAAACCATATTGATTCTCAGGGAGAGATTTCTATTATTTCAAATAAATTAATTGTTCATTGCTGCTTCCCACCCCCCACCCCCCCAGTTTGGAGTAGCCACTTAATGAACACAGGGTGGACTTGGAATTAGGGATACATAGGTCTGGGTCCTTTCTCTGATGTGCACTGGTGGGGTGATATAGACAAGGCATTTAACTTCTCAAAATCTTAAAATAGAGACAGGTCTCTAATGTTAGATGTTATAGACAATTGAAGGAGTTTCCATACCAGGAGCAGTTTGTAGCTAGGGTACAGCCAGGTGACTGCAGTTAAGAGAGTACTAGACTTGGAATCAGGAAGACTTGAGTTTGGATCTTGCTTCAGACACTTAGCTGGGTAGTTCCCATAATCTGCCTTCATTTATTCATCTGTAAAACAGGTATAATTATAGCACCCGTACCTCAAAATTGTTGCAAGGATCAAATAAAGTACTATATATAAGTACATTATAAACCTTATATTGTTATATATGCTAATTGTTTCCCTCCTCTTCCTTCTGTTCCTCTTCCTCATCAGGTTGTCATTATTATTGCCAGAAGTCCTCTTCAAATTGGTTAATTGAAAAGTTATATAATAAACAAATGAGCATTTCCATTCATTTTTGTGTTCCAGACTCTCTCCATTTTATAAAGAAGCTGTAAAATCCACTGTCTCAAATACTGGAATTCTTATTTTTGTCGTTGTATTTTTCAGCTCTTGATACAGATATTATGATCATTCACCAGTTCTTTGAGAACAATGCTAATGGAGCCAATGAGAAACAGAAATACCAACTTTTAGAAGTTCATGAAGTCTTTAACTTGTCAATGGTACATCTGGTAAAACTTGGTAAAGACTCCCAAAGCTAGAAAAAAGCTGAGTAGCTGATCAGTAACAAATTATTCTCTTAGAACCATACATTTCATGTTTAGTAAACATTGTTATCAGAAGTCTATACCTGAGGTTATGTATTTTATTATTACAGAATTTCATGAATCAATCAGCTAAGGTACAGGACAGGCCTGAACTGAACAACCTTTAGCTGCTTATGGCATGACAAAGATTTAGGGGGACCTGTGAAAAACGCAGAGGAAAACATCCTGTGTATGTAGAGTAAATCCTTTGGTGAGCCTAGCCTGCAGGGCACAGGTTGTGCAGACCAAGCATAGAGGGATGCTGGTCTCGACTAGTATATTACTTTAAAAAAAAAAAAACATGTAATATAACAAAGTAAAAAGAGTGAGGGTAGTAGAATCAGGAAACCCGGGTTTGAGTCCTTACCTTTATATCCTCTTGCTCTGTAGTTAGCTTTATTGTCTCATTCTTTATATTTTTTTTCTTCCATAAAATAGGTACTTTAATAGGGTATGCCTGCCCTCTTTTGCAGGCTTGTGATGAATTGAGCACTTTGTAAACTGTAAAGTTTACATTGTGAATAATGGGGCCATCAGTGAAGTCATTGCTCTTTTTTTTTAGCCAAAGAAGAGATTCTTTGGGTGAAACAGAACGTTTGAATTTGGAAGCGCTGTCTTCTTCACCCCCTTCTTCACTCTATTAACAAAAAAGAAAAATTACATCATTTCAGTTCAGTTTAAATTTTTTCATAAATCCTGCGTCTCATTGTATTGAACTACTTTGAACTTTCATAATGAATTCGTGAATACTGCCATTTTCAGTCTTCTACAGCTTTTAAATATATTATGGCCAGTTGTAGAACAAGGTTTGATATTTTAGAGCTTTCTTCCAATAAAGAAGACAATTTCCCTTTGATCATGGAGCATTCTCATTAGGTAAGTACTTTCAAAATGAAAATAAAATAAAATAAATTTACTTTAACACAAGTATTTGCTTCTGGAGTAGAAGAAAAAAGAGCCTCTGCTTGTCATACTCTGCTATAAAAACCAATCAATAGAGTCCATTTGTAAGAAAAAAGATACATCTAAGTTGACATGTGTATGCACCATGTAAGCCTACTTTAAAACAGACAATTTATAAACTGATGAAAGAGTCAGTTAATAACGGAAATGGAAACTGACTTTTTTTCTTTCACTACAGCTGCTTCAGAAGGGCAATAAAACACTTTGCTTCAGATTATCCATTCTTTGAGACTTTTTTGTTTTTCTTTCACCTTTTGTCAGATATCAACTACTAACTCAGAGGCCTAGAGAAGGGCACAGATAGTGTCACAAACAGTTGAGGGTGGGCGACACTATTATCATGAAAAATGACCTGAAGGGGCAATAAATCTAATTTAATCAATTGTGATTTAATCAAGTCTGATTTGTTTATGCAACAGATTCTCTCACTTCATTAAAACAGAAAGCTAATTCTAGCTAGATTTTTACGACATCTAATAATTCAAATAATAACTCAAAATTGTGTCATTTTAAATAACGTTTAAGAATTTGGCACTGTACTGTGCTTTGAATACAAAGATTCAGAGCCAACACTGGTCCTGAACTCAAGGGGCTTATACCCTAGTGTTGAGAGGAAGTGGAGCCATGTATAAAACTACACTTAATAGAAATTATTTTAGGATGAGTGAAAATGAAAGGTCAAAATAAAAAAGATGAGAATTTTGAGAAAAGTGAGCTATTTTCCACTAGTTATGTAGCAATAATGATAGCCCATCACACTTAGAGGCTGATAGGTGGCATATTAGCTAAAAGTTTAGGTTTGAAGTCAAGTAAATTTGGGTTGAAAACCTACCAGGAACAGCCACTTTCTGGGTGACCCTAGCCAAATCACTTAAATTCTCTCATCCTTGAGTTTCTCATCAGACAAATGAGGATAATAAAAGCCTTACTTTCCTAAGATTACACTATCTAATGACACAAAAAATATAAAAGATTTTACAAACCATAAAGAGCTGTGAAAATATAAATATCTTTATCATTATCATTATTATTAACTCTAATGGCACAATTACGATAATTTTTCTTTGGTACCTCCATGTCTGGAATGTAGTCTTTTTTTTTTTTAATCTCTGCCTAAATTATCCTTCTTTCCTGTCTTTCTTCTACCAAATTCAGTCTCACTATTATAATGCAAAAGGAGGAGAAAGGTAGAGCTATGAAAGTTAAGAAAGATTATATGGGAGGATTGAACCAAGATGGTGGAGTAAAAGCAGGAACTTGCATAGTTTTTTCCCCCAAACCCCTCCAAATATCTGTAAAAAAAATGACTCTAACCAAATGTCAGAGATACAGAGCCCAGAAAATGACAGAGTGAAATGCATCTTCAGTGAAGAACACCCAGATAGGCTGAGAGGATGAGTCTATCACACTGGGCTAAGTGGAAGGTACTCTATCTTGGGCCCCACTGGCACAGACCAGGCTAGAGCAGGCCTCAGGGTGTTGTGGCAGTTTCCAGACTTCTCAACCCACAAACACCAAAGACAAAGTAAAAGGTCAGTGGGGAAGCTGTGTCAGACCTGCATGAGAGAAGAGCATGGCCCAGTTCCAGCCCCAGGCTGGTGGAGGTGGCTGCAGCAATGGAAACATCAGCAGTGGCAGCATTGGCACCTACTTCTAGAGTTCTGTGCCCACAAATGATGGAGGAATCAATCAACTAATCAGAGGGCAATTGCTCTTTCTTTGCCCTGCTTACATCTGTATTGAGGTCCTGCGGTGAGGAGGAGTGGTGGTAAGGCAGAGTTTGTGGCCAGCATAAAGAGGGAATCTTTCTCACAGTTCTGAGGCAGAAAAGAGTCCTTGTGGTCACTCACACACCAGAGAACAGACAGTGGGAGGAGTAAACACTTCTTTGATCATATCACCTTAGAAGAAATAAAAATACACAGGTGCCTAGATGTAGCTCTAACAATAGCTACACAAAAACCCAGGAATTTAGGACAGAGCACTCTCCACTCTGGAAACTGAGTACTACTTTGTCAAAGAACTCAAAAGTTAAGTAATTCTCTGGGAAAATGAGCAAACAGAGCAAACAGATTTGGAAACAGATACATAAGTATGTATGTATGTATATATGTATACATACATATATATGTCTACATAGGAGGGTATGTGGGCATATGAAAACATATGTGAGTATGTATATATGTATATATATGTGTTCAAAGAGAGGGCATGGGACCAATTGAATAGGAAGAGATGATACTTAAAAGGTGAAATTAGGAGATGGGAGAGGAATATAATGAGAGGAGATGGGGAGAGATAGAATGGGGTAAATTATTTCTTATAGAAGAGGCAAAGGAAGACTGTTACAATGGACAGGAAGAACAGGAAGGCAAAAGGGAATGAGTCAACCTTATTCTCAATGAATTTGACTTAGGGAGAAAATGACATACACACTAAATAGAGTATGTCACCCTACAGAAGAGTAGGGGGGAAGAGGATGAGAGGGGAATTATGGAAGAAAGTGCAGGCTGGGGGGGAGGGAAGTGGAAGCACCCACTTTTGACAAGGAACAGGATAAATGTAGAGAATAGAACAAGTGGGGGTGGGATAGAATGGAGGGAAATATAGTCAATCTTTCTCAATATGTCCTCTATGGAAATGTTTTTCATAGCTACACATGTACAACCTATGTTGAATTGTTTATCTTCCGAGTAAGGGTAGATGACAAGGGAAATAGAGAAAGAATCTAGAATTCAAAGGTTTAAAATCAAATGTTTAAAAATTATTATTATTATTATTTTACATGTAACTGGGAAATAAGATACAGTCACTGGGGTATTGAGACCCAACTTACCCTACTGGAAAGTCAGAGGAGGGATGGGGGAAGATATGGGAGAGAGCAGATTGTGGGAGGGGATATTAAGTGGGATCACTGTTTTGTGGTGGTGGGTAGGGGAAAAATAGGGAGAAAATTTGTAACTCAAATTTTTGTGGAAATGAAAGATGTAAACAAAAAAAAAAATAATAAAAAGAAAAGAAAAGAAAACCCACTGATCTGGAAAACAGATTCAGGAGACACAATTTAAAAATTATTAGACTACCTGAAAGCTATGATCAAAAAAAGAGCCTAGGGGGCGGAGCCAAGATGGCGGAGTAGAAACAGCTAATCCAAGCCTCTCTGCCCCCAGATTCTCCACAAACTATGTAGAAAATGACTCTGAAAAACTTCGGGAGCCCCAGCACCCACAGAACGACACAGAGAAGCTAACCTCCCGCTGAGGACAGCCCAGCACCCTGCAGGAAGGACCAGCGCAGTGGTCTGGGAGCCGGCAGCGCGCAGAGCGCAGGAGCCGAGCCGAGCCCAGGTCCACGTGAGCTGAGGTTTTAGCCCCAGGGCGGCAGGGCCAGCAACCAGCTGGAGGAACCCCAGAGCACCAGGAACTGTGGAGATTCCAGAATTATCAACATAGACATGCCTAGGACAAAGTAAGAGGTTAGTGTCCTATGGACTTTGGGACCTGTATTTGGGGAATGCGTCAGCTCCCTCCCCTGGGGGCTAGAAGCCACTGAGGAGACGCGCCATTTTGTAGTTTTCAGAGGCATTTCCGGCTCCCAGCCTACAAATCGTGGGGAGATCCAGCGATCAGTCTTGGGGGGTAATCGCTCTTGCTTTAACCTCCCTGGATCTGGATTGTGATCTAGGGTGGAAGTTGTGGGTGGGTTTACAGCTTGCCAGAAACGGAAGTTGCCCCCCACACGTTCGGGACGAAAATTCCTCTATCTGGCCTTAAAGCCATAGTGTGGCAACAAGCCCAAAAGTCAAGTAATTAAGTGGCAACATGCCAAGGCAAAGGAAACAGAAAAATGCAACCCTAGACTCCTATTTTGGGGGCATAGAGCGGGAAAAGGACTGTGAGGTCAGAAGTCCTGCTCCAAAAGCCCCAGGGGAAAACATGAGTGGGTTGCAGGCCATAGAGGACCTTAAGAAGGACTTTAAAAATCAAATAAGAGAAGTGGAGGAAAAATTAGAAAGAGAAATGAGAAGGATGCAGGAAAAGTATGAAATGAGGGTCAACAGCCTGACTGAGGAAAACAACACCTTAAAAAATAGACTAGCTCAAATGGCAAAGGAGGCCCAAAAGGGCAATGAGGAGAAGAATGCCTTAAAAAGTCGAATTTGCCAGATGGAAAAAGAATCTCAAAAGTTCACTGAGGAGATTCATTCCTTCAGAGTTAGACTGGAGCAAATGGAAGCTAGTGACTTTATGAGAAATCAAGATGCTGTTAAGCAGATCCAAACAAACGAAAGATTAGAAGGCAATGTGAAATATCTCATGGGAAAAACCACTGACCTGGAGAATAGATCCAGGAGAGACAATTTAAAAATTATTGGACTACCTGAAAGCCATGATCAAGGAAAGAACCTAGAAATCACCCTTCAAGAAATTCTCAAGGAAAACTGCCCTGATGTTTTAGATCCAGAGGGCAAAATAGAGGTTGAAAGAATCCACCGATCACCTCCTGAAAAAGATCCCAAAAAGAAAACTCCCAGGAATATTATAGCCAGGTTCCAGAATCCCCAGATCAAGGAGAAAATACTACAAGCAGCCAGGAAGAAACAATTTCAATATTGTGGAAACACAATCAGAATAGCCCAGGACCTGGCAGCTTCTACACTGAGGGATCGAAGGGCATGGAATATGATATTCCAGAGGGCAAAAGAACTGGGAATGAACCCAAGGGTCACCTACCCAGCAAAACTGAGTATTTTGTTTCAGGGGAAAATATGGTCATTCAGTGGAATAGAGGACTTTCAAGCATTCTTGAGGAAAAAACCAGAATTGAATAGAAAATTTGACATCCAGACACAAGAAGGAAGAGATGCCTGAGAAGGTAATCAGGGAAAAGAAATCAAAAGGAACTTATCAAAGTTGAACTATTTACATTCCTATATGGAAAAGCAATATCTGTGACTGATGATATCTTTTTCACTATGAAAATAATGGAAGAAGGGGGTGTGGTCATATGAATACATATGTGAATGTGTGTGTATATGGCTACAGTTATATATGGATAGAGGGCATAGGTTGATTTTGTTGGGAAGGGAGAGTACTCAAGGGATGAAATTATGAGGTGAGAGAGGAAAGTGGCAAGAGGAGATGGGGAGAGACATGGTAGGGTAAACTATCTCATGTAGGGGAAGTGGGTGCAAAGGAGGGGGAGAATAAGGAAGGCTAAAAAGGCAAAACCACATTCACATTGAATTTGGTTCAGGGAGAAAATGACATACATACTAAATGGGATATCTCAACCTGCAGCAGGATAGGGGAAGGGGGATGAGAGGAGGGATGATGGATGGGAGGGCATCCTTGGGGTGAGGGGAGGTTGGAAGTACCCACTATAGAAGAGGGACAGGATCATGTAGGCAATGGACCAGGTGGGGGGTGGGATGAGTGGGAGGGAATTATAAGCAGCCTTGTACAATATATCTACTATGATAATGTTTTGCATAGCTAGACATGTACAACATATACTGAATTACTTATATCCCAAGAAGGAATGGGTGACAAGGGAGGAAGGAAATGGATCTGAAATTCGAGGTCGTAACATTAAATGTTTCAAATATATATAAATACTATTATTAATACTCTTTTGCTTGTAATAGGGAGATAAGATGTGCAGGCATTGGGACACAAAGATTCACCTTCCTCTAATGGAAAAGTCGATGGGGGTATGGGAGAAGGTATGGGAGAGAGCAGATTGGAGGAAGCGATATCTTGTGGGACTGCTATTCTGGGAGGGTGGGTAGGGGAATAATGGGGGGAAAATGATTGTAACTCAAAATCTGGCAGAAATTAATGATGTAAAACAGAAGTTAATAAAGTATTTGTTTAAAAAAAAAAAAGAGCCTAGGGGCGGCTAAGTGGCGCAGTGAGTAGAGCATAGGCCCTGGAATCTGAAGGACCTGAGTTCGGATCCGGCCTCAGACACTTAATGCACACACAAATAAAAACCTAGCTGTGTGACCTTGGGCAAGTTACTTAACCCCAATTGCCCTCCAAAGAAAAAAGCAAAAAAAAAAAAAAGAGCCTAGATATCATCTTTCAAGAAATGATCAGTAAAACTGCCCTGATATTCTAGGCCCCGAGGATAAAATAGAAATTGAAAGAATTCACCGATCATCTTTTGGAAAAGATCCCAAAAGAAAACTCCTAGGAATATTATAGCAAAATTCTAGAATTTTGGAGAAAATATTACAAGCAGTCAGGAAGAAACAAGTTGAGTATTGTGGAAACACAATCAGGATAACACAAAACCTATCAGCTTCTACATTAAGGGATTGAAGGGCTTGGAATATGATATTCTGGAGGCCAAAGGAGCTAGGATTAAAACCAAGAATCACCTACCCAGCAAAATTGAGTATAATGCTTCAGAGGAAAATATGGATATTCAATGAAATAGAGGACTTTGAAACATTCTTGATTAAAAGACCAGAGTTGAACTGAAAATTTGACTTTCAAATACAAGAAGCAAGAGAAGCATGTAAAGGTAAACAGGAAAGAGAAATCATAAAGGAATTATCAAAGTTGAACTCTTTACAGTCCTACATGAAAAGACAATATTTGTAACTCATGAGACTTTTGTCAGCATTAGGATAGTTGAAAGGAATATGTCTCTGTGTGTGCGTGCGTGCGTGCGTGCGTGTGTGTGTGTGTGTGTGTGTGTGTGTGTGTGTGTGTGTTTATATGGATAGAGAGCACAGGGGAATATAGAGGGATCATATCTTAAAATAAAATTAAGGGATGAGAGAGGAATATATTGGGAGAAGGAGAAATGGAGAGATAGAATAGGGTAAATTATCTCATATAAAAGAGGCAAGAAAAAGCAGTTAAAATGGAAATAAAGAGCAGGGCGTTGAAAGGAAATGAGTCAACCTTACTATCATTAGATTTGGCTTAAAGAGGGAAATAATATACACAATCAATTGGGTGCCTTACTTTAAAGGAAAATAGGGGGGAAGAGGGCAAGAGGGGGGATATAGAAGGAGGACAGATAGTCCAAAGCAAACACTTTTGAAAGGGACAGGGACAAAGGAGGAAATAGGATAAATGTGGGGGGCCAGATAGGATGGGGGAAATATGGTTAGTCTTTCACAATATGATTACTATGCAAATGTTTTGCATAACTACACATGTATAACCTATATTGTATTATTTGTCTTCTCAGTCGGGGGGGGGGGCAGTGGGAAAGGAACAAAAGAGAGAATCTGGAACTCAAAGTTTTAAATATAAATATTAAAAATATTTTTACAAGTAACTGGGAAATAAGATACATATGCAAGGGGTTATAGAAATCCATCTTGCCCTACAAGAAAGTAAGGGATAAGGAAGTAAGACAAGACGATGAGAGGGGATAGAAGAAAAGGCAGAATGGGGGAAGGGATAATCAGTATAATTGCCATCTTAGGGTGGGGTTTAAGGGAGAGATGGGAAGAAAATTTGGAACTCAAAATCTTGTGGAAATGAATGTTGAAATCTAAAATAAATTCTGGAAAAAAATTATATTGAGTTGATAGTATCACCCACCCTCTAAACACTCTTTTTCTAACTTTAAAAATTCTATCCAGATACTATACTACCAGACTTTCCTATCACCCAGATTGGAAATTTGGGAGCCATTCTTTAAACTTCATTTTCTTTTACCTCTCATTTGCATTCATATATTGGATCTAAAAATTATATATACATTACATTTCTCAACTCCATTGTTTTTCCTACACTCACATAGTTGTGACCCTAGATCATCCCCTGATCCCCGCCTTTTTTTTAAACAAATGCTTTATTAACTTCTGTTTTACATCATTCATTTCCGCCAGATTTTGAGTTACAATCATTTTCCCCCCATTATTCCCCTACCCAAACTCCCAGAATAGTAGTCCCACAAGATATCACTTCCTCCAATCTGCTCTCTCCCATACCTTCTCCCATACCCCCATCGACTTTTCCATTAGAGGAAGGTGAATCTTTGTGCCCCAATGCCTGCACATCTTATCTCCCTACTAAAAGCGAAAGAGTATTAATAATAGTATTTATATATATTTGAAACATTTAATGTTACGACCTCGAATTCCAGATCCATTTCCTTCCTCCGTTGTCACCCATTCCTTCTTGGGAGATAAGCAATTCAGTATATGTTGTACATGTCTAGCTATGCAAAACATTATCATAGTAGATATATTGTACGAGGCTGCTTATAATTCCCTCCCACTCATCCCACCCCCCACCTGGTCCATTCCCTACATAATCCTGTCCCTCTTCTATAGTGGGTACTTACAACCTCCCCTCACCCCAAGGATGCCCTCCCATACATCATCCCTCCTTTCATCCCCCTTCCCCCTATCCTGCTGCAGGTTGAGATATCCCATTTAGTATGTATGTCATTTTCTCCCTGAACCAAATTCAATGAGAATGTGGTTTTGCCTTTTTAGCCTTCCTTATTCTCCCCCTCCTTTGCAACCACTTCCCCTTGCTTCTTCTACATGGGATAGTTTACCCTACCCTGTCTCTCCCCATCTCCTCTTGACACTTTCCTCTCTCACCTCATAATTTCATCCCTTGAGTATTCTCCCTTCCCAACAAATTCAACCTATGCCCTCTATCCATATAACTGTAACCATATACACACATTCACATATGTATTCATATGACCACACACCCTTCTTCCATTATTTTCATAGTGAGAAAGATATCATCAGTCACAGTTATTGCTTTTCCATATAGGAATGTAAATAGTTCAACTTTGATAAGTTCCTTTTGATTTCTTTTCCCTGATTATCTTCTCAAGCATATCTTGCTTCTTGTGTCTGGATGTCAAATTTTCTATTCAATTCTGGTTTTTTCCTCAAGAATGCTTGAAAGTCCTCTATTCCACTGAATGACCATATTTTCCCCTGAAACAGAATACTCAGTTTTGCTGGGTAGGTGACCCTTGGGTTCATTCCCAGCTCTTTTGCCCTCTGGAATATCATATTCCATGCCCTTCGATCCCTCAGTGTAGAAGCTGCCAGGTCCTGGGGCTATTCTGATTGTGTTTCCACAATATTGAAATTGTTTCTTCCTGGCTGCTTGTAGTATTTTCTCCTTGATCTGGGGATTCTGGAACCTGGCTATAATATTCCTGGGAGTTTTCTTTTTGGGATCTTTTTCAGGAGGTGATCTGTGGATTCTTTCAACCTCTATTTTGCCCTCTGGATCTAAAACATCAGGGCAGTTTTCCTTGAGAATTTCTTGAAGGGTGATTTCTAGGTTCTTTCCTTGATCATGGCTTTCAGGTAGTCCAATAATTTTTAAATTGTCTCTCCTGGATCTATTCTCCAGGTCAGTGGTTTTTCCCATGAGATATTTCACATTGCCTTCTAATCTTTCATTTGTTTGGATCTGCTTAACAGCATCTTGATTTCTCATAAAGTCATTAGCTTCCATTTGCTCCAGTCTAACTCTGAAGGAATGAATCTCCTCAGTGAACTTTTGAGATTCTTTTTCCATCTGGCAAATTCGACTTTTTAAGGCATTCTTCTCCTCATTGCCCTTTGGGCCTCCTTTGCCATTTGAGTTAGTCTATTTTTTAAGGTGTTGTTTTCCTCAGTCAGGCTGTTGACCCTCATTTCATACTTTTCCTGCATCCTTCTCATTTCTCTTTCCAATTTTTCCTCCACTTCTCTTATTTGATTTTTAAAGTCCTTCTTAAGGTCCTCTATGGCTTGCAACCCGCTCATGTTTTCCCCTGGGGCTTTTGGAGCAGGACTTCTGACCTCACAGTCCTTTTCCCACTCTATGCCCCCAAAATAGGAGTCTAGGGTTGCATTTTTCTGTTTCCTTTGCCTTGGCATGTTGCCACTTAATTGCTTGACTTTTGGGCTTGTTGCCACACTATGGCTTTAAGGCCAGCTAGAGGAATTTTCGTCCTGAACGTTTGGGGGGGCAACTTCTGTTTCTGGCAAGCTGTAAACCCACCCACAACTTCCACCCTAGATCACAATCCAGATCCAGGGAGGTTAAAGCAAGAGCGATTACTCCCCAAGACTGATCGCTGGATCTCCCCACGATTTGTAGGCTGGGAGCCAGACCTGCCTCTGAAAACTACAAAGTGGCGTGTCTCCTCAGCGGCTTCTAGGCCCCAAGGGAGGGAGCTGACGCATTCCCCAAATACAGGTCCCAAAGTCCATAGGACACTAACCTCTTACTTTGTCCTAGGCATGTCTATGTTGATAATTCTGGAGTCGCCACAGCTCCTGGTGTTCTGGGGTTCCTCCAGCCGGCTGCTGGCCCTGCCGCCCTGGAGCTAAAACCTCGGCTCACACGGACCTGGGCTCGGCGCGGCTCGGCTTGGCTCCTACGCTCTGCACTCTGCGCGCTGCCGGCTCCCAGACTGCTGCGCTGGTCCTTCCTGCAGGGCTGCTGGGCTGTCCTCAGCAGGAGGTTAGCTTCTCTGTGTCATTCTGTGGGTGCTGGGGCTCCAGAAGTTGTTCACAGTCCTTTTTTACATAGTTTGTGGGGAATCTGGGGGCAGAGAGGCTTGGAAGAGCTGTTTCTACTCCGCCATCTTGGCTCCGCCCCCCCGATCCCCTTTAACCTCCATTATGCATTAGATTTCATCATCTTTTGTCCAATCATTCCCCTTCCCCATCCATCTTCCAAAGAGCAGGCAAAACAGTATTTTGAAATCATAGGCCTGAACATACATCTTTCCATCTGAAAAAAAAAAAAGTCTTCTGAGGGTTTTCTTTAATCCAGGTTA
Source organism: Gymnobelideus leadbeateri (assembly GCA_011680675.1). Lineage (NCBI taxonomy): Eukaryota > Metazoa > Chordata > Mammalia > Diprotodontia > Petauridae > Gymnobelideus > Gymnobelideus leadbeateri. The sequence goes on along the minus strand of WOXC01005690.1, from coordinate 536,357 downwards.
AAATGGAAGCTCTGGGATGGCTATATGGTGCAGTTAATATAGCACTGGCCCTGGAATTAGGAGGGCCTGAGTTCAAATATGGCCTCAGACACTTAACACTAGCCATGTGACCTTGGGCAAGTCACTTAGCCCCAATATCCCTGCCCTCCAAAAAGGAACAAAACAAAACAAAAGAAAAAAAAAAGTAAAATAGATGTTCTTCTCTTTTGCAATTAATAACCTTAATAATATTGCTATATACTACTTTTCTAGGACTTTTATTCATTGCCCTTCTTCCCACTAGCTATTATAGCTAACCTGATCTACTTGCCAGTCTTCATTTCAATATTAAATCACTCATCTTCTTATATTTGCACAATCTGTCCCCACTATCTAGAATATACTCTTTCCCATATCCAACTCTTAACTCCTTAGCTTTGTTCAAGGATCATATCAAAGGCCACTTCCTACAGAAATTCAATATTTTATTTATGTATTTATTTATTTATTTTCTTACTTACTTACTTACTTATTCTTTTTGGAGGGCAATTGGGGTTAAGTAACTTGCCCAAAGTTACACGGCTAGGTTTTTTTTGTGTGTGCATTAAGTGTCTGAGGCCGGATCTGAACTCAGGTCCTTCTGACTCCAGGGAGAACTCTCTACTCACTGCCCCACCTAGTTGCCCCGAAATTCAATATTTTCTAAAACGAGACAGAGTGGTAGACTGGATAGAGCACAAGATTTCAAGTCAGGAATAGTTGGGTGTGAACATCCTCAGGCACTTACTAGCTACGTCCCTTGATAAGTCACTGACTCTTTTGCGTATCACAGATTCTTCATCTGTAAAAAGACACAATTATATTCAGTGATTTTTATGGTCAATTCTAGCACCAAATCTATGATATTGTGATACCCTTTACTACTAGTGTTAACCTTGGAAGTGACTTCTTACTTATTTTTTATTGTATTTGTACATTTTTCCTTACCATTAGAATGTAAATTCTGGTGGATAGGGACTTCTTTTTTTTTTTAAACACCAGCACCTAGCACTTTGTCTATGATGTTGTAATCATTAAATACATACTTGTTGAATTGTGCTGAGTTGAATTTAATTGGGTGCCATCTAAAGGAAGAAAAGTATTTCAAAAGGTGAAGATGAAGGCCATGTAAGGGAGAGTAGAGGAATATGATTTAGGCATTGTCATATTTTTACAATGTAAGAAAAATCAAAGAAACATGCAAGGAATAGATCAAGGGATAAATGATAAGTATTACTAATAACAACAATAGCATTTTTAGAGGGCTTTGAGATTACAGAGCTTTACATATGTGAATTCATTTTATCCCAACAACAACACTGTGAATTAGGTGCCTTTATGATCTTCATAGATGAAGAAAATGAGGCATGTAAAGATTAAGTGACTTGCCCAATGTCAAATATCTATAAACTTTAAGATACAATTAAAAATTAGGTCTTGTCAGAGCCAAGATGGCGGAGTAGAAAAAGTGCATCCAAGCCACTCTCCCCCCCAGATTACCTCCACACTATATAAAAGGGGACTCTAAACAACTTCTGGAGCCCCAGTACCCACAAAATGACACAGAGAAGCTAATCTCCCACTAAGGACAGCCCAGCAGCCCTGCAGGAAGGACCAGCGCAGTGCTCTGGGAGCTGGAAGCACAGCGCATGGGGAGCTGAGCACAGGTCCACCTGAGTCGCGGTTTTAGCCCCAGGGCGGCAGGGCCAGCAGCCGGCTAGAGGGACCCCAGAACACCAGCTTCCAGAACTATCAACATAGACATGCCTAGGACAAAGTGAGAGGTTAGTGCCCTATGGACTTTGGGACCTGTATTTGGGGAAAACATAAGATTACTCCCCTGGGGGCTAGAAGCCACTGAGGAGACTCACCATTTTGTAGTTTTCAGAGGCAGCTCCAGCTCCTGGCCTATGAACTGTAGGGAGATAAAGCAATCAGTCTTGGGGGGTAATTGCTCTTGCTTTAACCTCCCTGGATCTGGATTGTGATCTGGGGTGGAGGTCGTGGGTGGGTTTCCAGCTTGCCAGAAATGGAAGTTGCCCCCACCCACACACGTTTGGGATGGAAGTTCCTGTCTGGTGCCAGACCCATACTGTGGCAACAAGCCCAAAAGTCAAGTAATTAAGTGGCAACATGCCAAGGCAAAGGAAACAAATTAAACAGAAAAATGCAACCTTAGACTCCTACCTTGGGGGCAAAGAGGATTGAAGCATAGAGTGGGAGAAGGGCTGTGAGGTCAGAAGTCCTGCTCCAAAAGCCCCAGGGGAAAACATGAGTGGGTTGCAGGCCATAGAGGACCTTAGGAAGGACTTTAAAAACCAAATAAGAGGAGTGGAGGAAAAATTGGGAAGAGAAATGAGAAGGATGCAGGGAAAGTATGAAATGAGGGTCAACAGCCTGACTGAGGAAAACAACACCTTAAAATAGACTAACTCAAATGGCAAAGGAGGCCCAAAAGGGCAATGAAGAGGAGAATGCCTTAAAAAGTCAAATTTGTCAGATGGAAAAAGAATCTCAAAAGTTCACTGAGGAGATTCATTCCTTCAGAGTTAGACTGGAGCAAATGGAAGCTAATGACTTTATGAGAAATCAAGATGCTGTTAAGCAGATCCAAACAAATGAAAGATTAGAAGGCAATGTGAAATATCTCATGGGAAAAACCACTGACCTGGAAAATAGATCCAAGAGAGACAATTTAAAAATTATTGGACTACCTGAAAGCCATGATCAAAGAAAGAAGCTAGAAATCACCCTTCAAGAAATTCTCAAGGAAAACTGCCCTGATGTTTTAGATCCAGAGGGCAAAATAGAGGTTGAAAGAATCCACAGATCACCTCCTGAAAAAGATCCCAAAAAGAAAACTCCCAGGAATATTATAGCCAGGTTCCAGAATCCCCAGATCAAGGAGAAAATACTACAAGCAGCCAGGAAGAAACAATTTCAATATTGTGGAAACACAATCAGAATAGCCCAGGACCTGGCAGCTTCTACACTGAGGGATCGAAGGGCATGGAATATGATATTCCAGAGGGCAAAAGAACTGGGAATGAACCCAAGGGTCACCTACCCAGCAAAACTGAGTATTTTGTTTCAGGGGAAAATATGGTCTTTCAGTGGAATAGAGGACTTTCAAGCATTCTTGAGGAAAAAACCAGAGTTGAATAGAAAATTTGACATCCAGACACAAGAAGCAGGAGATGCCTGAGAAGGTAATCAGGGAAAAGAAATCAAAAGGAACTTATCGACATGGAACTACTTACATTTCTATATGGAAAAACAATAACTGTGACTAATGATATTTTTCTCAGTATGAAAATAATGGAAGAAGGGTGTATTGTCATATGAATACACATGTGAATGTGTGTACATATGTTTACAGTTATATATAGATAGAGGGCATAGGTTGAATTTGTTGGGAAGGGAGGATACTCAAGGGGTGAAATTATGAGGTGAGAGAGGAAAGTGGCAAGAGGAGATGGGGAGAGACAGGGTAGGGTAAACTATCTCATGTAGAAGAACCAAGGGGAAGTGGTTTCAAGGGAGGGGAAGAATAGGAAGGCAAAAAGGCAAAACCACATTCTCATTGAATTTGGTTCAGGGAGAGAATGACATACATACTAAATGGGATATCTCGACCTCCAGCAGAATAGGGGGAAGGGGGATGAGAGGAGGGATGATGGATGGGAGGGCATCCTTGGGGGGAGGGGAGGTTGGAAGTACCCACTATAGAAGAGGGCCAGGATCAAGTAGGGAATGGACCAGGTTGCGGGTGGGATGAATAGGAGGGAATTATAAGCAGCCTTGTACAATATATCTACTATGGTAATGTTTTGCATAGCTATACATGTATAACATATACTGAATTACTTATCTTCTCAGAGGGAATGGGAGACAAGGGAGGAAGGAAATGGATCTGAAATTCGAGGTCTTAAGATTAAATGTGTCAAATACATATAAATACTATTATTAATACTCTTTTGCTTGTAATTGGGAGATAAGATGTGCAGGCATTGGGACACAAAGATTCACCTTCCTCTAATGGAAAAGTTGAAGGGGGTATGGCGGAAGATATGGGAGAGAGATTGGAGGAAGCGATACCTTATGGGACTGCTATTCTGGGAGGGTGGGTAGGGGAAAAACAGGGGGGAAAAATAATTGTAACTCAAAATCTTGCAGAAATGAATGATGTAAAACAGAAGTTAATAAGGCATTTGTTTAAATTTTTAAAAATTAGGTCTTTCTGAATTCATGTTCAACATTTTATCCTCTGTTATTCCTGCTACCCTGACAATTAGTACCTCCAATGTAAATGAGAAAATAAATCTATCCCTCTCTGCCAATTATTTATCTCCAGTGAAAATCACTTTCTAGCTCCAGCCTTTCCAAGTAGATCTCCTTTGTCAAGAGATTTCTGAAGAAGAAAATTATGACAGTTTGTCTTCCACTGTTGAGGAAATATATTTTTAAAATACTTGTCATTCAAGGGGAGATATTTATAATGGGAATCTGAAGGTCTTTCTGGCCCCTTGGCCCCTTGATAGGCTTAAGTGGATCTGAGACCTTTCCCTGATTTGAAAATATATTCTGCCCCATAATATGCTGAATATACTCACATGGAGCCTGTGGTGGGAGGCTTGTTTTTCAGGAATGTGCACACCTTATTACTTTGTGATTGGGCAGTGGGTCAAGAGGTTTATGACATTCTCTTACCCAGGAAAAGGCTATATATACCCTGATGTGAGGTTTAACTTTGGGGCTCACTTGTGGGAAGTTTTGTGATTTCGCCAGATGAGACTCTGTGCAGCTGTTGAGCCCCCGGCTTTGAAAACCCAGATGCTGGTGTTTCTCTCTCTTAGGTATGGATGTAATGGTCAGGCAGCTAGAAGCCCTATCTGCTTAATTATGTTATTTTCTGTTGTAACTTCTGTTTGTATTCTCTGAAGTTCTGAGTGCTGACTTTTTCCCCTGAACTAGGTAAATGATGCATGTTTGAATGATTAAAGTAAGATTGTTAACCCATTTTGAATTGCTTTCCTTTAGAAAAGCAGAACTAAGAACCTGTGCTAGCAGCCATTCTTGATATGCTAGGGTCCTTGCCGCTACAATATTGAGGATGCATAATACGATGAATAGAAGGAAGAGAAAATGGGATCCATTACTTCTGGCTAACTGAGCAGGAATATTGCATATCCTGAGCTGTTTTCTAAAATCAGAGCTCATCTTTATATTCTCCTGGTGATGCTACATGTTAGTGAATGAGAGAAAACACCACAATCTCAGAAGAATAAGAAAAAAAAAATAGGTCATACAATGGTCAATAGAAAGTGGTGGTTGTATGCAGGTTGTAGCATAAAAAATTGCAGGAAAAATTGGGAAAGTATTCTAAACTGGGATCCTTCAAACATACATTTTAATTATAGCAATGCCAATTATGATCTGCATGACACTGGAAAGCTAACTCAAACACCCTAGGGTTCATACCTGTCAGATGGAATGCTGAATATGGGACAAAGAAAATGCATTTAGATTCTAACTCTAGGTTTAACCTTAGAAAACATTCATCATGCTGATGTTTGTTTCCTTATTTGCAAAATAGCCAAAATAATGCCTGCAATGGCTAATAATTGAATCACTCTAACTGTACAGTCAGGCTTAGAAGAGAAAATATCTTCAGAACAATAATCCTGGTATGTAGGTGCTATTATTATTTCCACTTTAAATATGAAGAAATTATGGCAAACAGAGGTTAAGTGACTTCCCCAGAGTAACACAGTTAGGGAGTGTCTGAGGTTCAATTTGAATTCATGTTTTCCTAATTCTAGCTCTGACCCTTTGTCCACTGTGTCACCTAGCTCCCTGTGATAACTATATAATATACACCATATTCAGGGAAACTGAACTTTGCAGTGGATAGAGTGCCAGGCTAGAGTCAGAATGCTTATCTATCTGAGTTCAAATCTGGACTCAGTACTTCCTAGCTGTATGAACTTGAACAAGTCACTTAACCCTGTGTGTCTCAGTTTCTCATCTGTAAAATAAGCTGTAGAAGGAAATGGCAAATCATTTCAGTATCTTTACAAAGAATACCCCAGACAGGATCCCGAGTCCTACATGACTGAAAAATAAGAGAAATGAATATACTATATTAAATGAAACTTCTGAAGACAGCATATTTTGACAAATTAATATCAAAGACTCTCTAAACTATCTTTTCACATTATTATATGATTTTTCCCTTCATGAACTCTACAATCAAGCCAAACTGAACTTGTTTCTTTCACATCAATACTCATGTGCTATCCCTAACCCTTTGTACTACTATCTTTTCTTTTTGGAATTAACAGCTTTCTCACCACTTCAAAGAATTTTTTGTTCCTTCAAACTCAGCTCAAGTACCATCTTCTATGCAAAACCTTTCCTGAAACCCCGGGACCTAGTTTCCCCTTCCCTACAATAAAATATCTGTTCCATGCTTCAATCCTCTTTGCCCCCAAAATAGGAGTCTAATGTTTCATTTTTCTGTTTGTTTTGTTTCCTTTGCCTTGGCATGTTGCCACTTAATTACTTGACTTTTTGGCTTGTTTCCAGAGTAGGATTCTGCCACCAGACAGGGGAGCTTCCATCCCGAATGTGTGGGGTCTTCACAACTTCCAGTTCTGGCAAGTTGGATACCCACCCCAGATCTTCCCCCCCAGATCACAATCCAGATCCAGGGAGGTTAAAGCAAGAGTGATTACCCCCCAAGATTGATTGCTGGATCTCCCTACAGTTCGCAGGCCAGGAGCTGCAGCTGCCACTGAAAACTGCAAAATGACGTGTCTCCTCAGTGGCTTCTAGCCCCCAGGGGAGGAAGCTGACGTGTTCCCCAAATACTGGTCCCAAAGTCCATAGGGCACTAGCCTCTCACTTTGTCCTAGGCATGTCTGTGTTGGTAATTTTGGACTTGCCACAGCTGAGGTCCCTCCAGGCAGCCGCCCTGGGGCTAAAACCACAGCTCACAGGGACCTGGGCTTGGTTCTCTGCATGCTGTGCTGCCAGCTCCCAGAGCACTGCACTGGTCCTTCCTGCAGGGCTGCTGGGCTGTCCTTAGAGGGAGGTTAGCTTCTCTTTGTCATTCTGTGGGTACTGGGGCTTCAGAAGTTATTCAGAGTCCCCTTTTACATAGTTTGGAGGTGATCTGGGCCAGCTCCATCTATTGAAATTAATTGTTCTTGACAGGATGCTTATCTTTGAGGCATGTAGAATCTTGAGGGTAACCCTGCAGAAACTTTGATACTAGAAGCAGTGGGGAAACAAGGGAGATTTGTGTTGAATAGGACAGAATATGTGTCACTTTAAAAATTAAATTTCTTTTGGGGGAATCTTTGCTATTGTTTATTTTGTCATAAATAGTGTAGAAGCTACAGGTGATATTTATTGTTCCTTTGAGGCCTGCCAATATAGAGGCAAGTAATTGTTTCCCAAATCTCAGCTGTGCACCCTCTATGTAATTTTCTGTCTTCTATCCATAGTAGCTTTGAGTACAATTTAGTCAAAAGGTGGAGAATATCTTTAAAAGTGCATTTAAAAATATGTTGGGGAATTTATGTTTTGGCAGTACTAGAATTATTTTGATATTATCATTACCTACCTAGGCTTCTGATACTGTTTATTATTTATTAACAAACATTTACTGAATATTTTCTATGTTCTGCGTACTGGGCTCAATTCTAAGGGTACAAAGAAAAAATAAATCCTATCATACGAAATACATGAAAGTACCTTTAATGGAAATTTCATGAGCATTTCAAGTGACAAAGGAAGTTTCTTCCATGTGTTGAGATATGAATGAAGTCTTGAAGGAAGGAAAGGAGTCTAGGAAGAGGTGAGCAGGGACAATATCCCAGGTATGGGAAACAATAGTACAAAGACAAAGAGATGGGAAACAGGGCATTGTGTATGAATTACAACAACTTAGTACATCTGGTCTGGAGTAACATCTGAAAAGACTAGTAAGATTAAAAAAAAAGGTCCAAGTTATGTAGAGGTTTAATTGCCAAACAATTGAGTTTATATCTGATCTAAAAGGTAAGAGGAAGTTACTCAAGGTCATGGAGGTAAGCAGTAACATGTTCAGGAAAATTTTGATACCTATGGGGAAGATGGATTGGAGCTGAGGAAAACTTGAAGCAAAGGAAATTGTGGTAATGGCATGAATAGATATTGATAAGAGTCTGATCATATAAGTGGTACAAAGGAGATGGATATAAAAATTATATAAATCTAAAAACTTTCCCATTTGGTAACTTCATGTATATATGAAGTGAGAAAACAAGGATGCCACCAAAGTTGTAAACCTGGGTGTCAGAAAAAGTCAAAATGTCATCTATAGCAATAGGGAAGTTCTAAAGAGGCCTACATTTTGGAAGAAAGATCATGAGTTCTATTTTGGACATGCTGAGTTTGAGAAACATATACCATATCTAGTTCAAAATCTCTAACAGTACATATACATACTCATTTAAAATTTTTTTATTAGGTCCTGTTGTAGATCGACTGGCATTGTCACATATGAATCCACATATGAATGAGGGTATTCCAGATACACATTTTTTTTTGATAGGAACACAAATGTTCATTTATTTTGGAGGAAATTGGAAAACATTAGAGAAAGCATGTTATAGTAGAAAAACACTCACCAGAATGGGTAAAGGAAGGGTTGGGTCTTTGGGTAGAAGTGGATTAGGGCTAGTGTCTATTTTATCTGGTGCAGTTTTCACACAACATGCCCTTTTAAGTTAAAGGTCCAGGAAATATGGGAGACCCAAGATGACATAGTGGAAAAAGAGAAACCATAATATTTGGAGTTGGAGATGCTGGCTCTTTTATTTTATTTTATTTTATTTTATTTTTAATTTAAAAAGTGGATTTTATTACTGCAGGACTGTCAGGGTACATGCCCAAATCAGACAATGCTTTGGCACAGACATTGTAATGGTTTTATAGAGGTTCCATAGCCAGGTTATGTAAGCTGAAATTACAATGATGTAAGCTGAAACTACAATCAGTGATTGGTCAGTGTACATTTGAATTTCCTGCTGGAGCAAAACCCTAGGCTGGTACTCTCGACCACAGATCAATCAGGGGAAAGGAAGGAGTGGGGGTCATGCTTGTTTACAGATAAATTAAGGGAGGGGAAGGTGGAGTTCTTTGCTTTACAAATCAATGAAGGAAAGGGAAAGTTGAGTTTTCTGCTTTACAAATCAATGAAGGGTAGGGCAAAGTATAGTTGTGTCCAACATTCCCTGCTCTTCCTTGTAGGTATGTCAAACCTTTGACATGGCTGAAGTCACATCACCTACATTATCCAATTCTGTTCCTAAAGGATGGTAGCAGGGGTCCCTGATAATTAACATTAATGGAGTTAACACGATACTTGACAAATTGTAGAAAGCGATTAATGAGATAGGGTCCTACAATTAGGGCTATAATCAGGAGGAGAAGAGGCTAATACCAATACTAACACCAAGGCTGATACCAATTTAGTGAGTTAGGGGGATGTTCCAGGGGAACAGGGACTGATACCCATTCTCAGAATTTTCCAGCTCCCTCTGTCTATTAGCAATATTCTGGCGTACCAACTTCTGACTCTCCCTCACCACTCCAGAGTTGTTTGTATAGAAGCAACAAGCCTCACTAAGGCTGCACACAGGCCACCCTGTTTAAGAAGGTCAAGGATTCTGCCAGAGAGTCCACCTGTCTTTCCAGGGCTGAGATGGACTGCTCTATTTGGGAGAGGTTAATATTTACCAGTGTACTTAAGGCCTGATAGTTGGCCTCCCCCTTAACCAAGGCTGCCATCTGGGTCTCTGCAGAACCCACAAGGCCCAAGCCCACTGAGATGGGAATGAGGAGTGGTACTTCCTGCCTTCAGAGGTAGCTCAGTTGCCTTTCTGGGAAAAAGTAATGCCAACCTTGTTCACCTGGGAGAAGGGTGACCTGGGGAATTATGGCCACTAGGATACACAGAGGGCCTTCAGAGTGCTGTTGTCTGAGAACACTGCAGCAGAGACGCACTGGGTAATGTCATTGTGGCAAGCCCACCAGGCTCCTAGAGGGGCAGGGAAGTAGTCTGAGCTAGAGGCCTGATTCTCATGGATTTGCCCACAACTTGAGCTATACCGAGAGCTGGATAAAGGGGTGCTGGATGATATGAGACAGAAACCTGTTCCCTGTACATCCCCGAGGGAGAGCCTTGGGTGGTCCCACTCATAATCCTCTGTGTTGGAAATAGGGGTGACTGAGGCATTCAGTGCCATACATAGTAAGGAGGCTGGGGTTCAACACAGATCCAGAAATCTTTTCCCAACATGTGGTTAGAGCTGTTAAGTGCTTTATGAACAACTGACAGAAGGATAATTAAGGGGACCTGATAATTGTGAGATTCCTGAATCTTTGAAGATGGGGGCAGGGCGTATGACTTGACTGGGGCCTGTGTGGTGATAGCTGGTATTGTGATTTGGACATCAGGGTTCCCTATGGGGGCAGGGATAGTTAAGCAATGGGATGACGATGGGGGAGGAGCACAGGAGGCTTCTTGGTACTTGCCATCCCTCCTGCTCCTCCTCCTCAGGGACTATGATTCCGAGGACCCAAGAAACAGGGATTCCCCAGGCAGGGTCAGAGGGACCCCTAATGGTGAGATTGAGCATGGGTTGTGAGGGGTCAGACCTGATTGTATGGATTCCGAATAATGGTCTGTTCCCTCACTACTGCCTGCCTTGCAGCACAGGAAGGCACCAGGGCTAGGAGAGGGGAGGCGGTAAGCTGTGACACACACAGGTGCACAGGTATCCTGTGTCTGAACAGGGGAGGTAGCCTGCATCCACTGGTGGGGCCCCAAATAGTCCAGTTCTGGGCAACAGGGAGTTGAGAGGGAGCTGTGTGCTCCAGGTTCTGGAAAGTCCAGGATTGTCTATTTCCTGTGGTTACCACCCAGGTATAGCTTGGTCTGGGGGCATGGGCTTGTGGGGGACCACTCAAGGAGGTAAAAGGAGGATCAGGGAGAGAATCGGATAAGTCTTAGCTTTAGGGGGTCCTCATAGACTTTTGCTTTCCATTCTGAGGTGACAGCAGTCTTCACTCTGGTGTAATGGAGCCATGTGGGAATAGAGTCCACTTTGGCAGCCATAGGTGTAGTGGGGATTATGACATGTGTTCCCTTCCACCTCAGCTCCAGACAGTGGAATCCCCAGGTTGCAACAGGTGAGCTGAGGCTGAACTTGGGATTGAGATTAGAAGGGCTGAGGTGAGGAGTTTTCTGAGTTGCCTTTAGACCCTATAGCAACCTCATGAGGGAAGAGTTAGTGATATCAGCTTTTAGATCTTCCCAGATTAGAGGAAGAATGGGTGGTGGTCTTCCAAATATATGTTAGGGGATTGTCTGGGTTTTCTCAGCCTTGAGTTCTGAGCTCTGAGAAAATTTCAAATGCCAGCTGCTCAAGGAAGTCAAAGCTGAGAGTCTGAGGATCTGACCCAATTATCATGGGGAAGCCAAACCTTCTTACCTGCTTTGTTCAGCTTTTCATAAATAGACTTTAAAGACAGTTTGAATTAACCTGGTGTTAAAAAATGGTATCTTTCTTTTCTCTCAGCTAAAGTATCTCTGATCAAATATCAGGCACCCAAGTACCCCATCATTCCAAGCACCTGATCATTCCCCCCTTAAACAGCTGGGACCCAAAATCATTTGGGTATATCTATTTGTTTCATAGGGGGCTGGGTCTATAGTCACTCTGGAAGAAAGAGATAATTCAGAAATTGAATACTTAACATACATTCAGTTACAAATGTTAACTTCTGCTTAGAGCATGAAATAACTACAAATACAGATCAAAACAGCCAGATATCTTCTGCTTTTAAAATCTCATTTAACCTTAATGAAGAAAGTTGGTTGAAAACTGTTAAAATGATCTTAAGCAGTTTGCATAACTTTTTGCACATGTTCTAATTCTAGATGAGAAATAATATTAGATTTTCCACTAAGCTGACATAAAAACCTCCCAAATGTAGAGATTCTTTTCTTAGGGGTGTGTCTCCAAGCCTGGGCCTGATCAAGGACCTGAGGGCAATCATAGACAGCTGGGGAGAAAAAGCCAATGGGTCTCCACAGAATGAGGGGTGGAGATGGAAAGGGGCTGAACCAAGAAAAGCTTATCAGCTTCCTTAACAAGGAGGGCCATGGCAGCAATGGCCAGGAGGCAAGGGGCCCTCCAGCAGCCACTGAATCTAGGGGCCCTGGGTTTTTGTTCTGTTTTGTTTTGTTTGTTTGTTTGTTTGTTTTTTAATAGCTGTAATACTATTGCTTCTTCAGAAATGTTTCTTAAGTTCACTTAGCTAAAATAGACTTTTAGAGACACAATATAGTGTCAGAAAGATGTTAAAATAACAATGAGTTTCAAATGACATCAAATGACTTATACAATAATTGACCTTATCGATTTTGGCATGGATTCAAAGTTAGAGAGATACCAACATATGCCAGTCATATAATTCTAATTACAAGTATTTCACAAATGCCATTCATTTTCCTTTTACCAATTCAAGGAACAAGTCAAGTTGAGATAGTAAAAAGCTTTTTTGTTTTTTTTAAGCAATCCCAATATCCTGTTTCCAATTGCTTAAAGATTAATTCTTATAATTTGACTAGGACTATAAAGAAATTTTAAATTTCCAAAATTAAAATTTCAAAATATTACAACAACAGGGAGAATTTTGATGAACCTTTTGAAAGTGAGCTTTGAATCTGCCAATCTCAAAGCTCCACACTTAATTGGCTGTAACTGGTCAGGTAAGAGATCTAGCCTGCCTGTTTTTGTTTTGCTTTGTTTTGTTTTTTGATTGGAGGGGATTCCCAAAGAGGGCCCCACCTCCCCATCTCCCAAAATGCTCACAAGCAGGGCTCTGCAGGGCCTTCACCTTCTCTTGCTTAAGCCAGCTGAAGCTCAGGGTGGGGGTGGGTCAGTCCAGCCTTTAGCCTGACCCAGGAACCAAGCTGACCCGCCCCTCCCTTCTAGCCAAGGCCATGAACCATGTGGCTGCCCAAGCCAGGCTCAATAAGGCCAATTAGGCTGGGTGGATGGATTTCCTGAGGGGAAGGATTGCTGAAGCAGAAGAGGGTTCTTCTGGAAACTAATATATCTTCCCAGTGGAAATCAGGAAAGCTCCCTTGGAGGTGTTCTTTTGATAGCCACTCGAATACCGACTTTGCAGAATAAAAACTTTAAAAGGAGACTTTAAACAACTGAGCTCAGGACAAAACTTTACAAACACTCAAACACATTCCAGTCCTTATCTACTTGATTGCTGCCCGCAGATTCTGAACAGGAAGTTCAAGGAAGCAAGTGGGCTCAAGTGAGCATAGGACATGTACAGATAAACCAGATAAGATATGGGCAAGAGGATCGACATCTTGAGCCTTGCCCGAGGAAGAGGTGCCCACTACACAATAGCCATGTCTGGCTCTCTCCCCTCCAGAGCAACAGATTTTTAACCAGAACAATATTTAACCAGAACAATATACCAAAACAATATTTAACCAGAACAATATACTAGAACAATATTTAACCAGAACAATATACCAAAACAATATTTAACCAGAACAATATACCAGAGCAATACTTAACCAGAACAATCTTTTTTAATTCACCCCACCCCCAAAATGGAGGTCCTGCATCCACAAAAGGCCAAATGAGGAGCAAGTTGGAGTCAAGAGGCAGGCGCAATCTTCCATCCACGAGACCTGGGAGCCTGGAAACACCATCAGGTGCAAGCCCCCCTCAGGGCAAGGAGATGCCTACATTCCAGAGGCCAAGAACTCTTCTTATTTGGGCATCTTTGCAGTGCCACGGAATACCACATATCTCGCTGGGGCCTCCAAATATTGTTTCCCAATAAAGCAAGACAAAAGATCCATGAGATTAAATTTAAAAAGTGGATTTTATTACCATGGGACTATTGGGGTACATGCCCAAATCAGACAGTCTGGCTCTTTTATTTACCAGATTGTGACACTGGATAAATCACTTCAGTTTTTTCACCTCAGTTTCCTTGTCTCTAAAATAATGTTGTTAGGTTGTATGAACTCAAAGTGTTTTCTGACCTAGTTATAAAATACATGATCCCAGAACCAGACCTGGATCAAAGGATGTAAACAGGAAGTTTTCAGATGAAGAAATGTAAGTTATCAATAATCATATGAAAAAATGCTCTAAATCACTATTGATGAGAAATTTACATGAAAACAACTCTTAGGTACCATATCATACCTATCAGATTAGCTAACATGACAAAACAGGAAAATAAATGCTGTAGAAGATGTGGGAAAATTGGAACTATATTGCATTGTTGGTAGAGTTGTGAACTGATCCAACAATTCTGGAGAACAATATGAAACTATTCCCAAAGGGCTATAACAATGTGCATATACTTTGACCTAGCAATATCACTTCTAGGACTGTATCTCAAAGAGATCATAAAAACAGGAAAAGGAACCACAAAACATATTTATAGCAGCTCTTTATGTGGTGGTCAAGAATTGGAAGCTGGTGGGATGCCCATCAATTGGGGAATGGCTGAACAATTTGTAGTATATCAATGTAATAGAATACTATTGTGCTATAAGAAGTGATGAGCAGGCAGACTTCAGAAAAGAGGGAAGTATTAGAAGCAAGAGAATAGTGTAGACATTAACAATTACATTGTGTGATGACTATCTTTGATAGACTTACAGACAGACTCTCATCAATACAAGGATCTAAGACAACTCCAAATGACTCATCATGGAAAATGCCATACACATCCATTAAAAGAACTATGGAGTCTGAATACAAATTGAAGCATACAATTTGCTTTTGTTTACAATTTTTTTGTTTTGTATTGTTTCTTCTCTCTCATGGTTCCTCCCATTCATTCTAATTCTTCCTTACAATATGACTAATGTGAAAATATGTTTAATATGTAGAGCCTATATCAAATTGTATATCATCGTGGGGAGGGAGATGTAGAAAATTGAAAATTCAAAAGCTTATGAAAGTAAATGTTGAAAACTAAAAATAAACAAATTAATTATTATTTTTAAAGGGGCGGGGGGAGAACTAACCATTCTATATACTAGTTTTGTTTGTTTGTTTGTGCTTTGGATAAATTGTTTGATCTCTCTGTCACTCAATTTCCGTATTTGAAGAAATGAAGGAAGAAAGGAAGGAAGGAAAGAAGAAAGGAAGGAAGGAAGGAAGGAAGGAAGGAAGGAAGGAAGGAAGGAAGGAAGGAAAAAAGGAAGGAAAGAAGGAAAGGAGGGTGGGAGGAAGAAAGGAAAGGAGGAAAGGAAGGAGGTAGGGAGGGAGGAAAGAAAGAAGGAAAGAAAAAGAAAGAAAGAAAGAAAGAAAGAAAGAAAGAAAGAAAGAAAGAAAGAAAGAAAGAAAGAGGGAAAGAAGGAAGGAAGGAAGGAAGGAAGGAAGGAAGGAAGGAAGGAAGGAAGGAAGGAAGGAAGGAAGGAAAGAACTAGATTCTGTGATCTTTAAAATTCTTTCCATTTCTAAAATTATGAGATACTGTATCTCTGATCCTGGATCCACCAAATGCATCTCAATAGAATCCTTATGTAAAAACTTCCTCTCATCTCTGTAGAAATAAGTGCCGTGAACCGTATTCATAATCTGTCTTGATCCTTCCAATCCATCATTTCGGGTGGAACCTGAGCAACTTGAAGTTTCCCATAAGTCTACTTTTATTTTCTTCCCATTCCTTGTTGGTGGGAAAATCATAAATGTCTCATACTAAATGTAGATCAAACAGTAACCAGGAGGATCAAGGCAGGGTAAGAAGGAGAAAGCTTAAGGGGAATATCTATTATCTTTCTTAATTTGACATATAACATATCCATTTGATTGAAACAAGATGAGAAACAAGGACAGAAACACACTTTCATTTTTTCTATTTTCCAAGCAACTCATTCTAATAGTTTGACAAGTACTTAGCGTGTTTAATTAATGAATTTCAAGAACATATCTATCTTTCCACCATGATTTCCTCTAAGAGACACACTGAATATGGGGCACATTGTCAAATATGGGAGGATCATTAAAAACACATTCAGAATTAAACTAAGCATTTTATTTCACTTGAAAACATAATAATTCCAAAAAAGATTATGTGGTCATACCAGTCATTCTCCCATCACTTGAGGTACTACAATTTCCTGCCAGAGAAAATAAGCTTCTTTTATCTAAGATGTCATACTCATCGTAAAACCTATATGGCTTACTTTCCATAGAGAACAAAAACAAAAATAATAATGTACATCTTTCCTGAAACTTTGTCTAAACTATGCTGATCTTATGGACTCTAAATTATAGAAGTGTCTACAAAAGCTGAGCATATAGTTTAAATGATGAACAATTTATGAATCTTCAAGAGTTATAAATGTTCATTTTATAGGTTGTTACATAGTTTATACAAAATAAATTAAATGTATTAAATTTTCATTTTATTTTAACAATAGTAGGCACCTGTTTGCATATTTTAATTACCTTTGCTCCCTCAGTAATTAAAAGTTTTGAGATGTGTGGCTACTGCATTTATTAATTCAGTGAAAATTTGTGGTATTGAAGATGATACAATACAAATTATATCATAGATGATATAAGAGAGTAATACCTTAGAAATTTAGAAGTAATTTATCCAGGAGCAAATTTGACTATCCTGAACCCATCCCTGCAATAAGGAAGGGATGAAAGAAGAACTCTGAAATATCATAGTAGATATATTGTACAAGACTGCTCATAATTCCCTCCCACTCACCCCACCCCCCACCTGGTCCATTCCCTACATGATCCTGGCCCTCTTCTATAGTGGGTACTTCCAACCTCCCCTCCCCCCAAGGATGCCCTCCCATCCATCATCCCTCCTCTCATCCCCCTTCCCCCTACTCTGCTGTAGGTTGAGATATCCCATTTAGTATGTATGTCATTCTCTCCCTGAACCAAATTCAATGTGAATGTGATTTTGCCTTTTTGCCTTCCTATTCTCCCCCTCCCTTGCAACCACTTCCCCTTGCTTCTTCTATATGAGATAGTTTACCCTACCCTGTCTCTCCCCATCTCCTCTTGCCACTTTCCTCTCTCACCTCATAAGTTCATCCCTTGAGTATACTCCCTTCCCAACAAATTCAACCTATGCCCTCTATCCATATATCACTGTAACCATATAGACACACATTCACATATGTTTTCATATGACCAAACACCCTTCTTCCATTATTTTCATAGTGAGAAAGATATCATCAGTCACAGTTGTTGTTTTTCCATATAGGAATGTAAATAATTCCACTTTGATAAGTTCCTTTTGATTTCTTTTCCCTGATTACCTTCTCAGGCATCTCTTGCTTCTTGTGTCTGGATGTCAAATTTTCTATTCAACTCTGGTTTTTTCCTCAAGAATGCTTGAAAGTCCTCTATTCCACTGAATGACCATATTTTCCCCTGAAACAAAATACTCAGTTTTGCTGGGTAGGTGACCCTTGGGTTCATTCCCAGTTCTTTTGCCCTCTGGAATATCATATTCCATGCCCTTCGATCCCTCAGTGTAGAAGCTGCCAGGTCCTGGGCTATTCTGATTGTGTTTCCACAATATTGAAATTGTTTCTTCCTGGCTGCTTGTAGTATTTTCTCCTTGATCTGGGGATTCTGGAACCTGGCTATAATATTCCTGGGAGTTTTCTTTTTGGGATCTTTTTCAGGAGGTGATCTGTGGATTCTTTCAACCTCTATTTTGCCCTCTGGATCTAAAACATCAGGGCAATTTTCCTTGAAAATTTCTTGAAGGGTGATTTCTAGGTTCTTTCTTTGATCATGGCTTTCAGGTAGTCCAATAATTTTAAATTGTCTCTCCTGGATCTATTTTCCAGGTCAGCGGTTTTTCCCATGAGATATTTCACATTGCCTTCTAATCTTTCATTTGTTTGGATCTGCTTAACAGCATCTTGATTTCTCATAAAGTCATTAGCTTCCATTTGCTCCAGTCTAACTCTGAAGGAATGAATCTCCTCAGTGAACTTTTGAGATTCTTTTTCCATCTGGCAAATTCGACTTTTTAAGGCATTCTCCTCTTCATTGCCCTTTTGGGCCTCCTTTGCCATTTGAGTTAGTCTATTTTTTTTTTTTTAAAAGCAATTGGGGTTAAGTAACCTGCTCAAGGTTACACGGCTAGTCATTATTTATGTGTGGGTGCTCATTTTCTGAGGCCGGATCTGATCTCGGGTCATCCAAACTCCGAGGCCGGCGCTCTTACTCACTGCTCCACCTAGTCGCCCCTTTAGGGCAATTGGGGTTAAGTAACTTGCCCATGGTTACACGGCTAGGTTTTTGTTTGTTCGGATTAAGTGTCGGAGGCCGGCTCCGAACTCAGGTCCTTCTGATTCCAGGGCCGGCGCTCTATTCACTGTGCCACCTAGCCACCCCTGAGTTAGTCTATTTTTAAAGGTGTTGTTTTCCTCAGTCAGGCTGTTGACCCTCATTTCATACTTTTCCTGCATCCTTCTCATTTCTCTTTCCAATTTTTCCTCCACTTTTCTTATTTGATTTTTAAAGTCCTTCTTAAGGTCCTCTATGGCCTGCAACCCACTCATGTTTTCCCCTGGGGTTTTGGAGCAGGACTTCTGAACTCATAGTCCTTTTCCCGCTCTATGCCCCCAAAATAGGAGTCTAGGTTGCATTTTTCTGTTTCCTTTGCCTTGGCATGTTGCCACTTAATTACTTGACTTTTGGGCTTGTTGCCACAGTATGTCTTTGCTGACAGATAGGGGAATTTTCGTCCCGAACGTGTGGGAGGGCAACTTCCATTTCTGGCAAGCTGTAAACCCACCCACAACTTCCACCCTAGATCACAATCCAGATCCAGGGAGGTTAATGCAAGAGTGCTTACCCCCCAAGACTGATCACTGGATCTCCCTACAGTTTGTAGGCCAGGAGCTGGAGCTGCCTCTGAAAACTACAAAATGGCATATCTCCTCAGCGGCTTCTAGCCCCCAGGGGAGGAATCTGACGCATTCCCCAAATAGTGGTCCCAAAGTCCATAGGGCACTAATCTCTCACTTTGTCCAAGGCATGTCTATGTTCATAATTCTGGAGTTGCCACAGCTGCTGGTGTTCTGGGGTCTCTCCAGCCGGCTGCTGGCCCTGCCTCCCTGGGGCTAAAACCTTGGCTCACGGGGACCTGTGCTCTGCTTGGCTCGGCTCCCCACACTCTGTGTGCTGCTCGCTTCCAGCTCCCAGACCGCTGTGCTGGTCCTTCCTGCAGGGCTGCTGGGCTGTCCTCAGTGGGAGGTTAGCTTCTCTGTGTCATTCTGTGGGTACTGGGGCTCCAGAAGTTGTTCAGAGTCCCCTTTTACATAGTTTGGGGGGAATCTAGAGTGGCTTGGATGAACTGTTTCTACTCTGCCATCTTGGCTCCGCCCCCCCTTGAAATATCATGATAAATATTGAAAACCAATACACCAAAACTCATGTATATAACTCACTGAAGAACCAAAAGTCTACTTAAAGTTCAAACCATGCTTACTTCGGTCTTATTTTAGATACAATTCTAATGTACTAGGTTTGATTATTTCCCTGATCCCAACAATTGAAAGGTGGCAGCCAAAGGTCATTCAAAGGAATATTAGCTCAAAAACATAAGATCTCTCATCTTTGATTTGATTCCTAAGAAAAACTTCATAGAGGGAGGCTCATTTGTACCCTCCTTAGACCTACTGTCAGGAGCTGCTGTCATTATACCCTATAGAATACCTTCCCTTTCCCTCTATCTAAGGTCACAGTGGGACTAGAAAATATACATACAGACATACATACATGGATACATACATACATATATGCTTAGAATAATGCACAATTATTATTTATTAAGATGATTCTATTATTCTTTGATATATATCTTCCAACAATAATGTTTTAACTCTATGCACAGTCAGAAAGTATTGAATATGGTATAAAAGCTTATCTGACATGCTTCCTTTTAGCTTAATAATATGGCACTTATTCTGAGAACACTCCCCATTAAGGACTTGTTTTGAAAGTTCCTACACAGTGCTACTGCTGCAGATGTTGGTAAGCATTATATATGATAATTATTTTTAAAAAATTTTTTACAAAATTATTTATATCCATTAGGTCAAATGAGTCTTACTACAACCCATATTACCATCATCCCTGACAGAGTAGTAAAATAGGACCCATACATAAAAGTCCTACATAAAGGAGGAAACATATCACGCATAATGTAGGAATGGGAAGAACTAAGATTCAAACTAACACATTTTAATTACAAAACCAATCTCCTTTCCACTACCTGCATAGCTATTAGTGGTCTTTGTACATGACTCTCAGGAATCCTTGGATAATTAGTTGGTTACTTTATTTGAACTCTGTTCTCATCAGTATGGATTTCTCCTCCACAAACACATATATTAATCTCTTCACTTTTCATCCTTCTTTTTCTCTTTACTCATCATCCTCCATCCAAATTTTCCTATAAATTTCCCATGAAGTCTTTCCTAATATATCATAACACTTCCTGTGGTTTTTAATGAATTCTTAAAAATTTACCTTGTAACTACACAAATGGTGACTCCCCTCCTAAATCTTTGCATATAAAAGTCTCTACCTGAACTTTGACAAAAATGTTGTGAAAACCAATGAGAAAAAGATTGTGAGGTGATTGCTATCTGAAGAAATGGTAATGATATAACATTAATATTTGATATATTAACCAAATGGTATTACATGATTCTTAATTGTGAAACTTTCTACTTAAAAAAAGGGCAGGTAGGTGGTGCAGTGAATAGAGAGAAATGCCCTGGAGTCAGGAGTATCTGAGTTCAAATTCGGCCTCAGGCACTTGACACACTAGCTGTGTGACCACGGGCAAGTCATTTAACCACAATTATGTTGCCTTATTCCCTCCAATCCCACTCCCATGAAGTTTCCAAATTTCTCATAAGAATGATTCCTCTGGATAATGAGAAGATTTTTTTTACTGTTTACCCCTTTTTGCATGCTCTCTAAATAGAATCAACTATGAATGATCCTAGGTCATGACAGTTGCAGAAGAATTAAATTTAATCCAATGGCAAGGGCCGAAAATAGCTGACAGTAAATTCAACAAATAGAACTAAGAGAATTCAGTAATTTTAAAATAAAAAGAAAGAATAGTTTATTGAATCAATAAGCATTGATTAAGTGTCTATTATCTGCCAGGCATTAGTCTACACTTTGGATATTCCACTTTAAATATGATATGATGCCTACTCTTAACAAGCTTTTATTCAAGTCATTTGGGGATGTATATGGTGATATCTTCATGTCTGGGCATGTAAAGTGTAAATGCAAATTAATAGCTTAGTAGAGAGGTAGGGGAGGAAGGATGGTGCTAGCAATTGGAGCAGGAAAAGCTTGGTGGAAAAAGTTGTAGATAATTTGTATATTAAAGAAACTAGTGGATTCTGTTAAGGGGTGGCCTTCTACATTCCAGGAAGGATAGGCACTGGTGAGGCAGAAGATAGAGCCCCAGGCCTGGGATCAGGAAGATCCATCTTAATGAGTTCAAATCCAGCCTCAGGCACTTACTAGCTATGTGACCCTGGGCAAGTCACTTGACCCTGTTTCCTTCAATTTCCTCATCTGTAAAATGAGTTGAAGAAGGAAATGGCAAACCACTCCAGTATCTTTGCCAAGAAAACTTCAAATGGGGTCATGAAGGAATTAGACATGAATGAAACAATTGAACAACAAAAATTTAAAAAGGTATAGAGACAGAAAATGAAGTGTCATGTGTGAAGTGTATCTAGGCAGTAGATCTCAGCAAAGGCAGTAAAGTATAAGGAGACTGGAAAGACAGGTTTTGGTCAGGTTATAAAAGACTTTACTGATCAAAGAAGACTTTTGTTTTCTAATATACATTAGGAAATCACAGCAGTTTATTGACTAGGGTCCTATAAAGGACAGACATATGTAGAAATAAAATGTCTTTGAAATCTATATGAGTTATGTGGAGAATAGATTGAAATGACGAAAGACACAAAGTTTGAAGTTGACTTAGGATATGATTGCAGTGGTCTATGTGAAAAATGACTTCTGAACTAAGGCATTTAGTATATGTATGGAAAAAAGGGGGATATATGCAAGACGTGTTATAGGGTAAAAGAAACAGTATTTTTCAGTTATTTGCATAATTGTAATGGGCAAGATGGAAGGGCTGAGAATCATGTTGCTGCTCTAAATCTGGGAGAATAATATCTGAAAGAAATGGAGAACTATGGTGGAAGGGTGGGTATTGGGGGTAAAAGTCATGAATTCTATTTTGGACATGTTACTTAATTGAATCCCTGGCTCTGTTACTTATTAGCTTGGGACCTTGGACAAATTATTTATTGAATCCAGGACATTATTGACATATCTGTAAAATGAAGGAACTGGACAAAAGTGTTAAAAGATCCCTTTCAGCTTTGGCATCACTAATTCAATTAGTCAATTAGCCAAATTGGTGTCTGTTTTATCAGGACATAGGAGAGTAGGAGTAGAATAAAAACAGAATGAAGCCCCACTTCCCTCTTCTGTAGAGATTGGATTTGATGAACTAAAAAATTTCCTTTTTTTTTGTCCTGATATTTTATATTTTATCTTCTAAAAATCTTCCTTCAGCAGTAGATGAAGGGAATCTTGCGCAAGTCACTTAACATGTTTTCCTCAGTTACTTCAAATGTAAGAATGGGGAAAATAATAGCAGCTATATATCACAGGATTGTTGTAAGACATCAATGAGATAATATTTGTAAAGTGTTCAGCACAGTTCCTCACATATAGTAGGTGCTATATAAATATTCATTTTCCCCCTTCTCTTCCTCTGGAGTTCCATTATGTCAACCTAAATAAGTCACTAAAGCTCCATTAGCTTTACTTTCTTCATGTGAAAATGGGGATGATAAAAACACCAATAGTGTTTTAAGGGTCAAATGAAGGAACATTTATAAAGTGCTTTGCAAAAAAGAGCAAACAATATACTAGGTATTATTATCATTATCTCCCACTTCTAACATTTTATCTGATGTTATTTTGCACTTACCACTTTGTAGTTTGAATCTTCTAAAGTCACTTTCTAAGATTACTTTCAGCTTGATCATTCTATTTTCTCTTTTCTAAAGTCCCTTGAAACTCTAACAGTCTATGTGTGAGTGTCTTTTCTAGCTCTTGAGATTCTGTGTTCTGTGGGTTTGATTTCAGCTCTAACATGTGATATCCTAAAGGACCCTCACAGTTCTTACATTCTATGATCTCAGGCTCCTTTCACCTCCTAAGTCTGCATTTTCTTTGGCAGGTGTCCTTGTCTCAGATAGTCTTTGTTTTAAGGCCCCCTTTAATTCCAATATTGTCTCTTGTATTTTCCCTGAGAAGAAGAGGGCCTTGGATGATGGAGACCAGAACTCAAAGGCTAGAAGACCCAAATTCAATTTCTGCTTCTGACTCACACTGACTGTGTGACCCTGGGGGAACCACAACCTTTTCAGCACCTCAGGCAGCTCTCTAAGAATGTAATTTGCTGATTCAATGCTTATAGAACTAGCATTTGGAACTGGGAAAAAGTTCTTCCCTGGGTGATATGTACAATGATGAAATCACAATCCAATAAATATAAAATATTGGGACTAACTTTAGTGTTCTGTGTTAAATGGTCCTTTTTAGATCCAAAAAGCAGTTTTGCTTTCTGAAGTCCCTTCCAGCTTCAACACATTTTAATTCTACAAATCTCTGTTTTTCAATGTGTGTGTTGGAATGTCTTATTCAAACAATTTGATTCATTATCTGTGAAAGGATGGTGCTTTAAGGGGCAGTCTATCCATCATGTTTGACACGAAACACTGATGAAGTGTCCTATGCCAATGATAATAATACAAATCACTTTCCCCTTTTCCTGGAAATTTTGACATTCAGTATCAATATTTCCCCCCTTGCCTCCCTGAGCCACTTGTCACCACCTACCTGCCAATAATAATCTTAGCATCATTCCAAATTGCCTTCTATCTCACTCTCTTCATTGATATTGTACATAAAGTATTGAGGGAACTGTTATACTGTTCATCAGCATCTATCAATCTGGTTCCTTAACACTAGGAACAATCCTAAGTTTCCAGTCCTTTCTTTGATACCTTTATTATTTTTACCACAATTCCAACAGGACCCCCACATTTCTGAGTCTTGCTCTCATTATCCCATGTCCACATAGTGTCAATAACAATAAAAGAGTTTTAACATCTCCATTGGCTTATCACCAACAACCCATGCAAAGTCTAGAAGCATTTTTGTTGTTCAGTAATTTTAGTCATGTCTGACTCTTTGTGATCCCATTTGGAGTTTTCTTGGCAAAGATACTGGAGCAATTTTCTGTTTTCTTCTCTAGCTCATTTTACAGATGAGGAACTGAAGCAAACAGGGTTAAGTGACTTGCCCAGGGTTACACAGATGGTAATTGTCTGAGGCCACATTTGAATTCAGGAATATGAGTCTTTCTAACTTCAGACCTGATACTGTTATTCACTGTGCCAACTATCTGCCTTTCTAAAAAAAAAAAAAGATATAGTTCATTTTTTTTTCTTTTGATGGTAGTTTATTTATCTCTGTCAACAAAAGTGGTAAGTGTCCTCTTGAGAAGTCCATTTTCTGCTACATTTTTTCCACGTGGTTTTAACCAGAAATAAAAAGCATTTGTTATGCAGCACACTATTTTCCTCCACATTAAAAGTCAGGGTGTACAATGAGCCAAGTCAAAAGCTAACAAGAAAAGGAAGCTGACTTTTCTCATTTTTTTAATTCTAAAAATTTCAGTCCAATTCTATTGACATCAATTCAGTTACATAAACATTTAAAAAAATGTAACTTTCATCTTATTTAACTTTTCTCTAATCAATCTTATATTTTCTTACCTTTCTATTCCTTTTCCTCCACATTCCTTCTCCTTCTATGAGCAAATCAATATTTTTTAATGAATAACCCAATGAGTCAATCAAAAATTATATATTAACTGGTAACACATTCCTCAATCACTTGGGGAATGGGGAAAATTCTTTATGAATGTAATTGGACATTATTGCACAATAGAAAGACCCAAGTATTGAATGAGAAATACCTGGCTTCAAGTGCCATCTCCCACAATTAACCTTTGTGTGACCTTGAAAAAGTGCTGGTTACCTGGTAGTACAGTGAATATAGTATCAGTTCTGTAGTCAGGAAAACACAAATTCAAATCTGGCCTCAGACAGTTACTAGTTCTATGACTGTAGACAACTTATTTAACCTCTCTTTGTCTCAGTTTCCTAAGCTTTAAATTAAAATTATAATGGCACCCACCTTCCAAGGGTTTTGTGAGAATCACAGGAGATTATATTTTTAAAGTGCCTAGAACAGTGCCTGGTACATAGTAAGCTCTATGTAAATATCATTGTTGCTTTTTATTACTTCATCTCTCCGTGACCCAGGCAACATTTAAGACAATAAATTGAAGAAAAATTACTTAACAGCTTTGGTACAAGGTTTTTCCCCTCTCCTGACATTTCCTGTAACAATGAATGACAGTTTCAGACTTGCATGCCTTGATGATTATTTCAGAGAAGCATAGGGAGATTTATATGAACTGATACAGAGACAAGCAAGAATAGAGGATGCATAATGAATTTGAAAGTCCATTCATTCCAAACATCTCCTCCTCACTGTTGGAGGTGAAGTTATGCCTAAGTCTGCCCATCCTGTGATATTCTCACTCTCGCCCCTCCCAGTAGATAGCAACACAAACATGATTCAACAGCATTTCACCCTACTCAGTATTTGTTAGTACTTTGTTCTTGGATACCTTTTCCTTTGAGGAGATTGACCGCTAAGGCCTTCTAATTTTAACCTTTTTAACGTCTCCCATCCCTTTTCCAGTAACTGTTACCACCCTGATGTAAGCCCTCATCTTCTCACTCCTGTACTATTAAAATAGACTTCATGTTGGTTTGCCTGCCACAAGATACTCTCCCCTCCAGTTTATCTTCCCCTCAACTACCTACATGTTGAGATATATCGCTAAAGTACAGGTCCATCCAACCGTGGTGTGCTCGCTCTCTCTCTCTCTCTCTCTCTCTCTCTCTCTCTCTCTCTCTCTCTTTCTCCTCTCTGTTCTCTCTCTGTCTCTCTTCTCTCTCTCTGTCTCTCTCTCTCTTTCTCCTCTCTGTTCTCTCTCTGTCTCTCTTCTCTCTCTCTCTCTCTCTCTCTCTCTCTCTCTCTCTCTCTCTCTTTCTCCTCTCTGTTCTCTCTCTGTCTCTCTTCTCTCTCTCTCTCTCTCTCTCTCTCTCTCTCTCTCTCTCTCTCTCTCACACACACACACACACACACACACACACTAATCTCCATTGTACCATATCTCCAGTTTTTTTTAAGATAATTGAATAGAGGTGGGTTGTCCTGCCTTGGATGTCTTCAAACAGAACTCTAATAGCCACGTCAATTCATTTGCTTCTGACAATTCAGTGAATCCTGGGAGGTAGGTGCTATTATGATGTATATATTACATGGGGGACACAAGGGCCCATATCACTATTCTAGGATATGGGAAGAGAGCTTGTGATTTCTCACAGACCAGAGTATAGGCCAGGAGAGCAGTGACCTCACTTTTCCTTGCAACATGCAATGTTTGAAGAACTGAGGGCTTGAAGATCACCAGATCTAGCTCTGAAAACACATACACATGCACAAATGCAGACAGACAGACAGACAGACAGACACACACACACACACACACACACACACACACACACACACACACTCACTCACATACCTGGAAGAAATGAAAGGAATTCAGATAGAAGGGTGGGGACAGAAGAGGCTAGAAATGCCTCCATTGCAGCCACATACAACTACTCTCTTGCCACATATGGTTCTTGTCTCCACTTTGGGAACCATAACCTAACTTGTGGGTGCTCTGTCTGTAGGGATATAATTATTGATTTGCCTATATTTTGTATGATATCTTGAGGGTTGGGGGTTAAATTTTGTTTTCTAAAAATTGGGAAGACTTACTTTTTGTCCTGTGCAATTTTCATTTTTGATTTCTTGATATAAGCCTCTGGTGGGGGGAAAGTTAAGAAAGAAATAATGGTTTTAAAGGTGTCCAATGATTCTCTAAACCAGCCCATAGTGTTTTGAATGAAGCTATTTGACTACCCTTTAAGCCCAAATCACTCTTGATTTCAATGAATGGACAATAATAGGCCCCAACCCATACCTCTGTGGCTCATTGTTTTCAGTTTTAATAGTTCAGAATGAGTGTAAATAGAGATTGTTTTCTGTTTAAGCCAGAAGTTTGAGAGTCTTTTCCTCTCAGATTAATATTTTTATAATGGAAAATTAGATCTTTTTTCCCCTCAGTTCTCACCTAGCCCTTTGGTCATTGAATGAGCCTTGCCTCAGGGGAAAACATGAGTCCTGGGGAAGAATTTAATTTTAAAAAGCCAGGGTCACCCACTGCACCCAGGACCATCACTAGTCTTCTTGACTGTTGTCTAAGGATAGAACTTCAATGACTCTGGAGGATAGAGTAAGGCTGATGACTTTGCAAAACTGTGCCTCACTTAAATCCAATTCACATGCAAGTCAAGTCATCACCTTGATTTCATTGGTCTTCTTGGAAAGAACAACAAACAACAGCAATGCAGCAATACATTTAATGTGCTAATCGCTGTTTGGTCTTTCTCCTGGTGTCCCAAGGACACCAATGGACTACAAAGGCTCCAACTTACTCTCTTCAGGTGGCTTAATATTTTTCACACAAACATTTCACTTCACTGATGTTATTATTTTTCCTAATTATTCTTTGAAGTTTATTATGCCTTCCTATTTCTGCCTGCTCATGTAGTAAACCCCCATTTTGTGACCATCCCCCATCTCTCCCCATCATAGGAGAGCTGCTTAGAAAACCTGCCCAAAACCCAACAAAGACTGGCCAGCAGCAAACATGCCAAGTAAACCTGCCCAAATGTTCTACCTGAAGCCCATAGTCACCTCCCCTGCTGCCAGTTAACAAAATAGATTTGGGAACTTTCCAGCTGGGTAACAAACTGATCCCTAGACAACAATCGTTAAGCAACACTGTCCATTGGCTTCTGTATTTTCCTGCTTGCTACTCTTGGTGACATTTATATTGTGGCTTTTGTCTATATAAACCCTGAGATGTGTATGCTCACGGCTGCCTGATTTGGGTATATGACCCCTGGCAGTCCCCGGGTTAATTATGCACTACAATAAATTCCATTTAAAATGATTAATGGTCTCCACTCACAATTTCTCGTTACAACACTCGGGCCAGTATGTGGTTCTCCAACGAATGCTGAGTGAAAATCATTTGTAATTCTTTGGAGACAGAAGTGTTTTGAGGCATATAATCATGGCAAAAAGACTGGTAGAATATTTGTATTGCAAAGGTAGGTCTTTGTGCCCATCTCTTTTTTTTCTTTTTGGGAAAAGTTTGGAAGCTCGGTAAATTTGGGAAGATTTCAATTTCCTGGAGGCAATTCCAGAAACCCAACCTCCTTTGTTTAATTCAAGTAATGATGATGATGATGGTGGTGGTGATGATGATAGCAATGAAGATAATGATTTCTATAACTTACTATGTGCCAGGAATTGTGTTAAAAGCTTTACAAATACAGTTGACTAAGAACTGTGTGAAACTACATGGGCCTCCTCCCCAGGACGATGAAATACCCCTTTTCCAGCCTCTGATTATTTTGTTAATTTCTCTAAACTCTCCCCTCCAGAGATTTTATGCTTTCTTTGTGGACTTTTGCTAGTTATGTAAAACAACTTACTTTAGTAAACACAGTGATGGCTGAGCCCTTCCAATAGCCTGCTCTTTCCCTCTACCTAAACCTCTCCCACCTGAAGCCTGGCCATTTCCTCTACCTAAATCCCTCCCATCTGCAGCCTGGCTATTTCCTCTACCTAAAGCCCTCCCACCCACAGCCTGGCCATTTCCTCTAACTAAATCCCTCACAGCTGCATTTTGGCCAATCCCTCTGGCTAACCCCTCCCACCTGCAACTTGACTATTCTCTCCACCTTAGTATCCTATATAAACCCTGTTACCAGCCCATTCTTCAGGCACCCCAGCACCTGCTTTATGGTATCCTGAGATGCAACTCACTTTCTTCAATTAAAGCACTCTATTTTGTTGTATTAATTATTTTTATTTAAAGTTCATATTGATATCTTCAAAGTAACCCTGGGAGGTAGATATTATTACTATTTCCATTTTACAGATGAGGAAACTGAAATAAATAAGGCATTAAGAGTCTTGCTTAGGGGGCATGCAACTCATATGTGTCTGAGTCCAATTTTGAATTCAGGTCTTTCTGACTCCAGGCTTCATACTACATCAGCTGTGTTGCCTAGCTGTCCAAATCATGATCCATGTTTACTGTACTGAGCTTAGTAAACCCTGAGAGCCTTACAATCCCAGTTTGATTTTTCTTTTTTATTAAAGGGGCATCCCTTGACTCACTTCTTAAAGAGGCCTATTCACTGAATGGGTATTGCCTGCCTCAAGGTGAGAACCTGGAAGAGCCTTAGCTTGAAAGGTCTAAAGTCTTCTATTGCATTTTAGGTCATCTCCAGTCACCCTGAAAGACAACTGGCCACTGAACCCAGATGATTCTGGATGAGAAAGTGAGATTTGTGACTTTGCACAATCTTTCCTCACTCAGATCAAAATCTATTGAAAGTCATGCCATCATCTCCCTGATATTATGGTCTTCTTTGAGAAGGAAGGATAAACCAGAACCACAACAGAGCTTCATATATAGTAAGTACTTAATAAAAACTCATTACTTAATTGCTTTATTATTCCTGTGGATTATATAACGATAGGTTACTTCTCTACTGTCTAACTGCATTGTATAATCTGGAAAACTGGCATTCCTTGACCACTGTTTTTTGTTTGTTTGTTTGGCTTTTCTTTGAAAAATGGTTAATTTAAGAGAGATATCTACATCCAGAAAAAAAAAAAACTGAATTTGAATCCAGATTGAAGAAAAATAGTACTCTTTTTCTTTTTCTTGTTTGGTTTTGTTTCCTCTTTCCCATTGTTCATTCCATCTGATACAATCCTTCTTTATAACCTGAAAAAAAAGAAAATTTTTAAGTAAACACATTGTAGTGGTTATGGATCATTTATTTATTCATTTTTTCAGGAAATTCTCTAAGATTTCAGGGCATGACAAAACCAGCACAATGTTGCTCCTGAGAGGCAGAGTGGATGAAGGGACTGCCCTTAGAACCAGGAAAAAATACCTGTTTTTGACATTTGTCAGCTGTGTCACAATAGATAAGTCATTTAAGGCACCCCACACAGCTCTCTAAAACTATGTTGCAGAGCACCAATTTGTTTCCATGGTAGATGAAATTATCCTCAGGAGCTAGCCACCTATACTAAATCAATCAATCTCTCTCTCTCTCTCTCTCTCTCTCTCTCTCTATATATATATATATATATATATATATATATTCTGTCAATAAGAGTATCAGGAGAACTATATCTTCCATAGGGGTTCCCTTTTAAAAATATGCGCTATTATGATTCTCATCTTTGATAGTGACAAACACCTTTGTTGAACATATATCTCCCTGCTCCTTGCTTCACCTGATATTAAAAAAATTAAGGATAGTTTATATCTATTGTTTTATCCTCCAATAAACCTTGTATATTTTTTGCACATTCATTGGAAGACAATGTGTGAAACCATCTCTCATCTCCCCCCAATTGTTACTGCTTTTCCCCTTTCCTTGTCTTTTGTTCATTTTGCATTTATTCTGTTTCTGTTCAGTGTATGCTTATCTATGCACATGTTGTCTTGACCAGTAGAAAGGATATTAAAAAGCTAAAGAGTTTGCAGAGAATGGAAACAAGGAAGGCAAAGAACCTTGAATTAATGCCATGAAAAAAAAAATTAGTTGAGAAAACAGCTGATACTTGGCTTGGCAAATAGAAGATGAAGAGTAGTGATGATAGATGTCTTCAAGTATTAGAAGACTTATTATGTAGAAAATAGCATAGACTTCTTCTTTTTGAATATTAGACTGTGAACTTCTTGAGGGCAGGGATTTTTTTTTGCCTTTGTTCCCCCTACTGCTAGTATTTAGCCCACTGCCTAGAAAATTATATGTGCTATTAACTGCCTGACTGGTGAAAGGATATTGATCTAAGAGAATGAAAATGGTGGAGTTTGGTTTTGCTATTGTTCTTTAGCTAAATTGAGCTTAATGTAAATTAAAACTTCCTAAAAAATTGTGTGTTGGAGATAAGGAATGAATTGCCTTTAAAGGTAGTGGATTCTGACTTGTTGGAAAATTTCAAACAAATGATGGGTAGCTTCTTGATCAGCATGACATAGAGACAATTTCTTTTCAATTATAAACTGAAAATATTCAATAGCATTCTACAGTTCTTGCCAACTTACAGATTCTCTGACCTCCCTCCTCTTAGAGAAGTACATCCCCCTTCTGTCAAACTATAATAAGGTGGCTTTCTTTTTCTTCTGTAGAAATCTATTTGTTATCCAGTATAAAGATGCCTCTGTGTGTGTGTGTGTGTGTGTGTGTGTGTGTGTGTGTGTATAGTTTTACATATATATGGAGAGAGTGGGAGAGAGAGAGAGAGAGAGAGAGAGAGAGAGAGAGAGAGAGAGAGAGAGAATGAGAGTGTATACTTCTTTTAATTCATATGGGTCATGATAAATGCTTTTCCCCCCATATTAGCCATATTTTTGTAAAATAGGAAAATAAAAATTAAGTGAGAGATATACTTGCATTTACACTCAGAGTTCAAAAGTTTTCTCTACTGAGGTATGTATCACTTTTTTTTTTTTATCATGAGTTCCTTTGAATTGTCTTGGATCACTGTTTTGATCGTAATTCCCAAGTCTTTCATGGTTGACCATCATCACAACACTGCTGCTACTGTGCAAAATGATTTCCTGGTTTTCATTTCACTGTATATCAGTTCCTATAGATAATGACATGTTTTTTTTCTTAAACCACCAACGTCATCATTATTTACCACATAATAGTACTTCATCACAATCATATCCCACAACCTGGGTAGACATTCCCCAAATGATGAGCATCACCTCAATTTCTATTTACTTGCCACCACAAAAAGAATTGATATAAATATTTTGTACATATAAAATCTTCCCCCTTTTCTTTTAGAAAATACTACTTAGAAGTAGTATTGTTGGGTCAAAGGGTATGCCCAGTGTTATAACCTTGTGAGTATAGTTTAATATTGTTCTCCAGAAGGATTAGACCAGTTTACAACTCCACTGGTAGTGGAATTTACTTATTTTATTTCTCTATGTCCATTCCAGCCAGCATTTGTCATTTTCCCTTTCTATCCTGTCAGTCAGACTCATAGGTGGGAGGTAGCACTTCAGAAATGTTTAATTTGCATTTCTCTAATCCATAGTGGTTTAAAACATTTTTTTCCATGTGACTGTGAATAGCTTTGATTTCTTCTTCTGAAAACTACTTGCTCATAACTTTTGACTATTTATTGACTAGGGAATGGTTTTTATTTTTATAAATTTGAGTCAGTTCTCTATATATTTGAGAAATGAGGACTTTATTAGGAAAACTTGCTGTAATTGTTTTAAATGTTACTTCATTGCTTATAGTATCTATTAGCAAAATGTAGTTTCCCCAATTATCTTCTAATTAGAATGTATTTTTGAGATCATAATTGCTATTGCTGCCATTTTTACTTCCAATGAAGATTCTGTTCCAGTTTTATTTTAGCTCTTTGGATGTGTATCTATTTCAAGTGTATCTCTTTTAAACAACATATTGTGGGATTCTGGTTTCTATATCCATTTTGCTAACTGCTTCCATTTTATGGGTGGCATCATTCCATTCACATTCTCAGTTTTGATGACTGTGTATTTTCTTCCATCCCATGTTCTTGTTTCTTTTCTTTGCTCTCTTTTTATCTCCTCGAAAGTCTATTTTGCTTATACCTCCTACTTCTGTTTTGTCACCCCCAGTTTTCTTTAATCCTCCTCCCCTCCCATTTATTTTTTCCTATTTCCTATTTCCCTAATGGGTAAGACAAATAAGTTTCTATATGCAATAGTGTTTGCATTTCTATATTTGTAGAAATTCTGAGGAAAGTGAAAATCAATTATTGCACACAATCCTACTCCCTATGTAAAATTTCTTCTTCCCCACTTTTATGTAAAAACAGCTTTTTGTATATTCTACTTTTCCTTTCCCCCTTCTCCTAGTTCTTCCCTCTTTCTTACACCTTAAGATTTTGTAAAGATGATTCTAAAATAATCAACTCACACCCATACCTTCTTCCTATATTAACCCCTTTTAACTGACCTAAAAATGATAAAGATCTTTAGCAGACATATTATCCTATGTAGGGATATAAAGACTTTAAACTTATTGAGTCCCTTATGATTTCTCTTTCAAACTTACCTTTTTATGCTTCTCTTGCAGTTCTGGTCCTATTTTAAGGATTATTTGTAAGTCCTCTATTTCATTATATAGCCATTATATTTGCTGGATGATATTAGTTTTGCCGGGTAGGTTACTCTTGGTTCTAATCCTAGCTCCTTTGTCTTCTGGGACAACATATTCTAAGCCCTTTGTTCCTTAAATTTAGAAATTGCTAAATCTTGTATGATCCTTACTACGGCTCAATGATATTTGAATTGTTCTTTCTTATTGCTCTGGATATTTTCTCCTTGCCCTGAGAGCTATAGAATTTGGTGAAAATATTCCTGGGATTTTTTCATTTTGCAATTCTTTCCAGGGGGAGATTATCAATTGTTACGTGGATGTTATCAGTTTCTAAATTACTTTCTCTTTCTAAGGTATAAGGACAGTTTGCTGTCTGATTGCTTGAAATATTATGTCTAGAATATTTTTTGATCTTGGCTTTAAGATAGTCCAATAATTCTAAAATTATTTTTCCTTGATATTTTTTTCCAATTAAGTGGTTTTTCCAATGAAATATTTCATGTTTTCTTCCTTTTTTCATTCTTTTGACCTTGATTTTATTGTTTCTTGATGTTTCATGGAGTCATTAGCTTCCACTTTCCCAATTCTAGTTTTCAAGGAATAATTTCCTTCAGTCAGCATTTCTACCTTTTTTTTCCATTTGCTCAACTCTCTGATTTTTAAGGAGTTGTTTGCTTCAGTTAATTTTTGTATTTCTTTTACAATTTGGCCAATTTTGTCATGTGTGTGTGTGTTTGTGTGTGTAATCTACAGAATGCTTTTGTTACTCTTCAAACAAGCTGTTAATTACCTTTTCATAATTGTCTTGCATCATTTTCATTTCTTTTCCTAATTTTTCCTTCACCATCTTCCCTCTTTTTTTTTTAACTTTTCCAGGAATTTTTGTTGGGCTTATGTCCAAATAGGATATTTCTTTGAAACTTTGCTTAAATATCTTTTCCCATTGTCGTCTTCTCTTTGTTTTGTTCTTCCCTGTCATCATAGTAGCTTTTTAATAGTTTCTTCTCTGTGTCTCTCTCTGTCTCTGTCTCTCTTTGTGTCTCTGTGTGTGTGTCTCTCTTTTTGTCTGTCTTCTGCTCTCTGTCTCTGTCTCTCTGTGTCTCTCTTTCTCTGTCTCTCGGCCTCTCTCTGTCTTTCTTTCTCTGTCTCTGTGTTTCTGTGTCTCTTTGTCTCTGTCTCTCTCAGTCTCTCTCTCTCTGTCTCTCTCAGTCTCTCTCTCTCTGTCTCTCTCTGTCTTTCTGTCTGTCTCTCTCTCTCTCTGTCTCTGTCTCTCCTCCCCCTTCTCCTTTCTCTCATTTTTTCCAGCCAGTATTACTGTATGTTAAAATTGGGCTCTGATCACCTGGTCCTAAGGAGGTACTCTACCAATCTTGAGGTTTTTGTTTTGCTGTTCTTTTCTGAGCTAGTTCTGAGGGCATACAAATAGTCCATGCTTTGGACACTGCTTTCCTTGTCTATGCACTGGTATTTACTCAGGAAGGACCCTTGTTCCCCTACAGCTGCACATTCTATCGTACTTCTATTCTCTGGAACTATGACCATGTTCCCTGCTCTCCTGCAACCACAAATACTAGTGCTTGTCACTGTCTTAGAAATGAGATCAGAGACCCTGCTCCTTTGAAATTGATCACAAATGCTCTTCTATACCATGAAAATTGTGATCCAGAATTGTGTATAGGTAATACAATGCCAGGGCCTGAGCTCAGTATTAGCTCAGTGTGCCCTCTGTTTTGTATTGTTTTCTTTTCTTTTCTGACCAGTTGTTAACTCACTTATATCTGAGTTGAGAGCTCCTACTGCTGATCCTGCTGTTGTTACAGACTCCTCCAAGGCCAAAGGGTCGGACTGGTGCTGAGTCCCTCTTGGTCAGGCCCCATCCCCAGACAGCTCTTGTCAATCTCCTAAGTTATCTCAAAGTGGAAAAATGTTCCACCCCTACAGAATCCTATTTGAGACATTATTTTAATTTTTTTAAAGGGGAACATTAGAAGACTTTGCCTAGGTACCTCCCTCTACTCTGCCGTCTTGCTCCCTTCCTGTCCTACTCATATTTTTGAAATCATTTTTGCAGAGCAAAATAGTTCCTTAAATGGTCTTTATAAAGTTATCTCCAATATATATCATGAAGGCAAAAGATTAATTGAAATATATGGCAACAAAATATTAACTGTATTGACAACTCTCTGATCATTTATACAAAGAAAAGCATAAAAGAGACATACTTGCCACAGATTTTCATTATTTTAATGATAAAGATCTCATAAAGGATCCAAGTCAGGGATGCATTTCCTATACTGTGAGGTTTTCTGTATTATTCATATTTGTGGATAACTTTTCTTTATTTCATTAAGATTTGTAATGCTGCAGAGCCTCCTGGAAAATGTCTAGAATAAATCAAGGCATTTGAATAACTATCCATATGGAGAAAAAATGGACAAATAAAGTCTATTGTCTTTATTTGTAGACTACCTTCTGTAGTTGTATAGACAAACTATTGATTTGTAGGCAGAGATATACATATACAGAAACTTGATCTATCAATCTATATCTGCCCTACTATAAATCTGTCTGCCTATAATATATGATTATCTATTTCTCTGTCTATCTAGCTATGTACCTATCATCTCTTCAAAAGAAAATGGAAATGGGGGTGGCTAGGTGGCACAGTGAGTAGAGTGTCGGCCTTAGAGTCAGAAGGACCTGAGTTCAGATCTGGCCTCAGACCCTTAACGCACACACAAACAAAAACCTCGCCATGTGACCTTGGGCAAGTTACTTAACCCCAATTGCCCTCTAAAAGGCAAAAAAAAAAAAAAATGGAAATGGACAATGGCTTTCATGTTGAAGAAACACGAAGGGGAGAACAGGCTAGATCATCTTTACAAAATTACTAAATCATTATAATGATCCTAGACTTCCCATTCAGAAAAGTTTCCTTTTAATGCCAATATTCTATTTATGGTATTGTGTGACAATTAATCAGAGAACATTGCTGTCTCTGAAGAATTAAAAATGATTATTATCCAAAGAACAATTGACAGGCATATGGTGGGCTTTAGTAATAACAAAGAAGGAATAATGGAGAAGTGACATAAAATATATCAAAGTAATAAATATATAATTTAAAAATTAACATGTGCTGATTGTGTGATGAGATAAAGTAATAATCAATGGGTCAGGTACATCCTCCTTTGATATTGTGGTAGTGTCAAGAGAAACTGAAGAAAGTGCTAGCACAGAAAGCACACATCTTCAGCCAACAACTGTAATGAACTTATTGGAGGCCAAATATAAGAATCGCACAAGTTGGCCAGTGCTGATGAGTTGGGACATACCATTTTACAGTACTGCTCAAGTTTTTGACATCATGGAACCATTTGATTATTTAAATATTTAGTTCACTATGAGAAGGTCAAATGAGTCAGTATGGGAAAATATCTAGTAAAATGTGAAATGTAAAGTAAAAAAAAAGTAAGATGTAAATATCAACTAATATGAGTAGGGAAATGAATGACAGATATTCAGAGACATGCGCACACATACACAGACACAACCAAGAGACATGATGAGACATGGTAAGTACATAAGAAAGATGGAAAAATATAACCCAATGTGGGAGAGCTATAATTAAATAAGAGTAGATGGGATAACTAGATTGGCCTAAAATTATTTATTTTGATAATATCAATGCCTTCACAGATCTCTCTGTAAATTTCTATGCACTAAGATTTATGTATACAGAGAATGAAAGTGATCTAATGAATTGAGAATTTGTCCTTATAATCACAATGTCTTAGGTTCCAATTTTGCCTCTGACACTACCTACATGGCCATGGGCAAGTCACCTGGCCACCCTGAGCCTCAGTTTCCTCATCTACAACACAGGAACAAAAAGGAACCCCACATGGGGTGGCTAGGTGGCACAGTGAATAGAGCACCAGCCCTGAAGTCAGGCAGAGTAGAAACAGGACTTTCATGCAGCTCTGGCTTCCACCTCCTCTAATTCATGTAAAAAAGGACTCTAGACAAAATTTGGAGTGACAGAATGCAAAACAATGGCAGAGAGAAGCTAACCTCATACTGAAGACAGCCACCAGGAAGGGGACAGCTCAGTAATCTGGGAGCCAAGCCCAGCCCCTCTCAAGCAGGAACATTTTAGCTTCAGGGCAGCCTGACAAGCCACCTGCTGGAGGGACTTCAGATCACCAGCAGCTGTGGTGGTTTCCAGAATTATCCACCCAGAGATGCCAAAGACAGAGTGAGAGTTTAGTGTAGACTTTGCCGGAACAGGGAATTTGGGAGTGTGGTCTGGCTTTTGCCTCTAGAGCTAGAATCAGTTGAGGATCCACCATGCCCTACTGGAAAGTCTGAGGGGGAATGGGGGAAGATATAGGAGAGAGCAGATTGGGCTAGGGGTCATTCATTGGGATCGCTGATTTGGGGTGGTGGGTAGGGGAAAATGGGGAGAAAAATTGTAACTCAAAATCTTGTGGAAATGAATAATGTAAACTAAATTTAAAAAAACTACAAAAAAAAGAAATTTACCTGTGGCACAAAGTCACATTCATTATGTATTAGAAGCAGAACTTCAAACCAAGCTTTCTTGCTTCTGAGACCAGCTTTCTATTATAAAAGCTGAGAGACTTTGTGTTCATTATAGCATATAAAGTTACTTATTATTGTGAACATCTGGCAGCTATGTGGAAGCAATGAAATGGGATGATACACCTCTATGTTGTTTATTTCTGTTATTAAGTAATTGTCAAATTCTGAAAAAAAAAAAAAACTTTTTGGAGGGCAATTGGGGTTAAGTGACTTGTCCAATGTTACATTGCTAGTTTTTGTGCTAAGTGTCTGAGGCCAGATTTGAACTCAGGTCCTCCTGACTCCAGGGCTCATGCTCCATTCACTGCACCACTTTGCTGCCCCAAATTCTGAAAATTTTAACTCCTTAATTCTTTGCATAAATATTAATGAGTACTGTGGAAACAAACATGTCCCAATCTGGAAGGAAATATCTGATTTTAATTAAATAATTTTTAATTCTTTTCATAGAAAATCCTTTTTTAATTATGGGAAAGCAAAATAGGTTAAAAATTTCTACTTGTATATTCATCTAGGAAAATAGAGAGCGTTATAATATTTCACACACACATTGTGTTCTGGATTTTCTGGTAAGTTTTCTATGAGTACATCAGAATGTTGGAAAGACAATTTCATTGAGCATGAGGACAAGATAGAAAGCAAAGAAAGTAATGTATTGAAGAATTCCAATCCATTATACTAGTGCCAATTGTATTCAAATATGTGTTTGTTTGTTTTTGTTTTTGTTTTTTGCTGAGGCTAGGAAGGGTAATACTGAAGATAAAGGAGGGAATAGAAGGAAACCTTCATGGAACGGAGTGGCTTTTCTAAAGTCAGCCTTCTTTCCTGAGTTGGATGCTTTGATATCTTCTACATTTCAATTGTCCTTTAAAGTATGCCCACTGAAGGATTAATGCATACCCAGTAAGATCATTGGTCAGTACCATGTTTTAATTAGGCAATTTATTGTGGATAAACAATTCTGTGATCATTTCCCAAAGGGTTCCTAATTGTTCCTTCTTAAGATTACTCATCTCATTTCCTCTTGACTGTTTCCTTCAAGCCCTTTTTAAATTCAGTTCTGCCATTTAGCAGTGCATGCTAATTTCTTCTTTTTTTTATTGCCATCATTTTCTGGACCAAAGCATTGAGTCAGAAACTCACTGAGGATAAAGTTTTGCAATAAGTTATTATCTAGAGAGCAGACAACTTTCTAAGTCTTACCTATGAAGCCATTGATGGATTTTGAGTTCCCTCATGAGAAGGAATTCCCAAATTGGAACTACCCAAATAGGCAAAATACAATATTCTTAGTATATCATCTATTTATATAGTTTTAAAACAAATTAGGTGACTAAATTTAAGACATTTTCATGAATTAACATTAGGAATCATGATGATTCCAAAGGACTAATGATAATATATATATATATATAAATATTATATATATGTATATATATTATATATATATATTCATTTTCTTTCACTTTTTTGAGATGTGGTTAACATGGAAATATATTTTGCTTATTTCACATGTATAATTTATATCATGCTGTTTCCTTTCTATGTAGGTGGGGGATATGTAGGATAGGGAGAATCTGGAGAATCTGGAACTCAGAATTAAAGTTAAAATAAATAATACAAATTTTAAAAGGAAAGTAGGTAAATTATAAATGAAGAGATGAATATAATAACCAAAAATTGTGGTACAAGGAAAAGAATCTAGCATTTGGAACTTGGTGTCCTGGACTTTCATTATATCTCTCCAAATAACTTGTTATATGACCCTGAGAAAGTATTTTCCTTTCTGATTATTCCTTCTTCTGTTCAGTGACTTTCTATTGTCTAGGATCAAATAATACCTCCTCTGTTTGGCTTTTAAAGTCTTTTCATAGTATGACTTCACCCAATCTTTCACAAATTATTATATATTAGTTGCCCACTCCTTCTCCACCCCTACCACCATAGCATTCTATGTTCCAGTCAAACCTGGGAAAAAATCCTTTCTCATCTCTTTGCTTCACATCAACGGAAATGTTCTCCTTTCTTACAACTTCTTCTCAAACCATTAGATCAGGCCTGAATAACATACAGTCCAAGCAACCTGCAGGCCTGCTCTACAGCCTCTACGTTTTTGTGGACTGCCTGGAATCCTCTGGCAGGCCTTAAATAACACAGGCCACCTCTAGATCAGATCCAAGCTCACCTGAAGTGTCATCGCCTTCAAGAAGGTTTACGTTATTCCAAGAGATTTTAATGCTGCTTGACATTTTTTGATTGGGAGCAAGGAAGAGTAAGGAAACTTGGATCAAAGTGGGAAGGGAATCTGGACCTGTAACTTTCATAGGGAAAGAATCTCCTAGGGCTGAACTTCTCCCTACTGGTGAAGAACTGTAACTTTTCTATAATCTTTAAGTTACCTGGGATATTAGGAAGATAAATAACTTTACCCAGTTACCTTTTTTTCTCAGAGGCAAAACTTAAACTGAGGTCTTCTTTACTCTTAGACTGACTCCTGTCCACTTTGGCGTACTGTTTCCAAAAGTTATTTTCTGTATGCATGAATCTATGTTTCTCTTTATACATGTATATATCTTTATACATATAAACAGTTGTTACACTCCCCAAAACTATACATGAGCCCATTCTGTCTCTCTCTGTCTCTCTTTTTTAAATGTATCTCCCATCAAATAATGAATTGCAGACCTGAAGTGATAGGGGTGAGAGAGGTATTGGATGACCAAATTCAGTACCCTTATTTAACAAATGAAGAAATTGACATCAATGATTCAATTCAATTAATTCTACTTTGGCTTATTGCCAACTAGTATGCACCTAGCCACTGTAGGTGCAAAGAATAAATGAAATAGTTCCTGCCCTTGAAACAATGTCTGAAACATAATGAACATATTATAAATATTTGGTGAATGGAAAAGAATTGCATGGTTGCCCTCAGTTTCCTCACCTGTATAATGAAAGGACTGGACTTGTACTAAGTCATTTAAATCTAAATCAAAACCTAAATCTCAAATTCTTCCTCTGTAATTAAATGTTTAAAAAAAGCAATTAAAAAGGAATTTAATTAAAACCTACAGTGAAAACTCTGACTGACAAAGTGGATTTAAAGGTAAATTTATCATTCTTACCAGAAAAAGAACAATATGAAGGCCAAGTTACATACAAGTCTTCAATATTAGTAACACAGCAAATGACAACAGTTAAAGGAGAAAGCTATTAGACTGAAAGTGAAAACAAATGACAGAAATTACCAAAGACAAAGGGGCCCCCTTTGGGAATTTTCCTAACCGTAGATAGTGGAGAACTTTTAAAACAAAAGTTCTGGGGAATATATTGAGGAGAGAATTTGTTAGCTGTGAATCTTAAAACTCCCACTGAGAAAAAATCTTACAATCTTGCACACATGGAAGCACAAAGGCAAACAGACACAGACATATGCAGACAGTCAAGTGCATTTTAGTGTATGCAATATCAAGACCCATTTAAAATAGCTCTTTTTTTGTAATTTTTGTTGAAAAAAAGAGAAATTGATTCATTTTTTCCCAGTGTTTTGAAGATGAACAAATTCTTAGTTAAGTCTATCATTGACTTTTTTTTTTTAAATCAACAGCACATGAAATGACTATTTTCAATGCACCACAAAGATCACCATTTTCTCTAATAAGTTTCATGTTAGTAATGCTAGAAAAGGGTATTACTTAAAAAAGAACATACATACAGAGAGAAATGGGAAGAAACAAAGAGACATTATTTGTAAGAGCCTAGTTACTCTCCTAGTCCCCTATTTGCCTTGAAAATCAGCATCCTTTTACTTGATGTTTAAAGGATATGATTTCCAGCATGGGTTGCTAGAAAATTATTAGGGAAAAAAACCTGGTGAAGTCATGTAGCTACCCTGAGACAAGAGGAAGGTCAAGTTCTGTGAGGCTTGTTTTTACAAATGTAAATATTGTTGAAAATATTCTTAAATCCCTTTATCTCTGTATTAAGTACAGATAAAATGTAGCATCCATCATTCAGGTATTCATTCATTATAAAACTGGGCACCTCAGTACCTTCTGGTTTCTGTGTGTAATGCTTGAAAAATAAAGTTCTCAAATATTGACAAAAGGCAGAAATAAATGAAAACAAGGCTGCCATTATATATATAAACATGTATACACACACACACACACACACACACACACACACACTTTTTTTTTCTTACTCTATCACTGAATTCC
Source organism: Gymnobelideus leadbeateri (assembly GCA_011680675.1). Taxonomy (NCBI): domain Eukaryota; kingdom Metazoa; phylum Chordata; class Mammalia; order Diprotodontia; family Petauridae; genus Gymnobelideus; species Gymnobelideus leadbeateri. The sequence continues at coordinate 493,877 of WOXC01005690.1, read as the reverse complement.
TAGAATATATTGGGCTGATATATCTTCCATAATTTGTTTATTTAACACACAGGTGCACATTAACATATTTGGGAACCCGCAAAAATACCTTCAGGTATTCAATGTACTCTATATCTAACTCATGGAATGTACTCTGTTGGTGTTCATTCACTCAAACTATGAGCCCCAACCAACGTGTTTACTAGTCAGTAAGGCAACACAGTTAATCAAAAGCAAAGGTCTTTTAAGTGAAATTATAGTAAGAAATGTAGCAATAAAATATTTCCTAGTAAGTTTGAGACACTCAAAACCAAGATAATACACATTATCTATGGGGAAAAAAGATGCATAAGGAAAATCAGTGGAGGGACATACAAATAGAGAATACAGTCACACCTGTGAATGAGTATTACTCTTCCATCCTCATATCCCTCAAAATGTTTAACTTGCAAGCACTCATAGACAAATGTGAGGGCATGTACATAAGTTGTTGTTTTGTTTTTTAAATAAAAATACTTGAGAAAAGCACTTGAAAGTATTTTTGTTTTTAAAAAAAAAATCATCCAGAGTTCTTGAGAAGGAAAAAGGCACTTTAAAGAATCATTATTCAGAAATGACTTCATTCACTTAGTTATACTATTTTTAAGGGCCACAAAGGAAATATCATGGTAAAGATGATCACACTATATTTAATATAATTTGTGGTCTTACATTTCTAAGGAAAAGAGTGAATTTTAGGATTGAAAACCTTTTTAAAAATATGGAATAATATATTAAATTGTTAACTAAAGGGTTTGTTTTAAGACATGGAGCAACCATAAAATAGCTGTTAAAAAACTGCCAATAAATTATTATGGTTTTTGAAAAGTCCTATGGTAGTAGGAATGGTAACAGTAGCAGTAGTTGGTTTGTAGGTAGCACAGTGGAAAGACTTCTAGAATTGGAGTCAGTGAAATATGAATTAAATCCTATTTCAGATACTTCTGTTTCTATGGCCCTGGGCAAGTCCCTAAATATACCTACCCTCAGTTTCCTCATCCCCATGGGGATAACAATAATGATTATTTTATGTATTTGTTGTGAACATCATATGAAATTATTTATGTAAACTTCAAAGCACAGTACAAATCTTAGATAAATGTAATAAGTATGCTTTCAATCACTTTCCTAGAACCAGACACACTATTTTATCCCCTCAGACTTTCAGACAACCTGAGATGTTTGAAGGGTTTCTCTTCTATAATTGAAGGGACTCAAATCCCTACTGGCTGTTGTTGTATAGTGAACTGAGTACTGGTTCTGGATTCAGGAAGAACTGAACTCAAATTTACCCTTAGAAACTTACCAGATATGTGACCCTGGGCAAGTTACTTACCTTCTGTTTTGCCTCAATTTCCTTCAACTATAAAATGATGTTAATACTAGCTATATATAATGGATAATAATACCTCCCAGGTTATAGTATCTCCTAGTGTGAGGATATAATGAATGAATATTTGTGAAGCATTAAGTACAGTGCCTGGCACACAGGTGCTTAATAAATCCTTGTTTTTGCCTGTCTGCCTTCTTCTCACTCCCGGCATTTTTAAATGCTAGTGAGGAAGGCCTTAGTTTCATGTAATAACTTAAAAACAATTTGCTTTTACAAAAGGATATTGCTTTGAATATCTTATGATAATATTTTATACAATTTCCCTTAGCATCCAGGTAAAAATTCGTCTCTATACAACAGGTTCTAGATGAAATCAGTGGCCTCTAAGGACCTTTCCTAATCTGAGAATGATTTAATATTTTTCTTCTGTTTATTTCTGGCAGTTTCATTTTATAAAGTTATTTATTTATTAAGTATTTAGTTTTAGTTTTAAACATGCACTTTAATAAGATTTTGAGTTCCAAATTCTCCCTCCTTTCCCTCCTCCCTTCTCAAGATGACGTGAAATCCAATTAGGCTATACATATACAATCATATTATACATATTTCCCCATTAGTCATATTGGAAAAGAAGAATCAAAATGAAGGGAAAACCATGAGAAAGGAAACAACTATAAAGAAATTAGTATGCTTAAATCTGCATTCAGACTCCATAACTTTTTCTCTCAATATGGATAGCATTCTCCACCATGAGGTTTTGGGAATTGTTTTAGATCATTATATTGATGAGAAGAGCTAAATCTATCAAAGTTGATCATCACACAATGTTGCTATTACTGTGTACAATGTTCTCCTGGTTCTGCTTCCTCTACTCAGCATCAGTTCAGGAAAGTTTTTCCAGGTTTTTCTGAAATCTGCCACCTTGTCATTTCTTATAGAACAATAGTATTCCATTACATTCACATACAACAACTTGTTCAGCCTTTCCCCAATTGATAAGCATCCTCTCAATTTTCAGTTCTTGGTCACCACAAAAAGAGCTGCTATAAATATTGTGTACATGTGGGTACTTTTCCTTTTTTTATGATCTCTTTGGGATAGAGACCTAGTAGTATTGCTGCTGGTCAAAGGGTATGCTATAATGGAAATGCAGATTTAAAGATCTTCCCTGCCCCTAGGCCCTTTGATGGGCTTAAGAGACTTTGAAAACCTTCCTTGATTTGAAAATATACTCTGCCTCCTAATAGGCTGAATGTGGTCACATGGAGCCTGTGGTAGGAGGCTTGGTTTTCAAGAATGACCACACCTTGATGCTGTGTGATTGGGCAGTGGGTCAAGAGGGTGGTTACATTCTCTGAGCCAGGAGAAGGCTATATAATTCCTGATGTAAGGCTTTGCTTTGGGGCTCACTTTGAGAAGTGTTGTTTGATTTGACCAGATGAGACTCTGGGAAGCCGTTGAGAGCCCACCCCCCCCACCCCCCCACCCCCCCCCCCCGCTTTGAAAACCCAGATGTTGATACTTCCCTCTCTGGTAACTGTGATTTTGTATTGATGTGATGGTTGGACAGTTTGGAAGCCTGTCTGTTTGATCTGTCTGTATACTTTGAAGTTTGGGGTGCTGACCTTTTCCCCCTGAACTAGGTAAATGATATATGTTTGTTTGATTAAAGTAAGCTTGTTAACCGATTTTGAGTTGCTTTCCTTTACAAAAGCAGATCTAAGAACCTGTGTTGGCAGCCACCCTGGGGATGTTGGGGTGCTTGCTGTTACATATGCACACTTTTATAGTCCATTGGGCATAGTTCCAAATTGCAGAGCCCCATTTTCATTGATGGAAGGAACTCCCAATTGTGAAACCTCTCTATCTATGTCCATTGGTCTGTACTCATAAAACTTGTAGTCCAAGAACTGTGCTTATCACACTGATAATCTGTAAAACACATTTTATTTCATGTGAGGCACTCAAACCCAGATTCTTCATGACTAAGGATGACTCTCTGTACTACATTATATTTCCAACCTGCCTAATTTTGGTATATTAAAGCAAAATAAAATAAAGCCTTTTCTCAAGGAGAAAAGGCTTCTGCAATTGACACCTTATTGTTTTAAAGAGGCTTTCAAATTATTACTGTAACTACTTATGTCATCCTTTCTTCCCTTACCCCAAATGGAAATGTCCTTAACCTTTCCCCCCACAACTTCACATTTCAGCTCAGTCACTGTCTAGTCATAGTAAATTTGATCATTCCCATTATTGATCTTGCTCTTCAAATATTGTGTGTCTGCTAAGTGTAAAGTGTCAGTGTACAAAATGTGATCAAATAGATAAGCTTTTCTACCCTTTAGAAGCAATCAATTGAACTGATTGCAATTTTAAAGGGACACTTTTGAAACGTTAATCGGCTTTTTTGGACCATTTTGCTCCATCCAGAGATAAATAGACCTTTATTTCTCAAGGAAATAACATCAATTTAACAATGAAGGAAAAATAGATGAATACCTGAGCATATTTTGGGCCACTCTTGAGCTATTCAGGTAAACACATAAATAAGGCATTGGGTGGATAGAAGAGAAGACATGTTTATTCTGCTTCCACCATCTTCTATCGCTCTTCATTGTTCTTGTGGAATAATTAAAACTTAGAAAAAATAATCAGGCACTTTTTTTCTTATTTGCCAGGTACCAAATCTTAATTCTCATATGTCTATTTTTTCTATACATGTTGCATCCCTCAATAGAATATGCTCAATGAAGTTAAGGTTTATTTAATTTTAGTCTTTGAATAGCACAGAACACAATGCCTGGTTTCTCTTTCCTTATTTAGTCTATTACTTTTTGCTGTTAAATGAGAGGTGGAATGTAAAAGTCATGAATATGGGAAGAAATGAATTTAAATCTCAGTTCTGACACTTACAACCTGTGTCATCTTAGATGCTGCTTTACTACACTGTACTCTGTCGGGTTGTTTTTTTTTTGTTTGTTTGTTTTTTTATGAAATGAGAGTGTGTCATAGATCTGCTAGCTGATGGCAATGTTAAATGCATGTGAATCAGTAAGTCATAGAACTGAAGACCCTTAGACATGGAAGGAATTTAGTCATCTAGTCCAAAACTTACATGTGACAATTGACAAAAGTGAGGTATGAAGAAATGGGATAAGTCACCCAAGGTTACACAGTTAGTAAATGGAAGCTATTGGAATGAAATTCACCTAAGATCAAGAAGGATACTTTACAGTGACAAAATAAAAGATGTTGCTATGTATTCTTGACCCAATGGTGGACAGTTTATAGACAGAGCTCACAGCCTTTACCACAACCATTGAAGAGATAAAGAGTATATCTCTTTGAGCTTTGTACATATTCATTTATTCTTCAGTAAAAAGAAGAAAAAAGGAAGGAAGGAAGGAAGGAAAGAAAGAAGAAAAGTAGATTTTTACCACAACAAAGTAAGCCAACAGGAAAACAGGAAACATGCAAATGCTCCAAAACAGAAAACAAATAAACCCTCTGTCATGAATTTCCAGAAGCAGGCTCACCAATCCTCCATGTAGCCATGCATCAGGCAGAAGGTATTTTCCATGCTCTAAGGACTAGGTGCTCATTAGTCACTTTTCCTATTACACATCATCTAAATAAAATATCCAGTAGAATTCATTTATTTCTGTGTCAATATCTATTTCTTGATTAGATGTCAGTATCTGAGACATCTATAAGCCTAACTAATATATATGATTTGATTTTTTTAATAAGACAGAAATCACATTCAAGAAAAATAGGTATGACACCAACTTACGGGAAAGAAGAAAACCAATTAATTGACCATGGTTAATATATTCAGTGCAGTGCTCCAGCATTTTGGGCAATGGAGTTACTATAGTACAATCATAACAGCCCCAGAAACAACAACAGCACCAATACCAACAAAACAATAAAAAGACATCACATTTATATGCTTTATTATTTACAATGCAACACACACACGAGTACTTTGATCTGAAAACAGGAAGACTCTCTGTCAAGGAGGACTACTTGGTACCACAGAATTGAGATTCCAGCTGGGTTTCTATGCTTTATAAAAGTTAGGGGGAGCAATTTTAAAGACAAGTAGCTCACCCCATGAACAATACACATAACAATGTTTTCTCTCATGAGTGTCTCAAAAAAGAAGTATTTTGGCAATGAATCAAGAGAGAAGGTATATGGAAATTGATTGTAATTTGATTGTATCACAAACAACTATTTCTGTAAAAAAAGTTAGATCCGTGAAATTCACATGTATTATTTATATAATTTTCTACCTGAAACCTATGGCAACATCACAAAGATGGACAAAGGGTAAATTTAAACATTCTAAGTTTATAATTTTTCCTAACCTCCAGTTCATTTAATCTTGTGCATTGCTACCTACTATAATAAATCCAAATTTTGTAGAAACCTCCAGAACACCAAAAAAAATTTAAAAAGCTAGGAAAATGTGAATTCAATATAAATATCTCTGAAACATCATAATCAGTTTATTCCCAACCTGAAATATCTTCACAGCTTAAGCATGGCTTTGCAAAAGGTGCCCAGAAAATTGCATGTCAAAATGATAAATTTGTCAATTTGTACAACTGCTTATTGTTATGGGCATGACACTGACAATAAAATGAGAAAACCTTATGCCTGAAAGGCTCATCTACAGGAAACAGCATACCTGCCTTTCACTTACATTATCTGGATGCCTTCCTGAATCTATTTAGGATAATTGTGCTGCCCTTCCCACTGGCATTTTGGTTAGAGGGAGTAAGAACATAGATAAAAATCAGCACTCAAGAATGTGAGTCAAAAGAAATAATTCTATCTAATTTAAAATACAAAGGTATTTTTTCAGTTGACCTCATGGGAGTCCAGGTTGATCTACATTTGGAGCTGACTGGAACATGTTTAAAATGCACTTAAAGACTTTTTGCATCATAAGTCAAACAAGAGAAAATTAATCATGGTTTCATCTTAAAATAGATTGCATTTGATGGTAAGGAGCAAGTCATCACTCAATGGGAACAGATGTATGCATTGTGAACCAGAGCAATGGATGGAAATCCAAGTGATTTTTTTTTTTTGAGCAGTTGAGTGATGGTTATATCTGTGATAATTCTCAGACAGTATCATCCTTCCAATCATCTAGGTTCAAGACTTTGGAGTCAGACTCTATTTTTTCCTCTCTGTCTGTTGCAATCTTCAAATTAATTGCTAAATATTGCCAATTCTCCCTTCAAGACAACTTTTGAATTGGTTCCCTTCTCTCTTACTCACATTGACATCAACTTGGTTTAGTCTCTCTCAATCTTTGTCTCATATGATGCAATAGCTTCTTGGGTCAACTACCAATTTCTATTCTCTAATATCCCAATCCATTGTGTACATAACTACCAAAATGATTTTCCTAAAGTATAGTCTGATCTTGTCATTCCACTTTCAAAAATCCTTCAATTTCTACTTACTTCTCTAGAATAAAACAGAAAATCCTGAGTTAGATATTAAAAAAGAAAGTTTATAGGTGCTTTCTTCTCTCAAGTCATGGACACCTTAGATATACTTCTCTTCCCTCCATAGAGAAAAATCAACTAGTCCTTCTTGTATTTAAGGAAACACTGATTAAAACAAAACAAACCCCAGTACTGACACAGAGACTGAAAGTAAATGGATGGGACTTTCCTCACCCTTGTTTGCTTAGCATTCTTGGATTTTCATTTCTTCTCTGAAACCAAAATTAACCATTATATTAATCAATACTTAAATCATTTCAATCTTCTTTTCTTTTATATTATTCTAGTCATTGTTTTGATATTCTACTTCTGCATATTTTACTCCATAATAATTCATTCACCTCATATTTCTATGAATTCTGCATATTAACCATTTCATCCACCATAAAGGAATTAACTTTAATCATACACCATGTAGCATTTAGCCATTTCTTACCCAATAGTATATACTTTGTTTCCAGTATTTTGCCATCACAAAAAGTCTGGCTTTAAAGCCCCATATGATCTGGTCCCAGGCTTATTTCACATTTCTACTCTTTATATGCCCTTTTGTTTCTGCCAGATTTGTCTAGTGACTATCTTATAGAAAGCACCTCCTGTCCCCTGTTACTGTGTCTTTTCACAGACCATCCACCATATTCTCCCTTCTCATTCTTCTCTTATACTCTGTAACTTCCTCATAAGTTTCATTTTTAAGTACCATGTTTAAAATAAATCTCTCAAGCCCCCTTCCTATTTGTCAATGCTTTTTAATACTTAAAATTATATATATATATATGTGTGTGTGTGTGTGTGTGTGTGTGTGTACATATGTATACATACACATACAAATAATTATATATATATACATGCATACACATACATATATTCATCTGAATTGATACTGTATAACTTTAGTTAATATAAACATTTTGGAAGAGAGGCAGAAGAGATAGAGATCTATCTAGATTTGGAAGAGATTTAAAACATTTTCTATTCTTCCCCTCACCCCCACCATTTTATTGATTTAGACACTTTGAGCCAGATAGCTTTAGAGATTATATAGGGACATAAAGGCAGTATGTATCAAAGGTTGGATTTGAATCAAGTTCCTCTAGTCCAGGGACTGGGTCCTTTACATTGCACAAGAACTGGGATTGTTTTCATGTGTTTTTTTGTTTGTTTGTTTGTTTTAATTCTGTCTTTGTTCCATAGCACTTAATATTATTTGAATAATTTTGCAGCTTACAAAAACTTACAAAAACGTGTAGATTGACTTAATTGGGACTGGATTAGAAGTGATTTAGATAATGATAGGATAATGTTGTTCATTTTGTAGACTTCATTTGCTTATGTACATATTTTGTGTATACTTAGTTGTACATGGTGTTGCCCCCAAAGGAATGTAAGCTTGTCAAAGGTAGAACATGAGATTCAGTTTTGGCTTTATATCTCTGGTATATAACAGTGCTGGAAAACTAATAGGAGTTTAATCAATTTAAGTCAAGGAATCATAATTGCAGGACCTCCTGCTCACTATGATATTATCTCTGTTGATGTCTCAGCTTATGGGAGGCTTTCATATGAATAATATTATTGTACTAGAACTATACCAACCACCTTCTAGCCTCTGGATATATGAGATTAGCTGCCATGCACTGATAAATAATGAGCAAAGAGTAGAGATAGAGCCTGTATCCACATGAAGAGTTCATTTATTTTAAACCTCGTTTAAGCTAAGAGAGCTTCTTTAGTAATGGTTTAGACAACTTTTCCTTAAAGTGTTCTAGGGAAAGATGTTGAAAATAATCTTTGTCTCATATGACTTATTTGAGTTCTCCCAAATTCCTTTCCAAACAACTTTAAGTAATTAAACAAATTTGGAGTCACAGAACCCACAAAAGCTTAAAGTAAAACTTTTTTTTTCCAGCCCAAGACAATATAGAAGAAAAGTTGTCTCACCAAGGTAGTGGATAGAACAAAGTACACCAGCATAGGTCAGGCCCCAGCAAATTATCAGCAGGCCTTGAAGATGACTGAATCAGAAGCTCCTGAAGTTCTCAGTCCACAGATGGTAAGGGGGTTAGACAATTGATCAGAAGGAGATTATACTGGTCCCTTTGCTAACACTTGAAGCAGAACTCCATCACATTGCCAAAAAGTGATATGGTTCATAGCCCTGGGTTGCAGTCCTGGTTCACAATCCTACAGCAAGGAAGAATACCAGCATTTATGGCAACAGGAGGGTAAAGAAAAAATATATATACCTGATCACAGAAAGTTACTATCATAACAGGTAAGATCAAACCACAAACTCAGAAGAAGACTACAAAGTCAGCACTGATACATTTAAAACCTCAAAAGAAAAAGGTAAATTAGTCTCAACCATAAAAAGAATTCCTGGGAGAACTCAAAAATTATTTTTAAAATCAAAAAAGAATGGTATATGAAAAATTGGGAAAAGAAATAACAGTGATGCAAGAAAATAATGAAAAAGACTCAATAGCTTGGTAAAGGAAGCATACACACACACACACACACACACACACACACACACACACACACACAAACAAACAACTAAAGATAATAACACTTTAAAAACTGAAAAGGACAAATGGAAAAAAATAAAACACAAAAATCCACTGAAGAAAATCCTTCAAAAGCAGAGTTGGCCAAAAGGAAAAAGATGTATGAAAAAACCCTTTAAAAAGTAGAATTGACCAAAAGGGAAAGAGGATACAAAAGCCCAATGAAAAAAGAATCTTTAAAATTAGAATTGTGTGAGAGGAAGCTCAAAAATTTATGAGACATCAAGAAACCATCAAACTAAATCAAAAGAATGAAAAAAAAATAGAAGAAATAGTGAAATATCTCACTGGAAAAAAAAATTAACCTGGAAAATAGATCTAGGAAAGATAATTTAAGAATTAATTGACTACCTGAAAACCACTCTCAAAAAAAAAAAGAGAGCCTAGACATAATCTTTCAAGAAATTATCAAGGAAAACTGCCCTGATATTCTAGAACCAGAGGGGATAATAAAAATAGAAAGACTCCACCAATCACTTCCTGAAAAACATCCCACAAACAAAACTGCCAGTAATAATGCATCCAAATTCTGCAACTCTTATGTCAAGGCATAAATATTTTAAACAACCAGAAAGAAACAATTCAAATATCAAAGAGCTATCGTCAAGGGCACACAAGATCTAGTAGCTTCTACATTAAAGAATCAGAAAAATTGGAATATGTTATTGCAGAGGGCAAAAGGGATGAAATTACAACAAAGAATCACCTATCTTTGAGAGAATTGACTAGCAAAACTACAGTGCTTCAAGGAAAAATGGATATTTAGTGAAACAGAAGATTTTCAAGCATTTCTGATCAAAAGATTGGAGCTGAATAGAAAATTTGGCTTTCCAGTACAAGACTCAAGAAAAGTGTAAAAAATGTAAACAGAAAAGGGATCACACAAGGTATTCAAAAGAAGTTTATATGGTTTATACCCATACATGGGAAGATGATACTTGTAACTCCCAAGAACTTAATCATCAATAGGGCAGTTAGAAGGAATAAACATTGACAGAGGGCACAAATGTGAATTGAGTATGATGTGATGATGATGATATGTATGTGTATGTGTGGCTTCACAGCTGAGAGTATCCCAACACTAAAAAAATTCCTGAAGAAGAATATTCCTTACATAATGTATGACAGGTGTAACCTGCTTTGCTTGAAGCCTTCTAGTAGAGGATGGCCCAGCACTTCCACAGGCAGCCCCTGCCACAGTGGGATAGCAGCTCTGATGGTTAGGAATCATGTTTTCTTTACTTCAAGTATAATACACTTTATATCTGCTGACAATTTATCCCTATGGAGAGCCAAACTTCAGTAGAAATATACTTAATTTATAGTTACTTTGAGTAAGCAATTAAAGGTCTGGGTGATTTTGTGACAAATAGTTTTTAAACAGTCAAATGTAATAAAATTATACCATTTGTACAATACTTATCTTTGGAATAAGTGGAAAAGAATACGGGAGTTATGCAGAAGTAAGATGAAGTTAATGTTCTTAATTTAAGATCAAAGAAGCTTGGTGTTCAAATAGATCCAAGATGCTATCTAATCCAACTAGGATGCATGTATACTATTTTGTACATTTTATACATATGCAATTTTAGTACAAGGCCCATTATTAATTTTACTAGTATTGTTTTATAATTACTATAACCATAATTATTATTATACTTAAATTGTTATAGCAGTAGTAGTAACTGTAGTAATGGTAGTAGTGATAGTAGTATTATTGTAGTTGCAGTAGTAGTCATAGTAGCAGTAGTCATAGTCACAGTTGAAGTTGTACTAGAAGTACAATTAGTAGTAGTATCATATACTCAGCACCTAACAGTTCCTAGAGCATAATTGGCATTTGATACATGCTTGATTCCTTGATTACTGTGCAGAAATCCCCTCTATCACCTCTTCAATATTTGGTTTTCTAACTTTTTCTAGAAGACTTCCAGTGATGAGGAGGTCAGAGAATCAGAATTTTAGAGGCAGAGTGATTTTAAAGATCATTCCAATTGTGTTGCCTCAGAGGAACACCAATACTTATTGAGGGTCAGTGATCTACCCAAGGTCAAACATTAAACTCATGTAGAGTTATCACTAGAAATGAGGTTTACTAATTCCTAGCCTTACAGCTATGTTACTTCCCCTCCAAATTATCATGCTATAGGGTAAATTCCTCAACTTGTAATTTCAGAAGCATAAGGAACTCTTATATGAGGAACATCACTCTAAAAATGCAAGTTAACAACTTCTCTGACACTAAGGATCTTAGAGAATTGACTAAAGCATTACATTGTTGAATAACTCACCCAGGGTCAAATAGCCAGTATCTGTTAAAGGCAACAGTGGAATCTAGTTCTTCTTGGTTTTGATCTCATTGGTTCACTAGCCATAAGACTCCTCTGTTATTAACTAGAACCAAAGCACTTTCTTATTATCTTATTTTGATTGCCCTTCTGTTATATGCTTTTACACAGCTATCTGTAATATATGAATTTTTATTAGACATTTTCATATATCTGACAGCCTCAGCAAAATGATGGTTCTTCTATGGGGAAATTCTCTGCCCTGATACTTAATAGTAATTAATTTTAAAAGGAACACTGTTGGTAAACTTTTTAGTCTCTAAACTTTTAGTAATGACCTAAACAGAAAATAATGTGAACAATTTCCAAAAAGAATCCAGAAAACAATTGGAAGAAATAAAGCAGCCTAGTGCAGAGTCCATCTTATCAGCTCCAAATAAAATTAAAATTCTCTAGAGAAGAAAATAATATTTTCATTGATCAGAAGAATAGAAGGTTGCAGAAATATAGTACATTTTACATAGACTTAAAAGGGAGAAATGACATTTGAAAAAAATCCACAGCATGTAGAAGTTTCTGACAATATGTATTACCTCCTCAGCTGCAAGCTTTCCATTTATACAATGATGTCTATACTATGTGCTAGTATGTATTTCTAAAATCCCGTTTTCATGTTTTCCCTCCAGGAAATGTTCAAATTGAGTTCCTGTATTATCTAACATTTACCTACCATGTTCACCATTCATTCAGATAGCCAGTCAGCACATCTATTATAGGTCAATTATAGAATGTAAATTTCCTGTGTCAAATATAGCATGAGAAATTAATTCTGCATGGGCTCCTGAAAAAGAGAAATGCCTTCAGGAACTCAGAAGGCTTTGCACTGATGCTTCTGCCATGTGGATTATGAATTTATTTTCAGAGATGATCATTTATAAGGAAGAGCAGTGGTCATAGAATGAAGGGAAAGGGTTGACTGATAAAATTACATAATGTCTCTCAATGATTGCAAGGCCTGATTTTATACTGCCGGAAGGCAATCTATTGAATATGCCTTCATTTTGTGGATCAGTTGGCTCTTCCTTCATTTCTTTGTACTACACATTTTTTAAGTGTATATTTTATTTTATTTTATTTTATTTTTTTAAAGCAATTGGGGTTAAGTAACTTGCTCAAGGTTACAGGGCTAGTCATTATTTATGCGTGGGTGCTCATTTTCTGAGGCTGGATCTGATCTCCGGTCATCCCAACTCCTAGGCCGACACTCTTACTCACTGCGCCACCTAGCCGCCCCTTTAGGGCAATTGGGGTTAAGTAACTTGCCCAAGGTTACAGGGCTAGGTTTTTGTTTGTATGGATTAAGTGTCGGAGGCCGGCTCCGAATTCAGGTCCTTCTGATTCCAGGGCCGGCGCTCTATTCACTGTGCCACCTAGCCGCCCCTTTTTATTTTATTTTTAAAGAAATATTTTTGTTTCAGGACTGCTATTTTGGGGTGGTGGTAGGTGAAAAACAGCAAAAAAATTATACCTCAAAATCTGGCAGAAATTAATGATGTAAACCAGAAGTTAATAAAGTAGTTAAAAAAAAAGAAAGAAAAAGAAAATATTGTCATACAATGAAATAGAGGACTTTTGAGCATTCTTGATGAAAAAATCAGAGTTCAATAGAAAATTTGTCACTCAGGAAGCAAGAGAAGCATGAGAATGTAAACAGGGAAAAGAAATAACAAGGAACTTATCAAAGTTCAACTATTTACATGCCTATATGGAAAAATGATAATTTTTAACTTATGAAACTTTTCTCAGTATGAGTATAGTTGAAGGGAATATCAATATGTGTGTATACACACACATACATATATATGTATGCATACATGTATGTGTCTAAATAGGAGTGTATATGGGCACAAGAATACATATATGAGTCTGTGTATATATGTGTACAGGTATACATGGATAGAGGACACAGGATCAATTGAATAGGAAGGGATGATATTTAAAAGCTGAAATTGAGAGGTGAGAGAGGAATATAATGAAAAGAGTTGGGGAGAGACAGAATGGGGTAAATTATCTCATATAGAAGAGGCAAGGGAAAGCTGTTACAATGGAGGGGAAGAACAGGAAGGCAAAAGGGAATGGGTTGAACTTACTCTCAAAAAGTGTTTGCTTCTGATTACCCCTTTGCCCCATTTGCCCTTCCTTCCATCATCCCCTCTTCTCTTATACTCCTTCCCCCTACTTTCCTGTATGTTAAGATAACTTCCTATATCCAATTGACTGTGTATGTTATTCCCTCCTCAAGCAAAATCTGATGAGAGTAGGTTTCACTCATTGCCTCTCACTTTCTCTCTCTTCCCCTCCACTGTAAAAGCTTTTTATTTATTTTGGTCTGTTTATGTTGGATAATTTACCCATTTTTTTACTCTCCATTTCTGTGCCTACCAGTATAGTTCTCTCACACCTTAATTTACTTTTTTAGATATCATCTCTTCATATTCAACTCCCCCTGTGCCCTCTGTTATCATATATATATATATATAAAATTGTGTGTGTGTGTGTATATATATATATGTGTGTGTATTCACACATATATGTATCTGGGTGTCTATGTATATAGAGAGACATATGAAGACACACATGAACATATGTGCATACACATACACATGTATATGCAAATATGTATATGCATACATATAAGCATTATGTATATGTGTGTATACATGTATGAGTATGTATATATGTATTTAGCTCTGGTCTTTTCATCAAGAATGATTGAAAATCCTCTATTTCATTGAATATCATTTTTTCCCCTGAATGTTTATACTTAGTTTTCTGCTTGGGTGATTCTTGGTTTTAATCCTTGCTCTGTTGACCTCCAGAATATCATATTCCAAACCCTCTGATTCCTTAAGCTAGAAGCTGCTTAATCTTGTGTTTTCCTTATTGTATTTCCACAATACTGTAATTGTTTCTTTTTGCTACTTGGAATATTTTCTTCTTGACCTATGAACTCTGGAATTTGGCTGAAATATTCCTAAGAATTTTCTTTTTGAAATTTCTTTCAGGAGGTGATAGGTGAATTCTTTCAGTTTCTATTTTCTTCTCTGATTATAGCATATCAAGACAGTTTTTCCTTGATAATTTCTTGAAAGATGATATCTAGGGTCTTTTTTGATCATGACTTTCAGGTAGCCCAATAATTTTAAAATTCTTTTTCCAGAATCTATTTTATAGGTCAGTTGTTTTTCCAATGAAATCTTTTACATTTTCTATTTTTTTTCATGCTTTTAGTTTTTTCATAATTTCTTGATTTTTATAGAAAAATAAGCTTCTATTTGCTCCATTCTAATTTTTAAGGAATTTTCTTCAATGAGCTTTTGAACCTCCTTTTTACATTCATCACATTCTGCATTTTAAGACACTCTTTTAATTGACTTTTTTTCAATCTTTTTGGTCATTTGAGTAAGCCTATTTTTTAAACTTTTATTTTCTTCAGTATTATGGGGGAATCTCCTTTAGCAAGTTATTGACTTGTTTTTCATGATTTTGTTTTTTGCATTATTCTCCTTTCTCTTCCCAATTTTTCTTCCACTACTCTTACTTAATTTTCAAAATCCTTTTTGAGCTCTTTCATGGCCTGTAACAAATTCATATTTTTCTTGGAGGCTTTGCATTTAAGTGCCTTCACTTTCTTGTCTTCTGTTGGTTATATGTTTTGATCTTTGTCACCAAAGTAAGATTCTATAGTCTGAATTTGTTTTCCACTCTTTGCTCATTTTCCGAGACGACAGCTTTTAAACTTTTTATTAAGGTTGGATTCTGCTTCCAGTGAGTGTGTGGGGGATGTACTATTCCAAGTTTCAGGGGTGTTGCACAGCTGTTTTCAGAGATACTTCTAGGGACCTGTAAATTTTCAGTTTTTCTGACATGGTATGATCAAATGTGTTTACTCTCCTCTTGGACTGTGCTTTGATCTCTGAGTGACCACAAGCACTCTTCTCTCCCTTGAAATGTTGAGGAGGATTCCCTCTCCACCAGTGTCACAAGTTCCCCCAGGTCAGTGATTTTCCTCACCCCAGGGCATTCATTTAGATTGGGACCAAGGTCCAAGAGAGTCAAAGCAAGAGAATTCTGTTTCAACACCAGCAAAGAGATCTTTGCAATCCCTCTCTGAGACACAATTGGATCACAAAAGGCTACTGGTATGAGAAAATTCCTGAGTTTATCCAGGATGGAATGATTATTATACTTACAAATTAGTGGTAATTTATTATAGTTTTTAGGAATTACAATTTTTTACCAGAAATATTTATGGGAAACGCTTTTTATTAATTTGCTTTATTTATTTTTATTCTAGATTCATTGCTTTGTGTTCAGCAAATACTTTTTTATATAATCAAATCATATGCATTCCCTCATATTCTGACTTGCTGAATAGATAAATGTGCTGTTCATCTCCACAGTTGCTATATATTCATTATTGAATTTTTCCTTTTTTAAATTGTGCATGTGTGCATGCATGCATGTGTGTATGTGTGTGTGTATGTGTGTGAGTATGTGTGTGTGTTAAATCTTTATATCAGTGGTGTGCTCAAAATTTATCCTGCTACATAGTGTGAGATATGGAACTCATTCCATTTTTCACTGGGCTATTTATTTTTCCTAGTCAGTTTTGGTTAAATAATTAGTCCCTTCCTCAGTCATTAATCTGTTGTCTCTTTCCAATTTTAGTTCAGGGCTATCTATTTTATTCTGTTGATGATTTTGTATATTTTAAATATTCAGTGCCAGATAGTTTTGCTAATGGCCATTGTATAATGTAATTTGATTTTTTTTTCATTTAAAGTCTCTCTTCCTTTCTCCCTCTCTTTTTCATAGTTTCCCTTAAACTTTTCATCTGTTTTTTTCTCTTTCTGTATAAATTTTATCTCTTTGTATAAATTTATAAAATAATTCGTCTGGGATTTGGCTTCCTGGGACCCGTGCTCCGCTCAGTCTCCTGCGCTGTCTGTCCTGACCTGGGATCGCCATGGCTTCGCTCCTGTGTTGTGGGCCCAAGCTGGCCACCTGTGGCATCGTCTTCAGTGCCTGGGCGGTGATCATGCTGGTCCTCCTTGGAATCTTCTTCAGTGTCCATTCTGCTGTGCTGAGTGAGGACGTCTCCTTCACTGAGAGTGACTTTACCGAGAATAGTCCTCAGAAAATCTAGGAACTTTATGAACAAGTGAGTTGCCTGCCTCTATCTCCTCCTCGGGGGTTTCTCGTTCTCCCGAGTCCAGCTCAACAAGCGCAAAGAATACATGGTCCGTTAGGACCTTCCATTCTACTCCCAAGATCTGGGGGTCCCCCTGAACCATCACCCCATGTCTCTTATTTAAACATTCCCCTTCCTTCTTGGGGTCTCCGTTTCTGGATGCCCCCTGGGGAGGGGGCTTCAATGGTCCATTTTGCTCTGGTGTTTTGCCCCTGTCATGGGGGAGAATCGACCTTCCCCTTCCTAGCCCCAGGACTGTCTCTGCTAGTAACAATAAAATGAAGGTGAGCTCTGAAAAAAAAAAATAGGGGCGCCTAGGTGGTGCAGTGAATAGAGCAGGGGCCCTGGAGTCAGGAGGACTGAGTTCAAATCCGGCCTCAGACACTTAACACACACACACACACACACAAAAACTAGCCATGTGACCTTCGGCAAGTCACTTAACCCCAAATTGCCCTCCAAAAAAAATTAGTTTTGAATAGTTTTGCATGGACTCAGCCACAACTAACGTTATGTCTGCCACTTGAGATCCATCTTAACTAAATTTGGCAGACTCCTGTCAGATTGACTGTAATTGTAGTATTTTTTTTAAGCCCTTGTAGGTCCCAATCATCATTTATTAAATCACCATAATGTTCTTTGGGGAAGATAGTATCCAAATAGATGATGCCAACTATCCCAGAAGTAATCAGCAATTGCATTGAATCTATGAGATTAGGCAAATAATATTATTAACTATGCCCTATTGACCTAGAGTAGCCTTGTGAATTGGATATCTTTTCATGTTTATTCCATTCATATTCAATTCTTCCTATATTTTATTAAGATTATTTTATAATTCTTTCAGTAGATCATCTGAATATTTTAGAAAGTTAGTAAAGTATTAGCTATTATTACATATGCCATTTCTTTTTATGTAAATATTTTCTTGATTGTATGAGTGACACAAAAAATCTGTGCCTTTATCTTGTATTTTGATATCTTTCTTGAGCTATTTGTTATTTTATTTTTTATTCCACCCCCCCCCCCCAAGAATATTATACATCATGCATATGGGGATGTTTATATCTTCTTTGGCTATGAGTATAACTTTATTTTTGTTGTTTTGTTGTTTTCCAGCTATCTCAATTCTGTTTGACTCTTCATGACTCCCTTTGTGGTTTCTTGGCAAAGAATAGTTTTTCTTATTCCCTTCTGCATCTCATTTGAAGAAACTGAGGCAAGCAGGGTCAGACATCTAGTCAATATCTGAGGCCAGATTTGAATTCTGGAATATAAGTATTCCTGGCTTCAGGCCTTGCATTCTATCAACTCTACCACCTAGCTGTTGTTCCCTTATTGATAAAATCTAGAAACTTTACATTCATTGATGAACTGACCCATTTCTAGGTACAGCTTTTTTTTTTGTTTTGTTTTGTTTTATTTTGTTTTCATGATTTCTTTTTGGTTGAGGGTGTTTTTACTGTCTACCTATGATCACATATTTGTGACCATTTCTGGTGTGGAAACTACCTCCATTAGTATACACTGCCAATAGATCTTTAAATTATTGTATTAGTGAACTACCTAGAACCAGTAGAGGTTGAATTAGGTGCCCATGGTTAATAGCCAGTAGCTGTTTGTGGCAATACTTAAACACAAACATCCCTAACTCCAAGGACAGCTTTCTAATCAAAGTATCAGTGTGTTTCTCATTGATATGATTAATTTTTATTGTATTTAGTATTTTATTTTGTGGATCCAGTGCTTAGCTATGTATTTACTTTCAGCCAGGCTAAATTTGGATCTGTACATCAATATCCACTATGTAATTCTGAGAATAGACATCCTTAAATTATTTAAAACAAGTTCTTAATATGAATGTCTAAGGTATATTAATGCATCTAATTCTGTCTTTTAGATTTTAAGAAAATATAATTTATTACATTAAGGAAAAAAGTTTCCCTTTCCTTTATTTTAGTACTTTAATATCATCAGAAAATATTTTACATTTATTTACTGGATTATTATTGTCATGACATACTATGAATGGTTTATTATCAATATTTTATTTGTTATTCTTATACACTAGCTAATGCTTAACTGCATTCTTATTATAGGTACATTTTTATGTAAGTGAATATTTTATATAGATTGTTTTTCTCTTAGCATTTTTAGAATATTTAGATAACATATTAATTAGTGATAATACTTTGGAGTTTTCTTCATCTAGCCTATCTTGATCAAGTTTGGGAATCAGAAAAATGGCCCAAAGGAAAAAAATAATTATGAAGGATACTTTATCTTTACATTTTGTGATCCAATATGATTCATGGGGCTTGTTTTCATATATCTATATAATTAAGTTGCCTCCCTATATAGCAACTCATATATAACATATTTAAAAATTGAGATTGGCTTTCTTATTCTTGTATTTGAAATGTAAATGCTCTTTACTTTACAAATTTACCTATTTCTCTTATATGAATTTTATAGTCATTTGTGTGCAAAAAAATATATAATTGTCCTTTTTTTCCTTTTTCTTTTGGGGGGAGTCATTGAGGTAAAATGACCTTGTTTTGCTCCCTTTGGTTTGTCATTTAACATCTTAGAATCTTGGTTTATTTAAATAAGACAATTATACTTTTTGTTTTACTTACATAATAGAGTTATTTTGGAGTAAAATGTTTTGTAAAACTTAGATTGCTATAAGAATTTACTATATGAACTGTTGTCATTAATCACTTTGTGATTGCATTTTTATCATTATTTACTTGGATACTTGATTTCATTCTATTTTCTATTAGATATTATAAATTTATGTACTTATTTTTTCAAAAATAGCATTTTTATTCATCAGTTTAATTGTGGTTTTACACTTTATTTTATTGATTTCTTATTTTAATCCTTAGTTAAAATAAATCAGTTTGATCAATGGACATTAAGTGACTTGCTAAGAATCCTTTAGCCAAGAAAAGAGAGGAAATTAAAAATTTAAACATGTCTCTATTCCATATTCCTCCCAAGTTTAGACTTGTTTCTACTATGTAATGATTCCATTTTAAACAATTCATTTCATTTACAGATATTGTCTATTTTCTAGAAAATCCTATTAATGTCCTATTTTGATGTCTCATTGCTATGTGTCAGTGACCTTGGGATTTTCAAGACTATTTCTAGAATGAAAGTATAATCTCTGACAGACAGTGTCATTATGGGACTACTTTGGAAATCAGTCTTGTTTTGTTTGTTTGTTTATTTGATTAATTTTATTTTACAACATTGAGTTCCACAGTCCTTTGAGTTTCAAATTCTCCTTCCCCAAATCATGGTGGCATGCACTGAAATGTAGGGTCTACAAATACCTTCACATGAATCATTAGTCAGGTTGTACAGAAGGATTATAACTAATGGAATGATTCACGGGAGAGAGAAAGCACAACAAAACAAGGAAAAGACAAGAAGTATTTTGTTTCATTCTGCATTCAGCCTCCACATCTCTTTCTCTGGATGTGGATATCCCTGTCATCTACGAGTCTTTTGGAGTTGTCTTATAACCTTACATTGCTGATAGGGACCCAGGCTATTGACATTAGTCAACACACATATGTTGTGTCTGTGATTTTGTAGAGATTTCTCCTGGTTCTGCTCTTCTTACTCAGCATTAGTTTATATAAGTCTCTCCAGGTTATTGTGAAGTCTGTCTGCTCCTCATTTCTTTTTTTTTTTCAAATGCTTTATTAACTTCTGTTTTATATCATTCATTTCTGCCAGATTTTGAGTTACAATTTTTTCCCCATTTTTCCCCTACACACCACACCAGAATAGCAGTCCCACAGGATATCCCCTCATCCAATCTGCTCTCTCCCATAACATCTCCCATACCCCCTTCAACTTTTCCATTAGGTCAAGGTGAATCTCTGTGCCCCAATGCCTGCACATCTTATCTCACAATTACATGCAAAATAGTATTAATATATATTTGTAACATTTAATTTTAAAATTTCAAATTCCACACCCATTCCCTTCTTCCCTTCTTACCCATTCCCACTGGGAAGATAAGCAATTCAGTATGTGTTGTACATGTATAGCTATGCAAAACATTACCATAGTAGATATGTTGTAAAAGACTGGCTATATTTCCCTCCTACCCATCCCACCCCCCCACCTGGCCCATTCCCTACTTTGATCCTGTCCCTCTTCAAAAGTGGGTGCCTCCAACCTCCCCTCCCCCACACATACCCTCCCCTCCATCATCCCATCTCTCATCCCCCTCCCCTGTATTCCCCTGCAGGGTGAGACCATTTAGTATGTATGTCATTCTCTCCTTGAGCCAAATTCAATTAGAATATGGTTTTGCCTTTCTGCCTTCCTGGTCTTCCTCTCCCCTGCAGCCAGTTCCCCTTGCCTCTTCTACATGAGATAGTTTACCCCCTGCCTGTATCTCCGCATTTCCTCATGCCACATTCCTTTCTCACCTCTTAACTTCACCCCTTAAGTAGCATCCCTTCCCACCAAATTCAACCTGTGCCCTCTATCCATGTATGCCTGTAAACATATATACACACATTCACATATATATTCATATGCCCATATACCCTTCTTCAATTATTTTCATACTGAGAAAGGTTTCATCAGTCACAGTTATTGTTTTTCTGTGTAGAAATGTAAATAGTTCAACTTTGATAAGTTCCTTTTGATTTCTTTTCCCTGATTACCTTCTCAAGCTTCTCTTGCTTCTTGTGTCTGAATGTCAAATTTTCTATTCAACTCTGGTTTTTTCCTCAAGAATACTTGAAATTCCTCTATTCCACTGAATAAACATATTTTCCCCTGAAACAAGATACTCAGTTTTGCTGGGTAGGTGATTCTTGGTTCTAATCCCAGGTCCTTTACCCTGCAGAATATCATATTCCATGCCTTTCTATCCCTCAGTGTAGAAGCTGCCAGGTCCTGAGCTATTCTGATTGTGTTTCCACAATATTGAAATTGTTTCTTCCTGGATGCTTGTAATATTTTCTCCTTGATCTAGGAATTCTGGAACCTGGCTATAATATATCATATTCCTATGAGTTTTCTTTTGTGGATCTTTTTCAAGAGGTGATCTGTGGATTCTTTCAACCTCTATTTCACCCTCTGGGTCTACAACATCAGGGCAATTTTCCTTGAGAATTTCATGAAGTATGATTTCTAGGTTCTTTCTTTGATCATGTCTTTCAGGAAGTCCCATAATTTTTAAATTATCTCTCCTGGATCTATCTTATAGGTCAGTGGTTTTTCTCATGAGATATTTCACATTGCCTTCTATTCTTTCAGTTGCTTGGATCTGTTTAACAGCATCTTGATTTCTCATAAAGTCACTAGCTTCCATTTGTTCCAGTCTAACTCTGAAGGAATGAATCTCCTCAGTGAGCTTCTGAGACTCTTTTCCCATCTGGAAAATTTGGCTTTTTAAGGCATTCTTCTCCTCGTTGCCTTTTTGAGCCTCTTTTGCCACTTGAGTTATTCTATTTTTAAGGTGTTATTTTCCTTAGTCAGGCTGTTGAAACTCATTTCATACTTTTCCTGAATCCTTCTCATTTCTCTTCCCAATTTTTCTTCCACTTCTCCTATTTGGTTTTTAAAATCCTTCTTAAGATCCTCTATGGCCTGTAACCCACTTGTATATTCATTTGGGGCTTTTGGTGCATGATTTCTGACCTCACAGTCCTCCACCTGTTCCATGCTTCAATCCTCTTTGCCCCCCAAATAGGAGTCGAATGTTGAATTTTTCTGTTTATTTTGTGTCCTTTGCCTAGGCATGTTGCCACTTAATTACTTGACTTTTGGGCTTGTTGCTACAGTAGGACTCTGCCACCAGACAGGGGAGCTTCCATCCCACACTTTGGGGTCTTCTCAACTGCTGGAGGTATTAGTTGGTTGTCCTCCCTGAAGCCCCCACACACTCTGGCAAGCTGGACACACACCCCAAGACCTCCATCCCAGAATGAAATCCAGATCCAGGGAGGCTAAAGCAAGAGTGATTACCCTCAGGACTGATCACCAGATCCCCCTACAGTCTGCAGGCCAGGAGCTGAAGCTGCAACTGACGCTGCAAAATGGTTGCTGTACCACTTCTCCTCAGCTACTTCACCCCCAGGGGAAGAAGCTGATGCATTCCTAAATAGTGGTCCCAAAGTCCATAGGGCACTAACCTCTCACTTTGTCCTAGGCATCTATGTGTTGGTAATTCTGGAGCCACAGCTGCTGGAGTTCTGCAGTCCCTCCAGCCAGCTGCTGGTTTGGCTGCCCTTTGGCTAAAATCTCTGACTCACTGGGTCCTGGGCTTGGCTCCCAGAGTGCTGTGCTGGCTGCACCCTGCCGGGCTGCCAGGCTATCCTCAGTGAGAAGTTGGCTTCTCTGTGTTGTTCTGTGGGTGCTGGAGCTCCAGGAGTTGTTCAGAGTGCCCCTTTAACATAATTTTGAAGTGGTGTGGGCTTGAGTACTGTGGAAGTGCTGTTTCTACTCCGCCATCTTGGCTCTGTCCCCTGCTCCTCATTTCTTATAGCACAGTAGTATTTCTTTACATTCATATACCACAACTTGCTCAGCCATTCCCCAGTTGATGGGCATCCCCTTGATTTCCAATTCTTTGTGACAACAAAAAGAGCTGCTATAAATATTTTTGTACATACAGGTCCTCCTCCTACTTCTCTGATCTCTTTGGGATATAACCCTAGAAGTGGTATTGCTGGGTCAAAGGGTATGCACTTAATTAGAGTCCTTTGGGCATAATTCCAGATTGCCCTCCTGAATGGCTGGATCAGTTCACAACTCCACCAGCAATGTATTAGTGTTCCAATTTTTCCACATCCTCTTCAGCATTTATTATTTTCCTGTTTTGTCATCTTAGCCAATCTGGCTTGTGAGATGTGGTAGCTAAAAGTTGTTTTGATTTGCATTTCTCTATTCAGTAGTGATTTACAACATTTTTCATATGCTTATAGATATGTTTAATTTCATCTTCTGAGAACTGCCTGTTCACATTAATTGACCAATTATCAATAGGGGCATGGCTTTTATCCTTATAGATTTGACTCAGTTCTTTGCATATTTTAGAAATGAGGCCTTTATTAGAGACATTGGTTGTAAAATCTTTTTCCCAATTATCCACTTCCCTCTTAATCTTTGTGACATTGACTTTATTTTTACAGAAGCTTTTCAGTTTAATGTAATCAAAATTATCCATTTTACATTTTATAATGCTCTCTAACTCTTGATTCATCATAAAGTCTGTCCCCTTTCCATAGATCTTACAGGTAAACTATCCGTTGCTCTCACAGATTTACAGTATCAGCCTTTATACATAAATCATGCACCCATTTGACTTTATTTTGGTGTATGGAGTTAGATATTGGTCTATGCCCAATTTCTGCCATACTATGTTCCAGTTTTCCCAGCAGTTTTTGTCAAATAGGGCATACTTATCCCCCAAACTGCAGTTCTTGGGTATATCAAACTGCAGATTACTATATCCTTTAGCTGCTGGGTATCCTGTAGCTAGTCTGTTCCATTGGTACACTACTCCATTCCTCATCCAGTACCAAGTAGTTTTGATGACTGCTCCTTTATAATACAAATTAAAATCTTGTATGGCTAGGCCATTATCTCTAGCATTTCTTTTCATTGATTGCCTTGATGTTCTTGACTTTTGTTCTTCCAAATGAATTTTGCTACTATTTTTTTTTTAGCTCTACAAAGTAATTTTTTGGTATATTGATTGGTATGGCACTAAATATCTAATTTAATTTAGGTAAAATTGTCATTTTTATTATGTTAGCTCAACCCAGCTATGAGCAATTGTTGTTTGTTTGTTTTTTTTCAATTAGTTAGATCTCACTTTATCTGTCTAAGAAGTGTTTTGTAATTATGTTCACATAAGTCCTGGGTTTGTTTTGACTGATAGATTCCCAAATATTTTATGATGTCTACAGTAATTTTAAATTGGATTTCTCTTTGTATCTCTTGCTGTTGCATTTCATTAGAGGTATATAGGAATGCTAAGAACTTACGTGGGTTTATTATATATCCTTCAACTTGGCAAATTTGTTACTTTTTAACTTGATTTTTAACTTTTTTTTAACTTTTACTTTTTAACTTGATTCCCTATGATTTTTAAAGTATATCATCATATCATCTGCAAAGGGTGATAGCTTAGTCTCTTCTTTGCCTAAATTGATTCCTTCAAGTCCTTTTTCTTCTCTTACTGCTACTGCTAACATTTCTAGTACCAAATTGGATAAGAGGGGTAATAGTGGACATCCTTGTTTCACCCCTGATCTTATTGGAAATGCTTCTAGTTTATCCCCATTGCATATAATCATGGTTTTAGGTAGATGCTAATTATTATTTTAAGGAAGACTCTGTTGTTTCCTATACTTTCTAATGTTTTTAATAGAAATGGATGTTGTATTTTGTCAAAAAGACTTTTCTGTGTCTATTGAGTTAATATATGGTTTCTGCTAGTTTTGTTGTTGATGTAGTCAATTATACTGATAATTTTCCTGATGTTGAACCATCCTAGCATTCCTGGAATAAATTATACCTGATCAGAGTATATTATTCTTGTGATGAGTTGCTGTAGTTTTTTCCCTAACATTTTATTTAGAATTTTTGCATCTATATTCATAGGGGAAATTGGTCTGTAATTTTCTTTCTCTGTTTTGTCTCTTCTTGATTTAGGTATCAGTACCATATTTGTGTCATAATAAGAATTTGGTAGGACTCCTTCTTCTCCAGTTTTCCTAAATAGTTTGTAAAGTGTTGGATTCAATTGTTTTTTAAATGTTTGGTAGAATTCACTAGTAAAGCCATCTTACCCTGGTGATTTTTTTGTAGGGAGTTCCTTGATGGCTTGCTCAATTCCTTTTTCTGAGATGGGGTTACTTAAATAGTTTACTTCCTCTTCAGTTAGTCTGGGCAGCTTATATTTTCATAAATATTCATCCATTTCTCTAAGATTGTCAAATTTATGTGCATAAAAATGGGCATAATAATTCCTGATATTTTCTTTTACTTTCTTCTTCCTTGGATGTAGATTTTTCCTTTGTGTTTTTGATACTCATAATTTGTTTTTTTCTTTCTTTTATTATAATATTAATTAAAGGTCTATTCATTTTATTGTTTGTTATAATACCAGCTCTTAGTTTTATTTATTAGTTCAATAGTCTTTTTTAAATTCAATTTCATTAATATCTCCTTTGGTTTTCATTATTTATAATTTAGTATTTAATTGGGGATTTTCAATTTGTTCTTATTCTAGCTTATTTAGTTGCATGCCCAATTTATTGAACTGCATTTTCTCTATTTTTATTTATGTATGCATTCAGGGATATAAAACTTCCTCTAAGAACTGATTTTCCTGTATCCCACAAATTTTGGTATGTTATCTCATTACTGTCATTCTCTTGAATGAACTTACTGGTTATTCCTAAAATTGCTTTTTGATCCATTCATTCTTTAGGATTAAGTTATTTAGTCTCAAATTAGTTTTTAGTCTATTCTTACATGGCCCTTTATTACATATAATTTTTATTGCATCATGATCTGAGATGGATGCATTTAATATTTCTCCCTTTCTGCATTGAATTGAGAGGTTTTTAGACCCTTGTACATGGTCATTTTTTTTATATGTGCCATGTACTGCTCAGAGGACATTATATTCCTTTTTATCCCCATTCAATTTTCTCCAGAGGTCTACCAAATCTGTCTTCTCCAAGATTCTATTTACTTCCTTAACTCCTTTCTTGTTTATTTTGAGGTTAGATTTATCAGCCTCAGAGAGGGGGAGATTGATGTCCCCCACTAGTATAGTTTTGCTATCTATTTTTTCCTCTAACATCCTTACCTCCTCCTTTAGGAATTTGGATGCTGTACTGCTTGGTGCATAGATGTTTAGTAATGATATTGCTTCATTTTTGATGGTTCCCTTTAGCAGGACATAGTTTCCTTCCATATCCCTTTTAATTTGATCTATTTTTCGCTTTTGCTTTATCTGAGATAAGAATTGCTACCCTTTTTTTCTTACTTTAACTGAGGCATGATATATTTTACTTCAGCCTTTTACGTTTATCTTGTGTGTATCCTCCTGTTTCAGATGTATTTCTTGTAAACAACATATTGTAGGAGTATGGTTTTTAATCCATTCTGCTATCCATCTCCGTTTTATGGGAGAATTCATCCCATTCACATTCACCATTATGATTAATATCTGTCTCTTTCCCTCCATCCTATTCCTCCCCTGTTTATGGTTTTATTTTTCTCCCTTTTTCCCTTCCCCTCCTTAAGAGTTTTCCTTTTGACCACCACCTCCCTCAGTTTTCCCTTCTTATCGGCCTCCCTTTCTTTACCTCCCTTCCCCCTTACTTCTTCCCTCCCTTCTAAACCCTACCTCCACTTCATAGCCCTTCCCCCCTGCTACTGCCTGTAGGGTATGATAGATTGTTCTACTTAATGTAGTATATTATTTCTTCCTCTAATGAAGATTGACAAAAACAGATCTCATGCAATGCTCCTCTCCCTCCCCTCTTTCCCTCTATTATGATAAAATTTATGTCTCTTCTTGATAGAGTCCTATACTTATCTGGTTGTGTTATTTCCTCCTTGCATCTTTGTGTGGCATAATTTACCCTTTTCTTCTACATTCTTTACTCTTCTTCCATTGCAGTCCCTTTGCAGCCCTTAATAAGATTTTTTAATCATCATTTTGTGTAATTTATACCCACACCTTTTATTTATGTATATCCCTTTTAGATTTTGCTATAGATATAAAATTTTTAGTATTAACAGGTATCAGCTTCCCATATAGGTATCTAAACAGTTTCCTCTTATTAAATAACAGTGTGTGTGTGTGTGTGTGTGTGTGTGTGTGTGTGTTTCCTTATTTACCTTTCTATGTCTCTCTTGCATCTTGTAATTGGAGGTTGAATTTTCCATAGAGCTCTGGCTTTTTCATCAAGAAGGTCTGGAAATCTGTTACATCAATGAATGGCCATCTCCTTGCCTGGAAGAATATGTTCAGTTTCATTGGATAGGTGATCCTTGGTTGTAACCTGAGCTCTTTTGCCTTGCAAAAAATCATATTCTAGTTCCTCCAATCTTTCATTTTAGAAGCTGCCACATCCTGTGTAATCCTCAATGTGGTTCTGTCATATTTGAATTATTTCTTTCTGACTGCTTGTAGTATATTGTCCTTTATCTGATCGTTCTGACATTTGGCCTCAACATTTAGTGGACTTTTTTAATTGGGCATCTATTTTAGGAGGTGTACAGTGGATTCTCTCTATTTCTATTTTACCTTCTGGTTCCAGTAACTTAGGGCAGTTTTCTTTGATGAGCTCTTATAAGATGTTGTCCAGGCTCATTTTTTCATTGTGATTTTCTGGTAGGCCTATGATTCTCAGATTATCTCTCCTGCATCTGTTTTCCAGGTCAATTATTTTTCCATTAAGATATTTTACCTCTTTTTTGTAATTTTTCATTCTTGATGTTTTGTTTGACTGATTCTTGGTTCCTCATAGAGTTACTCACTTCAATTTAGTTAATTCTATATTTTAGCAAATTATTTTCCTCAGTTAGTTTTTTAAGTTCTTTTTCCATATGTTCAGATTTCATTTTTAGTTCAAACATTTTTCTTTTTAAGGAGCTGTTTTCTTCATTGTAATGTTTTTCTAATTTTGCAATTTTGATTTTAAAAGAATTATTCATATCATCTTCTAACTTTATAATTTGGTTTTCAAAGTTCTTTTTGAGCTCATCTAAGAATGCTTTCTGTGCTTGAGACAAGTTCCCTGTTCAGGATTCAGCTGGGGGTGTGAAGTCAACACTGTCTCCCTGCGAATTTGGTTCCTCCCTCTCACAATAGTAGGACTCCAGAGTCTTTGTCTTTGCAGTCTGCTTTTTACCCATTTTGAGGTAGGGCCCTAGCCATACCCTTCCTCTAGGTTTCCCAAGCTTTTACTGTTTAAGGTTTTGCTCTGGGGCAATAATTACTCTTTTCAGGGTCAGAAGGGGCAGATTGGAGAAGCCAGGATTAACTCTGCCATCCTGGTCTCTGGAAGTTCAGATAGAGGCTTTTTAAATTTTTAGACTGTGGGTTGGTAGTCCCATGAGTAGCTGTTGCCACTGCCAGGGGCCCTGCATTTGACTTTTATCCAGCTTATCCAGTCCCAGTCCTGCAGTGATAGGCCTGGCTATGGCCCTTGTGGTTGGTGGACCATCTTGCCGCCAAGTTGATCAGGCCTCATCTGGGCCTCTGTGTGCCTCAGCATCCAGGCCTCTGTGTGGCCCCACGTTGCCATCTGGGCCTCTGGAAAACAGTCTTGTTGATAAGTTTGAGGCCACTATCCCATGACCAAACTAGGAGAGCACAGATCAAAAGGTCATCACTAGCAGGATGAATTCTTTATCCATTTTAACATAAGAGACACGAAAATAAACTAGCAAAACGACATTCAAACCAAATCAGACAATATCTAAATTTGGTTTTCAGTATTATGTTGCTCTACACTCTATTTACATAGTGAATTGGCAAGAAAAGGGGAAGAGGGTGTAAAGGATCATACTTCCTTTTTTTTTTTTTTGGACTGTTAATATATACTTATGATATCCAATTTCAAATAAGTAACATACAACTGGTAAAATAAAAAAAAACATTTTCTGAACTTATATTTTCATAATAAAAAGTTAGAAAAAATAAGTTAGAATAAATGTAAAAGAAAATAATTCACAATGTTCTATTGGAAAAATCACATAGAAGAATAGGTAATGCTGGTTTTGAACAACCAGGCAGTGTAGTAGATAGAGTACTGGACCTGGAGTCAGGAAGACATGAGTTCACATCTGGCCTCAGACACTGTGTGACCCTGGGAAAGACACTTAGTCCTCTTTGTTTCATTTTTGTCATCTATAAAATGAGCCAGAGAAGGTAATTGCAAAACACTCCAGTTTCTTTGCTGGAAAAAAACAAAAGGAGTTATGAAGTGCTGGACATGACTGAAAAAATAACTACACAAGAAGCAAATAATGTTGATTTTAGTGTGTGCCCAAAGGTAACCAGAAAAATTATTTCATGATACATGGCCATTTCAGAGCTGAAAGTAAATGCCTGTCCAATACATGTAGAATTTGAGTAAGAGTCTTATTTAGAACATTGTCGCATAATTAAGTGCTTGGAGTTTGCTTGGAAATTTCCAGTAAGAAGGAATTAAGTGTGTACAAAGTAATTCCACCCCAGTTTGAGATATCTCTGATTTTAAAGACTTTTTATTTGTCTTAATTCTAAATTTTCTTTATTGCCACTTTCACCCATCACTCTGGGGCCGAGAGGAGCAAGTCAAATGCATCCTTCTTAACATTTGTTGTTGTTATTGAGATCCTACTAAACATTCCCATGTCTTTCAACCTATCCATTTATAACTTAATCTACCAGTCAAGAATTATCATTTAAGCATAACTGATGAGTTCTCATCACCTTTAGCAGCATTCTTCATAAAAGTTAATGCCCCGAATCAAACAGTTTATTTGTGGTCTAGCCATGGGAGAATGCAGTTGGATTATCACACCCTAACTTCATTTCTTGTAAGTTAAAAACACTTTAACTTTTAAACTACTAGATCACAATACACATTAATCTTGTCATGTTCAAGGTATTATAAGCAAAAAGACTAACCATATTTGCAATTCATGAATCAACATCTGTTTTAAAGAATGGAGAGAAAGAGAAAATTTTATGAGCACCTTATACTATTCTGAAATTCAATTTAGGATATGCTTGGATAATTGGTAAATTAAATATGTAGGTTGGAGAAAGGAAGGAGTTCCAAAAAATATTGATAACTATTGCATATATCTGAGGGGGGAAGAAAGAATTTAAAGTCTAAAGCAGTACTTAGAAACCTCATGTCACAGATTTCCATCTTCCAGAAGAGACTTAGTAAGCACTAAACATTGGAATACACTTTAAAAACGATGAAAAATTAAACTCCCTACATCTGAAGCAGCAAGAAATGACTTAGAACTATATGAGAGTTAAATAATAATCAGTAAGTTTTGTTCAGTCAGAATATGGCTATTTTGGAGCAAAAGTCTAAACCAGCATTAAATTTAAAAAAAAAAAAGGTTAAGTCCAACTGAAGAATATCATCCCCAAAGCACTTAAAGAGCAAGTTTTTGGGAGAATAAAATGAAATAATGGAAGAAAACAAAATTGTAATCCCTTTTCTCCCTCCTTCCCCCCAAAGCATAATTATTTCCTTTTTCAGTGACAGAAGAATAAAGACGTTTGTATTTTTTATCTTGGTCTCAAATGTGGTGTAGGGAGACACATTTCAGAAGATAGAAAGACTACCTAAACCAGACCAAAAGAAAAAGTAATCCATACTGGAGATAGAACAAACTTGAAAAAATGTTATATTATGGAGAGAAAACTATCCACAGACAAGCAATATAGAATAAAATACTATATAATTTGAATTCCCTGCAAGGCGATTAGAGAAAATCTACAATAAACAAATATATATGCCTCCTTCTTATGTCTGTAAAATCTTTATTATAAAGTTAGATAATATGTATATAGGACGTTAAGTTTTATAGGGGGAGGATTCTTGGAAGATGGCAGAATAGGTCAGAAAATTCCAAGCTCTCCAGATTTCCTCCACAAACAAGACAGAACAATGCCCAAGAGTGAATATAGAGGAGCAAAAATGAGCAAGAATTGGGGCAGAACAGTGGTCCTCCTGGGAAAACTGGATAAGATCCAAAGAAAGTTCCCAGGATAGAAGTTCTGCCTGAGTGAATCATAAACACCTCCGGTTCTCTCCCCTGAAGTAATAAACAAGACCTGGGGGCAGCTGGGTTAGGACGTACGCTGAGTTATAGGAATTCTCACCTCACAAACAGTGTGGTGTGTCAGACACCTTAACAGGGAAAGATTGAAGAAACCTCTTCTGCCAAGGGATGCCTGGACCAGCTGTGCTACATAGATATGGTCCCAAGAGAGAAGGAACTAGCATATGACTTGTTAGTGCAGAAGTGGAATGGGGATGCTGCTGACTGTTGGCACTTCCAGGAAAACTAAGTTCTTAGTTTTGGTTCCTGGACACAGAGTAGTACTGAAGGTTTTAGTCAATGAAGAGCCCTCAAGGAGAAAGAGCATTTCCAACATAGTGTTCCAGGGGGCCCTTGCTATGGCTTGTTCAGAGAAAGGAGTGCTGAGGCTGACCCAAGAGAAAGTTCAAACAATAAGAGTAAAAAGAACCTGAGGCCAAAGACACAATCCTCTACTACCTAGGACTATAAATGATTGTACTAAAAAAACTGCTAAAAATAAAAACAAAACAAAAATGAGCTAGCAAAGGAGAAAGAACCCAACCATTAAACAGTTACTATGGGAATATAGAAAGTTGGCATTTGATTTCAATAAAGAATGCTGAAGCAAAAAAAAAAAAAAAAAATTCTCTCCTACGCCAAAAAGTAAAACCAAATGGTCACCTGCCCCAAAAGAATGCTTAAAAGTACTTAAAAGAAAGCCATTAAAAATCAAATAAGATATATTGAGGAAATACTTTAAAAAAAATAAGAATAATCCAAGAAAATCAAGAACATTATGAAAAAGTCAAATAAATGGAAAGGAAGACCAAAACACTTTTTTTTTAGACCAAGAATCTTAAGGAAGAAAACAACTACTTGAAAGCTGGAATTGGACAAGTGGGAGCCAATGACATTATAAGAGACCAAGAAATTAAAAAAAAAATAAAAATTAAAAAGTAGGAAATAGTAGAAAAGAATTTAAAAGATCTCCTAAGAAAAACAACTGATCTAGAGGACAGATCAAGAAAAGAGAACAAAAAAATAATCAGACTACCTGAAAGCTGCAATAAGAAAAAAAGAATCTTAATAAAGTAAAACAAGAAATAATTAAAGAAAGTGTTTTTCACATTTTAGAACAAAAGGAAAAAGCAGAAATAGAAAAAAATACACCAATCACAACCTAAGAGAGATCTCATGATGAAAAGTTACAGGAATATCATAGACAAATTTCAAGACCTCCAGATTAAGGAGAAAATATTTATGAACAGCAAGGGGAAAAAAAATCAAATACCATGGAGCCACAATTTAGAATACACAATACCTAGCAGCAATTACACTAAAGAACCACTTATCTTGGAAAACTATGTATCAAAGAGCAAAAAAACTGGGTTTCAGCCAAAAATATGAGGATTTTGTTGCAAAAATACCAGGTCTCAAAAGAAAATCTGACATATAAGAACCAGCAGAAATATAAAGCAAATATCAAAGACCAATTATATGGGATTCAATTAGGACAAATTGTTCACATTTTATATGTGAAAATATAAACCATATGCCTAAGATTACCATTAGTAATTAGGTAGTTTAAAAGAAAGATTGGGGTATGATGTGATTCTAAAAAGCAAAATAGTATATGGAAAGGTAAAAATAATAATTATTAATTTTATTATTAAAAATTATTCAATTATCATTTATTAAATTTAATTATCTCATAAAAATGAGGTAAGAAAGGAAGAACTGATGCAGAGGAATCAGATGGAGGAAGACAGCTGTTAATACTGGAATCCTACTCATCTAAGATCTGGGTTAAAGAGAAAATAGCATGCACATTTAGAAGGGTATAAAAGGGAGGGAACAGGACATTATATATATATTAGAAAAAATAGGGAAGGGGCAAAATATACAATGAATAATTATAGCCTAGAATGTGAATGAAACAAATCAACCCATAAAACAGAAACCGATAGTAGATTATAAATTTGAATTTAACAATATGCTGCTTTCAAAAAATGCTATATGAATGAGAGATACATAAAAAAACACAAAATAAAGGTCAGGGGTAGAATTTATTATGTAAAAATGGGGATAGTAATCATGATCTGAAATAAATTTAAAGCTAAAATAGATTTAATCAAAAGAGAAAATAGGGAAAGTACACTATGTGTCAGCCATATTATTCAATATAGTTTTAAACTATTTAAAATAACTAGACAGGGGCAGCTAGGTGGCATAGTGAATAGAGCACCAACCCTGGAGTCAGGAGGACCTGAGTTCAAATTTGACCTCAGACACTTAATACTATCTGTGTGACCTTGGGCAAGTCACTTAACCCCAATTGACCCACCTATTTCTTTCCAAAAAGAAAAAAAAATTAAAAAATTAAAAAAAATAACTAGACAACATAAAAAATCTGAGAGTATAACCTGCCAAAACAGACACAGGAACTATGAGTATATAAAAGAAAATCTCTCTCTCTCTCTCTCTCTCTCTCTCTCTCTCTCTCTCTCACACACACACACACACACATACACAGACTTGTATAGAAATAAAGTTGGATATAAATAATTGAAGTTATATTTATTGTTCATAGATAGGTAAAGTCAATATAATAAAAATGACAATTTGCTTCTTTATGTAATGCCATCCCAATTAAATGTGTGTAACTGAATTAGAAAAAAAAATTATAACAGCATTTATTTTAAAGCATGAGGAGCAGAGGTTCAGGAATTTTAATGAAACCAGGGAGAGAAAGATGTGAAAAAAACTAGATTCAGTATTATCAGACATTAAACCATATTACAGGGTGAGAGCAATGTTGAAGTATAAATAGATAACTGACTTTTTTTTGAGGGGGGAAGGCAAGGTAACTGGGGTTAAGTTACTTGCCCAAGGTCACACTGCTACTTAAGTGTCACGTGTCTGAGACTGGATTTGAACTCAGGTCCTCCTGACTCTAGAGCCTGTGCTTTATTTACTGTGCCATATAACTGCCCCCTAACATTCATTATTTTGAATTGAATTTTTTTAAAATAAAAAATATAAAAGAAAGAATAGAATTGCAGAAATTTGGGGAAAAACACTTTCATAGAAAATCTTTTAGACAGAATGTGATTGGGTTGGAACATGGCTGTGATGTAGGAAAGGATGAGCTGATTGATTTAGGGAAAAAAAAACATGGAAAGACTGGGACATATGAAGAAAGATGCTCTTCACCTTCAGATGACAAGTGGATATAAGCATAGTCCATCTTACATATTTGTGTAAGAGTGTATGTGTGTACATGTGCATCTTTATAGATATTATGTGTGGGCATGAATATATATGTATGTGTATATATCTATATCTATCTATACAGACAGAAACACATATGTGTATATATAAATCTAGATCTGGTATATGATATATCTTGATCTATATATTAATATATACGTGTGTGTGTGCATGTGTGTGTGTGTGTTTGTATCCACACTTATTTGTAGCCTTCTTGGGAGGGAGAGGGTAAAAAAGGTTTCCTAAAATGTTCTCGTTCTCTCTCTCTCTCTCTCTCTCTCTCTCTCTCTCTCTCTCTCTCCATATCTATATCTATATATATATTTATGTATGTATAAATAAAATCTAAGTTAATACTCAAAGAAAAGCTGTAATATGGATGGTATTATCATTTCCATTTTGTAGATGAGGAGTGTAAGGGTTAGTGACATCCTCTGAGTCTCATAGCTAGTTAAGTGTTTGAAATGAAATATGAACTCATCTTCCTCAATGCAAAGCAAATATTTTATCTTCTATGCTACCTGTATACTAGGAATTTGAAAGTATACTTTTTTGAAAATATAAGAGGGGAGGTAGGCTACACATTCACATTCACACAATTGACTCAAACATGGGGTAAATATAAGATCCTGTTGATAAATTGTTTGTTGATTTAAAAAAAGCTTCATTGTTAGCCAAATACAGCCTTAGACACTCTCTTCCAATAAGAAATCTCTCCCTATATCTTTTAATGTTTTAAAATTTGTCTTGATAAACATAGTAAAAGACATTTCTTACAAAGAAATTTAGTGACCTTTGGATTGTTATCACTGCACACCACTGGTATTTGGTGCTATCAAAAACTATGTCCTTCGGCAGAGCCAAGATGGTGGAGTAGAAACAGCATTTCCAAGGTGCTCTGCCCCACACCACCTCCAAACAATGTGAAAGGGGAATCTGAACAACTTCTGGAGCCCCATCACCCACAGAATGACACAGAGAAGCTGACCTCCTGCTGAGGACAGCCCAGCAGCCCTGCAGGGAGTGGTCAGCACAGCGCTCTGATAGCAGGCAGCATGGTGTGCTGGAAACTAACAGCGCACAGCTCTGGGATCCAAGCCCAGGCCTGCATGAGCCATGGTTTTATCCCTAGGGTGGCCGGGCCAGCAGCTGGCTGGAGGGACCCCAGAACACCAGCAGCTGTGGCAATTCCAGAACTATCAGCACAGATATGCCTTGGACAAAGTGAGAGGTTAGTGCCCTATGGACTTTGGGACCAGTATTTGGGGAAGACGTCGGCTTCCTCCCCTGGGGGCGAAAAGCTGCTGAAAAAACGCATCACAGAAGGCATTTCGCAGTGTCAGTGGCAGCTCTAGCTCCTGGTCTGCTAACTGTAGAGAGATCCAGCAATCAGTCTGGGGGTTAATCGCTCTTGCTTTAACCTCCTTGGATCTGGATTGTGGTCTTGGGGATAGGCCTGGGGTGGGTATCCAATTTGTCAGAGTGGGTGGAGGCTTTACAGAGGCCACCCAACCTCCGGCAGTTGCAAAGACCCCACATTTGGGATGGAAGCTCTCCTGTCTGGTGGCAGAGTCCTACTGTGGCAACAAGCCCCCAAATCAAGTAATTAAGTGGCAATATGCCCAGGCAAAGGAAACAAAATAAACAGAAAAATGCAACTTTAGACTCCTATTTTGGGGGAAAAGAGGATCACAGCTTGGAACAGGAAGAGGACTGTGAGGTCAGAAGTCCTGTACCAAAAGCCCCAAATGAAAATACAAGCTGGCTATAGACCATAGAGGACCTTAAGAAGCAGATAAGAGAAGTGGGGGAAAAATTGGGAAGAGAAATGAGAAAGATGCAAGAAAAGTATGAAATGACAGTCAACAACCTGACTGAGAAAAACAACACCTTAAAAAATAGACTAACTCAAATGCCAAAAGAGGCCCAGAAAGGCAATGAGGAGAAGAATGCCTTAAAAAGCCAAATTTGCCAGATGGAAAAAGAATCTCAAAAGCTCACTGAGGAGAATCACTCCTTCAGAATTAGACTGGAGCAAATGGAAGCTACTGACTTTATGAGAAATCAAGATGCTGTTAAACAGATTCAAACAAATGAAAGAATAGAAGGCAATGTGAAATATCTCATGGGAAAAACCACTGACCTGGAAAATAGATCCAGGAGAGATAATTTAAAAATTATTGGACTACCTGAAAGTCATGATCAAAGAAAGAACCTAGAAATCATCCTTCAAGAAATTCTCAAGGAAAATTGCCCTGATACTTTAGACCCAGAGGGGGAAATAGAGGTTGAAAGAATCCACTGATCACCTCCTGGAAAGGATCCCAAAAAGAAAACTCCTAGGAATATTATAGCCAGGTTCCAGAACTCCCAGATCAAGGAGAAAATACTACAAGCATCCAGGAAGAAACAATTCCAATATTGTGGAAACACAATCAGAATAGCCCAGGTCCTGGCAGCTTCTACACTGAGGGATTTAGGGCATGGAATATGTTATTCCAGAGGGCAAAAGAGCTGGGATTGAAGCCAAGGGTCACCTACCCAGCAAAACTGAGTATCTTGTTTCAGGGGGAAATATGGTTATTCAGTGGAATAGAAGACTTTCAAGCATTCTTGATGAAAAAACCAGAGTTGAACAGAAAATTTGACATTCAGACACAAGAAGCAAGATATGCTTGAGAAGGTAATCAGGGAAAAGAAATCAAAATGAATTTATCAAAGTTGAACTATTAACATTCCTACATGGAAAAACAATAACTGTGTCTGATGAAACCTTTCTCGTTATGAAAATAATTGAAGAAGGGTATATGGACATATGATACATATGTGAATGTGTGTATATATGTTTACAGGTATACATGGATAGAGGGCACAGGTTGAATTTGGTGGGAAGGGATGATACTTAAGGGGTGAAGTTAAGAGGTGAGAAAGGAAAGTGACAAGAGGAGATGGGGAGAGACAGGGTAGGGTAAATTATCTCATGTAGAAGAGGCAAGGGGAAGTAGTTGCAGGGAGGGGAAGAACAGGAAGGCAAAAAGGCAACACCCTATTCTCATTGAATTTGGCTCAGGGAGAGAATCACATACATACTAAATGGGATATCTCACCCTGCAGCAGAGTAGGGGGAAGGGAGATGAGAGGGGGGATGATGGAGGGGAGGGCATGCTCGGGGGAGGGGAGGTTGGAAGTACCCACTATTGAAGAGGGACAGGATCAAAGTAGGGAATGGACCATGTGGGTGGTGGGATGGATGGGAGGGAAATATAAGCAATCTTTTACAGTACATCTACTATGGTAATGTTTTGCATAGCTATACATGTACAACACATACTGAATTGCTTATCTTCCCGGAGCGAGTGGGTGACAAGGGAGGAAGGGAATGGATCTGAAATTCGAAGTCTTGAAATTAAATGTTTCAAATGTATATAAATACTATTGTTAATACTATTCTGCATGTAATTGGGAGATAAGATGTTCAGGCATTGGGCCTCAGAGATTCACCTTGCCCTAATGGCAAAGTTGAAGGGGGTATGGGAGAAGATATGGGAGAGAGCAGATTGGATGAGGGGATATATAGTGAGACTGCTATTCTGGGGTGGTGGTTAGGGAAAAAAAAACGGGGAAAAAATTGTGACTCAAAATCTGGTGGAAATGAATGATGTAAACCAGAAGTTAATAAAGCATTTGTTAAACAAATAGAAAGTAGATGATACAATTGGACAAATAGATTTGAATATCAAAAATTAAAAACTTTTCCTAAAATCCATCAGTTATCTACAATATATAATTTACCTACAAAAAAAACCTATGTCCTTTATATTGTTTTGTAGTGTTTCAACTGATTGTTTTGGAAGGTGGTAGAACAACTCTCACCTCTGATATTCAATTATGATTGAGCAGTACAGCTCTTGAGAATCTTAATCTATGTGATTTATTTTGTTTGATGGCAGTATTTTTGTTCCCCTGTGTAGTATAAGCACCTGGTGACATGTTTCTGTGCTGTGAAATATGTCTTTTGCTATTTACAAGGATTGTAAAATAATTCTGAGATTAAAAGTCAATGAATGATTCAGTTTCAGTACCACCTTCTGAAAAGTAACCCTCCCCACTTCTCTCAGATGGGCCCTGATTTTCTGGGATCCTTAGACTTTGTGATCACAGGAACCTACAGTTGGAACTTTCTTTGGTATGAGCTAATATCAATTCACTCTTTTTCCATTGATTTTCCATATACATTCAGACTAAGTCACCTCTTATAATCCTCCCCAAATGAAGACTTATGAGAGAAGAAAGAAATTTTGGATATCCATTTATATGTCAGAAAATTTAACAAATTTTAAAAAACATCTGCTGCAGTCATAGTACTGTGCTAGACCCCATGAAGAATAAAAAAAAATAGGCCTTCCCCTCAAATAATTGAAAAGTATATGCATTATGAACAGCTATAGCAACAAGCACCCTAGCATACCTAGGATGGCTGCTAACACAGGTTCTCTGACCTACTTTTCTAAAGGAAAGCAACTCAAAAAGTGGTTAACCATCTTACTTTAATCAAACACATATCTTTTACCTAGTTCAGGGGGAAAAGTCAGCACCCTGAAATTCAGAGAATTCAAACATGTTCCAAGCAGACAAAAAATACAGACAGAGAAATAGATAGCAGACAGGACCTCCAGCTGTCTGACCATTATATCTATACCTAGTTACTTACCAGAGAGAGAAGCACCAACATCTGGGTTTTGAAAGTTGAGGGGGTTTCAACAGCTGCCCAGAGCTTCATCTGGCTGAATCACACAACTATTGCCATGAGTAATCCCCAAAGCAAAACCTCACATCAGTATATATAGCCTTCTCCAGGGTCAAAGACCATCACAACCCTCATGACCTACTGCCCAATCACAAAGTAACAAGGTGTGGATGTTCTGGAAAACCTAACTTCCCGCCACATGCTCCATATGACCATATTCACCCTATTGAGGGGCAGAGTATATTTTCACATCAGAAAGGTTCTCAGATTCATTTAAGCCTATCAAGGGGCCAAGGGTCAGGGAAGATCTTCATATTCTCATTACCATTATGACAGCTAAAATAACAAACAAACAAAAAAACAACAGACTAGTTAGTGTGGAAAGTCACTTTGCGTACTAGAGGAATTCAAAGACAAGACCTATTCATCCCTTGACGTAAATGGTTATGGGAGAATTTATAGAGGAAATATTTAGCTATGATGTAAAGGAATTTGGATTGGATTCAATGGAGTATTCTGTAATCTCTGCAAGTATAAAGGAAAAGAAAATAAATGCATACCAAGTGATATATTTCCTCCACTCCCCTCATTTAAAAATATCTCAGTACAATGTGCATTACAAAGCTTGGAAATTCAAGTACAGTAGTGAATGAAATTTCTCTATTATCATGTGGGCCAGAGCATCAAAACTGCATGTCTTTTGATATGAAAAGGGCATCTATGGTTTTGTTAGCAATCAATACTCAAGCTTTCTCATTATTCCCAGTGCTATAGAAATTTTCAGTGTAGAATTGAGGGAGCAGGGTGCTGGTTGGATTCAAGTATGATAACCAAAAAGAGAGCTTAGAGTTCTTTGACTTTATCATTCACCAAGGAATAGCTTCTCCTTTGAGGATGCTGGGATATTCAGGTACTATTTGAACACCATATTATATTCCCATCTTAGATATTCTTCTCTCTCTTGACTATGACACCTTGCCAGACAGTATATGTCATAATGTAGAGCCTGAGACAGTACTCTAATGTGCGTGAACCGAACACAGACAACAATTACAATATTAAACAGCTGAATGAATAAGAAGCAATAAGAAGTAAATGCAAAATAAATAATTCACTATTCAATTTTCACAGAATATTCTCTTCAACATTGAGCAGGAAGAAAACACTTAAAAATTCAAGCAACATGATGAATTGAAGAAAAATCAATGTTATAGTTTATTAATGGATTTGGTAAATTACACTTTCAGCAAAAGTAGAAAAGGGAAGATTGAAGTGGAATTAACATTTTATAATGGCACATCTCACTAAACTTTCTAAGCTCTTAAGATTTTCTACTTCATCTATTTCTTTTTTCATATTAATTTGTGGGGGCATAAAAATAACAAGATATTGTTACAAAGTACATCCAAATCACTTTTGGAGCCATGTGCCCCAATAATTCTTAGAGGTGGTGAGTATGCTTCACAGAAAAAATGAAAATCATGAATTTGGGAGGTGAGTTCCTAGGCTTGGGGTTCTGACTTTTATTTTTCATTCTACGATCACAAAAAGCAACCCTATTCATGTATCTACTCAATGGAGAAAGCAGCCAATCACTATGTTGACATCAGGTAGAAGTCTTAGAGTAATGTCAATGTGAGAATTTTCAGGACATTGTGGTTTTTTTTTCAATACATCTGTGGAAAGGAAAGTGACAAGTGCTTTAAGGGATGTGTGAAAATGTTGCCACATTATGAACTGAAACAACTATATGATTGGCTAGGGATGGGATAGGTTGATAAATTGCTCAGTTTCAAAAGAGCTAAAAACGGTCCTAGACATCATCATCTACAGCATGTACCCTCCGCCATCCTGATTTACAGATAACAAACTGAGACATATTTAACAATGGCAGCAACAGCCAATTTTTAAACCAACATTTATTGAGCATTTCATACTTTGCATATATTATCTCAATTGATCCTCATGGTAACATTATAAGGTGAATATTATTATTATTCCCCTTTTTAGATGAAGTAACTAAGATTGAGGTAAATTAAATGACTTGATCAGGGTTACAGGGCTAAAAAGCATTAGAAGCAGTATTTGAACTCATATCTTCCTGACCCATATCTAGCTTTTTATCCACTATGTCTCAAGTGATTAAGAAAGCCAAGATTCAAACTCTCTTCTGAATCTAAATTCACCTCTCTTTAATCAAGGAAAGCCAATTGCACAGTGGTGTTTAACCTCTTAAGATAGTCACTTACATTTTGCACAATGCTGATTGTTCTTGTTTTTATTACATGGAACTGAAATATACTTCTCTGAAACTTCTATTTCGTATTTGTAGCTACAGAAGAAAAAATATTTTTCATTGATCCTAAGACCATTCCTGTTTACTTTATTGAGAGTTACTGTTTTGGTTGGAGCACATTGGATTTGGGAATGTTTGAGACATCATTACTCATCCCACAACATTCTCTTCAGCTAAAATGGAATTCATTTGAAAGTATAGCAAAATGTTTAGGGTTACATCAGATCCCTCTTCAGAATTAAAATATGAATATTATATAAATATAATGTAATATATAATAATTAATCCTGTTCAACACTGGAAAAGTGATGTTATCTCTGGTTCTGAAAGCTAACACTAGAATTCAGGTGGACTTACAATCTCACCCCACTTGATCACTAAAATGAATGGATGGTAAATTATAAAAATACTAGATCTAGAATCAGGGGACATGGATTTGAATCCTTGATCTGGGAATCAACAAGGTAGCATGAAGACTATTATAGTTCTGCAAACAGAAGGTCTGAGTTTAAATTCTGTGCCTCTTATGTTTATTACTAGTACAACCTTGGTGAAGTCACTGAACTTCCAAGGACCTAATTTTCCTCTTCTGTAAAGTCATGGGTTTAAACTAGATGGGCTCAGAGGTTGCTTTCAATTAAAAAAAAAATACTCCTATAAGATAGCATTTGAAGGACCCTAGGAAGCATAGTATTTTGATAAGAGAGCTAGATTCAGAGTCAGAGCATCTGGCTTTGTACTACCTTGTTCTTACTCACTATTTAAATGACCTATATGACTTGGGCAAGTCCATCAGTGTCAGTGGTTTTTAAGTGTGTGTGCGTGCGCGTGCACGTGTGTGTGTGTGTGTGTGTGTGTGTGTGTGTGTGTGTGTGTGTGTGTAAGAGGGAGGGAGAGAGAGACAGAGACAGAGAGACAGAGAGAGACAGAGAGAGCACTTTGTCAGTCTGGGGAATTTTCCCAAGGTCACCTAGAAAGCAGAAGTAGCACAATTTTAACCTAAGTCCACTTTCTACAAATTCAACAATTTTTCCATTGTACAAAGGTTCTTCTTTATATATTGAGCTACCATGACCTAAAGAAATATATGTAGGATGGTAACAGGAAGACCCTAGGTAATGAGATTCCTGGAGTAACAGCTGGGCTTTCACCTATGTAACAACAATGCAATTTTCACAATTCCCATGGTGGTTATGAATATGCTGGTATAGTTGTAAATCACAAAATGTAACAGGCTTTCCACATGGAGGACAGAACCAAAGCCTTTATTCAAATACCAGGAAACTGAGTCCCAGAAACAGAAAGTCAAAGTCAGTAAAGTAACTATGAAGTTCATAAACATGGTTAATGCAGTGAACACCTACATTCCCAATCCTTCACGACAGAACAGGTTCCCATAAGCAGGGATCCTCCTCTCTCACTCATGGTATAGCTCTTAAGCCTGGTTCTAGGAAGCTCTGAGCAGAAATTCCCAGAAGAAAAGTCTCAGCAGAAGCTCCATTATCAAAATAAAAATCACTTCCTGGCCTCTTCTCCTCAGCCTCCATGCAGCTTGCTCCAAGAAGTTCTGACACCACAAGTTCTATTCTCAAAATCTCTACCTTTCCATCCTGAGCCTCTCCTTACTTATCGTATTAGCTCTTCCCTGTTCCACCCCTTCCTGTTACATCAGCAACAGGGGTTCATACCTTCTGTTTCTTAAGGGAGGCTTGATATAATTAACTTGAAACTAACTGCTAAGTAACTGTTTACTTGCCAATACAAGGACATGGAAGATCTTCAAATCCCATTAACATTACAACCTATTATACATTTTCACCAGATATTTTTGGGTATGTAATTCCCACTAAGATATTTGAACTAAGTCTTTTGTATTTCTGGATTTATCTTGGGATATAAAGTGAATCTTATAGAAGAAAATAGCTAAATTTAACAAGCCAGGGACTCAAGAAATTAAGGTTTCCTTCTATATTCCTTCAACTTCTGGGACCAAGCACTTAATGTATATGAAAACACTTCAATAAAGTATAAAGCACTGAACAAATGGACAGTATTAGTATTATCATTATTTTCTTCCATATATTAAGTTTTATGTTTAGTGTGCATTTTGCAGCATAAGTCAATTTTATCATATTTTTTATTAAATTGTTTCATTTTAATTATTTGTATGCATTTATATTTTAATTCATAATCTGCTCCAAGCTTGAAAACAACCCAAATGCATTATTAAAATTACTTTCTCAGACTTTCTTCACTCTCCCACTATGGCCTCTCCCTCTGAGAAGAGATCACTAAACTTTCCAGTGTTTTTATTTATAGAAGCTCCACAATCCTACTGATAACTCACAATTCCGTGAACTGCTCTGCTTGTCTTCAACTCCAGGAAACAACATGTTCCCTCTTAAGGTTCCCATTAATGTTTCCTCACCCCACTTTTCAGATTCCTTTTTTGTGATGTCTTCCCCCCCTCCATTAGATTGTGAGGACCTTGAGGGTAGGGACTATTTTTCTTTTTTGTTTTGTCAGCACTTAGCCCAGTACTTGCCATATAGTAGGTCCTTAATAAATGTTAAATTGAATTGAATTGGAAAATACTTTCCCATCTTCAAACATCTGTGATCCATACCATCAATTCAG
The DNA here is from genome assembly GCA_011680675.1 of Gymnobelideus leadbeateri. Taxonomy (NCBI): domain Eukaryota; kingdom Metazoa; phylum Chordata; class Mammalia; order Diprotodontia; family Petauridae; genus Gymnobelideus; species Gymnobelideus leadbeateri. The sequence goes on along the minus strand of WOXC01005690.1, from coordinate 449,110 downwards.
ATCACAATCCCCTCTATGATTTAACAGTCTTTGAGAATTTTTACTCATACTCTTAAATAGACATGTTAACTAATTGATGTTTGCATTCCCTCCAATAATTCAGATGAGTAAATTATCCATGCCAGTCTATCTTAGATACCTCTTGTCTATGCCCTACACTAAGGCTACCCAATTTTTTTTTCATTTTTAATTGACTTCATGTGGATATCATTATTAAAGCATACAAGTTTTTCTTTGGTTGTTCCTCATTTTGGTCAACATGATCAAAGTATATTTTTCTTTATAATTTTTAATAAGAGCCTTCATTTCATTTCTCTGTGATAATTAACAATGTGTTGCAGGTGGATTACTGCTATTATTCACCAATAATCATTGGGTAATTTCCAAGAAATGACTGATTTTAAAATATGTGATCAAGCTGTTGATTAGGTTCACCAAACTTAGGTTGAATGAAATGTACCATAAATTTAAAAAATCCACACACTATCCCTGAATGTTTACTCCTAACCTTTTCATCTCAGGATTTTAAGATCATATGTTTGGAGGAGGAAGGTACCTTGAAAGCTAAGTCCCTTATTTTACAAATGATAAAATGGAGGCCTAGAAATGTTAAATGATTTTTCCTAGGTTACACAGTGAAATAGTTTGACCTTACCCAGAATAGCTTTGGGGTGCCTATGTATGCTGCATCAAGTCTCAGGGGAGGACTTTAGTGGAAGTTTTATTTTAAAATATTCCATAACTCAGCTTGTTCACTTAGTCTGACAAGCCTGCCCCCCTCCCTTTTATAGACTATTGTGAATTTGCCCATGAATCAAACCCCTTGATCCACTTAATTACATAAGTTCCTCTTCAGTAAATTCCACCTAATTAGTCAACATTTTTTTTTAGTCTTAAGGTTCCCCAAAATGAATAGGTCCTTTGAACATCATCCAAGACTGACTGCTGGATCAATTTCAGGAAACCTTTTTGAATGCCCCTGGGAATAAGGTAAATGAGGCTAAAAACTCAACCTTCTGTTGAAACAATTAGGAAATATGACCTACATAAAGACAACAAAAGAGCATGTCTGCTTTCCCAAGATAGGCTTTAGAAGCTCCTGCACATTATTTCTGCTCCCAACAGATAAAACATTTGGTGTCTGTCCTCTGAATTCATAAGCTGAACAAAGGCAAGCATCTCCAAGTCATGTTAGCATAGTTTAAAGAGCAATGGTTGCTTATGCAGTACTGCTGCTAATAATAATAGCTTGCATTTCAATAAGGTCATGAAGTTTTCAACAGTGTTTCACTCAAAGCAGTCCTGTGAGGGAGGGACTTAGTTACTTCATTATTTTCAGAAAGTTCTATTTTGTTATTCTAAACTTAAAAATAAAGTAACCATTTCCATATTTCTAGTAGAAAGGCAAATGAATATTACACATGAATTTCTGAATCTCTATTATATACAGTTTACTTTTCTTTTCAAATAGATAATAAATTTAACATATACTTTTCATAACTGTCTGGCTTGCTTGAGATTTTTCTGGACTTCCATTTCTGTCTTTGCATCTTCAACTATCTACAATTTCTTATGTTTGGCTAATCCCTCCACTGGCATTGATTCCCTCCCATCTATAACTCTGTAGATGGTCTTTGAAAGATGGTGCAGTCAATGTAACAATGAACTATTCAAAATACAGATGAGTTGATCCCTGGATGATACAAATTTGGCATTGATATGCAAATACTTTATTTTTTTTCTTGTAAGTAATACCAGCAAGCATGTGCTTGCCAGGAGTATACTTTTGTAAGTCACCTAAGTGATAAGTGACCTAAGACACATCATTGTAAGTAGAATACTTTAGTTTTGGAAAGGAGTGTAACATAATTTTAACTTAATTTTTGGAAGAATTGGAAATAAATTTTGAGCAGATAGACATGTATTCCAATCCCAGATATGAGACCTATTGGCTGAATGACTTCTAGTAAGTCACTGAACCTCTCTGAAAACTAAGACTTCTCATCTATAAAATGAAGAGGATAAAAGAGTTGACTTCAGAAGCTCACATAATTCTGAAATTGTATAATTCCCATTTAGGAGGTGGTGAAAAGAATATTGGAGGTAGCAAGGTGGAGCAGTGAAGAGAGTATTTTCCTTGGAGTCACAGAGACATAAGTTTAAATTTTGCCTGAGATACTTCCTTAGCTGTCCAAACCTGAGGAAGTCTAGGAACCTCAGTTGTCTCAAGTCTAAAATAGCGTTTAATAATAACACCTATTTACTAAGGTTGTTTTAAGGATCAAATGAGATAACACATGTAAATCACTCATTAAGCTTCAAAATCTATAAAATGTTAATAATAGCATTAATAATAATAGTATTGATGAGTCAATAAATATTTGTTAAGTGCCTACTGTGCATCAGACATGCTATAAGTTTGGGGACACAAAGAAAGTTAAAAGAGTCCCTCTTTTATCAAGAAGTTCACAATCAAATGACAGTAATTACATACAAACTAAAAAGAGAATAAATCGGAAATAATCAATAAAAAGAAGGCATTAGGATTAAAAGGAATTAGGAAAGACTTCCTGTAGATGATAGGATATTAGATGCGATTTGAAGGAAACCAAGAAAGCTAGGAGGTAGTGGTAAGGAAGAACACCCCAAGCTTGAGGGACAGCCAGTGAAAGTGAACTGAGTCAGGCAGTATTAGATCTTGACTGATGAATGAAGAGGTCAGTTTCAAGAGAATGCAGAGTGTTCTGGTTCATTCTTCATTTCCAAGGAGGCCTAATGAAATCATTGGATGATGTTTAGACTTATGTGTGAATTATATTAAACAAGGCAGAGTTGCATAATGTTGTCAGCCTTACTGTCTCTTCCAGACTTATTGGAGGCCAGTGGCAACATAAAAGTCAAAGATGACCTGGGATGCAACAGATCAAAGACCTTGGTGTCTTTGATATCTGACCAAGCTCTAAGCACTCTATCATCTGCTTCAGCTGCCTTCATCACCTTCATCCACACATGAAGGAATAAATTGTTTTTATCCTCCCATTCCACTAAGGGAAGTTTTCACATACTTGGCGTAGATATCCTCCTAAATCAATGACAAGGTTGTTAGTAACCATCAATCTGGTTTAGTCTGTCTGCTTAGATGGTTTTACAATAGGGTGACCACTAAACATGCTACTGTTTTTTGGATCCACAGGTGAAAGTTGGCAGGTGGAGAAGTAGTACTGAAAAGAACTTGGAAAGATTTCACATCAGAGGTTGTAGTTTTCCTTGAACAGCTGGTCCCTTATGGAATGTGATGGAGAGCATAAGGTATAAGAATACTAGAAATATATGTAGATTAATTGGTTATGAAAGAATTTAATTGCAAAACAAGGGTTTTATATTTGATTCTAAAGATCAAAGCTACCCCCTGAATTTTACTGAGTGGTTGTAAACTGTGAGGTCACACTTGTGCTCTAGGAAGATCACTTTGAAAGCTGAGTGGAAGATGGACTGGAGTAGGATGGACTTGTGACAAGCAGATCGAGCAGTCAACTCTTACAATAGTTGAGGTGTGAGATGTGGATCTATACCAGGGTAGTGACAGCGCCCAATGAAAAATGTAATTAAGTCAATTTAAGTCCTGACACAATTGCGTTCCAATGATGAGTGGTCAAGCCATACCATCTTTGATCAACTCATTTCCCTTCTCTGAGCCCCAGGTGCCACAGTTCTCTAATATGGAGATTTGAATTAGGTAATCTTTCAAAGCTAGCTGAATCTTCCCTTCCAGCTATAAAATGATCTGCTTTTCAAAATGAGATTTGCAGAGGAAAATGTGACTTGGTCAACATAATATCAATCAATAATGTCCCAATTAAATAAAAAGAACTGATACTCCAGTATAATTCTGCTGACTTTAAAGACAGTACTCTTTTAAACTTTCTATCATTTCTATTATCTCCTTATCATCAACATCAATATCATCTTCTTGATTATTATTCATACATTAGTATTTCTACAACTATCCATCCATCAACAAGTAATTACTCAGTGCCTCTTTGGGTCAGGAATTCCACTGGGTGATATAGTTGACAACTGTAAGAAAGCTCTTGACCTCAAAGAACTTAAAAAAATAATGATCCAATAAATTTTGAGTGGCAGGGAATTCATATACAATGTAGCTTAATCATCCAATTTTACAGATGTGCAAAGCAATGACTTGATCTGACAGTTTCAGTGACTTAATAATAATAAAATATTTCATATTTTATAGTAATTATTTATATATGGTTTTTAGTTTACAAACTACAAAACTGGGCCTGAAATTTAAATCTCCCGACTGACACTGAGGGCATTGAGCTGCCTATTCTGTGAATGTTGTTCAATCATACTAACCCTTGCAATATGAATTCTTTCTGGATCCAGACTCGTGTGGCATTCATAGAGAGGAAGATGTGAGCATAGTTCAGCACTTCTCACATGTTGGGTGAGATTTTGTTGACCTAAGCATGTGCTGTCTCAGCAATGGGAGGCACTTGTTTCCTTGGAACTCCACAATCTGTATTGGGAAGGATAGTCTTGTGAAATTTTAACTCCAGACTTACAATAAGGCACTTGTAGACTATTACTTAGGGGAGTGAAATGAACTGTGACAATTGCTTGTTTGGGAGAAAATATTTTTCTAAACTCTGCGTTCCATGAAAAAAATAATTTTACACATGCTTTATAATTAATTTAGACATTAAGAATTCCATACACCATTTGGTGCCAGTAAAGTGCAAGACACTTAGAACTAAAAACAAAATACCCACAGTTTGCTCAATGGCTACATACACTATTATTTCAGCATTTCTTTTTTGACAATGAGGAATGTATTTGTATTTTGTTCTTCTTTTCAGAATGATCATTTTATTTGTCTCATTTTTTTTTTTATTCTGTAAGAAAATTAACATTAGCAAATACTTTCTGGTGAAATAACATTTCTAACAAAATAAAGCCAAGAGTAAATTATATGTTTATAGATAGATAGATAGATATTTACATATATGCACACAAACACACATTTGTATGTATATGTATGTATGCATGTGGTTTGTGTATATAGAAGTAACAAGATTTTGCAAGTGATTGAATGTGTGAGGTGAGATTGAACAATTGATTATACCACTAAGGTTTACCAGGATAGTGGTGAATACCATCACAATAGAGAATTTGGAGAGAGATGGTTTGGGGGGGGTGGGAAGAGTGTTGCAATATAATGTATATTTTGATCTTTGATCTCATACAACCCATTCATCTTGTGGGAAATGTTCAATCTAAAATGAAAATAGGCTGGGGCAGAACAGCAAGTCTCTGGGCATTGTCCCCAAGAGCAGACAGTCCTTATACTCATGAAGAAATCTTTGATCAATGTCCCTATGGGGGGGAGGGGGGAGTTGCAAATGGGGTCTACATAGCTGCTGCTGTGAGTGCTCCTATCAGAATTAGGTAATAAACACCTTGAGATATCAAAGACTAGATCAGAAAAGGGAGGTTTGACTATCCATAGCTGAAGGACAGTGAGGAATAATTGGATGTTGTAGGATAAGGTCAGATGCAATTATATTGGAGACAAACTGATGACTGCCAATTCTTCCAAAATAGAATTGTTTGATCAAACAACCTAGGGGTTTCTGTAAAGGACCATCAGAGGAACCTGTACTTCAAAGATCCATACTTTGCAAGTAAATCATTGCACTACAGGTAGATAGAGATTGACCCCCCCCCATAAAAGCATATAAACATTACAGTTAACATGTACATTAGAGATGACTAGAGCACACCCCTTCAATTTACAATGAAAGAAACCAGTCCAGAGCTGCTGACAGAACAATGAATAGAATAGTACCCTGAGGACTAACAAGCCAGAACTTTCACCCAAGTTAATATTTGGTCTCCTTCTGGGTGATGGAAGAAGCTATCTTTTCAGAGAAATCATCTCTAGTTTCATCCCTTCATACAGGACAAATTGAAGGAAGGTATGACTAGGTCTTTAGTGGTGTATACTGTCCACAAGCACTCTCTCCTTATTTTCTCAGGACTTTGTTCTGAAAGTTCAAGCACTTTGGGAAGATAAATCTACAAGGGAAAGAAAAGTTCCAGGGACGGAGGGCTCAGGACCTAGTGCTCAAGCCTCCTATCCCTTTTTTGTGTCTGAGTGTGTCTGTGCTGAGTGTCTGTGCTGAGTGTCAACAGAGAGCTTATAGTCCTGGGATAGCCTAGCCCCTCTGCAAAGATGGCTCCAAGATCCGGAAGTGTTCTAAACCCTCTTCTTATAAACTGATCCCCCTGTTCTCTCCCCATACACCATGTCTAGATACTAGAGAAAATATGAAAGGCTCATGGGGGCCAAAATTATGGCAGAATGTTAAGTCCCATGGGATGCCCTAGAAAGATGTTCCTCAAGTAGAGGAAGAGATTTTCTTTTCCCAAACCTGAAGTCTCATTTCCATACATACTCTTTATAGGTGGCTACTTATATCACAGTTTTCCCTTTCTTACTAGCCAATAAGATGTTATGAGAGAGTGGTGGCCCTCCCCATTTATAGGCATTAAAAGGATCAATTTTCTGCATAAAGACTGAATTAATGTTGGTCTGTCTGGTGATAAACCTTCTTGCATTCCATAGGATGTGCCAGATGTTGATTCCCAAAAGCACAAACCAAGAAATCCCAAGAAAGAATGATGAGACAATTATAGCTCATTGCATGAGAGCTCACTCCTCTCTAATTTCTCATCATCCTGCCACCTTCTGTGCCTGGCCTATCTCATCTTTAAACCATTAAAAGCCTCTTCCTAGATCCCCCACTACCACTCAGTTTCACTGTAGTCTTTTTCCTTAAAGAAGTATAATTTCTATCTTCTACTCCTTAAATATTCGGGGTAAGGTATGATTTCATCTGTATATAATACCCTTTGTGCAAACTCTCTGCAGAAATGCAAATGGCTTACACTTCTGTAACTTACCATCTTCTTTCTTGACTGGGGGTGTCCACAGTTATATAATTCGGATTCATCAAAAACAGATTTTCACCCTGAGTCTTTCTGATTCCAAGTCAGGCCCTTCTGATACTATGCCCTGTGACATCTCTTAAATGGAACTTCAGAATTTGTATCAATATGGTCACCTTCCTTTTTTTTTTGTTTTTTTGGGTTTTGGAGGGCAATTGGGGTTAAGTGACTTGACCAAGGTGGCTAGTTTTTGTGTTAAGTGTCTAAGGCTGTATTTGAACTCAGATCTTCCTGACTCCAGGGCCAGTGCTCTATTCACTGTGCCACCCAGTGTCCCTTTGCCTTCCCTTTTCTTTTCTTTTCTTTTTTTTGCAGGGTGATTGGGGTTAAGTAACTTGCCCAAGGTCACACAACTATGTTTTTTATTTGTATGTGCATTAAGTGTCTGAGGTCGGATCCAAACTCAGGTCCTTCTGACTCCAGGGCCAACGCTCTACTCACTGCGCCACCTAGCCACTTTGCCTTCCCTTTTCTAATGAGAATAACAGTGAATTATGGAAATAAATTGTTTGATCATTTGTAATCTTGTTATAATTTGTAACTGGTTGGATTACATTTGGATTACAAATGATCAAACAATTTATTTCCACAATTCATTGTCATTATAATTTGAAAAGGTTTAAATATTGGTCAAACTTGGAAAGTTGTCATTGGTAAGAGAATGGTCAGAGACAGAACAAATGGAAACTTGATATCAAGCATCTATCCAGAGTTCCCAAAATTCTCACTCAGCCTAGGCAAATACTCCTGATTTCCCTGACTTCTTGGCACAGATTGCATCTTTTCACTGGAACATTGCATAATTGATTGTTATATAATTTTAGAGAGCTGCATAAAGGAATGCATAAAAAACTCCTGTCCCAGGAACACTGCAATTAATTAGGCCCTAAGCATTAAGCCTTTCGAGTGAATACAATAGAACATAATTCTTTTCCAGATATGCATTTGCATTTCCAAATATAATGTCCCTTCATTCACAATTTATGAGCCAAATCTGCATGTGATTTAACACTGAACCTACATTGAAGAATTAGTATTATGGCAGAAACTACTCCGAAGGCAAATTTAAGATGAACAGACAAGGTTTGGGGCCTCAAAACTATCTCGTGAACTGTGTTGTTTCCAAATGGATCTTGTGCATCAATGTCAATGGCCTTAACTCTAAAGAATGTGATGGAGTTTGGAAAGAAAATAAGCATTCATAGAAAGAGATTGCTTTCAAGTGGGATCCTTATTTTTACTGCTTATACTTAACAATGCAAAAAATTGGTACAGTTAGCTAACATCACTACTTCCAATCAATACCCCCCCCCAAAAAAAATGAACTCCATGTGGAAAGAAAATACAACAGGCTAAGATAGATAGAAATTCACCAATAGCCAGGTAGAAAATAGAACATACTGCCCAGATTATTCATAATCAAAATTTGTGATGACAATTGGGTTTTTAAGTAGACTATTGTGTGATGATTTGTAATCTTTCCCATACAGCACTTGGTAAATGTAATCGTGGCTACAGTCCTATGAAGATAGAGATGGAAGAAATCTTAGAACTTATCTATTCATTCCTGTACTGGTAAAGGTTCTTCATGATTACACAAATTTTCAATGAATGGGAGTAAAAAGGAAGAATACAAGATTGTATAGTAATACTACATGTGACTTAGATTTAAGTAAACTAAGCAAGCCAGGTTCTTGGTAGTACAAATTAAGTAAAAAAAAAATAAGTCAGAATGGTTAGTGTAGGCACAGGTGAAGTTAAATGTCATTATTAGTATGAATCAAGGTAGTTCGAAGAGAACAAGGCTGAATTTTGCCTGGAAAAATTAGATTTGATATTATAGATATAGTCAAGCCACTCATTGTAGGTCACAGGAGATAATGTAGCTAGGTTAGATTCAATATGAGGTAAGAATGGATGCAGTAGTGCTGCAAATAGGAACAGAGGAATGAACCTGGGCTGAAATTAGCATTGTTGACAGCTCCACTTGAATAGTTGATCTAGAAGATTTGTACTGGTGATACTGGGCAAAATTCTACAAATTACTCTATAAGGTTTCCTCTGCAACTCATGGTTACCTTTGTTTTGTTGTTGTTAAATCATTTCAGTTATATTTGACCCTTTATAACTCCATTTGCTGTTATACTAGATACTAGATGCTAGAATGGTTTACCATACTTTCTTCAACTTGTTTTACAGATAAGGAAACTGAGGTAAACAGTGTTAAATGACTTACCCAGTGTCACATAGCTAGTAAGTTCCTAAGATCAGATTTGAACTCAGGTCCTCCTGACTCGAAGCCTGGTGCTTTAACCATCGTGATTACCTACCTACCATGTTTACCTCATAATATATCTTTTTGACACAATTATCTGGGTTGCATTGGACTTGGACTGGTCACTGAAAATGAGACTTTTCCTCATAGAGGGATCCTGTTCCTCCATGAAGAGCCCTTCTATAGCCCTTCCCTTCAGGAAGATATGGGATTCATCTGAGGGAACCGAAATTCATGAATTTTGGTAGGTTGGTTATGTATTGTTAGATAGGCACAGTGTAAAGAATAATATATTGAGAGACAGCTGCTAGGTTCAAAGAGTAGTTTATTCACTTACTTTCTGAGCATCCTTGAGAAAATCTCTGAAAATATCTAGGCCCCATTATTTTTAATCTCTAAAATTAAATATTGAATTAGATTACCTGTGATGTTCCTTCTAGCTCTAAAGCATGATTCGATGATTGTTGTCAGAGCTCCCTTCTTTAGTGAACAAATATTTTGCCAGGTTCTAAGGCTGAGATCTTGACTTTGGCAGAAATTAGACTAAAATTGAATTCTTTCAATTAATGGTGTATTATCATTGGAAGAAGAAGTTACAAATAAGTAGATAGGTAAATATTTAGAAAGATATTTGATATGTTTTATATTTTATATGTTATATATATGCATATATAATATATAACTAGATATGGTTGAGTATATACATACATGTACACATATACACATTCACAATATATTCATATAGGGACAGCTAGGTGGCACAGTGAATAGAGCACCGGGCACCAGTCCTGGAGTCAGGAGGACCTAAGTTCAAATGCGGCGTCAGACACTTAACACTAGCTATGTGATGTTGGGCAAGCACTTAACCTCAAGTGCCCTGCCTTCCCCACTCCAAAAAGACAAAAAACAACAACAACAACAACAACAACAACCAAAAACAAATAAAAAAACCCAATATATTCACACATAATATACATACGTACATATATAAATATGTATATATGTGTTTACATACACATATACATATATAGTATATACATATGTGCATAACATATACACACATATATACATATATACATACATACATACATATGCTTACCTCTATTAAATTTGTGGTCAGTGTAATTTTCTGTATTACTTTGGTAGTATCACAGTTAACCAGAGCATTTGGCTTCTGCGGGATTTATAACTATAGGTCTCTGATTATATGTCTTAATGCCTTATCTCAGTGAAATCCACTCTTTTCCTATTGGCCACATAATAGCCTCAGCATTAACTTCCTGGAAATAAAAGTAGCTAAGTGTAAGTTGACCAAACAACTCCCCAAATCATGCTCTGAAAAAGACCAACTTGTCTGTTCTACCACAACTCTGGCGGTACTCCAAGATCAATTCTTAGTTCAGTTGCTGAAATGAAATATGCTTTTAGAGGTTTAGGAAGTGAGCCCATGGTTTTCACAAAATATTTCTTCTTCAACTTTATGTGAAAGCCTGTGCCAGTTGGATGTAGCACTTCAAAGGAACTGTATAGAATTGCACTGAATAATGTTAAGTGTCTTTTCCATCTGAAATGTCTTTGATTTTGAAAACTGACATGACACTCAGCCTGTCTCTAGCCATTAGTAAGTGTATTATGGTTTCTATAAGTAAAAGGGGGGGAAAAAGGAGTTCAAGTAGAGTATAATGAAATAATAGAAAAAAAATCTTCATTTTCTGAAATTGCTGCTGCTTCAAGATAGGTACTTCATGATGAACTAATCATGTTGAGTTAGATTCATAATATCGAGCTGGAATTTCTCCCCACAGAGTTCTTGGGACAAATTGGTCAATGAGGATAAAGTTAATCTTTGATCCACTTATCATGTCATTTGTGAGTTGTGAGTGGGGATAACATGTTCTTATGGGTGAGACTTCCCAGGCCTACTAATCAAACCATTTTTCACTGGTATTTTTTTACTAGACTAATAAAAATCTATTTTGCATCCCCATGCAAATTGATCTCTCTCTCTCTCTCTCTCTCTCTCTCTCTCTCTCTCTCTCTCTCTCCCTCCCTCCCTCCTTCCCACCCTCCCCTCCTTCCCTCTACTCCCCCATTTTTCAGGTAATTATAATCAAATTAACATTATTGTGGTTCTGCAAATGTCATGTCAATTAATTGCCATATGACTTCACTCTCCATTCTTTTATATTCCAAATGAAAGCATCCTTTCCTTCTTTCTTGGCCATGATTCTTCTTGACTTCATGACTCACTTTCCCCTTATTACAATGGAAAACTTGGAAAACAAGGACTGTCTTTAAGATTTATATTCTGCATTTATCTAAATGCCAGCAAATAGTAAGGAATTATTAAATAGGGGCAGCTATGTGGTGCAGTGAATAGAGCACCGGCCCCAGAATCAGGAGGACCTGAGTTCAAATTTGGCCTTAGACACTTGACACAAAAATTAGCCATGTGACCTTTGGCAAGTCACTTAACCCAAACTGCCCTCCAAAAAGCAAAAAAAAAGAGAGAAAGAAATTATTAAATATTTTGTCATTCATACCAACTTACATGGAGAGAATTAGTGATTTCTATGAAAATATAGTGTAGATATTCTGAGCAAATGTATATTGATTTAGTCATAAGCTCACAGGGAAAATAAATTAAAGGAATGAGCATTTATATAGTACCTATTATATACCAGCCAGTGGACTAAGTGATTTACAAATATTATCACCTTGATTCTCACAACAACCTTGTGAAGTAGCTGTTATCCCTCCTGTGTGCACCCATCCTGAACTGTAATTGAGGAAACTGAGAGAAACCAAGGTTAAATGATTTGCCCGGGGTCACAAAGCTACTGTCTGAGGCAGGATTTCAACCTGGGTCTTTCTGGCTGTCTCTGAGACAGTTAAGTGCCCCAAGATCATAGGATCATTTCTGTAATGGTACAAATTATGTCAGAGGCAATCTAGCCCAATGCCCTGCATTTTATAGATGAGAAAACTGAGATGTATAGAGTTTAAGTGACTTGTCCAAGGTCTCACATGTACACATATCTTCATTGATATGATTTTAATCCAGGTTCTCTTATTCAAAAATATGAAATTTTCCATCAAATCATGGATAATTTATGACAGTAATGCCTGACTGGCCTTGGATGTTGAAGTAACTTATATGCAGAATATACCCACTTAAATTTTACTTAATTTTTGTTTGTGTCCTATTGATAAATATAATAAATAATAATAGATAGATAAATATAATGCAGAAAAAAGGATTAGTGCATGAACTAATTCTAGTTTAGTTCTTGGTTCTGCCACTTGATAGCTAGGAAAATAATTTATGTTTTCTGAACCTTAAATCTTCCATATCTAAAATGACATTAGGAGCTGTTTAGCATTGTTGATAGAATATTGACTGGAAAGGCCTGGGTTGAAGTTTCACCTCTAACTCATGTGAGGTATTTGATCTTAGGAAAGTCATGCACTCTCTCATTCCTCAGCCAGTTGTCTCAGAATGTCTACTATAGACAAACTGCTTATCTAAATAGAAAGGGGGTGTGTCCTCATCAAGAATTCTTTTTTTTTTTCCTTTTTGGAGGGCAATTGGGGTTAAATTACTTGCCCAAGGTCACATGGCTAGGTTTTTGTTTGTGTGTGCCTTAAGTGTCTGAGGCCAGAACCGAACTCAGGTCCTTCTGACTCCAGGGCCAACACTCTACTCACTGCACCTAGCCGCCCCCAGGAATTCTTAATAATCGTGATAACATGTTAGTTAAATTGATCCTTATAAGAAACTTGGAAGGTAGATGCTATCATTTTCCCCATTTTATGGATAAGGAAACTGAGGTGCATAAAGGTTGACTGATTTACTCTGAATCAGAAAACTAGAAAATGTTTAAAGGAGGTTTGAAATTCAAGTTTTCCTAATTCTTTCATTTGGTCCACTATGACCCCTAGCTTTCCTAGACAATTCTCCTCTAACATTGAAATAACAAATGTGGTGAAAAAAACAAAAACAAAACGAAACAAAACAACCAAAAAGAAGGATGCATAGCTGTTGCTATTGGATTGACAGGTTGTTGTTAGGAAAGTATTTTCTTAGAGAAAAGTATGATAGAAATGTGAAAATTTAGGCGGAGCCAAGATGGCGGAGTAGAAACAGCTAGTCCAAGACTCTCTGCCCCCAGATTCTCCACAAACTATGTAAAAAAGGACTCTGAAAAACTTCTGGAGCCCCAGCACCCACAGAACGACACAGAGAAGCTAACCTCCCGCTGAGGACAGCCCAGCACCCTGCAGGAAGGACCAGCACAGCGGTCTGGGAGCCGGCAGCGTGCAGAGCCCAGAGCGCAGAGCGCAGGAGCTGAGCCGAGCCGAGCCCAGGTCCACGTGAGCCGAGGTTTTAGCCCCAGGGCGGCAGGGCCAGCAGCCGGCTGGAGGAACCCCAGAACACCAGGAACTGTGGAGACGCCAGAATTATCAGCATAGACTTGCCTAGGACAAAGTAAGAGGTTAGTGTCCTATGGACTTTGGGACCTGTATTTGGGGACTGCGTCAGCTCCCTCCCCTGGGGGCTAGAAGCCACTGAGGAGACACGCCATTTTGTAGTTTTCAGAGGCATTTCCGGCTCCCAGCCTACAAATTGTGGGGAGATCCAGCGATCAGTCTTGGGGGGTAATCGCTCTTGCTTTAACCTCCCTGGATATGGATTGTGATCTAGGGTGGAAGTTGTGGGTGGGTTTATAGCTTGCCAGAAACGGAAGTTGCCCCCCACACGTTCGGGACGAAAATTCCTCTAGCTGGCCTTAAAGCCATAGTGTGGCAACAAGCCCAAAAGTCAAGTAATTAAGTGGCAACATGCCAAGGCAAAGGAAACAGAAAAATGCAGCCCTAGACTCCTATTTTGGGGGCATAGAGCGGGAAAAGGACTGTGAGGTCAGAAGTCCTGCTCCAAAAGACCCAGGGGAAAACATGAGCGGGTTGCAGGCCATAGAGGACCTTAAGAAGGACTTTAAAAATCAAATAAGAGAAGTGGAGGAAAAATTAGAAAGAGAAATAAGAAGGATGCAGGAAAAGTATGAAATGAGGGTCAACAGCCTGACTGAGGAAAACAACACCTTAAAAAATAGACTAGCTCAAATGGCAAAGGAGGCCCAAAGGGCATTGAGGAGAAGAATGCCTTAAAAAGTCGAATTTGCCAGATGGAAAAAGAATCTCAAAAGTTCACTGAGGAGATTCATTCCTTCAGAGTTAGACTGGAGCAAATGGAAGCTAATGACTTTATGAGAAATCAAGATGCTGTTAAGCAGATCCAAACAAACGAAAGATTAGAGGCAATGTGAAATATCTCATGGGAAAAACCACTGACCTGGAAAATAGATCCAGGAGAGACAATTTAAAAATTATTGGACTACCTGAAAGCCATGATCAAAGAAAGAACCTAGAAATCACCCTTCAAGAAATTCTCAAGGAAAATTGCCCTGATGTTTTAGATCCAGAGGGCAAAATAGAGGTTGAAAGAATCCACCGATCACCTCCTGAAAAAGATCCCAAAAGAAAACTCCCAGGAATATCATAGCCAGGTTCCAGAATCCCCAGATCAAGGAGAAAATACTACAAGCAGCCAGGAAGAAACAATTTCAATATTGTGAAAACACAATCAGAATAGCCCAGGACCTGGCAGCTTCTACACTGAGGGATTGAAGGGCATGGAATATGATATTCCAGAGGACAAAAGAACTGAGAATGAACCCAAGGGTCACCTACCCAGCAAAACTGAGTATTTTGTTTCAGGGGAAAATATGGTCATTCAGTGGAATAGAGGACTTTCAAGCATTCTTGAGGAAAAAACCAAAGTTGAATAGAAAATTTGACATCCAGACACAAGAAGCAAGAGATGCCTGAGAAGGTAATCAGGGAAAAAGAAATCAAAAGGAACTTATCAAAGTTGAACTATTTACATTCCTATATGGAAAAACAATAACTGTGACTGATGAAATCTTTCTCAGTATGAAAATAATGGAAGAAGGGTGTATGGTCATATGAATACATATGTGAATGTGTGTGTATGTGGTTACAGTTATATATGGATAGAGGGCATAGGTTGATTTTGTTGGGAAGGGAGAGTACTCAAGGGATGAAATTATGAGGTGAGAGAGGAAAGTGGCAAGAGGAGATGGGGAGAGACATGGTAGGGTAAACTATCTCATGTAGGGAAGTGGGTGCAAAGGAGGGGGAGAATAAGGAAGGCTAAAAAGGCAAAAACACATTCACATTGAATTTGGTTCAGGGAGAAAATGACATACATACTAAATGGGATATCTCAACCTGCAGCAGGATAAGGGGAAGGGGGATGAGAGGAGGGATGATGGATAGGAGGGCATCCTTGGGGTGAGGGGAGGTTGGAAGTACCCACTATAGAAGAGGGACGGGATCATGTAGGGAATGGACCAGGTGGGGGGTGGGATGAGTGGGAGGGAATTATAAGCAGCCTTGTACAATATATCTACTATGATAATGTTTTGCATAGCTAGACATGTACAACATATACTGAATTACTTATCTCCCCAGAGGGAATGGGTGACAAGGAGGAAGGAAATGGATCTGAAATTCGAGGTCTTAACATTAAATGTTTCAAATATATATAGATACTATTATTAATACTCTTTTGCTTATAATTGGGAGATAAGATGTGCAGGCATTGGGACACAAAGATTCATCTTCCTCTAATGGAAAAGTAGATGGGGGTATGGGAGAAGGTATGGGAGAGAGCAGATTGGAGGAAGTGATATCTTGTGGGACTGCTATTCTGGGAGGTTGGGTAGGGGAATAATGGGGAGAAAATGATTGTAACTCAAAACCTGGCGGAAATGAATGATGTAAAACAGAAGTTAATAAAGTATTTGTTTAAAAAAAAAAAAGAAATGTGAAAATTTAAACTATTTTATATTATCAGCACTTTACTTCCATCTTAGGACCAAAACACCACTACCCTCCCCACTCCCATATGAATCATAAGTACTTATTAACATAATTGAATCTGTCCAACTAAGAATACACAAAATTATGGGCATTAAAAACAAAATCAACCTGTTATCTGTTCAATTATTTCTATCCACACCACATAACCTCCTTTTTATGTTTCAATCATGGATTATCATGTACATGTGTGTTTATATACATATATGTACATATATGTACACACGTGTTGTAAATAATGTTTGTATAATCTCCAGATTTTTTTAGGAAAAAATAAATATGATAAAAAGGCACAGAAATAAGACAATAGCATTTGCTTAAAATAATTTCAATTTTGAGGATGATGTAATTAGAAATACAGCTGAAAATCAGGAAGAAATCATCCATTTTTCCCTGATATTCTGGGTCCTTTGGGGAAGTTTCAAGGAATCATGTTTCAATATTAATAGCAAATACACTCAGTATTTAAGGCCAGTTATACAGGCTCAATATTTAACTAATTCTAAAATCTGCTTCCTTTCTAAGCATATGACAAATTATTTCCCTTCACATATTTAATGTTCCAGCTAAACTCCCTTCCTTGTATATAATATTCCATCTTTTGCCTCCTTGACATTATACAAAAACCCCATGCCTGGAATGTATTTCCTTCTAACCTCTCCCTGTTAAGTCTAAATTCTTGCAAGGCTCTCCTCAAATGCTGACTCCAGTATGTGACCCATCCTAATACTATAAGTTTCTAGAACCCTCTCCTCTACCACTGAAGTTAATACATGTGTTTTAGTGTGTGCTATATGTATATATATATATATGTTGTATATGTGTTTTGTGTATGTGATGTGTGTGTATTCATGTTGTGTATATGTGTATAAATGAATGTGTGTGTATATATGTGTATACACATACACACACACACATATATATATGTATATATATATATATATATATATATATATATATTCTCCTCTATTTCCCCCTGAAAATATATAAACTCTTTGAAAGAAGAGAAAGATTCCTAGCTTTGTATCCTGTAGTCCATAGTATATTACCTGAAAAAATAGTGTCTTTATTGGTTGAATAAATGTATATATTTGTATAATCACTCTGTGACTTAAATTCAATTGTATAAGTTTGTATGTAATATTGAAATTGTTATTAGAGAGTTAGTATTTCTTTGAGTACTACCTCTATCACTGGCTTTGTGACCCTGGGTAAGTCTCTTAAGTTCCCAATACTATAAATCAGAGTTTTTCAAACATTTCTGACGCAGGAAACCTTTATATTCATAAAAGTTATTGGGGACCCCATATTTTTTTCTTTCTGCAAGCTGTCTTTATATATATTCACTGTGTTAGAAATTAAAACATCTTAATTTATGATTTAAAAAAATTATGGATCCCTAGGGGTTGCAGTACGACACTTTCAGAACTATTGGCCTAGGCACTTACTTAAATCTCTACATTATGGAGAGCTGTGAAACTACATTGGCAGTGGGAGTTTCCTTTCCCAAGAGTTGTCCTAACAATGTTATCACAGTCTGGACCCTATTTCAAAATATCAAAAACTGAACCAGATACTAGAATTAGAAAGACACAAATTCACCATTCCTTTCTCAAGAAGCTTACATTGGGAAGGAGAATGAAAATTTGTAACTCAAAATTTAAAAAAATATTAAAAATAACAAAGGGAAGAATAAAGAGGAGGGGGAGAAACAGCTTTCTTTTTCTGATTATGGCTAGAGGGCACAGTGATAGAAAGCTAGATCTGGAGTCAAGAAGAACCAAGTTCAAATTAGGTCTCAGACATTTATTTTATTGTGTGACCTTGGGCAAGTAATTTAACTTTTGCTTGCCTCAACTACATCAGTTATAGAATGGGAATAATAATGACACCTACTTCCAAGGGATGTTGTAAAGGTCAAATGAGATATTTGTAAAGTGCTTAGCACAGCGCCTGGAACATAGTGAGCTCCATATAAATACCAGCTATTGTTGTTGTTAGTAGCAATAACGATTTATGTACAGATATGTAGAAAGTCTTTTGTAGATATTGTGTTAGAAAAAATATTGATTATGAATTTAAACTGAGACTGAGACTCTCTGAAATTAGCCACCTTGTTCAAAAGGTGGTATATCACTGGGTCCCTAGGCAAAGTCTCTACATCTTCAAGGCTTCTAGAAGAGCTTGTTATACCACTAAAAAAAACAAAACAAAACAAAACAAAACAAAAAACACTTAGAGTATTCAGTCACTGCACCCTCTGACACAGTCAGAGTAATTCCATAAAAATATTCCTTTCTGATAGCCAATGTGCTTCATTGTGCATCTGACCTTGTGCTTCCTAGAGAGAGTTCTAAACATTATTACTGAGATATTACAAAGGAAAATATACTCAAGGGGGATTTAATATGCAGCAACAAGAGGCCATCGTTCACATTTACACTTGGAAATAACATATGGAAATAAGCTCAATGACTGTTCAGTGGAACAGTATTTGGAAAGGAGGTGATGGATGATTAGCTCCCATTACTCTTTAAACAAGTGATTCCTGACCCAGGCTCTGAAGCTCTCAAGGCCACTGCCAAATATATCATGGTGCATGATAAATTTCTGGAGATAAAAACAATTTGACTCACTTTAAATATACTATAAGCATATTCACACATATTGATACCTAAATACATACTTATGTATATATATATGTATATGTATGATATATACATATATATGCCAATATATAAACGCAAATGTTTATATATATATATATATATACACACACACATATTCACATATATGCCATGGGTTTGTGTATATGTATATGTGTATGCATATGTATATGTATATGTATGTATACATGTATATACACATGTATATGCATATGCATATACATATGTATATATGTGTATAGCGATATCTATATATAGATTCTATTCTATGGATCTATAGAAGGAACTATACATTTATCAATAAATCAATAAAAATGAGTGTGACTTATATGTCCATCTATGTGTATAGATCTATATATGAATGAATGATATATATATATATTTATACATATATATATATAGACATATACATATGTATACGTATAGGTATAGGCCCCCATAAATACAGATTCAAGACTGTTCTGCAACTTGCAATCTTAGAGAGCTGAATTACGGTATTGATAGGTTAAGTGCCTTGCTATATGATAGTCATAAAGCCAGTAGGAAGTCTTCCTACCTCTATGTCCAGGCCTCTATCCATTTCACTAAGCTGTCTCTTAAATGTGTATGCATGCAGCACATACATCTGAAAGGCAGTATACCATCACGTGCATATACACATATGAACATGTATGGAGGACCTCGTCAAGTAGTGAAAAATGCTCTCGGAGTTAGAAAGAAATACTTGGGTTCAAATATGATCTCTGATGACTGATATATTTATGGCTCTTTACCTCTTAGCATCTCTAGGCAACTCTCTAAAACCACATATTGAAGAAAAATTGCTGAACTTCACTGATAGAGGGAATTTCCCCTCCAGAATATCTATATGTCAATGGAAATCACAGATTCAGGGGAAAGATCTCATTTTAAGATCTGGACAAGTTCTCCTCACAAGTGTTCTTATCCATCAGCTTCATTATAAAAAAGGAGGAAATTGAACACTATTGAAGGGAAAGTAAGTAACCCAATGTCACATAGCTCCAGGAAAACTGAATAAATTAGTGGTCTCTGCCTACCAACTTCTATATCTGGCTTCCCTCACTTTCCACAGGTTATCTCTCATACCTGTTCTCCTTCCTTAATTCTCCCTCTTGCTACCACTCAATCATCAATAAAATCTAAGCCTATAGGATCCTTCTTAAAGGGTCTTTCCTGATTCTCTCAGTGGTGGCTTTCTCTAAAAAAGCTTATATCATATTCATCATATCCAAACATATCATATCCATTGCTTTAAGCATTTATTCTTTCCCTGAGTGGAAAGCAAGTTCCCCTGAGGGCAGTTATTGGTTCATTGTCATCCTTGTCTCCCTAGAACCAGCTCAGCATCTTGTCCACTATGGGTCCTTAAAATCTGCTTGTTAAAGCTAAGATGCAAACCCACATCTTCTAATTCCCAACCCAAGACTCCTTTAACATCCCAACATTGACTCTTTCTATCATCCCCTGGAGTGATCCCTTGTTATCATGTGGAGGTATACGTAGGTTTGTAAAAAGCATTCAGGAATTTGGTAGACACTGCTGTAACAGAAAGCCCTCATGTGTAAGCCTAGGGGCACAATACAATTATATTGCCTGAAAACCAGACTAGCTAAGTCCAGAGAGGCTCATTGCCAGAAGACTAGTAACCAGGCTTTGATTCTTCAACCATCTCCATCCCACCCCACGCCACTCCTGACCACATAAGCCTCAAGGACAGTCTGACATTAGAAGGCATGATCTGGAAGAGGACTGAGCAAAAGATCCAGAGAAGGAGCAATTAGATACTTAAACCTAGAGAGAAGATGTTATCAAGTAGGTGAGAGTGAACAATATCATAAAGGTTGCAGAGAGGACAAAGAGACTGCAGACTGGAAAAACATCATTGGGTTTGGCCACAAAGAGATTATTAGTAACTTTGGAGAGACCAGTTAGTGAAATATTGTTATTTCACTAACTGGTCTCTCCAAAGTTACTAATAATCTCTTTGTCCAAATTCAGATTACTAGAGGTTAAGAAGAAAGCAAGAGAGGAAGTGGAGGTATCTATTTTAGAAGACCATTTTGAGGAGTTCCAAAGAGAAGAAGAGATATACAATAATAGCTAATGAGGATGGAAGGATCAAGTGAGGTGTTTCTTTTGTTTTGTTGTCTTTCAGGATGAGAGAAACATTGACATGTCTATAGGTAGTAGGGAATGAGAGAAAGCAGAAATGCCAACTCAGTAAAATATTAATAAGTAGACAGGGAGAGATTGAAAATAAGTGAGGTCTGGGTATGGAACAATGTCTGACATTGTATACCAGAATAAAGTATAGATGGGTACATGAATGGGGGTATAAAGACTGATACTATAAATAAATTAGGGGAGCAAGGAAAAGTTTACCTGTTGGATTTATGGAGAATGGAAGAATTCATGACCAAACAAGAGATAGAGAACATTATAATATGCAAAATGGGTAATTTAGATTACATTAAACGGAAAAGGTTTTGCACAAAGCCAATGCAAACAAGATTAGGAGGGAAGCAGAAAACTGGGAAAGAATTTTTATTTCCCATGTCTCTGATAAAGGCCTCATTTATAAAATATATAAAGAGCTGAGTCAAATTTACAAGAATACAATTATTTTCCCAATTGATAGATGGTCAAAAGATATGAACAGTCAGTATTCAGAGGAAGGAATTAAAGTTATCTATAGTCATATGAAAAAAATGCTCTAAATCACAATTTATTAGAGAGATACAAATCAAAACAACTCAGAGGTACTACATCACATCTTTCAGATTGTCTAACATGGCAAGTCAGGAAAATAACAAATGTTGGAGAAAATGTGATAAACTTAGAGTACATATTCATTGTTCTATAAAATGCTTTTTGGTAAATTGATTAATATGGAAATAAATATAACTTAATTTAGGTAAAATTGTCATTTATATTTATATTAGCTTGACCCAGCCTTGAGCAATTGATGTTTTTCTAATTAGTTAGATCTGACTTTGTGTTAAAAGTGTTTGTAGTTGTGTTAATATGGGTCCTGGGTTTGTTTTGGCAGGTAGACTCCCAAATATTTTATGTCTACAGTAAGTTTAAATGGGATTTCTCTTTCTATCTTTTGCTGTTGAATTTCATTAGAAATATACAGGAACGTCAAGGATTTATGTGGATTTATTTTATATCCTGCTATTTTGCCAAATTTATTGTCTCAAGTAGTTTTTTACTTGAATCTCTAGCATTATCTAAGTATATCATCATATCATCTGCAAAGAGTGATAACTTGTTCTCTTCTTTGCCTAATTTGATTCCTTTGATTACTTTTTTTTCTCTCATTGCTACTGCTAACATTTCTAGTACCAGATTATATAGGAGGAGTAATAGTAGATACCCTTGTTTCACCCCTGATCTTATTGGAAATGCTTCTAGCTTATCCCCATTATATATGATACTTGCTGATGGCTTTAAATAGATACTACCTATTATTTTAAGGAAAGCTCCATTTATTCCTATACTTTCTAATGTTTCTAAAAGGAATAGATGTTGAACTTTGGCAAAAGCCTTTTCTGCGTCTATTGAGATAATCGTGTGTTTTCTGCTAGTTTTATTGTTGATATGATCAATTATACTGATGGTTTTCCTAATATTAAACCATCCTTGCATTCCTGGAATAAATCTTACCTGATGAAAGTGTATTATTCTCATGATAAGTTGCTGTAGCCTTTTTGCTAATATTTTATTTTAAATTTTTCCATCTATTTTCATGAGGGAAATTGGTCTATAATTTTCTTTTTCTGTTTTATCTCTTCCTGATGTAGTTACCAGTACCATATCTGTGTCATAAAAAGAATTTGGTAGGACTCCTTCCTCACTAATTTTCCCAAATAGTTTGTAGAGTATTGGAATCAATTGTTCCTTAAATATTTGATAGAATTCACTAGTCAATCTATCTGGCCCTGGAGATTTTTTCCTAAGGAGTTCACTGATGACTTGTTTGATTTCTTTTTCTGAGATGGGGTTATTTAAGTAATTTACTCCCTCTTCAGTTAATCTGGGCAACTTATGTTTTTGTAAATATTGATCCATTTCCTAAAATTGTCAAATTTATGTGCATACAATTTGGCAAAGTAATTCCTAATTCTTGTTTTGATTTACTCTTCATTGGAGGTAGATTAACCATTTTAATTTTTGATATTCATAATTTGGTTTTCTTCTTTCTTCTTTCTCATATTGACTAAGGGTCTATCAATTTTATTGTTCTTTTTCATAAAACCAACACTTAGTTTTATTTATTAGTTAGTTTTCTTAATTTCAATTTTATTAATCTTTCCTTGGGATTTCAGTATTTCTACTTTAGTTTTTAATTGGGGATGTTAAATTTGTTCTTTTCTAGCTTTTTCAATTGCATGTCCAATTCAATTGACCTCCATTTTCTCCGATTTATTCATGTATGCCCTCAGAGATAAAAACCTTCCCCTAAGCACTGCCTTTAATGCATCCCACAAATATTGGCATGTTGTTTCATTATTGTTATTCTCTTGGATGAAGTTACTGATTGTTTCTATGATTTCCTGTTTGGCCCACTCATTCTTGAAGATTAAATTGTTTAGTTTCCAATTAGTTTTTAGTCTATCTTTCCATGGCCCTTTATTGCATATGATTTTTACTGCAGCATGATCTGAGAATGATTCATTTAATATTTCTGCCTTTCTGCACCAAATTGTGAGTTTTTATGCCCTAGTACATGGTCAATTTTTGAGTACATGCCATAAACTGCTGAGAAGAATGTGTATTCCTTTTTATCCCCATTCAGTTTTCTCAAGAGATCTATCATATCTAGCCTCTCTAAAATTCTATTCACCTCCTTAACTTCTTTCTTGTTTATTTTGAGGTTAGATTTATCAAGTTCAGAGAGGGGGAGATTAAGGTCCCCGACTAATACAGTTTTGCTGTCTATTTCTTCCTTTAATTCCCTTAACTTATCTTCTAATAATTTGGATGCTATACCACTAGGTGCATGTATGTTAAGTGCTGATATTGCTTCATTCTCGATGGTGCCTTTTAACAAGATATAGTTTCTTTCCATATCTCTTTTAATTAGATCTATTTTTCCTTTTGCTTTATCTGAGATAAGGATTCCTACCCCTACTTTTTTGTTTTTTTTTTACTTTATCTGAAGCATAATATATTCTACTCCATCCTTTTACATTTACCCTGTGTGTATGCCTTTGTTTCAAATGTTTTTCTTGTCAATAGCATATTGAAGGATTATGGTTTTTAATATATTCTGCTATCCACTTCTTTTTTATGGGAGAGTTCATCCCATTCACATTCACAGTAATGATTACTATCTGTCTCTTTCCCTCCATCCTATTCCTTCTCCTCCTTATGTTTTGTTTCTTCCTTCTCCCTTCCCCTCCTTAAAGGTTTTCCTTTTGACCATTGCCTCCCTCAGTGTTCCCTCCCTGTGATCCCCCTTCTTTACCCACCCTCTCCACTTACTACTATTTCCCTCCCCTCTAAACTCCCCCTTTTTGTACCCCCTTGCCCTCCTCCTACCTATAGGACACAATAGATTTTTATACTTATCAGTGTATATTATTCACCCTTTGACCCCAAACCAATGAGAGTAAATTTCAAACAGTGTTCCTCTCCCTCCCTCCTTTGCCTCTATTTAATGAGTTTTTGTGTCTTTTCATGTTAGAATCTTAAACTTAATTGATCATGTTTATCCCTCTTTGAACCAGAACCAGTGAGAATAATGTTCAAATGATATTCCTCTCCCTCTTTCTTTCCCCTCTACTATAGTATGTTTTTATGTCTCTTTTTATGGCATAATTTACCTTTTTCTGCCTCATCATTTCCTTTTATCCCACTACAGTCCCTTTGAACCCCTTAATAAGGTTTTATTTTTATCATCAGATTAGTTCATTTATACCCAATCCTTCTATCTATGTATATCCCTTTTAAAGGTCATGATAATCATATAAATTTCAATATTGACAGTTATCATTTTTTCATATAGGGATGTAAAGAGTTTGCTCTTATTGCATCCCAAGTTATATGCATGTGTGTGAGTGTGCATGTATGTATGTGTGAGTGTGTATTTTCCTTGTTTACCATTTTATGTCTTTCTTGAGGCTTGTAATTGGAGATAAAATTTTTCCTTGAGCTCTGGATTTTTCATCAGGAAAGTCTGGAAGTCCCATATTTCATTAAATGACCATCTCCTTGCCTGAAAGATTATGCTCAGTTTTGCTGGGTAGTTCATCCTTGGTTGCAGTCCTAGCTTTTTTGCCTCATGAAATATTAAATTCCAATCCCTCTGATCTTTTAATGTAAATGTTGCTAGGTCCTGTGTAATCCTGACTGTAGTTCCATGATATTTGAATTGTTCTTTTTTTGGCTCCTTGCAGTATTTTTTCCTTAATCTTGTAATTCTGGAATTTGCGTACTATATTTCTTATAGTTTTCAATTTGGGATCTCTTTCAGGAGGAGACTGGTGAATTCTCTCGATAAATATTTTACCTTCTGAATCTGGGAGTTCAGGAAAGTTTTCTTTGACAATCTCTTGGAGGATGTTGTCCAGGCTGCTTTTTTCATCATGGCTTTCCAGAGTACCAATAATTCTTAATTTATCTTTCCTGGATTTGTTCTCTAAGATAGTTGTTTTTCCATTGAAATATTTTACACTTTCTTCCAATTTTTCAGTCTTCATGTTTAGTTTGATTCACTCTTGGTGCTTCAGAGAGTACTGAGCTTCAACTTGACTGTTTCTAACTCTTAGTGAACAATTTTCTCCAGTTAGTTTTTGAAGGTCCTTTTTTAGAGAGGTATTTTCTTCAAATAGTTCACTAATTTTACTTTTTAAGGATTTGTTTTCTTCAGCGAGACTTTTTCTCCAATTTTGTCATTGTAGATTTAAATTTATGTTCTACCTCCCTAATTTGGCTTTTAAAATCTTTCTTGAGCCCCTCCAAGAATGCGTTTTGGTCTTGAGACCAGTTCACATTTCTATCTGTGGTCTCAGGTAGGGACACAGAGTCCATGGTGTCTCCTGAAAGTGATCGTTCTCATTCAGAATAATAAGATTCTATTGTCTTTGGTCTTGCCTTTGCAAGTTGCTTCTGGCCCAACATAATTGCCTATTTCCTGTCCTTTAAAGTGTATTTCTGTTCCTGAGGTACAGAGGGCTCTGACCCAAGCTTCTCAGGCTGGGAGCTAGGTGCCTGATTGTTGGCTTTGTGTGCTTTAGCTTCTGGGTGACTAGGTTGAGGCCCAAGCCAGAAATCTCAGTGTTTCCCCTGAGTTACCCTGAGGCTCACAGAGTAATCTGTGGGGGAGGGGTGGTCTGAGTGCTTCAGTTTTCTGCCTTTATGCCCCTGGGCTACACCTCAGGCAGGCTTTTGCTACTCAGGTGAGGTAAGGCTTGTTGGGAGCCCTTCTCTTCAAACTCCTTACTGCCTCATTTACACCCTTTCTCAGTGACTCCTAAGCCTGAGGCTATTCCTGCTATTTCATGATTTTAATCTGGGTGGGACATTTATCTCTGGGTTTTCTAGGTCAGTGAAGGGGAATCAGAGCAGCTATAGTTTACTTTGCCATCCTGGCCCTGGGAAAATCAGGCAGGTGATTTTTTAAACTTCCAGGCTGTGGGCAGATGGCTGTAGGAGAAGCTGCTGTCTCTGATGCTGGCCCTGTGCTTTCTCTTACCCAGCTCTGACTGATCCTCCTGGCCCATGGTGAGATGTTGGTGTGAAGGCTGCAAATCTCCCTCGGGGTGGGTGAGTCTGCTGTAGTCTGCTCTCTAGTCTGAGCTGCTGCAGCCCCTGCGTGCTCCATGCTCCCCCTGCCCCAACTGAACATGGGCACTTTCCTGGGTTGGATTCTGCCATGCTCCATCTCCCAGTGGATTCTATCACTCTGAAATCCATTCAGATTCACTTCTTAAAGTTTAGTGACAGGATTCATGGAGGAGCTTAGAAAAGTTACTGATTCTGTTCTGCCATCTTGGCTCCACTCCCATACTAATTCATTGTTAATGGAATTGTGAGCTGATATAACCATTCTGGAGAGCAGTTTGGAACTATGCCCAAAGGGCTATAAAAATGTACATACCCTTTGACCTGACAATACCACTTCTAGGGCTATATCCCAAAAAGATCATAAAAATGGGAAAAGGACCCACATGTACAAAAAATATTTATATCATCTCTTTTGATGGTCAAGAACCTGAAATCAACAGGATGCCCATCAATTGAGGAATGGCTAAATAAGTTGTGGTATATGAATATAATGGAATATATTGTGCTATAAGAAATGATGAGCAGGCAGACTTCAGAGAAACGTGAAAGACTTATATGAACTGATTCTGAATGAAGGAAACAAAAGCAGGAGAATGTTGTACACTGTAATAGCCACAGTGTATGAGGAATGATTTTGATAGACTTAGCCCTTCTCATCAATATAAGGATATAAAACAATTCCAAAGGACACATGAAGGAAAATGCCAGCCACATCCAGAGAAAGAAATATAGAGTTGAAATGTAGAATGAAGGAGACTATTTTCTTTTTTTTTTTTATTTTGTGTTTCTTTTTCTTTCTCATGGCTTTTCCCATTTGTTATAATTCTTCTATGCAATGTGACTAATGTGAAAATGTATTTAATAGGAGGGTATATGTAGAGCCCATATCAGATTTCACATCATCTTTGGGAGAAAGAGGGGAAGGAGAGGGAGAAAATTAAAAATTTATACAAGTGTATGTTGAAAAAAATAATTAAATTTAAAAAAAGAAAATAAGTGAAAGTGTGGAAAACAAAAAAGGATAATCTGTTGGAAGTGACAGGATAGAATGGGATGGCTTAAATAAGTAGAGGGTTAGCCTTGTTAAAGAGTAAGACCAGTTGATCATGTGAAAAAGAAATTATGTGTGTGTGTGTGTGTGTGTGTGTGTGTGTGTGTGTGTGTATGTATGTACACAGTGGCATAAGGCATCTGATTGATGGGAAAGGGAGAACAGGGGCTAAGAGGGAGCTCATAGAGAATGGTCTAATTTTTTTCTGTAAAATATGTAGCAATATTTTCATCTGAGAGAGTAAGGGGAGCAGGAATCATGGGAAGTTTGAGGAGGGATGGAAAGGATTTAAAGAGCCAAGTCTTTGGGGAGAGTGGCATAGTGAGATGATTAAGGAGGTATAATAGAATCATCAGATGTCAGTGAAGACCCAGATGAGGTTATGTAAAATTAATATCTAGTGAACCTAGTCAGAAGAGTTACTTGATTTTTCTCTATCTTTGTTCAGCAGCACATCTATAGGAGAAGTTGATAAATGGTGGGAGTAAACCAAGACTGAGGCTTGCCTGGGCATAGTCAGCATGATGATAAGGAAACCATGCAATTAAGAGAAGAAGATTGGGTAGAGATCAACTAGTACAATAAAGGGTGAGGAAGGGGAGAAGAGAGAGTGGCTAGGTTAAGTGGAGAAGGTTTAAGAGAGAATCAAAGGTTAAGGGATTAGAGGTCATAGTGCTTATGAAGAGTAGGATTTTGTAAGAGAAGGCAGAGGAAAAGGTGAAAAGTCAATAGATGTGATTAGGTAAGGAGATTTCAGGGATCACTTTCATGTGCAGCTTAGTTGGTACATGGCACAGTTGGTATTTGATGAGAAGCTCATGGGAAGTAAGTAGGTTGAGGAATTTAATGAGTAGGGTATTTGAGGGAGAAGTCAATATATATGTTGAAGTCCCCTAGTATGAAGGCAGGAATTGAGGAGGAGTGAAAAATTATGAAGTAGGTACTGAACCCATTGAAGAAAGAAGAGGAGTTATTTGGGGGTCTGTAGACAATAGCTATTAGAGGTTTAATTGGGTAGCAATATGAATAGCATTAATTTCAAAGTAAGAGGAGTTACTGAGTGATTGAGGAAAGGGGAGAGCCTGGACATGTCAGTGAGAAGCAGAGAGTATTGATCGATTCATTACTTTGATAGCCAGCTGAGAGGTGGTGGAGTGTATGTGGGAGGGGAGTATTCTTACACCAAGTAGAATGTAGGATAAAATTGATCATAATATAAAGTCTATCCCTCTGAATTTCACAAAATGGCCCAAAGATATAAACTACAGTTCCCTCAATAACACCCCCCCAAAAAAAATAGGTTGTCTGAAGAATACAACTGGCATCCATTAAGTTTACAGGCTACTAAAAATATATATGCTCATTCACCTGTCCCTCCACCCCAAGTTTAGAATTGAATTGTATCCTGTTTTTTTATGTTCATTTTTATTGTAAACTTATCATCAGGAAATACATACAAACATTTCAAAATCACAAGATCAAGAAAGAAGGTTTTACAAGAAATTGTGAAATTGTATCCTGTTTTAATGTGATAGGATCATTTCTTTTTAAAAGTCAGTGGGAGGTCCTATATGTTTCATACTGAAAGACTTTAACCAATAAAAGCTGTTATGAATCATATCAAATGTCTTAGCTAGCCATTATTTGCTACATTGGTTTGATGAGAAAATGAAGAACTCATTTCTGCTTCCAACTGTCATATATAGCTTTGTCCCATGGTACAAATAGTATTAAATAACTGAAAGGCAGCAAAAATTGGGTTAGCTTCAGGGAAGGATATATGATAGAGTAGGGATAAATAATGAGTTATCCCCAGAGTCAAAGAAAGAGATAAAAGTGAGGAAGCCTATGTGTAGGACACATTGAAGAGTTCCATCAGGTTAGCATTGTTAAGGTGTTAGCCATCCTTCTTTTCAGGACATAATCACTGCCACCACTGCTGAACTGCACGGTGTCCCAAATGAATCCTACTCTTTTCATGCTTGTGAAGTGATCTTTGAACACAGGACGCTGGCCTATTAACACTCTGACATCCAGGCATTGGTGGCAAGCTCATCTCGTTCCATTCCTTGCCTTCCATCTTACTTCCTAGTTTACATATAAATGATCTTGTGTCAGCCAGCCTCTATTTCAGCCTATGAATTGTGCTGACACTGGAAATATTTACAAATATTTCTTGACACTTCATCAAACATCTTGTCAATTTGTATGCTCTGAGTTTATACTTATACAGAAATTCTTAATGGTGCCCTCCACACATGCAAGACACCAGATTTGCTTTTGAAAACGTTTGTCAACAAGATCTGTGTGAGGTTTAGGAGTTCTGTTCAAGAACTGAGCACTTTGCTTTCCTCTCAAAAGCTTTTTATTTTGTATTTTCTTTAATCTTTTACCTATAAGGTCCATAAAGCATTCATTATTTTTTTTAAATAAAGACAACAAAAAATCTAATTAACTATGATTTGAGTAAAGATTTGTAATGAAAAGTAAGAAGATATAGAGGGATAGACTTCTCATTTGGGAGATATGGTTTCCAGTTTTGCCTTGGTGCATACAATATATCTGTTATGATTGCTTAATCTTTTATTCCACCCCAATTAATTATATAAAATTCTAGGAACTAATCTGGATTGGTGTAGGGAGTTTCCATCCTAAGAGATATTTAAACACCAATGGTTTGGATTAAAAATGAATAGAGGATGTAGCAGAGTATATTGGAAAAGGTATCTGCAGTCACAGTTTTACCTTCAAATTCTTGCTTTGCCTCTGTTTTATTTAAAGAGATTAGTTTTATTGTATTTTGTTTTTACATCATCTACATTCCATTCCCCCTAAAAAATACATCATAAAGACTATTTATTTGAAAAGTTAAAAAAATATATCTAGCAAAACCAATCAACTCAACACATACAGAAAAATCTAACAATATATTCAGGGTTCTGCACCTGTGGACCAATTCCTTTCCAAAGGAGGAAAGCATATCCTCATATCTATTCTTTGGGACAATGCTTGTTCTTTATAATTTTTTCCATATTGATTACTCTGTGCTCATCATTTATATATAAATAGTTATATTCATTGTGTATAGTTTTATTTTTCTTCTCTTAACTTTATGTTGCTCTGAATTAACTCCTATCATTTTGAAATCTTTGCATTCTTTATGTTTCTGGTTTCTTGTACACCAATAACATTCCATGATATTGATGTTCTAAAATTGTTTAAACATGCTCAAATTGATACACATCTACTCTATTTCTAATTCTCTGCTACCACAGAATGTTTGTATGTGTGTAGATATGTGTATTTATGTAATCTGTCTTTTAATTTCATCCTTGCATTCAATTGCATCTCTGCATCAAATGATATGAATATTTTAACCATTTCATTTGCTGAAACCAAATCACTTTCTAGAATGGTTGCACAAATTCACAGTTTCATCAATAATTCATTAATGTGCCTGACTTTCCATTCCTTCTCTAAGATTGACTGTTACCATCTTGTATTATCTATGCCAAATTTCTGGAGGTTAGGCTGAACTCCTTCTGATTTGCCTTTCTCAAATAAAAAGAGATTTGGACCATTTTTTCACATAACTGTAGGTTGCCGATTCTTACTAGAGCTATTAGTTTATAACATTTGTTAACTTTTCTAGCAGGTAATAACTTTAGGTCTCATGTGTTTCTATAGACTGCTTATGTATCTTGGATATCAAATATTACAGAATTATGAATATGACCTTGGACAAGTCACAGAATCTTCCAGTTCTTCATTTTCCTCCTTTTAAAATAAGGGATCGAACTATTTTTTTCTTTTGTTTTGGCTTTTTGGAGGGGGAAAAGTAGGGCAATTGGGGTTAAGTGACTTGCCCAAAGTTACACGGCTAGTTTTTGTGTGTATGTGTCAAATGTCTGAGGCTGGATCCAAACCCAGGTCCTCCTGACTCCAGGGCCAGTGCTCTACTCACTGCACCACCTGGCCACCCCAAGGATTGAACTATTCTTAACCTAGGAACCATGAACTTAAAAATATATATATATTATTTCAAGATATTTCTCTATGTAATTTTATGTATTTAAAATGTTATTCTGAAAAGGGGTCCATTCATCCTCAAAAGGCTGCTAAAAAAGTCTATTCATGACTCAAAAATTTAAGAACCCCTGGATTAGATATGAAATTATGAAGTTTCTTTTTAATCTTGATCTAAGACCTATGAGGAATTCTGTCTTAGTTAGAAGACATAATTATCTCAATACAGCAGGTAAAATTAATCCATCTCTTATGTAAATTGTTAAATATATATTATTACCTTTATTTTCTTAATTAAGAACTGGAAGAGATACTCTTCATGAGGTCTGAGTACAGTGAGACTATTAGACTGATATTAATGAAAGTGATATTTATCAACATAACTCATGATCCAATTCTATTTCCTGCTACATCATATCATTTACTCATATCGAGTGAGTTATACTCCATGAAAACATCACGATCTACTTTTTTTTAGAATAACTGCTGCCTAACAATCTTGCATTAGTGAAGTTGATTTTTTCACCATTGTAAGAATTTATATTTATTTAAATTGTATTTAGCCTTCTTATATTCAAACCAATGAAATAGATTGTCAAGGAATTTTTTGATTCTGATTTTCTGAGTATGTGTTATCTCACCCAGCTTTCTGTGATCTCATATTTAATGAAAATACACTACATTTTGAGCTCACACACCCAACTACAGCTACATCCATTGATTCCTATGATTATCTAATCTTCATACACTCCACAAAATCATATCAAATTATTTATCAGGAGATTTGTTGACATTGAAGAAAACTATATACAATGGGATATCCTTTTTCCTTTAACTTTAGTAATTCATGTAAATAATGGATTTGAGTTTAGTTTGGCATGTTTTCCCTCAAGTCTTGCTGACTCTTTGTAATCATCACTACCATTTCTGGATATATGTCAACCATCTCTTCAATGATCTATTAAAATGATTATTGACCTTTGCAAATTCTGTTCTCTGTTTCTGACACTGTATCTCTTTATAGGTTTGGGTTAGGTTTTTTTGTTTGTTTGTTTGTTTGTTTTGGTTATTTGTTTATTTTTTGTCATTCTGGCTGTTGTCTATCTGCCTGTCTCTGCCTTTCAGTCAGTCTCCATGTCTCTTGTTTCTCCATCTCTGTCTTTGGGTTTGTTTAAGGCCCTGAGGACACTTTGGTAACAAGTTATTATGTATCTTGCAAATGTAATGTCTCTATTTTGTGAGGATTATATTGTACTTAAGAGATGTTAATACTAATTCAGATGTAAATCGCCTATTTAACATGTATGAAAGATCTTGAGACCAAATGTTAGGGAATGGGATTTTAAGATCTTTCCTGACCCTAGGCCTTTTGATAGGCTTACATGACTCTGAGAACCTTCCTTGATTTTAAAATATACTCTGCTCCCTAATAGGCTGAATGTGGTCACAGGGAACCTGTGGTGGGAGGCTTGTTTTTCAGTAATGCCCACACCTTGTTACTTTGTGATTGGGCTGTGGCTCAAGAGGTTTGTGACCTTCTCTGATCCAGGAGAAGGCTGTATATACCCTGGTGTGAGGTTTTATTTTGAGGCTCACTTTGAGAAGAGTTGTGTGATTTGACCAGATGAGACTCTGGGCAGCCATTGAGGCCCCCAGCTTTGAAAACCCAGGTGTTAGTGCTGTCCTCTCTGATAATTGACTAGGGATGGATGTAATGGTCAAAGAACTGGAAGCCTGTCTGCAGATCTAAGAACCTGTTTTGGCAGTCACCTGGGTATGGTAGGTTGCTTGCTGTTACAATAGAGATATCAGAATATGTTTAATCTAGCCAATATCTGTAATGGAATCTCCCCAATAGTAAATCTGATAAGTGGTCATCTAGCCTCTCTTTGAAGGCCTTTCCAATTTTTAATATCTCTCTAAGTGTAAGGATTTTTTTCTTCTTCCTGTATCAAGGATAAATATGTTACATTAATTATTCCTATTGTGTTGTTGATAGTGAAACAATATAAGCCCTTCCTCTTGTGATCCTCATAAACACACACAAATAAATGTATATATACATATACATACAAACATATTTCAACATTAATACCTATGAGCACACATATATGTGTATATGTATGTGTACACAAATATATACATACATGTTATCCACACATATATACCTATAGACATATATACATGCATATACATACCCCCCACACACATATATACACATACGCATAAATGTTTGATGCAAATGACAATGTATCCTTTTCTCTTTTCTTCTTCAGGTTAACTATCACAAGTTACTTTGACTCATCCTTATATATCAAAAACAAATTCTTCTCTATGTTGCTTTCTATATTATCCAAGTCTTTCTCAAAATATGCCATAACCTTCTTCCTATCCCCAAAGTGATCATTTCTGAGTTTTTGTTCTTGCTCATTTGTTTCAATAGTATCTGACACTGTGACCCTATCTGTGATTTACTTGGCAAAGACACTGAAATAGTTTGCTGTTTTCTTCTTCAAGTAATTTTACACATGAAAAAACAAACAAACAAACAAAAAAAAAAAAACTGAGGCAAACAAGGATAAGTGACTTGCCCCAAGACACACAACTAAGAAGTGACTGAGGTCAAATTTGAACTCGGGTCTTTCTGACTCTAGTCCCAGTGTTCTATCTACTGCACCATGTTGCTGTCCCTCATTTCTGAGCACAGGCAGTCTAGCATCTGAATCTATAATTTTGTACACAATTCTTCTCTTAACGCATTCTGAAATAGCACCATCATTTTTTGGCTACAGCATCACATTGTTCATTCAAATTGAATTTGTAATCTACCATAAACTCCAGCTCTTATTTTTCCCTAGAAATCTGTTTTCTACCGATGTCTCATCCATACTATACTTAATACACAGTTTTCAGGTGTACATGTGTGACCCTATGTTTCTTTTCATTTATCTTCATTAAATTTCAATTTATTATATTTAGCTCATCATTCTAACCTGTCAGTATCTATTGTGGATCCTGATTCTTCCATCCCAACATGTTATATAGCCTTTCTGTTTTTGTTTTTTGGTTTTGTTTTGTTTTGTTTTTTTCTTGTCATTGGCATATAAATAGGATACCTATACCTTCATCCAAAGCATTAATATAAATATTGAGCACAATATAGTCAATGGGATAAAATAGAAAATCTCATATGATGCAACCTGACATATTTATAAGGGAGATCTCTGTTCAAATTTGTATAGTATCTAGGTTAGCTCAACATAAATACAGATATAGAAAAATGTGTATATGCATATCTATCTATATGTACATACTTGCATATGCACATATAAGTGTTACATATACATACATATATCCATGCATTAATATACTTTCATTTATTTCTTTTTTTAAAAAAATATTTATTTGGGGGCAACTAGGTAGCAAAGTGAATACAGAACAGGCTCTAGAGTCAGGAGGACCTGAGTTCAAATCTGTTTTCAGACACAACACTTACTAGCTGTGTGACCTTGGGCAAGGAATTAACCATAATTGCCCTCCCTTTCCTGTTCTAAAAAAAGCCAAAAAAATGTATTTATTATAATAGAAATTTAAAAGGATATAAAAATAAAATTGCATGACTATTCTTTCAGGGTGTGATATAGAGAGATATATGTGTATATGCATACGTATGCATATGTGTGTATCTATCTTTCTTCTCTATCTCATTCATTTTGTGCTATGGTAAAAACAGTATGAAGACTTGGGACAGAAATATAATCATGTTGGGATATAATAATATATAATCACATATCCCACAAATATGTATATATATGTATAATGCATCTAAGTGTATACACATACCTGATTTTATATGTACACATACATATTCATGGATGTACATATATATTATGTGTGTGTATGGATTTGGACTCAAGTACATGAGTTTTCCTAATTCCAGGCCCAACATTCTATCTCTTAGGCCACCTAGCTGCCTCAGGAAATAGTGATTTACTCCAAACAAGGTTATTCATAAAAAAATGTCATTTCAGAGGCAATTTTATTTGGGCACAGGTTAGACCAGATAGTCTCTAAGGTCCCTCTTTACTTAGTCATTCTGTGATTAATAAACCCTAAAGTAACAGAAATCATCAACTTGTCCAAATGTTTCATTTTATATTATTAAAATTGCATCTTGCCCATATTATAACTAACCTTTCTAGTAGAAGACCTTGAATTATGGAACTCCTACCTCCTATCTCCTACCTCCCATCTCAATGATCCTTCCAGTATTCTCTCACTTTCTACCTGAATTACCATATGAAATTTTATTTTGGAAATATATTTCATTTATCTGCATTAAAATGAGAAAATAGAGAAATGGAATAAGTTTCCCCCCAAAATTCCAAGGATTACCAGTGTGAAGAGGAACAGTCCCAGTGGTTACAGAATGAGATGTAGAGAATACAAATTCTAAGAATGGATGTTTCATGTCACAATGAAGACAAACTTGGGACATGTGATACAGAGGATTGAGCACTACCTGTAAAGTCTGGAACATGAGTTCAAATCTAGTTTCCCTTAGCATTATTCTACCCAAGTTTCCTCATCCTTAAAATATGG
Organism: Gymnobelideus leadbeateri; assembly: GCA_011680675.1. Taxonomy (NCBI): domain Eukaryota; kingdom Metazoa; phylum Chordata; class Mammalia; order Diprotodontia; family Petauridae; genus Gymnobelideus; species Gymnobelideus leadbeateri. The sequence goes on along the minus strand of WOXC01005690.1, from coordinate 412,680 downwards.
ATAATGATAGTATCAAGGTTCTTGTGAATAACAGATGAGATAATAATTTTAAAGCACTTTTCCACTTTAAAGTTCTTTATGAATGCTGACTATTGCTGCTATCACTGTTCCCATTATTACTTCCAAGATAACTAGAACTACTATCATCCCTTTGCTGGTTGATTGATGCCCCCATACTTTGGGACTATTCATGTGAAGTGAGTTTTTGCTACTACCATCTTCTCCCAATTTGGTTCATTGCATGATGCCTTTGTAGATCTGAATGTTGTTCTTCTTTTTAAAAAATTCAAGTAAAAGAGAAAATTTCAAACAGAAAAAACAAAGGAAGTCTCCAGAGGTCAGAGACCAGGCTGGCAAAGGGTTTCAACATCATGACACACAGATTCTGTTGAAGGAATTAGAAAATTTGACGTGGGGAAATATAGGTTTGGATGTAAAGTGATAGCAAAGATTTAAAGGTTTGTTACCAGGAAGAGTGATTTTCCTTGATCTATTGAGTACCCGTAGGCAGAACTACAAATGATGGATATAAGTTAGAGAGGAAGAGATTGGCTTGAGACAAGGAAAAGGGAAAACAATATAACATAATAGAAGCATCAAAATAACAACAAAATAAACAACACTTCCTAACAAATAGAGATGGCTAAAAGTGGAAAGGATTTCTCTTGGAGGTGGTGAAGACCTCATATGAGTTCTTCAATAACAAACTGCTTTTATCTCTTGTAGAGGAAATTTTTGTTTAGAAGACCTTTTGGGTATCATCAACTTTGAGATGTTGTGACTCTATAATTATCCTTGAAGTTCCCTTTCTCCAAAGAAGGGCCAATTTTTTATTTGTATAGAATTCTGGAACAGGTATATTTGCTGATGACCTGGAAACAGGAGATAGAAAGTATTTGTTGTCATTTCTATTATAGATCATATAGAATAGCTATGCAGCAAGCAATGTCACAGGAAGAGACGTCTCAGAATTGAAGGTTGGAAATGCATTTCATCTCTTTGTTATTAGCTATTAGTCATAGGGCATTAGTTGCAAATTATTACCATGTGTAATTTTGTTGTTATTGTTGTTGTTAAATGAAGGAACCTGAGAGATCTTCTAGTCCAACCCCCTCAATTTGAATAATTGTATATCATTTATCAATATAAATAATGGGTTTGTTTTCTTCACACACCAGCAATTTAATAATAATAGCTGACATTGATAGAACACCTTTGGGTTTAAAAAATCTTCTAAATAGACCATTTCATTCAATTTTTGCAATAATATTGCAAGGTAAGTATGGCAGGTATTATTGTTGTTATTTCAAATTAATAAAAAAGAAATTCAGATAGTTTAAGCTATGTCTATGGCTACATAATGAATAAGTGGCAGGGCTAGGATTGTAACCAAGGTAAATGCTCAATTTCAAATCTCCTTCCAATGCCACATGTTCAGCACCAGAAGTTAGGAAAGTCCTCAGTAGATTTTGAATACCACCATTGTCTTTAAGAAAATGAGATATAACTATTATTTACCATCTTAGAGATAAGAAAAGGCACAAAAGCATAAAGTAATGAACACAAGTTCAGATACCTAATTAAGTTCAGAGAGGAGCCTGGTTGAAAAAAAAAACAACAACTCCTTCAACAAAGCAACCAAAGAACCAATGCAATGGTCTCAGGAGTCAGATCTATTCTTCCTAAAATGTCTTCCAAATGACCTGCTGTTGAAGCCTTCTTCAATACATAAACTACTTCCCAATGTACCCCAATTTTAGGTCTAGGTAATCATTCAACCAAAATGGTTAGAAAATGAGAAAAAAAAAGAGGGAGGGAGGGAGGGAGGGAGGGAGAGAGAGAGAGAGAGAGAGAGAGAGAGAGAGAGAGAGAGAGAGAGAGAGAGAGAGAGATTTTTAACCAATGAGGAAAACCATGCCAAGCATCCCATTGAGCAAATGAGTTTCCATTTTGTAAAATATTAAGTGGCCATTATGGCTAAGTCCTATTTAGAAGCTATGGTATTTGCTTTTTTTCTCTTTTTAGTTTTTTTTTTTAACTTTATTTTACTAATCAACAAAAGCATAGATATTTTGCATTTTTTAGAGTTTCAGTTTTAGTTCAGTTTATTTTACTAGTTAACAAAAGAATAGATCTTTTGCACTGGAAGTTTGTTCAGAAGACATCTGGCTGAAACTCAGGTCAATTCCCATTTACTAAGCTTCCATTATACCATTTCAATTCCAGACACTAGGGCTAGGAATGCCTGCCTTCAAGGAGTTTATACTCAACTAGAGAAAATAGGGATGTGTTCCCCTATGCTGTCAAAGTGCTTCATTGAATCTTTTATTGCAGACTTTCAGGCATGAGAAAACAATTACTTTCATAGGAAACACACTCCATTTCTGTCCAGCAACCACCAAATTTGATTGTAATCCAAGTTGTTTTTCCTATGTAATTTCTGTTCCAAAAGTCAGAACAGCATGATATGTATGCCCCATGCAGCCCTGACAAACCTCTACCTCAGCGAATCACTACAGTATGAACTTATGACTGCTGGGACATCACATTAATTCATGTCACAGAAATATTCCAGGACATGCATAAACGCCTCTAAGACTTCCTCAGATACATCTTTTGCAGAATTTTCACCTCAGCCACTATCTCTCACCTTGTAGAAGACACCCATTTGAATTCAGTCTAGTAATATAAAAGGCCCTATTAGATGATTTTCATCATTAGGGGGTAATAAGGGACATGGAACAAATTTGGATCATAGGTGGAAAAAAAGGAATCAGTCTCAAAAGAAAGAAAGAAACATCAGTGTCGCACAGTGCCTGATGGCCTATTCGTAGGATCATTAACAGAGTAATGGGTCCCTTTTCTCTGGTTTGGGTTTCAGGACCACAAAATCCTAGATATGATTCCAATTATAATCTTCACCCCATATCTTCCTTAAAATCAACCCAATTGCCATTCTCATTGTGAAGTCTGTCTTTATCCCTCCAGCCAGAAATGTTACCTCAATTTTTTGAGCTCCCATGCCATACATAGTATTCTCTTTGACTCCTTCCCCATATCCAATCAGTTGCCACATACTGTCAGTTCTATTCCAGGGAATCTCTCTCATATGTCTCCTTGTGTCTACACCATGGTTTCCACTATACTTTGAGACATCATCATTTCTTGATCTATTGTGAGTATCCTAAAAGCTATCTCTACCTCAAATATCTCCTGCCTCTAACCGATCCTCCACAAATATGTCAAAGTGATTCCCTCAAACCCATTTCCTTGCTCAACAAAGACCAATATTTCCTTCCTCACTCTAGGATCAAATATAAACTCCTCCATTTGACATTGAAAATCTTCTTACACTGTCTACAGTGTCTCTTTCCAAGCATATTGCGTGTTACTCCCCTTTATGTAAACTATTTTTTCCAGACATATTGTCGTCCTTGCTGTTCCTTACACGTTAAACTCTATCTCCCTGTTTGCCTCATTCCCCATTGAAGCAGCTGTGCCCTGTGGCAAGGATGTGTTGCCTTTTCAATTCTCTGTCTTAGAACCCTCATCTTTTTTTTTTTCAAAACTCATCTCAGGCCTACATTACATCTTCTAAGATAACAATAGTTATTACTGCTTACCTTCTAAAATCCTGTATTTACTTTGTATATATTTTTCACGCTTAATTACATGTGTACATATTGTTTCCTCCAACCTAATGGAAATCCTTTCAAGGGAAGGACTAGATTAGTTGTTTGTTGGTTTTTTTCATTTTTTTTCTGTGTATCAAAGCACCTAGAACAGTGTTTGACACATAGTAGACACTTAAACGTGTGTTGAGTAATTATTTGTCTTATACCTGTCCTATGCACTTGCTGTGTCCTATCACATGTTACACGTATGGGTGATGTATATCACCTATTAGATGATCATGTGCTTGAAGGCTAGAACTGCCTTTGAACCACCTCTGTGTCAAGCACATTTTTCTAACACATATATTATTATTATTATTTTTAGAATAAGGACTAGATCTTTGATTTCATTGACACAGAGATATTCTATATGAAGAAACTAATAATAACATAGGGTGACCTTTCTCTGAAACTTATATTCTTAAAAAGTGGTCTAGACCATGAAGAGTTTAAGTGATTTACCCAGAATCAGAAATCCAAAATGTGTCAGAGGTGTCAACCACACAAGTGTATTTCGTTTTTGTTTTTTGTTTTTGTTTGTTTGTTTCACTGAAGGCTTTCTATACACTACGCCAGTTTCATTCATTCCCATGATGTCCACAGACTCAAAAGATTTACTCACCATCAAATATGGTATATCTGTGGAAAACACTCAGACTTATCTGTTTTGGGCAGCATTGGAACATAGTCAATCCACTATCAGTTTTTTGGCTTGTTTTATTTGAGCAAAGTCAGCTTTAACACTTTGAACTAGACTTTTCTGAGTTCTCCAGAGAGGTTTAACTAGTTTATATACAACTTCTTGCAGTCTGGGAGGTTCAGAGAACCTTAAAAACTTGATTCATCTTGCTTCCCACTCCTGTACATCCTTGTCAATCTCTGCCCTTCAGGAGCTCACCTACTCTGAGCCTGTTTGCATTCAGCTCTTTCCCTGGCTGCCACTTTCCTGACAATTCAACCATTATATGAATTCCATCCAGAAGCACCACAGTATTTTGTCTATGATGTCTTTTCCACCTAAAACCTCCAGTTTAATGTATAAAATGTCAGCAAGAATATTAGTTGCACCGAAGGTGATGGACCTTAACACATTTCAGCAGGATTTCTGACAAGCTCAAAGTTTATTAAGGCAAGTTAGCAGATGACTCAAAAATAATTTCAGTTCTGCTCTGACTAATACCACCCCCCAATGACTTGTTCTCAGATTTCCAGTTTATGCCATCTTCATCATGTTCATGGGCTCTCACCAAACCTGCAAGCTCTAATCTGAGATTCACAGTGAAATGTCTGGATTCAAAGAGGTGAAAATTTGTAATCAGTGATAGATAATTAATGGAAAAGGCAAAATAACCTGACAGCCAAGAGACTTCACTATGTGCCCAGGACCTGTTATCAGTCACCTCTGTGACCTTGGATGATGAGGATATAAAGGACAATGTTAATCTCAAATATAGTGGGACAGTGATAAGGAATTTTCTCACTATACCCCCATACAAATACTACCTCTTTTTAGTAAAAGTTATCATTAATAAAGATCTAATGCTGGAACAGATCTGAGAGGTCATTTTGTTCAGCCCCTTCATCTTATAGATGAGGAAACTTAGGCCCAGAAAGTTACATGACTTGCTACATAAATATCAAAGATCAAAGATAGGATTTGAATTCAGGTTCTCTGAATTGAGAGCTACTATTCTTTCCATCGTGGAAATTCAGCAAAGTCCCAGTGACAGGAAAACATATTGCTTGAGATAGTGGTCTGAGTAGCATGCCCCTTGGTAATTTGGGAATAGAGAAACTTCCTCATTAGGAAGAAACCTTTGGTGTGGCAGAGAGGAACCATGGTTGAAATGAACATTGAAGAGTGAGGAAAAGATAGTGGATGCACAAATCATACCTCATTTATCCATATCTGGTTAATAAATAAACTCTTAAAATAATTAGGTGGTAAACTGGATAGAGTGACTTCGATCAGATTTTGACTCGGGCCCTTAGTAGCTGTGAGATCTGGGGCGTGTGACTTTATCTCTGTCTGCCTTCGTTTTTCTATCTGTAAAATGAAACCAATACGAACACCTAAATCAGAGAACTGTTGTGAGGATCAAATGAAATGAATATATTTAAAGTTTTTTTGCAAATATTAAAGTACTAGAGGTGGGTAGGTGGAGCAAAGAATAGAGCACTGGCCCTGGGAGTTCAAATCTGACTTCAGACACTTAACACAAAAAACTAGCCATGCGAACTTGGGCAAGCCAATTAACCCCAATTGCCCTTCGTTCCCCCTCCAAAACAAAGGCAATCAATCAATGAATAAATAAATAAATAAATAAATAAGGTACTGTCTGACTGTTTAATACTTGCCATTTTTATTCTGTCCTACCTGAGAGGCCCAGAACAGCTGATGGAGTTTTCTTCCTTTAGCATCAAAGTCCACTTAAGCCGAGTACCATCAATGTCTGCCTCGAAATGATGGATCCACTGCACTTGATGTAGTACAGGTTCCTTGAGAGTCTGGGTAGATCACATCTCCCGTGTGAAAGTCAAATTTTGGTGTTAAGCCAAGGATCTATGTCATGAAGCAACTAACTCCTGTTCCTGAGGAAATAATGTTAAATTGCTGATGAGAAAATTTCTTTGCCAATATTCCCAGCTTTCCTATACTTGTCTAATGGCTTAAGTGAGACTGAAGGCCCAGTAAGGCTTCTGTTTCTTGCTAGAGGGGCTGTGGAGAATGGGGGAATGATAGGGATAGGGCAGGATTTGGGAGCAGATGAGGTGGTTTTCTAGGAGATGCAAGTGTTAAGAATGCATCTTGCTGATATATTCCTTTCATATAATTTTGCTTGCTATTTTGATAGTCTCATGCTTGCTTTTTAAAGATTGCAAGTCTAATTGATTTGTTTGTTTTAAATGCATCCAAAAGGAAGTGGGGGATTTCTAGTCGGGTAGTTATTAAAGTAGCCTTGGAAATATTTCTTATATTTTTTTGGAATTTTTTTTGTTTCTTTTAAGACTTAATTTTTGCACATATTCTGTTTGGTCCTTTCCCAGGGCCTTAAGTGCTACTTCACTCCTTGCCAAGGTTACTTTACACCCAATTCATATCTTTTATACATATATATGTGTGTATGTATGTATATGTTATCTCTTCCATTCTAATGTATGTTTCTTAAGCACAAAGACAGTTTTGTTTTCATCTTTGTAACCCTTGTACCTAGCATAGTGCCTAGTGCAAAGTAGCAACTTAAAAATGATTATTTATTGGTGGAGCATGGAGTAGGGTTCCTAGAACCAAGCTGAAGAGTAAACAATGGAGTCTAGGGCCAAAAGACTAAGTCATATAGTAAGTACTAAAAACCCACTGTGTGCCAGATACTGCACAGAGTGCTAGAAATAAAAAGAAATTCAAAAGAAAGTCCTTTCCTTCAAGGAACTCAAAGTCTAAAGGAGGAGATGACATAGAAACATCTTTATACAAATAGTATAGGTACAGGGTAAACTGGAGATAAACTCAGAGGTTGCAAAAGGAGAGAGGAATAGGAAGGGCTTTTGGAATGGACCTCTCATTGAGACTTGAAAGAAACCAGGGAATCTAGGAGGTAATGATGAAGATTGAAAGAGTTTGAGGCACTGGGGACAGTGAACAGAAACATTCAGAGTTGGGAGATGGAATATTTGGGATAAGAAACTGTAAGGAAGTCAGCGTCATTGGAAATAACTTCATGGCATGAAGTGGGAGCTTTAAAGTGTAAGACTGGAGGTAGAAAATGTCTAGGTCAGGGTGAGGAATCTGTGGCCTCAAGGCCACATGTGGCCCTCTAGGGCCTAAAGTGCAGCATTTTGAATCCAAAATCAGTCAAAGGGTCACACTTCAGGACCTAGATGGACACATGTAGCCTCAAAGCTGCAGCTTCCCTACTCCTGGGCTAGGTTATTGTAGACCTGTATCATTCCTGGTAACAGAAAAGAGATACAGGCCTGCAAAGTTAATAGATAGAGATTCTTGATAGAGACAAGAAAATGCAGGTGTTCTGGCTTCAAATACATTTTTTTGCCCAATTTCAGGGTGCTTTTCATAGCACTAAATCAAGTAATCTAGTCTGGTTTTATTTCTTTATCTATTATAGGAAGTTTTGGGTTAGATGAAAGGCAGCATTGTAAATAGTTAGAATCCTAGACCTGAGTTAGGATCCCACTTCTAATACATAGTATCTGTGTGACAGTTAGCTATTTCAATAATAGTCCCTCCATCTGCAAATCAGGGGTAATGTCACTGCAGTATCTGTCTCTTCTTACAAGGCTACAATAAGTTAATGAATTAAACTTCAATGTACAATAAAATATCAGGTATTTTTGAGGCAAAGAATGATCTCCAGGTCTTAGACTTGAGCTGGAATCCAGCTCCAGATACTTTCCAGTTATGTGAAAATGAGTAACTCAATTCTCTTAGTGTCAAATTCATCATCATCTGCAAAACAGACATTCTCCTTAAGTCATGAGGATAAAATGGGCTTATAAATATAATGTGTTTTGTAAACATGAAAGTTGGATATAAATGTTAGCTATTGTCATCATCAAGGAAATACCCACTGAGAATTAGCTCACTGGATGACTTGGCCAGAGAAACCCTTCTTCGTGCCAAAGTTTCTGGTCACGTGTTTCCCAGCTGACAGCAAACTGGGAGGCTGCCAAGTCCCTGAGAACAGATCTGCAGAGTAGGAGCAAGGGGAGCCCTGTGCAACATGGAGCAGGAGTAGAAGTGTTTGAAACTGCCTCTCTAATCTGAGAATGGAAGAGAAATAAGATATGCTTGCCAAAAGTTATTATCACTGCTTGGACAGATCAAAGCTTTATAAAGAACATCAGGGACTGGAGGAAAAGAACATGCTAAAAGGCTTGATGAAGTTTTGAGCCTGGGAACTATACTTGCTAAAAGAATAACATCGCAGCCCCAAAGTGGCTTTTCCAACTCTAATTATCTTCCTTCATTCCCAGAAAGATTAAATTAGATCAGAAATAAAATACCCTTCAATATGACTATAACTTATAGCATTTCATTATTGCTAATGTCCCAGAAGATGGATCACACAATGAAAATTAAGCTTTGTCCTTCGGCACATGATCATGTCCTGGTGGTATCTGCTTAGGGACTTTCTATTTATTGCTTCTTAAAGAGGAAAGCGAGAGAATATCGATTAATGAAACACCTACTATGTGCTGAGCACTATGATGTCTCCTTTAAAAATATCTTCTCATTTGATTTTCACAGTAATCTTGTGAGGTAGCTGCTCCTATTACCTGCAGTTTACAGTTAAGGAAACTGAGACTGAGAAAGCTTAAGTGACTTATTAAGGTTCACATAGCTAGGAAATGACTTAATTCAAATTTAAACTCATCCACATCCCTGTCTCTATCCACTGTGGCACCTAGCTGTTGCAAGACATGCAAAACATACCCACCTATGTAGAGTAAAGGAAGCAGAGACAAAATAAACACTATTCACAATGACAGCAAAAATCTAAATGGAAAGGATAAAATGAATCAAAACAATGTCAGCCTTTATCTAGGCAAAGACAGGGGGGTAGGAGATGGCATGCCAAAGACTGTGACAAGCAGTTTAGCCAGTTAAGTTGGAACAAATATGGTGTAAAGGAAAGCAATATTACAAGCTAAAAAATAGATGTAAAGATGTTTTGTTTTATTTAAATTAGTATAATAAACAACCTAAACCCAATTTCAATGAGAATAATTAATTCAGAAGCTATGTATTATTCCTCATTTCTGCTTCTAGCCATAGACATCCGTCTCCAAAGATCCAACCTCCTTATTTTACAACACAACACTACTTGAAAAAGAGCTCAGACAATGATTATAATATATATATGCATATATATTTATATATATATACATATAATTCATCATCTGATAAGACTAAAACTCTTAATTGCTTTAAAATGTTTCACATCAATCCATGGATAAAGGAAGTTCTGATCTAAGAATTAAAAGTTCAAAAAGGCCTAGATTTGATGTATAGCTCTACTACTACATGGCTATGTTACCTTGGACATGTCATTTCACCCTCTGGGCCTTGGTTTCCTCACATTTAAAAAGACATTTAATGGAGTGGTATAAACTCCTTTTCACTGGCTTTTCAATTCTGTAATTTGGCAATATCTATAAAAATTAAAGAAATTTAGAAATAATAACAGCAATGATCCTACAGGACCAAGTAAGATTATACACATACACACACATACGTATATGTATATACATATACGGGTGTATATGTGCATCCATATATGTGTATGTATGCATGTTTGTATGAGTATATGCATGTATATGTGTTTGCATATATGTACATGTATGTATGTAGAGGACTTTGCAATCATTGCTATATAATTGATTGCTCTCTGTTATTATTACAGAGTGCTTTAAAGTTTTCAAAGCAAATTTCTGCAGAGCCTCATCATATCCACGTGTAATTGAAATGATCATTATCACCATTTAACAGATGAAGGAACTGAGATACAGAGAGGTTTAAAATTCTGTTCATGGTCACACATAAAAATAGTAAATATCAGATAAAGATTGGAACCCATATTTCCATAACTTCATGGCTATCAGTCAAACCACTTTGTTATGTTGCCAAAAAGAACATAGCTACTGCAGATATAAGTGCTAGGAAATTTGGAGAGGGGAGCATTTTTAATTTTATGTTCACTTGTAATGGAAAATCTGTTCTAGAACAATAGCCACAACAATAATAAGAGTAATGTAATAATATCTGTCTGATCGTAATATTTCCATTTGCATTATACTTTAAGGTTTGCTAAGCACTTTAAATATGTTATCTCATTTTATCTTCACAGAAACAGAGGTTGGTAACATTATTATCCATATTTTACAGATGAAGAAACTGAGGCAGAAAGATTTAATATGATTTGACAAGGGTCACAAAAATAGTGTCTGGTGCCAAATTTTAACCCATGTTTTTCTGACACCAGGTTCAGTTTTCTATCTACCATTCCACTTAGCTCAGAAGATAAGTTTTGTTTTCACTTTCACAGATTAAAAAAATAAGAAAAATGTTTGATCAGGCATTGGGTTGGCCCACATAAAAAGTTCATAGGTTTAAAATGATTGGGGCAGCCAGGTGGCACTGTGAATAGAGCACCAGCCCTGGAGTCAAGAGGACCTGAGTTCAACTTAATACTTACTAGCTGTGTGACCTTGGGCAAGTCATTTAATCCCAATTCCCCTATTTCCCCCCATACAAAAAGCAAAAAAAAAAAAAAAAGATTTAAAAGTAATATGTTTGTGTTGTGTGTGTGTGAAAATCATTTACCCAAAATATTGAGTCATTTTCCAGCTTAATGAAAGGTAATCTTTCACTTTTATTTCATTTTTCCAGAAGGACTAAAAATTCAAAGCAACATAGTAAGTGACCAGTGAAAAGGCCTGATCCTATCTACAGGATCCTATAGTGAAATTCAACAGTCTTTCCATATTTTCCCCCAGAAAATAGAATTGAAAGGACCTAAATGTAGGAAATTAATACCATGAATTTCTCCTTATTTGCCACTAGATCGTTTTTTAGTTCATTTGGTTTCTTGGAGTCCTAAACATGAAAATAATTAAAATTGTTTTATCTCTTGTTCATTATTCAAGTTTGGGAGAGGTTTTAGAGGTCCATATAAATTAGAGAAAACATCTAGTCCTCCATATTATTGGTCAATGGGCCATGCCATGATGTTCAGTTATTTTCAGTCATGTCAAACTCTTCATGTCCCCTTTTGGAGTTTTCTTTACAAAGATACTCGGCAAGTTGTGAAACTGCTTGCCTCAGTTTCCTCATTTGTCAAATGGGGATCACAATAGCACTTACCTTCCAGGGTTGTAAAGCTCAAATGACGTAATAATTTTAAAGTACTTAACATAGTGCCTGGCACATAGCAAGTGCCATATAAGTGTTTGCTATTAGTATTATTCTTATACTTTTTTTCTATTTTTTGATACTTATCAAGACTGTATGCCTGCCTATGGGAAACATTACTTTTTTTGTGAAGATAAAAATTTAGGATAACATAATTGCTTTCTCAAGATTATTATTGCTTCAGTATCACACACAAATATGTTTTAGAGGAATTTTAACAAGTCAAGGTATCTCTGGGTACCACAGTTTCATCTGAGAAAAATGAGACTAGATAAGATGCTCTCTAAGATCTCTTCCAGTGCTTAAACTATAGGTCTCTGACTAGATGAATTCAACTTTCCCTTTCAGTTCTATGTGTTCAGTACAATCATTGAATGATTCTCCTTATTAATCAGAATTCAATCCAGAGTGGGATTTCCTTTACTTTCTAAGAGAGGAAATTATCAGTAAGGCAACACCTTACCAGATGCTCAGATTTTAGTAAAATAGTGCCTCATATGTGAGTTGCTAAACTTTTCTATTCCAAGGTATTGTTTCTTGTACGTATGCCAGATTCATTACCTGTAAATGGAAGTTATCACTCATTTCCTTCACATCGTAAGGCAGCTTGAGTTATTCTTGAAGAATTAACATTTAGATACACATTACTGAAAAACACACACACACACACACAAACACACTACTTCATATTCACACACATATAGATCCATATAGCCCATAAAGTTCAAGGATATATAATCACAAAGACCACAAACTGATTGATACTCCCCTCACTTGGATATGTGGTAGCCAAAGGCAAGCTTAACATTGATAATTCACAGCCTAATGTGGGAAGCAAATAAAAATAAAGCATACAAATAACAACAAAACCTCTCCAATATTCATTAAGCATTTACTAAAATCATTTAGAGCTGAACAAATTATTTTTTTTAATGTTTACCAATTTCTATCAAATACTGTTTGTAACACAAATATGGTTTTTATAGCCAAAAAAGGGAGAGGAAAAACAGAAAGAAAATTGAAGATCAATTTCCTTAATGAAAATCAATGAAAAATTTATATATAAAATACTTGAAAGAAAATTAGATACATATCTCAGATCATTATGCATCAAGCCCAGGTGAGATTTACACTAGGGATGTAGGGTTTATTCAATATTAGAAAAAATATCAACATAATTGGACCATATCAATAAAAAAAATCATCACATCAACAGATGCAGAAAAAGCCTTTGACAAAATAAAACACCCATGCATATTAAAAAAAATAGCATATAAATGGAGCATTTCTCACAATGATAACAATATTAGCTTTCTAAAACCAAGAAAAAAGAAAATATTAACTGTTCTGGGGATAAACTTGAAACTTATCCAATATGATTAGAGTTTAAGCAAGGATGTTCATTATTACCATTATTATTCAATATTCTACTAAAAATGCTGCATATAGCAATAAGACAAGAAAAAAATTGAAGTAATAAAAATAGCCAATAAGTAAATAAAATTATCACTCTTTGTTGAGAATTGTAGAGAATTAATAAAATCAAATAAAAACCAGTTGAAACAATAAACAACTGTAGCAAAGTTACAGGATATAAAATAAACCAACATAAATCATCTGCATTTCTATATACTACCAAAAAAAAAAAAAAACAAACAAACAGGAAGAGATAGAAAGAAAAATGCCTTTTAAAATACCTGCAGACAATATAAAATATTTGGGTATCTCCCTGCCAAGACAAACCCAGGGAAATATGAACACAATTACAAAGCACTTTTCATACCAAAAAAAAAAAAGAAGATGAAGCTCAACTGAAAATATTAATTGTTAAATAGATATTTTACATAAAATTAAAGGGATTTTACATAAATAAAACTAATGCAGCCACAATTAGGAGGAAACTGGGTGAAAATTTTACAGCAAGTTTCTCTGGAAAAACCCTCATTTCTCATATATTTAGGGAACTCAGCCAAATTATTAAAAAGAAGATTAAGATCTAGTCTTAAGTTGATATCTCTAGGTGATAAATGGTCAGAGGATATGAACACACAGTTTTAATGAAAATGGATCAAAAATATCAATAGTCACATCATAAAATATATTCTAAATAATTTCTAATCAGAGAAGCACAAATTAAAACAACTCTGAGGTACCACCTCACACCTAAAAGATTGGTAATTTCACAGGATAGAAAAATGGCAAATCATGAAGGGAATGTGGAAAAATTGGGACACCAGAACACTCTTTGTGGAGTTGTGAATTAACCCAGACATTCTGGAGAACAACTTGGAAGGATGTTCAAAGGGCTCTAAAAATGTGCATGCCGTTTGAGCCAGTAACACCACTACTAGATCTATATCACCAAAAAAGCAAAGAAAATAGAAAAGGACGAATTTGTACAAAAAACCAAATATTTATAACTGCTCTTTTTTGCAGTGGTAGAGAATTGGAAATCAAGAAGATGCCCATAAATTGGGAAATATTTGAACAAATTATGGTCTGTGATTGTGATGGAATGCTATTGTATTGTAAGAAATGATAAACAGGATGGCTTCAGAAAAAAAAAAAAAAAACTTGGAAAGATTTATATAAACTTGTGCAAAATAAATAGGTAGAAACCTAGAGAACATTGTACCTAGTAGCAACTATATTGTAAGAATGATCAACTGTGACAGACTTAGCTACCCTGATCAAATAAATGATCCAAGACAATTCCAAAGGACAATGATGACAAATGTTATCCACCTATATAGAGAAAACTGAAGAACTACATTTGTAGATTGAAGCATATTTTTTTGAAGTTTATTTTTTTTATCTTTTTTTGTCCATGTTTTCTAATAGGGAAATAAGTTTTGCATGACTTCATACACATAACCAATAACAAATTGCTTTCCTTTTCAATGAATGGGCAGTCATGAAAATAAAAAAGGAAATTTAGAACTCAAAACATAAAAAAAAATAGTAATTTTTCATGTATTTCTTATTTATTCACCAGTCATTTATTTTATAAAAAATAAAATATATTAAAAATAAAAAGATTTAGTAACTTTTATTTTTCTTTAAATATATTCACTTTAATACTTTTTTTTTTTTTGCTTTTTTTTTGGAGGGCAATTGAGGTTAAGTAACTTGCCCAAGGTCACACGGCTAGGTTTTTGTTTGTGTGTGTTAAGTGTTGGAGGCCAGAACCGAACTCACGTCCTGACTCCAGGACCAGAACTCTACTCACTGTGCCACCTAGCCGCCCCACTTTAATACTTTCTTAAACTGGAAAGTATCAAAGCAAGGCATAAAAAAGTTTTTGAATGAACAGAAAAAAAACAAAGTTAAACTTCTGATACAACTGAAGAAGCTGAAATCCCTTGCAATAGGATCCTTTCTGTTTTTATGGTGGTTTAAGAATTTAAAAGTGTATTCTTCTCAACAAATCTATCAGTGAGTAAAGGTCATATAATCTCCTATTTTACAAAGGAGGAAATTAAGTCTGAGAAAATCAATTACTTATTTCATATTTAATAATTCTAATCCAAGATTTTAATTGAGCAGTTGAGTCCAGTTGTTTCCCCAAGATTTCTACCTCACACACTAGGTTCACACTTTCTATTGAAAGGAACAAGGAACATTAACAGACAAGGCAGCCCCCTTCTCTGGGATGAGTAAGAATGGGGCCTGCTATTGAGGCAAATGAGAAGGAACACTCCCTTTACCAGGTAAGCTTCATGAAGACAAGAGGCTGCCTTCTTAGTTCTGTTTTTCCCCACACCTCTCTGAAGGAGGCATACAGTCTTAGATGCATAGTTAGATCTTCTATATTAGGAAGGACTTCTAAACATAATGTCTCTTCTCAGGAGATTCCCATGACTCATTACCCAGAATATGTAAGACAGAGTTCTATGGCTTGTATTTAGGAGTAACAACCAAAAAACCAATATGTTTCTGGAGCAGCTAGGTGATTCAGTAGATAAGAGTACTAGACTTGGAGTCAAGAACACTCACCTTCTTGATTTCAAATCTGACTTCAGACACTTACAAGCTGTCTGGTCCTCAGCAAGTCATTGCCTCAATCTTCCTGTTCGTAAAATGAGCTGGAAAAGGAAATGACAAATCATTCTAGTATCTTTGCCAGAAGAACCACAAAATGGGTTCACAAAGAGTTAGATACAACTGAAACAATTGAACAATGACATGCTGATGGAAAGATTCAAATAGGCCTGGAAATTTCCAAACTTTTTTCCTCTCTCTCACTGGTTTACTTCAAACACAAATGCTATTAAAATGTAGTTTTACCTTTAATTTAATTTAACATATGATTAACACCCAGGCACTATATTCATACTTTATGGCAGCAAATTAAATACTATGTTGCGTTTTACTTAGTAATTTAATGATTCATGAACTGAGTGATTTATGACATATGAATCATAATTCTCATAGATTTAGCTTCAGGGATGAAACTTGTCTCTTTTTTATAAACACTTCAAACAGGTAGCACAAAATCAGTCAGCAAGAATCTAAAAGTCAGGGATAGATTCTCCAAATCAAAGAAAAGGTTGCAATAGATATCAGTCAATAAGTCATTCTCTTCACCCCCCTCTATTTGTCCTTATGTTATTATCCTTCAAGGTTCCACAGAAAAGATACTTCCTCCATGAAGTCTTCCCTCATTACAATCATCTAGAAGAAATTTCTTCCCTATCATGTATTGTAGTAGCTGTTCTAAGTCATTTAATTAGAATTTGTAGCATGTGTTTGTAATCTGTACATGACTTATTTTTTACTGTTTATTATATCATACATTTCTTGTGAGTAAGACAGTTTTGTTTTCTTGCTTTTTTTTTTTTTGGAAGGGGGAAGGCTGGGCAATTGGGATTAAGTGACTTGCCCAAGGTCACACAGCTAGTAAGTGTTAAGTATCTGAGGCCAGATTTGAACTCATGTCCTCCTGACTCCAGGGCCAGTGCTCTATTCACTGTGCCACCTAGCCTCCTCTAGCTTATTGTTTATTTTACTATGAGATGGTTGGCAGATTTTGGGGATATATGAGAGAACATTTAGACCAACCATTTCATGTTACTGTTGAGATGAATGAAAACCCTAAGAGACAGAATGTCTGGGTTATTAATAATCAATTTATTAATTAGGCTTACCAGCAATCAATAAATTGATGGTACATGGTTTCTCTTGGTAATCAAAGATATACAATGGAAACCCTGAAACAGTTTAAATTCCTTCTAAAAGGGAAATTCCATGACAAGTGAAAATCACCCCCTATTGAAGGACATTTAATGAGGAGGTAGGCTAAAAGTTTTCAGCTCCTCATGCTGAGAATTGGACTTACTCATAAGACTCACTCCAGCAGCCTCAGTAATCTGGGTAGGTCTTGGAAATTGTTGTCTTTCCATCACAAGCTTTTTTCCTTCCCTCTAAAGGAGGGAATCAAGGACAGAAATTCCTTTCCCCAGGGTAAGGACTCACCCAGACTAGAGTCTGTTTATACTTTAAATAGAAATTAGGTCTCCTAGTTGGGTGGGGTACCACTCAAAATTGACAAGTTCTTGTTTTTGATGTCTAGGAAAAATCTCATTAACCAACTATGCCCTTCAGAGGCTAACTTTAACAGGAATTGGGCCTTTAGAGAAAATAGAAGGAAAAAAGGTGGATCACAATGAATAATTAGTTATTAATATAATGGCATCATATTAATTTCTCTCATAATAGAGGAAACAGAAGGCCAGGCATTTTAAGTGACTTGTCCAAGGTCATAGAGCTCATTTTTACAAAAAAAAGGGAATTCAATCAAGACCATCTAATTCCAGAGTCGATCTTCTCCATACCACAATTTACTTTTCATATTTCTAAGTGCCTTCATGCATTGCATATATTATATGATTACTAAATAAGCAATGAATTAATTGGTTAAACTTGTTTACCCAAGTGAAGATATTCTCATTCTCTGAACTTCTTAGAATCATAGGACCACTAAAAGGGAGGAATTGATTAAAAAAGAACAATGTGGTGCAAAAAACAAAACAAAACAAACAAGCACCAATTCAGGAAAAAGTATTTTCAAAAGGACAATCAAAAAGCCTGTCACTATTGAAGAGGTTACCCACTAAGAGGGTTAGGGTTGCTCTGGAGACCCCAAAATACCAACATGCAGGGTTGGTAAATCTTCTTATTTGATGAGGCATTTGCATGAGGCAATAAGCCTTACATTGTGGCTGGATTTAATCAGAGTCCAAGGGAGTTTCACAGAGCCTGTACCTCAAGGACTGAAGGAGAGCTCAAGGGGGCTCCCAGAGTCCATACCTCATCATTTCTACATTAAAATATAAGATCTACAAAGAAAGTAAACAGCTTTCTTTCTTTCTTTCTTGTTTTTGAAAATATGTACTTAATAAATGTTCTTTCTGTCTCTATTTATGTCTTTCTGTCTCTGCCTCTCTCCCTCACACACATACAAATTGATCTCAGAATAATCTATACATATTTTGGTAGTATCTTCAATAAAGTTATGAAAAAATAGGAACAAGGAGGATTTCACTAGGTATATGGTATATGCTTTTGGGGGGGCAATTGGGGTTAAGTGACTTGCCCAAAGTAACATGGCTAGTAAGTGTGTCATGTGTTTGAGGCCAGATATGAACTCATGTCCTCCTGACTCCAGGGCCAGGGCTCTATTCACTGTGCCACCTAGCCACTGTTACTAGCTCTTCCACCACTAGATGTTTCTCTGGAATATGCAAAAATCAGTTCTTTGAAATACATAACTATATGAATAACTTTGCATCACACTACAGTGATTATTAATGTGACATATTGAATACTATAAAAATAAGGAACTAAATTTTCACTAAATGTTATTTTTCAGTGTCTTGTGAGATGTTCAGAAAAAGGTTTGATAGAGATGATGGATACTTTATGGATATGATATCTTCCAGATGGTTTCATTGCCAAGGAACTCAGGATTCTCATGAAACTCAAGGTCTGATTAATGAAAATTAACATTCTTCCTGGAAAGGAATGTTGAATGACAGTGAATGATTGAATAATAAAATCTCCAAAGACTTAAAGTTTTAGATACCTCAATAGGTACTGAATAGGTAGATCCTGGATGTGAAGAAGATGAAATATACAAGCAATAAAAAATAGGATTAAAGAAGTTAAATAAAAGATTCTTAGGAAAATGAAGATACTTCAGCCAAAAAGACAAAGAATATCGACTAGGCTTAAAGTGAGACACAGTGATAACCAAAGAAAAACCTCTGTTCCCCATTGATACCCTTGTGGCACCAAGGGATCTAGATACATTGGGTAGACTCCCTATGAAGAATTTATGGTAGCACACAGATATAACACATACATATTGAGAAGGTAGGACTGGGTGAAGACCTGTGTCATTAGAGGGAGAACGTACATTGGTGTGATCTCATATTCAATGAAATATTAAAGTAATGAAGAATAGATTGTGGAGAAGTGAAACTGGAAATAGAGACCATTTAAGGCACATGAACATTGAGTTCTTACTTGGTACAAGCACATCTGGATTACTGCATTCGGTTTAGAGTACAAGGGCCTTGTGTCAATATCATTTGAACACTGCCATATACAGGGATGTTTAACCTGAAGAAGAGACAACATAATGGAGACCTTATAGTAACTTCTATGCAATCCATCTACTTTTGATGCTTGGGGCCAAAGAGATGAAGAGATAAGGAAGCATGTGTCCTCTTTGACAGGCAGCTATTCAAATACTTGCTGCAGATTTCATTTATCCTTGCTTGAAAGATTACGCTCAGATTTTCAGGGTAGTTAATCTTTGGTTGTAGTCCTAGCTCTCTTGCCCTATAAAATATCAAATTCCAATCCCTCTGATCTTTTTTTTTTCTTTTTGGAGGGCAATTGGGGTTAAGTAACTTGCCCAATGTTCACACGGCTGGGTTTTTGTTTGTGTGTGTGTGTTAAGTGTTTGAGGCTGGATCCGAACTCAGGTCCTTCTGACTCCAGGGCCGGCGCGCTACTCACTGCGCCACCTAGCCGTCCCAATCTCTCTGATCTTTTAACGTAGAAGCTGCTAGGTCCTGTGTGATCCTGACTGTAGTTCTGAGATATTTGAATTGTTTCTTTTTGGCTGCTTGAAGTATTTTTTCCTTAATCTTGTAATTCTGGAATTTGGCTACTATATTTCTTGGAGTTTTCAATTTGGGATCTCTTTCAGGAGGAGACTGGTGAATTCTTTTGATAATTATTTTATCTTTTTTTTTTCTTTTTTGGAGGGCAATTGGGGTTAAGTAACTTGCCACATGGCTAGGTTTTTGTTTGTGTGTGCATTAAGTTTCTGAGGCCGGATTCAGGTCCTTCTGACTCCTGGGATGACACTCTACTCATTGTGCCACCTAGCCGCCCCTATTTTATCTTCTGATTCCAGGACTTCAGGACCATTTTCTCTGACAGTCTCTTGGAGGATGTTGTCCAGGCTACTTTTTTCATCATGGCTTTCTGGTAGACAAATAACTCTTAAGTTATCTCTCCTGGATCTTTTCTCTAGGTCAGTTGTTTTTCCAGTGAGATATTTTACACTTTCTTCCAGTTTTTCAATATTCATGTTTATTTTGATTGACTCTTGGTACATCATAGAGTTCTGAGTTTCAATTTGACTGATTCTAATTTTTAGGGAATTATAGTCTTCAGTTAGTTTTTGAAGATCCTTTTTTAGGGAGGTATTTTCTCCAATTACTTCACTAATTTTACTTTTTAAGGATTTGTTTTCTTCAGTGAAACTTTTTTTTCCAATTTGGTCACTGCCTCCCTGATTCGGTCTTCAAAATCTTTCTTAAGCTCCTCCAAGAATGCTATTTGGGCTTGAGACCAGTTCATATTTCCTTCTGTCATCTCAGTTGTGAGTAAAGAGTCCAAGTTGTCCTCTGTATTTGGTTGTTCTTGACCTACATAATAAGCTCATATCGATTTTCTTGCCTCCCCCTTCTCCTTCTCAGCTTCTTTCCTTCCCATTGTGATTTCCTATTTCCTAATTTCTCAGGCTGTGAGCTAAGGGCCTGGTTATTGACTTTGAATTCTGTAGCCTCTGGGTGTCTAGTTTGAGGCTAAGGCAGGAGTCTCAGTAAGGTATGCTGATACACACAGAGTAATCTATGGAGAAGGGGTGGTCTGGCCACTTCAGATTTCTGCCTCTGTACCCCTGGGCTACAGCTTAGGAAGGCTTTTGATGGTCAGGTGAGGTGGGGCTTGTTGGGACCCCTCCCCCTCTTCTCTTCAGACTCCTTGCTGCCTCAGTTGCACCCCTTCTCAATGACTCCCAAGCCCGAGGCTATTTCCATTATTTTAGGATTTCACTCTGGGTGGGACACTTATCTTTGGGTTTTCTACTTCATGAAGGAGTAATCCTAGCAGCTAGAGCTTACTTTGTCATTCTAGCCCCTGGAGAAACAGGCTGGAAATTTGTAAACTTCCAGGCTGGGGGCTGATATCCTCAGGAGAAGCTGCTGTCTCTGCTGGGGGCCCTGAACCCTCTCTTACCTGGCTCCAATGATTCCTCCTATCCCCTGGTGAGATGCGGGTGAGATGGCTGTGATTCATCCTTGGGATGGGTAAGTTGGATGGCTGGGGCTTCTCTCTCTGATGTACGCTGCTTGTCTGCTCTCAAGTCTGAGCTGTACAGACTCCACACTCCCCCTGTCTTTACCCACTGGGCACTTTCCTGGGCTGGATTCTGCCACTCTCCATCTCCCAGTGGATTCTGTCACTCCAGAATCCGTTCAGATTCACTTTTTAAGGTTTAGTGATGGGATTCACAAAGGAACTTAGAGAAGTTAATGCTTCCTTTCCACCATCTTGGCTCTACCCCCTGCAGAATTTCTTAAAGTGTTCATTCCATCTCTCTTCATCCCTCATGTTTCAACTTTGGGACTAGGCATCCATATTGGAAAACGCCTGAATTCCCTGTCTGCTAGCACCTCCTGAGGGAGAGGAGAGCCCTGGATGATCCTGGGAAGTGCTATCCCTGTGGTCAAGTTAGCGTGTTTGAACTCGAAACCATCCTAAGCATGTCCCAGCCCTCGACCCTCTTTTTACATATCCATGTTCTAGTTGCTTTGGGGATTCACTATTTTATTTGAGCTCTTGAGAGGCATTTTCATGATCTCATTCACTTTTTGGCTTGTAAGACCCTCAGAACTTCCTCATAGGGTTTAGTATTGTCTAGAAATTTCACCAGCAAGTAATTTTTACCCCATAGGCCTCTTTGTTGTCACTTTTGTAATCCCACCTGAGTTAGAGCTATAATATCCCCAAAGAAATATTGACTGCTTTAGGACAACAACTATCACTATTTTTTTTCTTTTTGGGGGGCAATTGTGGTTAAGTGACTTGCCCAAGGTTACATGGCTAGTTTTTGTGGTAAGTGTCTGAGGCCAGATCCAAACTCAGGTCCTTCTGACTCCAGGCCAGCCCACTACTCACTGTGCCACCTAGCCACCCCACACTATCACTCTTTTCAAAAAAAGAAGGCAGGTTATCAAGTAAACCTATCAAACCTTGATTTTTCAAGACAAAGACAAACTCTCCTCACAATTTATAGTTATAGCAAACAAAGGAAAAAATATAAGAAAACTAACCTTTGAGAATTAAAAAATGTATTTAAAACCAGCTTTGGGGCCATTTTCTCTCCAAATCTCCCGAGGTTGACTGGCATGTTGGAAATTTGCAGGAGACCAGCTGCACAAATAAATGATGGAAACTAAGCAGGGTAAGTCTGAAGTACCAGGACTAGATGTTGGCTTTTCCATGATGCAGAACCCTTACTTCTGATAGAGGGTCTCAGGTCTAGAGAAGAGAGATGGTGTTTGGCACTTTGGATGTTGGGAATTTTTCCTGCTATGTGTGAAGCTGTTTTCATTTTTCAAATCTTTCCTTAAAGGATTGTTTTCCTTTTTTCCCCTAGTAAAAAGAAATTCTTGAATGAGTTCTAGTGTGTTTGGTGCATTTACAGGCTTCTTCTTCTGGAGCCCTTTAGAGACATCCTTGGGCTTCCAGAGCTATTCCAAGCGCTTGGAATGCTCTGTGGATCAGTGCTGGGGGTGAGGAGCAGTTGACCAAGTCCTGAAAAGATATCCCTTTCGATGTTCTTCCATAGCTCCCACTTATTACTGTTTACTATACAGTCACCCCCAGGACAATGCCAGGGACACTAAATCAGGATTACATGCAAGGCATCCTGATCTAGGTTACTTAATTCTTCATTTGGGGAATACAATCTCTCCTTCAGTGACACATTCCTTATTCAAAATGTGAAACTTAAGTACAAAATTGTTAGGAAGCATGAAGATTTCTAGTTTCCTGGAGTAGATTTTATTGGATTTCAGAACATGAAGCATGACTCTGAATGATGCTACTATATCCTTGATATACAAATAATTCTTATTTATGATATAGATTTTAATATTGACTATTTAGAGAACATTCATTACTTTGAAAACTAGCAATTTGATCATTTAATTAGTGCATTAGATTGATGTGAGTAAAATATTAAGATGACCAATTGGCCAATCTGCAGAAACCGTTCCATCAAATTGTTTTTTTTGTTTTGTTTTTATTTTTTTTCTGCATCACCTTTTATAAAATGGATGTGTTGTGGCAGAAATGAACAGACAATCCAAACACAAAATTTAAATTCTTAACTGACTTGTTTGTATTAGTAAAATTGCCCATGGCAAGTATGGGATAACTTCTTGATTATTCTTAAATTTGTATTCTAGTACCATTTGAGAAAACATTGTAAGGTATGAGTCAGGGCCCAAATAAAAGTAACAATCAATTCTTTTTAGATGTCTTTATTATGTCTCTTCTCCAGCTGAATTCTGGATGTGTAACACTTGATTTGCTTTCTATAACCTATGTATTTCAAGTATATAACTTGTATTTCATTTGGAGGTGATTGAGAAGTCTGCTGAGGCTGTTCACTAAGAATGCATTGAATAGATGGTTTAAAACTTATATAAATGAAAAAGGCTAGCTTATTGGTAAGAACTAATTAATGGCACCTTGTTTTGTATTAAAATTGACACAGTTCAAAGGTGGGGAGAAGAGACAATTTCTGTTTAAAATTGGGCATTTCTTTTTAAGAGAAATACATCACCCATTTTACAAGTTAAATATTTGGCTTTTATCTGTAGCATGTTTAAAACTTGATTATCTTTATAGCTTTTTGACCACTGAAAATAAATCCATCTCTGTCTTATTATTTCTCAAGTTGCTGTGAAATAACTGTTCTTGGTATCTTACTGAAATAAAAATGGCTAGAGTATGTTATATATAAAAAAAGACTGTGGCATAAGGGATAGAAAATGAGATTCAGTTAAATCTTTGTTCTAAATTAAGGGTTTAAATCCTTGCTCTAAAACATTGTCTATAAGAACATGTTAAATAATCCATGTCCTCCCAAGAAATGTTCTAAGACTATGAGTTTTCGAGTAGGTATTGATTTAAGTCAACAGAAGGAATTTTCTCGTTCTGCATTTCATGTCAATGAAATCAAAAGTCTTTATCAAAATCCAAGAATGACAAAGAAACTTAGGTGGATGTAATTTACATCAAGATATTATATGTCTAGTACAGAATTGTAAGGTTGTAGGTGCTCAGTATATACTTTGCCCAATTGATTGTTCTGCTTCACCTCATCCTCAGCTAGCTTTTCTCAAAGCATCTGTTACATAAGGCCCCCCATTTGTGGCTAAGAAATCAAAAAAAGGATGGACTGAACAGAGATCAGGAAATTAATGTTCTAATAATTCCAATTCTGCTACTAATTCCCTATATGAATACTAATTCCCTATATTTTGGTAAATCATTTTATTTCTTTAGGCCTGTTGTCTTGACAAGTTGAAGGAGATGAACGAGACCAAATCTAAATTAAATTTCCATCTTTAAGATTCTGTTCTATATTCTAAATGCTCATATTGGAGGAAGAGACTTGAGAACACATAGTTAAAAGAAGCATTAAGAGAAAGAATGTTAAACTTCTAAAATTTCTACAATTCTATGCTCTAATGTACCTTTGAACTTTCAACATTCTTGGTTCAAAGGTCTTTTCCAGCTCTAAAATGCCATGTTTTGTGTTCTAAGTCTCTTAGTTCTGACAGTCTTGCCCTCAAGCCCTTTTCAACTTTAATGTTCTGCCTTCTGATATTCTTCCAGATGCTTAGATCCCAAGATGCTCAACCCTAACATTTGAACCAAACTTCTAAGGTCCCCTTCTCTTTCATTCTTTAAGACTAGCAGATACAATGATATTGGTTTGGACAGATATACACAATTACCTACAGAAACACTTTAATCCATTTGTAGATAAATGATTTGGGCTGACAGGGTAAGCTCTGTAGAAATAATCATTTAAATAAATCTGCATAATTATTTCCAGTAGCAAAAATATAGAGAAAAAATTAATCAGGTTGGATTCTGGGCTGTAATTCAGGGCTTGATTAGATTTTCCAAAGGCACTACTAAATTTGCTGTGTCCTCAGTAACAAGGTGTGCATTTAGTTACAGTTGTTTTTCAGTATTCTAAATGAACTGTCAATTATTGTGACAGATATGGAAACTCGATATGACAAGGAGGGGGACCCAGGTTAAAATTAGCTTTCTCTAGGCATCATGGAAAATGGATCTCCTTTCCATGGAACATTTAATATATAAGCATTCTATTAGGATTCCATCTTTTATTCTTTTATGTTTCATATTTAAACCTAACACTATTCCTCCCTCTCTAATGTTGGCAATATTCTTCATGGTCTTCTTTCAAAACATAATAAATCAGTACTTTATAAACATTATTGAACTTGGCAAGGTCCAGAGCAGTTTCAGGTGAAGGAATTCACTTTATGTTATTGATTTTGTTGTTATGCCTAAGCCTCGATTAGTGCAAATAATGAATCCTCTGAAGGGGTCACATTATTTAAATTCATCCATCCATTGTGCTAGAACCATTTACCATCTTTATATAATTATAACAGGATATAGCAAATAGGAATACCAGTGAACATTTCATAGGATTCCTTATTCATACTAATGGGACCTAGTTCTATCCTTACAATGGGGTAAGGGAGTTGACTTTCTTTGGAGCATAAGAGAGAGGACATGCTCCTTTCCACATATGCAAAGAGCAAATTGCTTTAGAAAATGGTGCTCCATACAGAGATGGGGTAGCATGGGTAGAAATCTCAATGGAAAGAGTTGAATTATTAGATCTCTTAGTTGACAACTAATTGACATTGGGTGCATCAGTCTTCCAGAGTCTTCTCTCATACACATCATCTCAGTTTGAATCAACTCTGCTTCAGATACCTACTAGTTATCTCACTTTGAGCAAACTGCTTAACTTCAAGAAACCATAAGTTTCTTGACTTATACAAAGGGCATAATATTAGAAACTAATTTAATAAGTTTGTTGTGAGGGTCAAATCATATAATTTGAGGCATTTTTCATTGTTGAGCCATTTTTCTGTTGTGTCCAACTCTTTTTGACCCCATTTGGGCTTTTCTTGGCAAAGATACTGGAATGATTTGCATTTCCTTCTCCAGCTCATTTTACAGATGAGGAACTGAGGAAAACAGGGTTAAGTGACTTTCCGAGAATCTCATAGCTAGTTAATGTCTGAGGCCATATTTGAACTCAAGAAGATTTATCTTTCTGACTCTGGATGCTACATTTTATTCACTGCACCACCTATCTTCCTCTTGAAGCATTTAGCAAAACTTTAATCACTATACTACTGCTAGCTATCTTTCTCACTGATATTTACTGCACAAAGGCATTGGGAAGTACAAAGTAATATATAGGGAAATAATTAAAAAAACTTTATTCTCTCTACATACACACACATATTCTCTTTTAAATTGGAATGATCAGGAACACATTCAAATTATGACTGCTCAGTGACTGTTCAGAGACTGTCTTTGCTATTTTTTGAAATGGATGGGATGTTGAGAAGGACAATTCTTTTCAAAAGTATCTTACTCTATTTATGGTTCACATTTTAAATACAAAATTAAAATAAAATATAACATTCTCAAGTTGGTTTAGATTTTAGAAATCATTTGGTCCAGTTCCCTCCTTTTAAACTGAAGGAAATTGCAGCAAAGAGAAGTGAATAAAGTGCCCAAGGTTTTGAAGAATGTTAAATAATAGACTTGACTTAAATGCAGGTCTCTTTGCTCCCCGTCTAATACCCCTTCCACCAAGTCAGAATAATAATACTATTGATGTGTGTAGTCTCTTTATTGTGATATATCATAAACTATTTCTACCTTGTCATATTTTATAGCTATTATTTTTGTTTTTCTAAATAATTGAAGGCATCTTCTTGCCCTGCTGCCCCAGTCTATAGCTTGCACCACAGATCCTGCTCTGTGGCCATAAACAACTATTAGGTGATATTTCTCCATATCAAAGTGCCAGCAAAATGCGTTTTGGCAATCTTGTGGCCATGCTTTTGCACATAGCAGCTTCCTCCACCCTCCCTACTACCATTGGCGTTCTTGCTCCAGAAACAATAACCAAATCAACAGGATCATTTCTAGAAAGGGCACATCCATAAAATCCTTTAACTCCAATCATCATCATTATGAGTTTCCAGACAAAAACACCCCTCCCCTGGGCACCATACACTAATGTGACTTGTCTTCCCCATTTAGAATATCAGCATCTCCATGGTACAAACTATCTTTGTGTTAATAGTTTTATCTATAGCCCTTAGACCAGTGCCTAAAATATAGCAAGGGTTTCGTTATTTTTTTAAGTGTATGTATATATATATAAGTATATGTACAAACATATTCATGTATGTATATGCATGTATTTATGTATATGTTTCAATATACATAGGGCATATATATACATATATATATAAACACATTCCATGTGTATTGAAAACATGTTTGTGTGTATATGTACCTACATAGTCATATCCCATGTATATATAATTTATTCATATGAAACACATATAGCATATGGAATTTATATAAAATATTGAACACACATACATATTTATGTGTGTACATTCATATATATATACATACATGCTTATATATAGGGAGAGAGAGGGGGGAGAGAGAGAGAGAGAGAGAGAGAGAGAGAGAGAGAGAGAGAGAGAGAGAATAGCATCTGGGTTGTCCATCTGCTATCTCTTTTTCCTCTTTAAATTATGGGTCCACCTATCCTATCAGTCAAGCAAATTCTTGATTATATCTTTATCCCCACTTTGTACATAGAGGTCATTATTTTTAATATTCCTACTTGCTCCCACCAGGAGGCTTTCAGTCCTATTTTTCATACACTTCTCTCTTCATATACTATAGAAAGATAGAGAGAGGAGAAGGAGGGAGGGAGGAAGGGAGGGAGAGAAAGACAGAGAGAGACAGGAGCACAATGATACTAATAATAATCAAAGTAGTTAAAAGGAAAATAATGATAAATGCATATTAAATATATTTTTTAAAACTAATGAAGATTATTGTTGTCATCATTCAGTCATGTTTCAGTCATATTTGACTCTGTGATGTGACTCCATTTGGGGTTTTCTTTGCCAAAAATACTGCTGTGTTTTATTTTGCCATTTCTTTCTCAGTTCATTTTACAGATGAGGAAAATGAGCCAAACTAGGATAAGTGAATTGCCCAGGGTTGCACCCCCTAGTGAGTATCTGAGTTCAGATTTGAACTCAGGAAAATGAATTTTCCTGACCCTAGGTCATGCGATCTATCTGCTGTGCCACCCAGCTGTCCTAATGAAGATTATTATCAGGTTTAAAATATTTCTACTACATCCTTGAAATTTTTATAACAACACTAAAAATACAAAGTTATACATTATGAATAAATGTAAAATATGAGAATATTAAAAATACATATTCATCCACTGATGATCTTTCCCTAGAGGAACTATGACAGATATCAGTTAAGTTTGTAAATTCTTCTTGGCAAGATATATAGGTATAGATATAGAAGGAGAGAGAGATGGATAGATAGATAGATATACACACATATACGTGTATATGTGTGTGTATGTATGTGTTTATGTATGCATTTGTTTGGGTGTATGTCCAATATTTGTGTAAATAAGAATCTTCTTACTCTATGTTGGCATTAATGCTCTTTGGAATCCCTTGTCAGATAGCTCAGAACAGATTGCATTGGGTGTATAGAATCCCCTAGGAAAAATGACTTTCAAAATGGTTAGTCAAACAAAACAGAAGAAGCAGGTCAATAGGCCTCATCTTTTACTAAACAGTATTAGCAGCAGCGTTTAAGACAAACACACATTCACACAGCCTAAATAGAATGAGAAGAAAGCAAAACTACCTCTGCATAGAGATGAAAGGATCCTAGCTCTAGAGATGGAAGAGAACTGAAAAATTGTCTACTTCCAAACCTTAATTTTATAAATGAAGAAACAGAGACTAAAAAGCTTATGTTACTTAGCCAAAGTCACACAAATAGGTCGTAGATCTGAACTCAGATCCTCTCACTGCACATTCATTGTTGACTACACTGTAGCATTTTGATACTAGAGTTTCAGGGTAGTTAAGCATTACTCAATTAAATTGCTACAAAATACAATCAAACCTAGGAGTGATGGATGGCCAACTGTTCATGAACCCATACACCATACTGTTCATGGGGTTTTTTGGCACAAATACTGGAGTGGTTTTCCATTTCTTTCTCTAGTAGGTTAAAGAA
Organism: Gymnobelideus leadbeateri; assembly: GCA_011680675.1. Taxonomy (NCBI): domain Eukaryota; kingdom Metazoa; phylum Chordata; class Mammalia; order Diprotodontia; family Petauridae; genus Gymnobelideus; species Gymnobelideus leadbeateri. Next base: position 383,325 of record WOXC01005690.1, on the reverse strand, counting down.
AGAAAAAGTTTAATGACTTTTCTAAGGTCACACAGTTAATAAATATCTGAGGACAGATAACTTAGGTCTTCCTGACTGCCTTCCCAGTGCTCTATCCACTTGTACCACCTAGCTGGTATACTGAGCCATCTAGTTCTCTGTCTCTCTATCTTTGTCTCTCTGTCTCTATCTCTCTCTGTCTCTGTCTCTCTTTCTCTTTCTCTCCACATATATATGTGTGCATAAAAATGTCTGCATACATCATAAAATATACATACACATGCCCAAATGTATGAATACATGTGCATATATCACATGTGTTTATATATACATATATTGCCACTATGTATAGATTTATATATATATATATATATTAAAATATATAAATCCAGAGCTTTATCTCTATATACACTCCCCCTTATTCTTCCCATAAGATAAACTTTAAAAATACCTTGTTGAATGTTTTCTTCAAAAATTCTAGATATCTCAGGTTAGAGCTATAGCATGGTCAAAAGCTGGATGAAAACTAGAAAATTCCAGCATATGGTCATACTGTATCCCTTGTTTCATGACGGAAAATATTCATGTATTTGGGATGCTTTAAAGGGCTGGCACTTGCAATTAGTTTTTGTCTTGATGTTTAACATTTGTAGAACAGTTTGTGATTTTCTAAATGCAATCTAGTTCTTTTAATCAGCCTCATAGTAGACATTTGTAAGTTATATATGTATAACTGGTATAATATATATAAACCTGGTTCATGAGTAGCATGAATAAATAAAATTTGAGATCTGATATATTACTATTCCTTCTCCAAGAATCCTGTATTTCCTTTTTTTTGGTGGGAAGTAGTAAAAATAGAATGAGAAGAACTGTCAGCTGATTAAATGGGTAAAGAGCAGGTAGGATTCAAGGCCTGCTAATTATGAGTAGTCTTTATTTGTTTCCAAGAGGGGCATTGGACTAGAATTGCAGAATTTGAACCCTTCAAATATGCATTGACTAGGGGCAGATTTTAGGGGTTTAGAACAAAAGCTTTCCTGACTATACTTGTTTGACAACTTTTAGTCAGAGATTTCTAGGTTCACTGAGATGTTTGATGACTTGTCTATTCCTCAATAGCCAGATTGTGGCAAAGATAGGGTTCAGAGAAATTTCTGCAACAGTTACCCATAACAAATATCTTTACAATTATTCATTCATTTCTTTAATTTGTCAACTCTCTCTCTGTCTCTCTGTCTGTCTGTCTCTTTACTATTCAGTTACTTTTTTTATTAATTTGATTTCAAAAAGATGGAGGAGATTTGATGTACATCTCACAAAGGAGAAGATTTACTTGGTGTCAACATTCTAGTGGATTTGAACTTTTGAGTTAAATTCCATATTCTCACTCCACAAAGTAAGATGGGTATATTGTGAGCCAGAAATCTGTTGATGAATCCAAGAGTATTTTGAGTTGTCATTCTCCCCAGGTGGATAAGCATGGGACCCAGTATGGGACTGTGAAGCAATGATCAGATAATGATCAGAAGTGGTAAGGGAGGTGTGATGCCCCACACAATTTTCTTTCAAACCACTTTCATCTCAGGAGTTGCTTTCAGAGCTGTGTGTGTATGTGTATGCATGTAAGCATATACATGTATCTGTATATACACACATGCATATACGTACGTGTGTATGCATGTGATGCATATTTTAACCCTCAGATCTGTAGAGGCCCCTTGCTCCGAATGTGGCACCATTGCAAACACCATAGACACCATAGATACTTTGTTATTCTGGAACAAGGGAAACAAGACCATACAGAAAAAGAAAGAGCCTCAAAATGGATTATGTTGGGATTTTTTTTTTTACAACTCTTCTAATCAGAAAGGGTAAGCTTCAGTTATCTGGAATTTTCAATAATATGGAGTGTGTCTAAGTACACTTCATAATATTACTCCTGAGAACTTACATACAATAAATATTATAAAAGATATATGTAAGGACATGCACATTCAGAAAAGAAAGTATGTTCACATGCCCTAAGTAAGGGATAATGGAAGGAGAGTTAGACTGTTAGATTGGTATCTAGATAAGATTCTAAGGCCCATGGAAACTGCTATGGTGTTGGGTAGATTCACTAAGGAGATTTTTGGCAAGATGCTTGAAAAAAATAACAGGGTGAGAATAAATGTAATTGTTTCTACTAGTGGTGGGAGTACTTGTAGCTACATGATCACAGACCTCATAATATAGAGAAATACAGAATCCTTTACTTTCAAGATGTCAAAAAGTTAATGTAGTTTATAAATGGAATATTTTGCCTTAAAAGATTATTTGTAAAATTAAATATAAATATACACATGTATTTTAAAATCATGCACATTATACATAATTATAAAAATACCAAATATTTTCAGTCAGAATAAAAGCTGTCTTCTTACACTCTTATCCAAACATTTCTTGAAAAATAAAGAAAAAATTATAGTGAGAAAATGTCTTTGTTCTGGGATTGTACCCTGGCAATTCCTCTGTAGGAAGATGTAGGAGCTGGGACTGAAATCCTGTTTCTCTCCTTGGGTCTGAGTCAAACTTGTTGCCTGCTTCTGAATTTCCTCCTTTCTCAGCATAGGTTCCTTTTTCAGTATTCATTCCGGCCTGCATCCATGACCCAAAATGAGCTATTAGGTGACAGAAATGTCAGTTCACATATGTGTTGCCCTGACATAGAATGGGTTTGAAAGTACTCAATATGAGTCTGAAACTAACTCTTACTTGGGTATGCAACCTATCTCTGAGTACTGGAATGCTTGCTTATGGCATAATCCCAGTCCAAATTTGTTCCTATGTCTGGAGTCCTTCCTGTCCTTCTCCTATGCTCACCAGAGTGGGATAATGTCAAAATGTGACTTTATTTTCTGGATTTCCCTTTTAAGATTTGGTCTGATAAATTTTCTAGTTTTATCTGGGGGAGCTTTTTGGACATTGCTTCTTGATTTTTTTTTTTGGCAAGAAATTAAATGAAATTTTAATAGTTAAAATCAGAACCTGCCCCAGGTCATTCCATGCAAAATTAAACTCTTTTGTTTTTGTCAAGATGAAATCATGCTACTTTCTCAACAATTTCAGAGATGAGAGGACTTTGGGAATCATGTAATTCAATCAATTCCCAAACAAGATTCCCATAACACATGGTCATTTATTATTGCTTTAAAGACGTTTCTAGACTTTCTAGACTCACCACATGTCAAGGCAACTCATTCCATTCTTGATAGCTCTTATTATTAGGAGGATTTTCCTTATGCCAAAACTAAGTTTGCATCATTTTTTTTTTTTTTTATTACTCTTAGCTCTCTCCTCTGGAGCCTGATGAGGGAGAAAAAAAAATCTAATCTCTCTCCCATATCATAGCTGTCTCCTAAATCCTTTTACTCTCTGGGCTAAATATTTCTAGCTCTATCAACTAATCCTCAAATGTCATGAATTCCATGCTTTTTTCCAATAGTAGTTGGCCTTTTCTGGATTCTCAACTTAACGATGCCATTTTTACATTTGTGCTAAGAACTGATCAGAGTATTACAGATAACATCTGGTCAATTCAGAATATGATAGGGAATAATGTGCCCCTTTTCCTTATCACTATCCCTCTGTTAATACAGTCTAAAATTGAATTGACTTACTTGTCTGTCAGATCACACTTTAATCACAGTGAGCTTGCAGTGCATTACATTGTCAACACAATACAAATAATTAGGAATGGGTAAGATTATAAGGATATAAAAACATAACTTGTAAAAGGAAGGCTTTTTTAAAAGTACTTTTCTCTTTGAACCCTAGCAGCTAGCAGAGATTAACTAATTTGATCTTGTTTAATTAATTGAATTGAAGGTGATAGTCACAGGTTCTTTAGGGAAGCTGCCACCTTTTTTATATGCTTTGAAATTCTCAAAGTCTCAAAATGCCTAGGGCTATGCCTAAAGTTAGTAGAAAAAAAGCCCTAACATAATTCAAGATTTTAAAAATATTTTATAAAAATATGTAGCTTTTGTGCCTTTGCTTGAACGGTATGTTTTTGGCCATAGATGTGATGTATATGATGTCAAATACTTAAACAGGAACAGAAAAGTTCATTATAACATTTTCTGGAATATATTTCATTGACAAGTTATGATAGTAATGCTATAAGAAATAATGAAATTGACAATTTAAATAAATATTATGTTAAGCAACTACATTTCCACAATTGCTAGGCTAATTTTGGGGCATCCCAAGACAAAAGGACAAAATATCGCCCAACCTTATTAATATTCTGCTGATTGGGGTGACGTGTGAACAAATTGCAAAAAGAAGACAATTTGAAGAGGAAGAGAACAGGTTTTATCATAAAAAATCTCCTTTAATAACACTTGAAAAAAAGATAAAGATTCTAAGAGATGGAGGTAAAAAAGAAGTTTATTCTAGGATTGAGGGACAGTGTAATAAAAAGTCTAGAGGAGGGAGATAATATGATAATTTCATTTCTTTGGCCAGCTTGACTTGAACCTTGAATAAGTGAAGGTTAATGACTAAGAAATCATTTTGGATAGATAATCTGGAGCTACACTGAGAAAATTTGAGGAGTCTGTATAGTAACTTACAACATTTGACTGAAGGTTTATGAGTAGACAGGTGGCAAGTATTGAATTTCCCATTTATACCATCATTGTAATAGTAGTTTATATTCATGTAATACTTTTCATTACAAAGGGCTACATATTTATATACACATACACAAATATAAATATGTGTATACACACACAGACATACACACAGAGACAAGGCCTTGAATATGCTATTCTGTAATACAAAAATGAGGAAATGTCCCTATTGTTTTTCACTCTCTATTTTCCTGTCCCATAGTTTTGGGACGAGGATAAAAACAGTGGGAATAGGTGCAGAACATGGTAATAGTAAGGATAAATTGCATTTACACTCTCCTTAATGGGAAAGTAGAGACTCATTTTAAGAATATTTTTTCATGTTTTTAGCCTTTATTAGTTTGTTTGTTTACTTTTAGTTTATAAGATTCAGTTCCACAATCACTTGAGTTTCAAACTTTCTCCCTCTCCCTCTTCTCCTCCCGACCCCCACCATGGCAGCATGCAATCAAGTATAGGATCTGCAAATACTTCCACATTAGACATTAGTCAGGTTATAAAAGAAGGATTGTAATGGGTGGAATGAACACTGGGAAAGAGGAAACAAAACCAAACAAGAAAAATAAAAAGAGCAGGTAATTTGCTTCAATCTGCATTCAAACTGTTCTTTCTAGTTCTTTCTCTGAATGTAGACATCTCTCTCCATCATGAGTAGAGACTCGTTTTTTTAAAGAATGTCATAATAGCCAAGAGATAGATGGAAAGAAGATGTCATTAAAAGGATTGATCAGAACAGTACCCAGGCACAAAGGAACATTAAATGTAAAAATTTTGGCTGTAAGGATAGGCTATCTAATTGTATTAAGGAGGGAAGAGCAGGGAGAGCAGACACTGATTTAGCATGGGATTAGTTGGCCATCTGGAAGAGATGCTAGCATTAAAGTTACTAAAGAACTAAACACACATTTTGGTTTTTGAGAGACTTATTTGATAGTTCATTGTTGAAATCATCAGTATTTTAAAATGCAAACTACTGTGGGTGGAAGAGGAATACCACTGCACTTTCTGAGAATTATGGCTGTGAGTATTTTCTGTTGGTTTACTGTCCATTTGTGTCTTAAAGAAATGCTTAGTATTCCTCAAAACCTTTCATTAATAACATCTTTTATTTGCTAGCAAATATGGACTGAATTACTAAGAACTTCAGAAGTTTCTTGGATGGCGTCAAAATGATGTGATTCATTAATGAAAAGACTCAATGATTAATAAAAATCTGGGTCTGTATGATGCCAGAGTTCCATTGCTTCATGTGTTAAATATATCTTATTAAAAATCTAAAACAATTCTATAAGTTGTTACCCCACATAAACATCTTCCCTATTTTTATAGACAGAAAACAGTAAAACTTAAGAAGGCTAGATGACTTCAGCAAAGAAACCTGCCATAAGAAGAGATATGACAGTTTCAACTAAGAATTCCTTCTTTTTAAATGTCAATCAAATAGACCAGATGATCTCTAAATCCCCTAATTCACTGATTATATTTGTTAGGCATATATTATTCATCACGTCCTGTGTCAAATATTTTTGAGAATGGAAAAGTGTAAGAACTGTATCCTGCTTTCCAAAAAATTTACAATTTCATTCACCAGAGCAGAAATTATTGACCTTTATTTTTTGTAAGCCATGTACTACTTTGGAAGTCTGATGAAGCCCTTGGACACTTTCTTAGAATGCTCTTTGTTCATTTCTTTTTAATAATCAGATGAAATACTAAAATTAAATTTTAGAGGTTAGTCCAAATAAAAGTATTATTTTGTTTTCCCTTTCAAGATCATGGGCTCTCTGAAATCTATCCACAAACTATGAAATCCAGGTTTAAAACCATTTACCTAAATATAGAAATCCTGATTTTTAAAAGATATTTCTAAATTTGTCAAAAAGTAAGCATACCTTTTACCTTCCCCTAAGGAGATTGGCATTCGAAATTCCATAAAGGATTTAAGTAGTTTATTATCTTTCCTTATCTCTGTCTCAGTTTTTATTTCCTTCCTATAGTTGCCATGTTACAAATATGCAGCTGCTCACTCAGGGGAGGTAATGAATTCTGACACAGGTGTTCTTCATTGTATTGCATAATCGAAGTCCCTATTTTGAAACCTGCTCTCTGTCTTTTATGGCACATTAAATCTACCATCCATTTGGAGAAAATAAGAGGTTTATTAGTGCTTCATGTACTTGTGTGAGTGCAGTCAACTAGTAAAAGGGACTCTGTAAAAGAGGGGTTAATAAAGGAGATTAAACCTAGGAGGAAAAGCTAAATGGAAAAAAGTAGGTAAGATTTAATCAAAGAAAAAATTGACTTTGACAGACAAAGTAATATTTCCATCTGAACTTTCCCTTCTTCATCCCCCACCCTGTAAGGGTTATGGGATTTAAAGATCTTCCATGCCCTGTTGGACTTGCTGACATAACAGGAAGGGGTGGAGCAAGAGGAAGCAGAAGCCCAACTGGATTTCCTGAGGTGAGTGAGGGTCTGAAGCTGCTGGGAGCATGCTTCCTGGACACTGAGCAGTAGTTGTGAGTGGGGAGAGGAGTACCTTTGCCTGAGGTAACCTGTTCTATTTTGAAGGCTTGTGAATGTGGGTGTTTACTACGTTAACTACATTTGCCAATTTCATAACTACTGTGATGGCTTTGACTTTCTGGTTTTGGGACTCAGTTTTCTGGTATTTTAATGAGCTTTATCGCTCATGTAGAGAGCCTGGTATATTTTGTGATTAATAACCACATCAGCATATTTATAATTGCCATAAGCATTGTGAATATTGCATTGTTGACACACCCCCCCCCACCCCACATTATATAACCATTAAATTCCAGGAGGGAATTTTATATATGGTTAGCTTCTTACTCCCCTAATGGATACCAATTTACAAATCAATTACTCAGTAGAAAATTGTTAGTGAATATATAAAATGCATTTAAAAGTATGTAGAGAAAGATGTGTTGATAATGGATTGAAATTATACTTTTGATTTAATTGGTATGGAGCACACCTAGTAAGGAAACTCCCCTTACAAAGCAAGTTGGTACCTTCTCTGCAACTTATAGTCTTAAAAACTTGGCAAAAGCACTTAAACATTGTGACTTGACCCAGAGTCACTCAAATGCTATATGTCTTCCTGACTTTGAGGTTGGTTTACTGTGTACTATCCCATACTACTATTTGTTGATAAAAATAATATAAAAAAGCATAGAATAGTTTATCAAAATATTTCTGTTCTCATGTTAAGCATCATGACATTTAATTTAATAAAACTACAAAGCTTGATAAAAATAATATAAAAAAGCATAGAATAGTTTATCAAAATATTTCTGTTCTCATGTTAAGCATCATGACATTTAATTTAATAAAACTACAAAGCTTTTAATGATATTTCCATGTATTTGTTAAAAATAATAGTATAAAGATGTTTATAGTTTATATATAATTATATATATGTACATATATAGAGATACACACACACACATATATATATGTATGTATGTATAGTTATATAGTTATATATCACCACAAAAAGGTTTATAATGTTTCTTGATGATAATCCATAAGGGAAAGACCAAACTATACCTGATGGTGGTTAATAAATATTTACTATATGGAAGGATAGATGAATTTCACATCTATTATTATATAAAATTAAATATAATGGACACAAATTCCATGGATTTTTCAATATTCACTGCCTCTCAAGTGCATGTTCATATAACTCAAGGTGAACACCTGTCACAACTAATTTTTGGTACATAATTAACTCACCAACTTCTCTAGAATGTCTAATGCCACTTCACACTTAAGCTGTTATTAGTGATGCACTATATTCATAATGTTTATCACCACAAGTCTTCCCATTATCAGTGAATTCCTCTTCAATTTTGAAATTTCTGAGGTTGGGGTATTTACACACATATAATCTCACTGAGAGAATATTAGGTTATATATATATATATATATATATATATATATATATATATATATATATATATATATATATAGGCACACATACCTTATGTTTCATATGGATTCAGACTATTGTTTTTTCTGTTTAATCATTTTTCAGTCATATCTGACTTTTCATGAACCTATTTGGGCTTTTCTTAACAAAGATACTAAAGTATTTTACCATTTCCTCCACCTCCACCTCCTTCTCCACCTCTAGGCAGATGCCTAGGATCACACATCTTGTTAGTGTCTGAGGCCAGATTTGAAATCATGAAGATGAGATTTCCTGACTCCAGTTATAGAATTCGATCCACTGTGCCACCTAGCTATCTGTTTTTGATGATTCAATTTCTAAAATCCTTTTCCAACTCTTTGTTTCTATAAGTGGAGTGGGAAAGAGAGAAAGTTGCAAAAGGAACAAAGATAGCTAAAGGAGATAACCTTTAGGACATAGAATAACTTAGGAAAAATGAAATGTTTTTGTGATATAGAAAGCTTTCATGATCACATTCATATTTTATTACAATTGATGTAGTCTAGAAATGAAATTATGACTTGGGAACAATAATGTGAATTCATAGAGCCATCAAATATTCTTTTTCATGGTTTCTAGTATGCAATGGTAAACAGATGTCATCCAACCTAGAAATTAAAACAATGAACAAAAACTCACACTAACAGTAAAAAAGACATAAATACACATTTTCTGATGCTGTTTAACTTAGAGTTTGTGGGCTAAATTAACAAGGGTTTAAAGCAACACTTTAAAACCTTTAAATATTGATATCTGTTTCAACTTGTATCTTAAAACTGAGCCATGTTAAAAGAAATTTTTGATTTCAGGGAGTGTAGAGAAAATTGCTTCTTGTAGATTATCTGGTTTTCTGGCAGCTTATCATGGAGGAGATATACTAAGGCTTTGGAAAAATAATGATTTGCAATTATGTGACACTTATTTAGAGATTTGAAAATCCACCTCAAAAAAATAATGGAGAGGGTACACAATTGTCCTTATTTTGTAGAGGGGAGCACTGAAGAGGAAAAGTTAAATGCCCCAAAACAAGGTCAGCAACTAATGAGTAAAATGAATGGAATGTCAAGATGTCTGCTCTGCAGGAGCAGAGCAGCAAGAGACTACAACTGGGTAGTGAATAATTGCTATATTGATTCAGAAAGCTCACAAAGTCAAGTACAAAAGCCCTCCACAATTAGGACTGGAAAATTGACTGAGGTACTTCATATTTTGTACAGATAAGGCCAACAATGACAACAAAAAGAAATAATAGGTATAGATAATAAATAACAAACATGTCACATTAGCAAATACACATTATGGGAGGTACATTAGAGAGCATTCAGAGACCATTGTCCAGTACTTTAAAGGGTCTAGCATTCATACTACATGAACACCAACTAAAGGTTGAAATTGGAAGAGAGACTAGATATGATGAGGAATCACTGTCATAATTGACATTATTGACATTTTCTTTTAAATATAAAGGTAATATTTAACATTTACTAAATTTCACCATGATTGATCTGTGTCAATAATATAGTCTATCAATATCTTTTTGAATCCTGACTATCAAATAGTATGTTTAGTGTCACTCAGATTTAAATTATCTAGAAATTTGATTAACCTTTTATATATGCCTTTAGAAAAGTAATTGATATGATTGTTCAGTAACATTTAGTGCAGTCCTAATTGTGGGTGGCTTTTGTACTTGACTTTTTTTTTTTTTGTACTCTCTTGCTAAATGAGGAAACTGATGCCAGACGTTTTCTGACATTTCTAGATCAAAAGTTAAGATAGAGGATTTGGATTCATTTTCCCCCACTGTATCATGCCTTCTGCTATATGAATTGACAGTAATGGCAAGGTATATCAAAATTTTTACTTGCAATTTTTAGTAATACTATTAGGAATTATAATCGTTCTGTCTGTCTACATTTATATCATATTTCATGTTTGCTTATTATTTTGCATATATTATCTTATTTGATTTAATTGACTTTAGCCCTACTTGTAAACTTTTCACTTAATATGTAATAATTTTCTCCTCCTGAATTGTCTAACTGTATTACTACTCTCTCTTGCCTTTCCTTTTGCCTTTTCTACTGCCTTTGCATGCCTTTGCTGTATCTCTATACATGGCATACCTGTTAACTATGAGTTTACCTCAAGGCTGTATCCTGAGCCTTATTCTCTTTTCTCTTTGAAATCCCTCATTTTGTGATCTCATTAGATCCAATGAATCCAATTATCATTACTCTGCTATAAATTCAGCAATAGTTTCTCTTCTGAGTCCTAGTCCTTCAGAACCCATTGCCTCTTGGAAACTTCAAACTGTGGATATTACAGTTGTTTCAAATTCAACAGCCCTAAAATATTAGCAATTATATTTCCCTTAATTTTCCTATTATTTTCAAGGGAGTAACCATTCTTCTTGTCAACATTGGTGTTATTCTTGACCCCCCAAGCACACTCCCACCTTATATCAGATCAGCAACCAAATATCATTTTTGTCTCCAAGACATCTCTCACATGTCCACTTTTCATCACTCAGACAGCCACAGCCCTGCATCAGGCTTATCTCTTCTCATCAGGATTACTGTAACATTCTCCTAACTGGTCTCTTTGACTCAAATCTCTCTCTTTTTTTCTTTTTGGAAGTACAGTGTTTATTATTAATATTTGTATAGTCTAATTCATCTCATCTTTTTAGAAGGTGTTTAGATAGAAATCTTCCTAGGATAATATAGTATACTGTTTGTATTCTTTTTAAAACAAATTATTTGTTTATTTTTAGTTTACAAGATTCAATTCCATAATTCCTTGAGTTTCAAATTTCCTTTCCCTCCCCCCACGACAGCATATAGTCCAGTATAAGATCTGCAAATACTTTCACAATAGACATTAATCAAGTTACAAAGGCATATTGTACTAGATGGTCTGAAAAATGGTAAAGAAGAAATAAAACCAAACAATGAAAAGAAAAAAGATCAATTAGCTTTCTTCCATCAGGATTCAAGCTCAGTTCTTTCTAGTTATTTCTCTGGATGTAGGCATCTCTCTCCTTCAAATCTCTCTTTATGATGATGATGATGATGATAATGATAGCTAATATTTATATAGTGCTTACTGTGTGTCAGGCAATGAACTAATCGGTTTACAAATCTTTCAATGAATCATCACAACAACCCTGGGAATCAGGTGCTAGTGTTATCCCTAATTTACAGATGAGGAAACTCATACAGACAGAGGTTAAGTGACATGCTCAAAGTTACATGCCTAGCAACTGAGGCTGGCTTTAAATTCAGGTTTCCTTGATTCCAGACTTGGTCTTCTCTCCCCTGTGCTACCTCGCTACCTCTTTCTAATTCATTTTCCACTCAACTGCCAAAGTAATGAGAGTAAGTCTGACTATTTTACTCTCCCCAACTCAAAAAGCTCTGCAAACTTTCCTAACACATCATCTTATTAAAATGCAAGTCTTATTACACATTGCTGCATTCCCTCTCATGCATTTTTTGGTTCATGTATATATTTTAATTTCTGTAACTCATAGATGCTACTTAATACTCTATTCCTTTTGCACCAGCAGTGCAGTATGTTGGTACAACTTGCCTGGAGTAGTTTCTACCTACACTGCCATCTTTTTAGGACCCCTGGCTTCCTTTAAGAATAAACACACATGTAGACACATAGTGAGACATGTATACACAAAAAAATATATTCAACATGTCGGAGTATGTACTCAAGTTATACACCTGAAGAGAATAGGGACTATTTTTTCTTTGCTTTTTTTAGATTGTTTGTTTTTATTTTTATCAAATGCTTTACTAACTTCTAGTTTACATCATTCATTTCTGCAAGATTTTGAGTTACAAATTTTCTCCCCCTTTTTCTCCTACCCACCACCCCAAAATAGCAATCCCACTAGATATTCCCTCCTCCAATCTGCTTTTATTGTGGGTAAGTATAATGTGATACGTGACAGATTTCTTTTTTTTTTTCAAATGCTTTGTTAACTTCTGGTTTACATCATTCATTTCTGCCAGATTTTGAGTTATAATTGTTTGCCCATTTTTCCCCTACACACCACCCCAGAATAGCAGTCCCACAGGATATGCCCTTATCCAATCTGCTCTCTCCCATATCTTCTCCCAAACCCCCTTCGACTTTTCCATTAGGGCAAGGTGAATCTCTGTGCCCCAATGCCTGTATATCTTATCTCCTAATTATATGCAAAATAGTATTAATCATAGTATTTATATATATTTGAAACATTTAATTTTAAACTTTAAATTCCAGATTCATTCCCTTCCTCCCTTGTCATCCACTATTGCTGGGTAGATAAGTAATTCAGTATATGTTGTACATGTATAGCTATGCAAAACATTACCATAGTAGATATATTGTAAAAGACTGGCTATATTTCAATCCCACCTATCCCACCACACATTTGGTACATACCCTACTTTGATCCTGTCCTTTTTCAAAAGTGGGTGCTTCTAACCTCCCTTCCCCCCCAGCATGTCCTCTCTTCCATCATCCCCCCTCTCATCCCCTTCCTCCCTACTCCCCTGTAGGGTGAGATATCCCATTTAGTATGTATGTCATTCTTTCCCTGAGCCAAATTCAATGAGAATATGGATTTGCCTTTTTGCCTTCCTATTCTTCCCCTCCCTTGCAACCACTGCCCCTTGCCTCTTCTATATGAGATAGTTTATACCCTTTCTGTCTCTCCCCATCTCCTCTCATAATATTCTTCTCTCACCTCTTAATTTCACCTTTTAAGTATTGTCCCTTCCTATTACATTCAACCTGTGTCTTCTATCTATGTATACCTGTAAACATATATACACACATTGATATATGTATTCCATATGCCCATATATCCTTCTTTAATTATTTTCATACTTAGAAAGTTTTCATTAGTCACTGTTATTGTTTTTCTATGTAGGAATGTAAATAGTTTGATAAGTTCCTTTTGAGTTCTTTACGCTGTTTACCTTCTCAAGCATCTCTTGCTTCTTGTTTCTAAATGTCAGATTTTCTATTCAACTCTGTTTTTTTCCTCAAGAATGCTCAAAAGTCCTCTATTCCACTGAATGACCAAGTTTTCCCCTGAAACAAGATACTCAGTTTTGCTGGGTAGGTGATTCTTGGTTTTAATCCCAGCTCCTTTGCCCTGTAGAACATCATATTCCATGCCCTTCAATTCCTCAGTGAAGAATCTGCCAGGTCCTGTGCTATTCTGATTGTGTTTCCACAATATTGAAATTGTTTCTTCCTGATCTGGGAATTCTGGAAGCTGGCTACAATATTCCTAGGAGTTCTTTTTGCGATCTTGTTCAGGAGGTAATCAATGGATTCTTTAACCTTTATTTCACCCTCTGGGTCTAAAACATCAGGCCAATTTTCCTTGAGAATTTCTTGAAGGATCATTTCTAGGTTCTTTCTTTGATCATGGTTTTCAGGTAGTCCTATAATTTTTTAAATTATCTCTACTGGATCTATTTTCCAGGTCAGTGGTTTTTCCCAAAAGATATTTCACATTGCCTTCTATTCTTTCAATTGCTTGGATCTGTTTAACAGCATCTTGATTTCTCATAAAGTCAGTAGCTTCCATTTGCTCCAGTCTAACTCTGAAGGAATGATTCTCCTCAGTGAGCTTTTGAGATTCTTTTTCCATCTGGCAAATTTGGCTTTTTAAGGCATTTTTCTCTTTATTGCCTTTTTGAGCCTCTTTTGCCATTTGAGTTAGTCTATTTTTTAAGGTGTCATTTTCCTCAGTCAGGCTGTTGACTCTCATTTCATACTTTTCCTGCATCCTTCTCAATTCTCTTCCCAATTTTTCCTCCACTTCTCTTATTTGATTTTTAAAATCCTTCTTAAGATCCTCTATGGCCTGTAACCTGCTCATATTTTCATTTGGGGCTTTTGGTGCAGGAGTTCTGGCCTCTCAGTCCTCCTGTTGTTCCATGCTTCGATCCTCTTTGACCCCAAAATAGGAGTCTAATGTTGAATTTTTATCTTTATTTTGTTTCCTTTACCTAGGCATGTTGCCAATTAATTACTTGACTTTAAGGCTTATTGCAACAGTAGGACTCTGCCACCAGCCAAGAGGCTTCCACCCCAAACGTTGGGGTTTTCTCAGCTTCTGGAGGTATTAGTTGGGTGCCCTCCCTGATGCCCCCACACACTCTGGCAAGCTTGTCAGACACCCCAAGACCTCCACCCCAGACTGCAATCCAGATCCAAGAAGGTTAAAGCAAGAGTGATTACCCCCCAATACTGATCACTGGATCCCCCTACAGTCTGCAGGCCAGGAGCTGAAGCTGCAGCAGAAGCTGCAAAATGGAGGCTGTGCCTTGGCTCCTCAGTGGCTTCTCACCCCCAGGAGAAGAAGCTGACATGTTCCCAAATACTGGTCCCAAAGTCCATAGGCCACTAATCTCTCACTTTGTCCTAGGCATCTATGTGTTGGTAATTCTGGAAATGACATAGCTGCTGGTGTTCTGGGGTCCCTCCAGCCTGCTGCTGGTCCGGACACCCTAGGGCTAAAACCTCTGACTCATGCCATCCTGGGATCACCTCCCAGAATGCTGTAATGGCTGCTCTCTGCCAGAATGCCGGGGTGTCCTCAGTGGGAGGTTAGCTTCTATGTGTTGTTTTGTGGGTTCTGGAGCTCTAGAGGTTGTTCGGAGTCCCCTTTTAAATAATTTTGAAATGGTGTGGGCTGCAGCTCCATGGAAGTTCTGTTTCTACTCTGCCATCTTGGCTCTGCCATGACAGATTTCTTAGTTGCT
Organism: Gymnobelideus leadbeateri; assembly: GCA_011680675.1. Classification (NCBI taxonomy): domain Eukaryota; kingdom Metazoa; phylum Chordata; class Mammalia; order Diprotodontia; family Petauridae; genus Gymnobelideus; species Gymnobelideus leadbeateri. Next base: position 367,906 of record WOXC01005690.1, on the reverse strand, counting down.
AGTACATGTTTGTATTCCAGAACAAGGTGTACATTAAATGCTGAGAATGCTAAAGTAGTTGAAGTAGAAAATAATTTAATGAAACCTGGGAAAGTCTACATGAATGGAAGCAGGAGGAAAAAAAATCATAGCATAATCATAATACAGTAAAGCTGAACAGCTTTGGATAACTTAAACATTTTATTAATGCCTTGACCAATCATGACTCCAATGCACTATTAATGAAGAATGGTATTCTCCTAAAAGAAATGTGATGGACTTACTATAGAGAATGTCTGTTATCATTCTGGACTGGGTCAATGTTTGGAATTACTTTTGCTTAATTTTAAATATTTATTCCAAATGTTTTCTTTTCTCTCCCTCCCTTTCCCAGAAGAGGGGAAAGTGTAAGGAAAAGGAAAATAAATAGTTATTATTGAAAAAAAAAATTAGTGTTCTATGTTGATAAAAATAGAATGTTCCTGAACAATATGAAGAGTATTAGAATATCCTAGCACAATTTTGAAAAAAAAAAAGTTCCCCCAGATTTTTTTTTTGTTGAGACTTGAAATGTCTTCACCCCCACATTTCTGACAAAAGCAATGAAAAAAAAAAAAACCAGGAAAGTTATATAATGCATATATTTTAATATCTTTATATTTCTATACATATGTATTTATAAATACATATACATGAATATACATATATGTGTGTAGTATATGCAAATATGTATATGCACATGCATATGCATGTATGTGTGACTATCTGCCTATCTATCTTTCAATCTATCAATTTCTGTATAAGGTTAGTGTCAATTCAATTTCCTTTTCCTATTTTTTTTTTTGGCTGATGCAGTATTTTTTTTCTTCTCCTTTATTTTCTATGATATTATTTGCTATACCTCTGAGGTATTTCTTATCAATTAATGTTTATTACTTTTTTCTCCCTCTTGAATTTCTCCACTTTTTGAACAAGAAGTTGACTAGGAAAAACATCAAATTGAAAAAAGTGACAGCATTGTTGATTCTACCACTATTTCTTGGAGAAGTTTAACAGGTAAAACAGTCACCACATCAAGTGGCTAAAATAGTTCAGAAACCTCCTCATCTAGCAATCACTTCAGATTTTGCTATGGTTTGAGATGTGCCAGACGTGCTCAAAATAAAAATTTATCCATATTATTACAATGTTAGGTAATAGAGTGCTCTGTTCAATTTCACTTTAAAAAGAGGGGGAAAAGTTTCAGTGAAGAAAATCAGTATAAAAGAGACATTGATATGATGTATCCATCTAAAATATATAGAAACTAAAGAGAATATGAATTATAACAGAATGTAAGATTTTTGAAGCCAGGGATTACTATATTTTTATGTTTTCCTAGCACCTAGAAAATTATGGAGTACTTTTTAGATCCTAAATAAGTGGTTGTTTAACTGAATTGATTTCAGTTTTCCTTTTAGTCTTTATCTTGAATTCATGGTTCTTTTGATCAGAAGATAGGGCATTCTCTCAGTATACTCTTCATTTTGTTGCATTAATCCATATAATAGTAGAATTATAATTGACAAGCAATAAGAAACTACTGGTCATACCATGACTATCTTCATTTTATTGGCACTAGCTGGAACAATACTCTTTGCCTTCAACCACAATAAGTAGTCAATGAAATGAAAAACAATTATCTATGTAGTGCTCTCCTTCCCCCCCCAACACCCACATCTTCCAGGTGAAGGTATATGGGAAGGCCATGGTTTCAAACTTCTGGATTAAAAATTGTAATAGTTTTCAGATTTTTAGCTTTGTAATAGTTGAGAAAGGAACCTCTTTTAAAAATGTAATACTCTTAATTAATAGAATCTTCCCATAAGAAAAATGTTTGATTAAAATATGTGAAAACTACTGATTAAATTAACTTCTTTCATATTTATTTTGAGGTTAGATTTATCACATTCAAAGTGGGGGAGTTTGAATTCCCACATTAGTGTAGATTTGTTGTCTATTTTATCTGGTAACTCCATTAACTTCTCCTTTAAGAATTTGGATGCTATACCAGTTGGTGCATATGTCTCTACTAATTATATTACTTCATTAACTATGATGCCTTTTAGCAAGATATAGTTTCCTTTCTTATCTCTTTTAATTAGATCTATTTTTCTTTTTGCTTTTACTTTGTCTGGCATTAGGATTGCTAACCCTGCTTTTTGTTTTTCTTCTCTCTTTCTCTTTCTCTCTCTCTTTTTACTTCAGCTAAGGTGTAATATATTATATTCCAACCTTTTACCTTTACCCTGTGTACATCCCCCTGATACAAATGTGCTTCTCGTAAGCAACATATTGTAGGATTGTGGTTTTTAATCCATTCTCCTATCCTATTATCTTTTGTGGGAGAATTCATCCCATTCACATTCAGAGTTATGATTGCTCTCTGTGTTTTTCTCTTCATCTTATTTCTCCTCCTGCTTATGCTTTTATTTCTCCACTCTCCCTTTCCCTTCTCAAAATAGTTTTGCTTTTCGCCACCACCTCCCTCAATTTTTCCTCCCGTTTTTCAGCTTTTTCCCTTTTCTATTCCTTTTCCCTTACTACTTCTCTCCTTTCTAAACACATCTACTCCTTTCTTTCTCTTTTCTCTTGCTACTGCCTGTAGAGCTAGTTAGATTTCCATATCTAACTGATTATGGAATTCCCTCCTTGAACAAAATCCACTGAAAGTAAATTTGAACAATGCTCATATCCTTCCCTTCTTTCCCTCTACTGTAATATATTTTTGTGCCACTTCCTGTGATACAAATTTATCCTTTTCTAGCTCCTCCTTTCCTCTTCTCCCATGGGAATCCATTTGCACACCTTCATTAGGTATTTTTTTATCATCTCTTTAATTAATTTATAGCCACATCCTCTATCTATGTACATCATTTTAAATGTCACAATAAAGATACAATTCTCAAGATGTGCAAGTATCATTTTCCCATGTAGAAATGTAAATGGTTTGCCCTTATCGAATAATATATTTGTTTGTTTTCTTCTTTTCTTTTCTTTAATATTTCCCTCTATATACCTCTCTTGAGTCTTGTGTTTAAAGACCAAATTTTCCATTGCTATCTGGCCTTTTCATCAGGAGAGTCTGGAAGTCCCCTATTACATTGAATGTCCATCTCCTTGTCTTAAAGAAAAAGTTAATTTTTGCAGAGTAGTTGATCCTTGGTTATAATCGAAGTTCCTTTGTATTATTGAATATCATATTCCAAGCCCTATATACATACATACATACACACACACACACACACACACACACACACACACACACACACACACACACACATATATATATGTTTCCCTTCAACTATTCTCATACTAGAAAAGTTTATAAGTTACAATTATTGATTTTCCATAAAGGAATGTAAATAGTTCGACTTTAACAAATTCCATATGATCTCTTTTCCCTGTTTACCTTCTCATGCTTCTTGTATCTGAATGTCGAATTTTCTATTCAATGGTTTTTTTTTTCATCAAGAATGCTTGAAAGTCCTCTATTCCACTGAATGACCATATTTTTCCCTGAAACATGATACTCAGTTTTGCTGGGTAGGTGATTCTTGGTTTTAATCCCAGGTCCTTTGACCTCTGCAATATCATATCCCAAGCCTTTCTATCCCTCAGTGTAGAAGCTGCCAGATCCTGAGTTATCCTGATTGTGTTTCCACAATATTCAAACTGTTTCTTTTTGGATGCTTGTAATAATTTCTCCTTGATCTGGGAATTCTGGAACATGGCTTTATTCCTAGGAGTTTGGGGGATATTTTTCATGAGATTATTGGTGGATTCTTTCAAGCTCTATTTTTACCTCTGTATCTTAAACATCTGGGCAATATTCCTTGAGATTTTCTTGAAGGATGATTTCTAGGTTCGTTTTTTTGGTCATGGCTTTCAGGTAGTCCAATAATTTTTAAGTTATCTCTCCTGGATTGATTTTCCAGATAAGTGGTTTTCCCAATGAGAAATTTCACATTGTCTTTTATTTATTTATTTTTATTTGTTTGGATCTGTTTAATAGGATCTTGATTTTCTCATAAAGTCATTACCTTCCATTTGCTCCAATCTAATTTTGAAGGAATTATTCTCTTCAATGAGCTTTTGAGATTCTTTTTTCCATCAGGCAAATTCAGCTTTTTAAGGCATTCTTCTTCTCACGGGCTTCTTAAGCCTCTTTTGCCATTTGAGTTAGTCTATTTTTTAAGGTGTTATTTTCTTCAGTCAGGTTGTTTACTCTCTTTTCATGATTTTCTTGAATCATTCTCATTTCTCTTCCCAATTTTTCCTCCATTTCTCTTATTTGCTTTTCAATAAGCTCCTCTATGGCCGGTAACCAATTCATATTTTTTTGGAAGCTTTTGGTGCAGGAATTCTGACTTTATTTTCTTCCTCCTGTTCTGTGTTTTGAGCCTTTTTGTCTCCAAAAAAAAGAGTCCGAAGTTGGATTGCTTTGCTTCCTTTGCTTGCTCATGTTGCCAATTACTTGACTTTTGATCTTTTTACCACAGGAGAACTCTGCTTTCAGAGAGGAGTGCTTTGTCCCAAATCACTGGGTTTTCACAGCTGCCAGAGATATAATTTGGCTGCCCTATCTGAAGCCTCCCCTGGCTCTGGTACCTGGTCACCCCTCTCTCCAGGACCTCCACCCTAGACAGTGATCCAGATCCAAGCTGGTTAAAGAAAGAACAATTACCCCTCAGAATGTTTGCTTGGTCCCCCTACAATCTGCAGGTCAGGAGCTCTGAAGCAGTCATGAGGTGGTTACTGCAAGGCCACCACACCTCAGCTGCTATGACCTCTGGTGTCAGAGTTCAGAATGCACTCCCAGACCCCCTGTTCCCAGTCTACTGACCTTTCACTTTGTCCTTGGCATTTATGGGTCAATAATTCTGGAAACTGCCACCATTGCTGTTGATCCATTCCCCCAAAGTCCCTCCAGCTGTGGCTGGTCTGGCTGCCCTAGGGCTAAAACAACAGGCTCATGTGGGGCTGGGCTTTGCTCCCAGTATGCTGCAATGGCCTGCATGCCTGTCAGGCTATCTTCAGTGGGAGGTTTGTTTCTCTCTATCACTTTATGGCTTCTGTAGCTCTAAAGTTTGTTCAGAGTAATTTTTATAGATATTAAGGTGGTTATGGGGTGAGTGCAGGGATATTTCCTGCTTCTTTGCCATCATCTTGGCTCCTCCTCCACCCTGATCTTTTAATGTAGAAGATGCAAGATTATGCATGACCCTGACTGTAGTTCCACAGTATTTGAATTATTTCTTTCAGTCTCCTTGCAATATTTTCTTCTTGACCTGATAATTCTGGAAATTTGCTACAATAATCCTTGGTGTTTTTAATTTGGGATTGCTTTCATGAAGTGATTGGAAGATTCTTCTGATGACTATTTTACCCACTGCTTCTAGGACCTCAGGGCAGTTTTCCTTGTTAATTTTTTTGGAAGATGCTGTTCAGGTTCTTTTTTTCATCATGGCTCTCTGGTAGACCAATAAATCTTTTATTCTCTCTCCTGATCTTTTTTTCCAGGTCAGTTGTTTTTTCCACTGAGATATTTTACATTTTCTATTTTTTTATTCTTTTGATTGTGTTTCATGGATTTTTAGAATCTTTAGCTTCTAATTGTCCAATTCTAATTTTTAACAAATTCTTTTCTTCAGTTAGATTTTTTTAATCTCCTTTTACATTTGGCCAATTTTACTTTTTAAGGAGTTGTTTTCTTCCTTGATTTTTTTTTCCATTTTGTCAATAGTATTTTTTTTAAAGCAATTGGGGTTAAGTAACTTGCTCAAGGTTACACAGCTAGTCATTATTTATGTGTGGGTGCTCATTTTCTGAGGCCGGATTTGATCTCGGGTCATCCCAACTCCGAGGGCGGCACTCTTACTCACTGCGCCACCTAGCCGCCCCTGTCAATAGTATTTTTAAAGGGATTGTTCAATTTTTCTTCTGTCTCTGTAATTTGACTTTTAACATCCTTCTTGAGCTCTTACAAGAAGACTTTTTTGGCCTTGAGACCAGTTGATATTCCCCTTTGAGGTTTCAGATGTGGGTATAGTGACAATGGTGTCCTCTTCTGAATTTGTGTTTTGTTCTTCCCTGTCCCCATAGTAAGAATGTATGTTCTTTGCTTTTCTAAATTGCTTTTTGTTTATTGTTTTTGCCTTTTCCTGGCTTTTATAATTGATCTTTGCTTCTAGGGCACAGTGGGGCTCTGTCCCATGCTTCTTGTGCTGACAGCTAGGGACCTGTTTACTGGCTTTGTGTTCTGGGGCCTCAAGTTTTGGCAGCTAGAAGTTGTATAATGATATATGTTACCTGTTGTTGAACTGACTGGAGTTGATGGTGGAAACCGGTGTGTGTTGAGGTCAAATGTGCTCTTTCTGTGTTTCCCTGAATTACACTGAAGCTCATAGGGTGTGGGGAAGGGGTTGTCTGACCTCTAGAGGGCCCCTCTTCCCCAGGGGCTGTACTACAGCAAAAGTATTCTCAGATCCATGTTGGAAATGGTGATTCTCTGCACTGTGCCTGCCTTTTCCACTGACTATGTGAAGGCACATGGGTGTCCTGGTGTACACATTTGCTGGCTTCACCACACTGGGGCTCAGCATCTCCTGCTAGTTTGATGAGGTGGGCCTTGCTCCTGGATTGCCTGGATTCCTCCCATCCTATACTGGCTCCCTTCAGTCACAGCAAGAGGGACTTTTTATGTTAATCCTCCTGGCCTCACAAGCTAAAACACTATTGCACTACATCTTTCTCCTGGCTCTAATGTTTCAGGATTTTTCCTGGGACAGTATTTTCTAGGTTTTTCCTTTTTCAGTGAAGGAAAGTGAAAGCAACTTACTGCTTACTCCATCATCCTGACTCCCAGAAAAAAAAAATAATTTATTGGAAATATTTTTAATAGCTATTAAATATTTTCCAGTAAAATTGCTGTTATGGTTATTGTACAGCTGCCTGAAGTAGACACTGTTATTTATGAGGATAGGTTATTACACACTTTCATGTTATCCTCTTCATGTCATAAATAATCAGGAAGTATGAGATGCTTATGAGGAAATATGTGTTTTGGGAAAGTTTAAAAAAAAAAGGCTGTTTCAATGACCTCTTATTCTTGCTGGTGGGGAAATAAGTTGTTTTATATTTTCTTCTATTACTTTTTGTATGATACCCAACTCTTTATTTTCTAGTTGCCATCTTGATTGAAATACTGAGTTTGGCTAAAGTATTACATATAGAAGTACATAGGGCATATGAATATGAACATATGTACATACATATTTATATCCATACACTCATACATATACATATGTATGTAAGTATGTGCACATGTGCCTGAATTCTATCATGAAAGTGAAATAAACTATTCCGTGAACCATGTCTCTTTGGAGATTCTGCTAAAATCCACAAAGGGTGTAGGTTTAGAGAAGTCTAAGTATCTATATGAAAAACAAAGAATCATTACTCATATAGATATTTTTTGCTCATGTCATCAAAACAAATCCATAGTATTTTCAGTACATGCCTTTTATTTATTTATTTGTCAACAAATGCTAAATGATCAAGTAATTGGTAACATCAAGAAATTTATTGTCAAATGGATTGTTGTGTGAGATAAAGGACTGCCCTTATTTTCAGGAAGAGTTAAACTCAAATCTTACTTTCTTGAAACATATTGCTATTATTGCTCAGTCATTTCAGTCACTTCCAACTCTTTGTGGCCTATTTGGTGTTTTCTTAGCAAAAATAGTATAGTGCCTTGCCATTTCTTTCTCCAACTCAATTTATAGTTGAGGAAACTGAGACAAACAGGTTAAGTGACTTGCCCAGGGTCACAGAGTTAGTAAACTATCTGAGTTCAGATTTGAAATCATAAAGATGAATCTTCCTGATTCCAGACATGGCATTTTATTTATTGTGCCATCTAATTTCCCATTCATATGTTTGAAACATATTCACTGGGTAAATAACCATGGATAAGTTTCTTAATCTCTCAGATACTTCTGAAAGACCATAAAGTTACCCATAAAATTCACCAGGTTCCCTATTCCTATGTAATCACAGGACTAGAGCAAAGCTAAATTAAAATTACAAAAAACCCACTACGTATTTTATATAATATAATATATTTTACAATTTCAATTCCCTCTAATTGTTTTCCATCACAAGGCTTCTTAAACTTTTTCCATCCATGACCACTTTTACCTCAGGTATTTTTACACAACTCTTAGACCATAGGCATATAAAAAGGCATGCAAATCAAATATTTACTGATAATAAATAATACATTTATTTAAAAACAATTCTTTTGTATATGTATAATTTTGCCATTTTAAAGATTAAAGCAAATTTGCATTCCGAGATGGATGTGCTTGTTTATTTTTACATAAAGAATTAAAATTTGCCAGAATATTTGATACTGAAGGATGTATAACATCTTCAACAATTTCCAGAGTTTATCTACATTTTGATATTGTCAATGCTGACATTGCTGCTTTGCATAAATACATAGTAAAAAATGGCACAGTTTGATTGTTTTCATGCTCTGCACAGCCAAAAGTTCATTACAAATTAAGCAAAGAAGCTGTTTTTTTTTTCACACAATCACCAATCTTAGAAGTAAATCCATATTGCAGAAATGATTCAAAATAATTTTTTTCTTGTCAATGTTGGGTGTACCTCATAGTGAAGATTCTACAACATTTTCAATAGTATTTTTATGTCTTTTGTCTAAATTTAGCCACATCTACAACTAAACACATTTTTGTCATAAAATATAAATAAATATTGCTAATGATTTCTCAAATAAATACTACCTTTAGTGTAGGAAATTATATTTATTTGTGCTTAATTAAAAATGATGTTCACACTTACATATACAGCAGTGATGGTGGGGAAATATTATTAAAAAACTTTTTATTTCTTTACTTGCAAAAATTAAACACGTTTATGTAAGAGAAGGTGATAACAGCAATTTTAAAAATAAAACTTTATAACACAATCCATTCCAAAGACATATTAACTTGATGCTTACATGCTGAGGGATGATAATAGGAAAATATTAAAAGTCTTTATTTTCTGTAATCAAATTACTATATTTCTGTTGGAGCAGGAAACTTTGTATATACAGTAAAACATACTTCATTTCATAATATACAGTAGTCTTGAATGTGATCCAAAGTGTTTCAGACAGCATTCATTGGTGTTGCATGGTGTGATGGCATGCACAGTGCAAAGTGTGCATGTTGTATTTTCAGAACCAAGGCTGTGGGGAAGTTGTGTGATGCAGCATTGGCAAACAATGCCAGAAACAGTTCAGAATGATTATGTGTTTGATTCTGAATTAATTTTTGGTTGTTACACTTTCAGAAACCTTTTACTATTGCCAAATATTTTACAACCTCCATATTTAGTTATGTGACCCCCCATATGGGGTTGCAACACAGTTTTTAAGAAGGCACAGCTTAAGAAGCACAGTTATGTCACTAAGTATATGTGGCAAATTGGATCATCTTTTGTCTCATTCCTTAATTAGTACTTAGTCATTGAATGGATGTGGCCTCAGACAAATTAAACCCTGGTAAAGACCTTCATTTAAAAAAGCCAAAGTCACCCATTGCATCCTGGGTCATTGGTAGTTCTCTTGATCTTTGCCTTGCCACTGAGCAAGACTCTGAAGGAGACAGTGAGGCTGAAGACCTTGGGAATCTCCACCTCACTCAAATCCAATGCATGCATGAGTCAAGATATCATGCTTGTGATGCCATTGGTCCTCATTAAGAATGAACAACAACAGGGGGTGGCTAGGTGACGCAGTGAGTAGAGCGTCGGCCCTGGAGTCAGAAAGACCTGAGTTCGGATCCGACCTCAGACACAACGCACACACAAACAAAAACCTAGCCGTGTGACCTTGGGCAAGTTAGTCAACCCCAATTGCCCTCCAAAAAGCAAAAAAAAAAAAAAAAAAAAGCATGAACAACAACATGTACATTAATAAAACTAAGCAATCAAAATAGAAAGCGAACTGAGATGTCACTTATTCAAAGATCAGTCGGGACCTCTCCTAAGCCAAATCACCTCTACTGTACAAACAACAACAAACTTATAAATTTATATTTGGTCATATACAATGGGCACACATAATCTATTGTCCTAGGTCATTAGTTTAAGTGTTATTCATTCTTGTACTAATAATAGTTTCCATTCATGCTCATAGTTTTATTGAAATAATGAGAGAAATACATTTATCAAAGAAACTATGTTGATTATTTATAATATGTTTTCCCTGTTGTGCCTTCTCCTTAATTTAAGTATTTCTGAGAGTTTGCTGTACAGAAATCCAAAGAACCTGATGGTGTCCTGAAAGCCACCACCAGTTGTGAAAACTAAAGAAGTAACTCAAGTCTGAAATAGACACCATTATCTAGGAAGCTGAATCAGGCTCTGCTAATCAATAACTATCATTTTGGAAAATTCATTTCACCAGATTTATACCCAGCATCTTTGGACCTGAATGACTTCATTTGCCAGTTTTGGGGAAAGGACTGAGACACTACCCTACATATGCAGTGACAGAAATAATGAATAGAGATATATAGGATACCATGAAACTGTTAATAAGGAATTCCCTACCAAAAAAGGGAAGGGAAGTCAGATGGTCTAACTTCAATGGGGAGCAAGTATAACATATAGCAGCTAACTGTCGTAAGTAATCACACTTACTCAGCATGTGTCCTCCTTAATTGTTTCAGAATGCAGACATTCATGTGATGTTAATGTCTATTGATCTCTCCAAGGTGTAACTTGTTTTTCACCATTGTAATCTTCATCTTACACACCTTTGAAATAAGTCAGTTAGACTAGATGACTGAATTTTTCTTCTAGTTTGCTACTTGTTGCATTATGACTCATATAAAAGAAAATAATTAAATTTCATGTGAATTTAGTGGTTTCCATTAAACAGGGGCCATCACAGGCTTCAGACAAACAATTGACATATAGTAGACAATGACATGAATAGAAGGGAGTTAGATAGGATAGGAATAAACTGAATATTTCCACTTTTAATTTTCGCTCTCCCTTCAAATTCAACTTACCTAAAACCAAATTTGTCCTATTTATTCCTAATTCCCTATTGACTTCCCTGTCTATCAGTGGTATACCATTTCTCCCAGTCATCCAAGATTAAAAAAAGTGGAGATGTCTTTGTCAGCTTCTCCCTATTTGAATTTAACCTAGTAAAATATCCCAATGAATCTTCTTTCAAAATGTATTCTATAAGATGACCTTCAATCAATCATTTATTCCATCTATCACCCAAGAAATGTTATATTAACTACTGTTTAGTAGGATATCCCATTTGTTGCCAAAGTAATACAAAGACCAACTTGGCTCCTGCCCTTGACAAGCTTATAATCTAACTGGAAGTGTAATATTAAAAAAAAAAAATCAACAAACATGTAAATAAACAGGATATAATAGTGGGAATAGCATTAGAGTTGAAGCTTACAGAGCCAGCATCACAGAATTCTGATTGGATTTGCAGTTAGGAAATAGCCTGTTGATATGATTCTAATAATCAGTCACTAAATCAATGAAGGAGTTTTTGTTAAGAACTCATTATGAGACCTGCTTTGTGCTAGCATCTAGGGCTACAGCCACACAGAATGAAACAACCCCTACTTGCAAAGAATTTTTATTCTAATAATGGAGATAGGTAGATAACAAAGGCATGTATATGACATAAATACAAAATGAGTGAGTTTGCATGCATGTACATATATACATATTTTTGTATGTATTTATATATTTGCCTGTGTTTAGATAGACATAAGAATTTAGGACTGAGGTCACTAATAGTTGGAGGTGAAAAATCACTATAAGAGTTTGATATTCAGTAAATAATTTACTATAAACCTAATTTTATTGAATTTATTATATTAGAGATTTGTCTGGGGGTACTGAATAGATTAATAATTTGTCCAGGGTCAAACTCAGTGTCAGATCTCTCTGATTCAAAAACTAGCTTTCTATCCATTGTGCAACAGGGTATCTCATTATTATTATTATTTTTATTGTAATATATGATACTCTTCGTATTTCAGTCATTGAATAGCTTATTATATCTTTTACTTCATTTGACCCTCATGACAATGTTAGAAGTGAAGTCGAGCTAAGTCCAAGAAAACTGAGTATCGCTCACCACAAGCCTTGATCAGAGGCAGGATAGGAATCCACATCTTTTGATTCCAACCCTTATATTCTCTAAATTGTGCTACACTGGCAGTAGTCAGTTAGTACACATGTTGAAACAAAATTAGTTATTCTTCCAGTGGACAAAATTTTATTCTTTCTTTCTTCCATCACTAATCCTGACACTATGTTCAAGACATTATGAAATGTATAATAGGGAATGGAAATAACTGATCTCTTCTAATTCCTTCATTTTCCAGGTGGAGAAAATTAAGTCCAGAGAAGTCAAAGAAATCATTCAGCACAACAGAGGTAAGAAGTAGCATATCTGAAACCTAAATCCAGGTCACTTGATTCTAAACCCATTTCCCTTCCGCCAGCCTTAGTGTTAGAGGTCCTAGACCTGGGTCTCATTTCAAACTTCTCTGGGCTTCTAGTTCTTTAAAAGAGAAGTCAAAGAAGGACCACTGGTAACTGCAATCCTATGCCCACAATAGCAACCAACTGAGCAGAAAATTAATTAATTAGACAAAAAAAGGCACTTCTTTCAAAAGAAATGTTTCTCTACCCTCTGTACCATGAATAGGGGATCAAATATATCTTTTGACAAAACACAAAGTAAGAAACTATAAAAGTATAAAAGTTTATCTACTTACTACTATCATCCTCTATTTATTTTTACCTGTGGCTTTATAACTCCTTTTGCTTTAAAATGAGGGTCTTCATCTAAGGAGTCCCTAAGGACTCTTCCAACTGTAAATTCGATTTCATTTTGTCAACACTTAACACTGGCTTTTACACACAGTGGGCACTTGATAATACATGTTGAATGAAAGAATGGTTTTCCCTTGTTTAGTATAATATGTATAAATATAGCATTGTCAGTGAGAGAAGAATGATGTGGGGAAAATAGGTTCTTATTTTTGACATTATTTTGCTTCCTTCTCGTCTGGGTCATCACATTATTATCTGCATTTATATTTGGTGTACTGAAAAATAAAAATGCTTTCTGTAATCTACTGAAAAATTGTAAAGGCAGAAAAAAATAGCCTATAAATGTTGAGAGGAAATAAATGAATGTTGGAAGGAAAGAATAAAGACATGAGTTGGAATTAAAAGCCAGTAATTTTCAAATAGATAAAAAGAAACCATTCTTTGAGGCAATGCATGGTTGGGATGGGAGGGTGTAATTTGTCAAATTTAGAATCCACTTTAGCTTTATGGTTGGTGAATTTCCAACTGAATTTGTACCTTTTGAAGTTTGAGTTCCCTTTACTTTTGGTAAAATGTATCTTACCATTTGAAAGAATGACATTTTAAAAAGTTTATAAAGTAGAATCAGAATGCTTCTGGACATGTGGACTGATTTCTCTCACTTTCTCCTCCCTCCCTCCAAATATTCCTGTGAGTAAAGTTACAAGACAGTCTGAGAGTCAAAGGGAAAGAGGTGGGAAAGGACTGAGGGCAGGTTTTATTTACAGTTGTCCTTTATTTTATCATAACATTGCTTTTTGAAACTATGTTCCTAATCTTAAAAAAAAATGATTCATCTATTTTATGGAAGAAGGCATCATCTAGTCAAAATCTATTGATTAAAAAAGGAATTGACGATGAGGACCAAGGAGGTGAAATGGCTTTTCTAACTCCATACAAATCATAAGTGGGAGAAGTGGAATTTAAACTTATTTCTGACTCTAGCATCCAGGATTGCTCCATTTTACCTTGAATTTTGAGAACTAAGGTCAAATGTACATAAATAGATAGAGAGATGCATACATATATTAGATGGATGAATGAGAAAGGTAGATGGATAGATGTATTAAATAGATATACATTATTGATACATACATATGAAAATACATGTAAATGTGTGAATATGTTCAGGCAGGAAAATAAACATCTACACATATATAATATATACATATGCATATGCAACATATGTGTGTATGTATGTTTGTGTGTGTGTGTGTGTTTGTCTGTAACCTAAAACATTATGTTACAGCTGAGAAAACTGAAACCCAAGGATGTTAAGTGACTTGTTTCAGGATATACAGGTAGTAAGCAAGAGAGGTGGAAACAAATTCAAATAATATAATTTTTTAATTCCAGATTTTCCCCATTAACATATTTTGAAAGTTTATGTAGTTTGAGAAAATGCAGTTAAGATGAATAAGTAAAACTATTTTGTCAAGCTCTCCTAAACAAACTCTCTTTAAAGTCACATAAAATTGCATCAATCCAAGTTGTGAAAAGGAAAACCAATTAGAAATCAGAGTGAGTCATATTTTTCACATCAAGGAAACAGGAAAATAGATGAAGATGTCTTTTGACACTGGGGCAGGCACTCATCAGGAACCCCAAATAACATAAACAGCACCAGTGTTGGTGGCAATACCTGGCTGAGGTATGGTGGAAAGGTTTGGTTCAATGCCCATGGATGGTAAAGAAATTGAACACTTGGTCAGCAAAAGATCCCTGGAACACCTGTACTAGAACTGGAAGCAGAAGAGTCCAACCTGGCTACTTTCCTTACTATTACCCAACTACAGGTCAAATTGGATGGCAGTGGGTACCTTAGTAAGGGAGCAGAGGCCCTACCTAGGTAAAGACCAGAGAATAGACCAGGAGGGCAGTTAGGAATTCTTCCCATATCACATCACCTTGGAAGAACTCAAAACTTATAGACTGCCACAAAGCTGTGAAAGCAATAAAGAGAGCAGTAAAAGAGCATGAAGTAAAGGAACTCAGACTTTAGACTCAGTTTAAGGAAACTAGATTGTGCTGAAAAGGTGCCACAGAAAATGAATTAATATTACTCCTGAAAATACAGGCACCAAAGGCTATCAAACCAGAGTCTTGGCGGGGTGGGGCGGGGGTGGGGGAGTTAAATGAATTGCAGAAAGAAATAGAAGGTAAAATTCTACTATTGAGGCAATTCAAATTGCTCTCCCTCAGTCCTAGATAAATCTAATCATAAAATTAAAAAAAAAATAGTTAATGAAATAAATACAATTTTAGAAAAATTAGATATGATAGATGACTGGGAAAATATTGAATGAAAAGAGAAAGGAACATATCTATTTCTTAGCTGTGCATGGCACCTTCACACACACACACACACACACACACACACACATACACATACACACAGAAACATACACAAAAGACTGTGATTTAGATCATAAGACCTGATAAACTATGCAAAAGAGGCAGAAATATTAAATTCAATTTTAAACCAAAATGGAATAAAAAAATATGTCCAGCAAAGGGTCTTTGAATCATAGCTAAAATATATATACTAATTTGAAACTAATATAACCATAAGACCTATTGCAAGTGATGGAATTATAGCTAAACTGTTTACAATTCTTAAAAGTGATACTTTTAAATTGTTATACTCAATATGCCAGCAAATTTGGAAAATTCAGAGGTGGCCACTGGATTAGAAAAGATCAGTTTACATCCCAGTTCTAAAAAAGGTAAAAGCCAAAGAATCTTCAAACCACTGAAGAGTTATGTTTAAGATTTGGAGAACTAGGCTTTAGAAATATTTGAACCCAAAATACCAGAAGTACAGGATGGTTTTTGAAGAGGCAAAGAAACTAGAGACCAACTTGCCAACATTCTCTGAATTATGAAGAAAACAAGGGAGTTCCAGGAAAAAAAATCTACTTCTGATTTATTGTCTACATTAAACTTTGGACTGTATGAATCACAATAAATTGTGACGAGTCCTCAAAAATATGGTTGAACCAGATCATCTTATTAGTCTCCTGAAGAATCTGAATGTTGGTCAAGAATCAATGGTTACAACCAAACATGGAACAATTGATTGTTTCAAGATTGAGGAAGGAGTATGACAAGGCTTTATTAATTTAGCTTATTCAGGGGTTAATGAATCAAAAGCCAGTACTAAGACTGTGAAGAGAAATATCAGCAATCTTAGATATTCAACTGATACCACATTGATGGCATCATGATGTAATGGATATGCAAATTTAAAGATCTTCCCTGCCACTAGGTTAAGTGTACCTGGAGCCTGTGGTGGGAGGCTTGTTTTTCTGGAAAGCCCACACCTTGATACTTTGTGATTGGGCAGTGGGTCAAGAAGGTTGTTACATTCTCTGAGCCAGGAGAAGGCTATATAAACCCTGATGGGAGGCTTTATTTTGGGGATCACTTTGAGAAGTGTTGTGTGATTTGACCAGATGAGACTCTGGGTAGCTGTTGAGAGCCCCCCAGCTTTGAAGACCCAGATGTTGATGCTTCCCTCTCTGGTAACTGTGATTTTGGTATTGATAATGGTTGGACAGTTTGGAAGCCTGTTTGATCTGTCTGTATACTCTGAAGTTCGGGATGCTGACCTTTTCCCTCTGAACTAGGTGATATATGTTTGTTTGATGAAAGTAAGCTTGTTAACCGATTTTGAGTTGTTTTCCTTTACAAAAGCAGATCTAAGAACCTGTGTTGGCAGTAACCCTGGGGATGTTGGGGTGCTTACTTCTACACATGAGAAGAAGAATTAAGAAGTCTATTGCTGAGGGTGAAAGAAGGGAGTGTATAAGTTGGTTTGAAGCTTAACATTAAAAAACAAACAAACAAAAAATCACTGAGATCATGTCATGTGTTTGCTTTCCTTTCTGGCACATAGAGGAAGAAGGATTGTAAGTAGTGTCTGATTTTATATTCTTGGTCTCGGGGATCACTGCAGATGGTGAATGAAGTCATGAAATTAAAAGATGCTTGCTTTTTGGAAGGAAAACTACAGAAAATCTGCACAGCATACTAAAAAGAAGAGACATTAACTTACCAACAAAGGTCTATGGTAAAAACTATGCATGTGCATGTGCGTGCATGAGTGTGTGTGTGTGTCTGCCTGTCTGTCTGTTTCTGTTTGCATCTATGTCTGTGTGTTTCTGCTCACAATGTATGACTGTGAGAATTGAGCTATAAGAAAAGTTGAGCACCAAAGAATTGATACTTTTGAATTATGGTGCTAGAAAAACTGTTTTATTTTTTTATTTTATTTTTTAGAAGGAGTAAGGCAAGGCAATTGGGGTAACTGACTTGCCCAAGGTCATACAACTAAAAAGTGTGTCAAGTGTCTGAGGCTGGATTTGAACTCAGGTCCTTCTGACTCCAGTACCAGTTCTGTTTTCACTGTGTCACCTAGCTGCCCCTAGAGAAGACTCTTGAGAGTCCTTTGGACAACAAGGAAGTCAAATCAGGCAATACTTAAAGATATTATCTCTGGCTATTCATTTGAAGGACAAATACTGAAGTTGAAGCTTAAATATTTTGATCACATGAGGAGAAGACAGGACTCACTGCAGAAGAGTAACTATGGGAAAGATTGAAACCAAAAGGAGAAGGGAATAGCAGAGAATGAGATGCATTGATAGCAGCTTGGAAGTAATGAACATGAGCTTGGAAATATGAATGTGGGGTTTTCAGAGAAACCAAAGCCATCAATAATCATATAAAATTTCCAAATCACTAATAAATAGAGGAAAACAAAGTAAAACAATACTGAGAAACTAATACACATTCATCAGATTTCCTGGGAAGTAAGAAAACTAAATGAAATAAACCTGAAGGGAATGTAGAAAATCAGGTACACTAATGCAGTGTTGGTGGAGCTGTGCACCATTCCAAGCATTCCAGAGAACAGCTTGAAACCGATGCCAAGGTGGTATAATAAACTGTGCATACCTTTCTCTCCCCATTTCTTCTATTAGGTTTGTACCTCAAGGAAATTAAAGTGAAGGGAGGATACACACAAACGTGTGTACAAGTATATGTATAATAAGAGAGAGAGAGAGAGAGAGAGAGAGAGAGAGAGAGAGAGAGAGAGAGAGAGATCATTATTTTGTGGTGGCAAAGAATTGTGGAATGATGAAACGAGGTATACTATATGAATGATATGTAAAACTATTGTGTTATATGAAATGAAGGGGATGGTTTCCGAGAAACTTGGGGAGACTTATTTGAACTAATGCAAAATAAAATGAGCAGACTCATCTGAATTATGATGGACGATAATAGCTATATTGTAAATATTAATCAACAGTTATAGACTTAGTAACTCTGATAAGCACAATGATTTATCACAACTTCAAAAGAATCATGATGAAAAATACTATCCACCTAAAGAGTGAATGCTGGCACACTTAGATTATAGATTTAAACATGTTTTTCCTTTATTTTTCTCCACACAGAACATGGTAAATGTGAAAATATGTTTTGCATGACACCATATGTATAATGGGCTTCAAATTTCTCACCTTTTTAACTGGTGAGAGAGTGGAAGAAAAGAGTGAACTGAATATTATTTTAAATTTTGGTCAGGAGTCTCAGAGTAGTATATATTTTATTTTCAGGACTTGATAAAATGAATCTTTAAAATTAAATCAATACCACCAGCCTTAAAATGCAGAAGATGTTCATCTACCAATGAGGCATAATAGAAATGTAGATTTTGATTTTTCTGGCATATGAAAACTGTGGATGTCTCCATAACTTTCTGGGAAATAATGTGTTTTGAAGTTTTCAAATTTCTTCCCTCCACCCAGAATTCTCAAAGTCATCCCTAACTTAACTAGTTTTAGATAAAAAATGTCGATTATCCAGTGTTCATTTTTTTGGAAGTGCCAGATCAGATTGGCTCAGAAATATTGTCAAAAAACTTTGACATGTTTCACCTTATATGTGAGCTGTGAGCACTTTTTTTTCTTTTTTTATGAAATGCTTTATTAAATTCTAGTTTACATCATTCATTTCTGCAGGATTTTGAGTTACAAATGTTCTCCCAGTTTTTCTGCCTACCCACCACCCCAAAGTAGCAATCTCACTGGATATCCCCTCCTCCAATCTGCTCTCTCCCATATCTTCTCCCATACCCCATCCGTCTTTCCATTAGAATATGGTGGATATTTATGCCTCAGTGCCTGTATATCTTATTTCCCAGTTACATGTAATATAATATTAATAACAGCATACACACACACACACACACACACACACACTACACACACACACACATTAGATATATTAAAGCTTTGAATTCCAGATTCATTCCCTTGTCACCCACCCTTGCTGGGAAGTTAAGCAATTCAATATAGGCTATACATGTGTAGCTATGCAAAACATTTCCATAGTGGATATATTTTAATAGACTGACTATATTTCCCTCCCTCCTATCCCACCTCCCACTTGTTCCATTCTCTACTTTGATCCTGTCCCTTTTCATAAGTGGGTGCTTCCAACTTCCCTCCCCGCCGCAGACTGCCATTGCTTCCATCATCCCCCCTCTCATCCCCTTTCCTCCTACTCTCCTGTAGGGTGAGCTACCCACTTTATGTGTATGCCATTCCCTTCCTAAGCCAAATTCAATGAGAATATGGTTGACCCATTCCCTTTTGCCTTCCTGTTCTTCCCCTCCATTGTGACCATTTTCCTTTGCCCCTTCTATGAGATAGTTTACCTCATTCTGTCTCTCCCCATTTCCTCTCATTATATTCTTCTCTCACCTCTTAATTTCACCTTTTAAGTATCATCCCTTCCTATTTAATTGGTCCTGTTCCCTCTATCTATGTATACCCATACACATATATACACACACTCACATATGTATTAATATAATACACTCATATACCCTCCAATGTATGTATGTATGTATATATATATATATATATACACACACATATATATACATATACATATACATATCTATATATTTATATTTATATTCCCCCTCAACTATTCTCATACTGAGAAAAGTTTCATAAGTTACAAATACTATTTTTCCATATAGGGATATAAATAGTTCAACATTAATAAGTTCCTTATGATTTCTTTTCCCTTTTTACCTTCTCATGCTTCTCTTGCTTCTTGTATCTGAATGTCAAATTTTCTATTCAACTATTTTTTTCAACAAGAATGCTTGAAAGCCCTCTATTCCACTGAATGACCATATTTTCCCCTGAAACATGATACTCCATTTTGCTGGGCAAGTGATTCTTGGTTTTAATCCCAGCTCCTTTGACCTCTGGAATATCATCTTCCAAGCCCTTCGATCCCTCAGCCTCAGTGTGGAAGCTGCCAGATCCTGAGTGATCCTGATTGTGTTTCTACAATATTCAAATTGTTTCTTCCTGGCTTCTTGTAATATTTTCTCCTTGATCTGGGAATTCTGGAACCTGGATATAATATTCCTAGCAGTTTTCTTTTTGGGATCTTTTTCAGGATGAGATCACTGGGTTCTTTCAACCTCTATTTTACCTTCTGCTTCTAAAACATCAGAGCAATTTTCCTTGAGAATTTCTAGAAGGATGGTTTCTAGGTTCTTTTTTTTTTTTTTGATCATGGTTTTCAGGTAGTCCAATAATTTTTAAATCATCTCTCCTGGGTCTATTTTCCAGGTTAGTGGTTTTTCCAATGAGATATTTCACATTGACTTCTATTTTTTTAATTTGTTTTGACCTGTTTAATAGTATCTTGATTTCTCATAAAGTCACTAACTTCCATTTGCTCCAATCTAATTCTGAAGGAATGAATCTCTTCACTGAGCTTTTGAGATTCTTTTTCCATCTGGCAAATTTAGCTTTTTAAAGCATTCTTCTCCTCATTGCCTTTTTGAGCCTCTTTTGCCATTTGAGTTAGTCTGTTTTTAAGGTGTTACTTTCTTCAGTCAGGTTGTTGACTCTCATCTCATAATTTTCTCACATCATTCTCATTTCTCTTCCTTCTACTTCTCTTATTTGATTTTCAAAATCCTTGTTAAGGTCTTCTATGGACTTGTATTTTTCTTGGAAGCTTTTGGTGCCATAGTTCTGACTTCAGTGTCTTCCTCCTGTTCAATGCTTTGATCCTTTTTTCCCCAAAATAGGAGTGTAAAGTTGGGTTGCTCTGTTTGCATTGCTTCCTTTGCGGATTCATGTTGCCACTCAATTACTTGACTTTTGGGCTTTTTGCCAGAATGGGACTGTGCCCCCAGACAAGGGAGCTTCATCCTAGTTGCTGGGGTTTTCTCAGGTGCGGATTGTATTAGTTGAATGCCCTCTCTGAAGCTTCCACATGCTCTGGCAAGCTGGTTGCACACCCCAGGACCTCTACCCTAAACCACAATCCAGATCCAAGCTGGTTATAGCTGGAGCCAATACCCCTCAGACTGGTTGCTTGGTCCCCCTACAGTCTGCAGGCCAGTAGCTGAAGCTGCCCTGTGGTGGGCAGCCGGCTGCTGGTCTGGCCGCCCTGGGGCTAAAACCTCTGACTCACATGGTCCCAGACTCAGCTCCCAGAGCGCTGTGCTGGCTGCTCCTTGCCAGGCTGCTGGGCTGTCCTCAGTGGGAGGTTAGCTTCTCTGTATTGTTTTGTGGGTTCTGGAGCTCTAGAGGTTGTCCAGAGTCCCCTTTTACATAATTCTGAAGTGGTGTGGGCTGGAGCTCCATGGAAGTGCTCCACCATCTTGGCTCTGCCACCTCAATTAGTTAACTTCTGATAACCCTGAACTTTATTTTCTGAGGTATCTAGAATTAATCTGCAATTTCTGTCTAGGATTCAAGGAGATTATTTTTTAAAGGGTTCCTGGGAGCCATGAATTTCTAAAACTAAGAGATTCAGTTTAAATTGTGGAATTCCAAGCACTTTATTATTTTTCAGATGAGGTATTGGGGGATAAGACATTCCCAATGTCCATACACCAAATAAAAAGCAACTTAATCCATTAATAGGAGAGGATTATTATTTACCAAAACATCTATTGCTTATTTTTGCCTGAATTTTATCTTTATATAGTTGACCATTTTTCATTTGTATCTAACCAATTAATGAAATCTATTCCCAAGGAAATTCACATACTTTCATTCTTGTGATGAATTTACATCTCAACTGCTTTCATAGGATCTCTTTAGTTCTGACTAGAGTGGACATTAATTTTACCTTGCTTATGGAGTTTTTCTTTCTCTCCTAAGAATTACATAAATTCAAGCTATAGAAAAACACAGTCCCATATAATCCCATATCCCTTTTCCAGCAATGTTGCCAAAGTTTAAGAATTCACTTGAATTTATTTGAAAAGTTTTATTTGCAGTGAGAAACTAATACTTGTTCAACAATTCTTAAAGGCAGGGTCTCTCTATCTTGCCCAGGCTAAAAGACCAGTCTAAACCTATGGGCCTAATCCCAGTGCTGTTAGGTGAGGAAGCTTTAACATGCTTCCTTTCTGACCTGGTTTTGTTCACCTCTATGCATATAATAACAACATAGCTCCTTGCTCTCTGAAGCTAATAATGTTGATGCAGACATAGTTTGGACATCTAATTGGCTTTAACTCATCTGCAGGCAAGAACTCCTGAGCTTAGATAATTTCCTAGCCCTGCCTCCATGTGAGCAAGTGGTATTTTCCATCCATCTCTGACATGTTTAACACTTTTAATGACTATTAAGTATTTAGGAGTTTATAATAATTTCATTTTCTGAACATCTAGCATCCTGTACTTAAAAAAAAAAAGTATCCTGTCACACAGATAAAAAAGAACACTTCTCCAAGAGAAAAACACAAACAAACAAAACAGAACAAAAAGAAGACTTTTCAAATAGCTATATTATAGTATTAGGAGATAGCAGACCAAATATTTTTCTCTTTACAGGAATCTTGCTCAGCCTGCAAATAAATTTGAACGAGATAACATGAGATATCTTAGCAAAGCAAATAATTAGCTAAAGTGCTATACCTAAATGACTGCTGATTTCTTTTTTTTTTTTAATGACTGCTGATTTATAATAAGATTTTAGATTGTGTTGAAGTCACAGTGTACAAAATTGGGAAGATAACCCTCCCAGATTCTCAGCACTGATTGGATGGGCAAGAAAAACAGAATAAAACTTATATTACAGGATCACCATTTAGAGATGGCAGCAGGATCATAATGTAGCCAGCTCATACTGTCACTTGATTATTAAATTTGCATTGTGGGCATTTGTACTTAAGAAATCAGCATTTTTTATGTTTTTGTTGATTATCTAGACTTAAGACAGTGATGAAGAAAGAAAAAATAATTCAGTTTAAACTTAAAAGTATGTTGTACCTGCATTTTTTTTAAATTCCTCAGAACCAGTTATTATAGATTTAATAGTAGACCCCTGATTAAATGACACCATACAGGTCATTTAGTTCAACCCAAAGAATAAAGGATACCCTTCTTTCAAATCTTCACTTCTCCAAATTATATATTCCTATGTCCTTTAAGGTTCTCAAATGGCATGAATGGATGGCATATGAGATGGCATCTCATATAAATGTTCCTTCACATCCACTTTATCCTTCTCTTAGATGGTCTTTTCAAGGAGGTGACATTCACATCTGAACACAACAGTCTAGTGGTCTAAAAACTGAAGAATATGGAGGGATTTTTATTTCTTTACACCTAGAACTTGTGCTTTTCTTTGCAGAACTGCCTTTTTTGGGTCATACTATCTTCCTGCTTGCTGATTTTTAATTTGGAACCTATTAAGTATTCCAAGTTATTTTTTTTCCCAGTAAAATGACTTCCCAACTATGAACAGAACCTCAAAACTATCTTGTACTGTCAACGATGAATATTTTGAATGCAAGTATATGAGTTTTCATTTATGATTATTGAATTTCATTTTGTTAAATTCAGCCCAATATTGTAACCGATCAAGAATTTTTGTATCTTTACTATTATCCAATCTTTTATCTATCACATAGAGTTTTGATCTTGTGATGTATAAGCATACTGAAGAGGTTAACCACTAAGAGGGTTAGGGTTGCTCTGAAGACCCCAAAATACCAACATGCCTGGTCCTGCCAAGGGAATTAGACTCAAGTCTTCTCTCAGCCAAAGAAAAGTAAAGTTTATTAAAAGTTCTCTTATATTAGACACAGAGTAAGTCTGTGCTAGGTCATTCTATGGCACTCTCACAAACATGAAGAAAGGATGGGGTCTTATATACAGAAGGTTGTGGGAGGAATCAAGGGTTGGTCTATGGGAGGAGTTTGGGAAGGGTCTTCAGGAGGAGTTAATGAGGTCAATGAGTGATTAAGGGTGGGAAGTCACTGGAAGCCACCTGGAGACCACAAACAATGGTGGGCTAGGCCAGTTTAAGGGTGGATTGTGGGAAGTCTAATAAGTCTAGTAAGAGGGTAGGAAGTCTAGTAATAGACTTGCCTCATGCAAATGTCTCATCAAATGAGATGATTTAATCAGAGTTCAAGAGCCTGTACCTCAAGGACTCAAGGAGAGGTCAAATGAGTTCCCAGAGCCCAAACCTCATCACCTTGAGCTCTTCTTGAATATTTGAGGTACAAGCTCTGAGAACCACCCTTGAACTCTGAATAAATCATCCCATTTGAGGAGGCATTTGCATGAGGCCATGAGCCTTTCCTAGTGGCTGGGCCTAGACCTCTGTTCCTAATTTAGCCTTCCATTTTCCATCTCGACATTTTATAGTGGAGAGCACCATAGAATTTTCTAGCACAGACTTACTCTCTGTCCAACACAAGCAAACTTTTAATAAACTTTACTTTTCTTTGGCTGAAAAGACGAGTTAAATTAATTTGGCAAGACACAGCATTTTGGTATTTTGAGGTCTGGAATACCATTAACCTCTTCACTATGACTACTTATTTGGCTTATTCGGGTTTGCTCAGATTATCTACTGTGGAGACACTTTGCCAATACCTCCTAGATAGGCAAGAGTAGTATCATTTGATTGGCTTTACAACCAGAAATGTTGCATGTTTAAAGTTGGTCAGACTGAGATGTTTCTGTCTTTCCCTGCTCTTGTCAACTCTACCACTCACACATATGTAAGGATATTAATTTGTATGAGCAAGGAGAAAGTCCCTTTGCATCTAATGTTATATTCCTTTGTGTTTTATACATACTTGGGTTTTTTCTTTGTTTTGTTTTTGCACGTTGTCTATTCCATTAGAATATGCACTCACCAAGAACAAAGATTGTGTTTTCTTTGTTTTTTGTTTGTTTGATTGTTCTTTTTTTGTATCTCCAGGTCTTAGCACAGTGCCTGGTACATTGTAGGTGTGTGTGTTTGTGTGTGTGTGTGTGTGTGTGTGTGTGTGTGTGTGTCTATGCTTATGCTTGTGTGTTTTAATAATTGCTAGTTGACTTGAAAAACTAAGCCAATGCATTAATTTTGTAAATGTTTCTTTAGTACATAGTATGTGCCAGGTACTATGCTAAGCACTGAAGATGAAATTAATAGGAAGAAATCCAGTCCCTATCATCAAGTAGCTTACACTCTAAAGGATGAGATAACACATAAAATGAGGCAGAAAGGTATGGGGGTGGGGAGAATGGGACATCAATGTGTATTTGGCACCTGGTCATCTTGTTGTGTGGAATCCTAACAAGGAAGGGTAACAGATGCAAAGTGGAGAGAGACAAGTCCAGTTTCTGTACTCTATAAAGTAAGTTATTAGAAGGAGCTTGAGATTCTTTTTTCTAACCCTCTAATCATAGGACAGATCAGATTGAGGGATATAGTATCAATCAAGGCATGAGTTAGCAGAATGGTCATAAGTATAGAAGAGATGAATGTCAAAGAAATGATCCAGGAAGTGACAGTTTATTCAATGGATTTGAAACCAATCAGATTTATAGTTTAGTATTCCTGTCAAAAGATGAAATCAAGTTAATCCAGGATAAACATTTTTTAAAACTAATTCCTGGGGCAGCTAGGTAGTGCAGTGAATAGAGTACCAGCCCTGGATTTAGGAGGACCTGATTTCAAATCTGGCTTCAGACACTTAACACAAAAACTAGCTATGTGACCTTGGGTAAGTCACTTAACCCCAATTTCCCTAAAACAAAAATAAAAACTAATTCCTGCTATTTCTTTGTAATCTGTTTAATTTTCTCCCAGATGAATCATTAAATATTTAACAATCCATTCTTGAGTATGCTTTTCAATATTCATCAACCAGATCTTTGATGATGTGTTATAAAGTCTTTGTAGGAAAACAAAATCATAGGCCTGCATAAAATGGGACAATATTTGCTTGTCTTTAGTTCCATGTTACCTTTATGTTATTCATAATCATTAAATCATTAGTGACAATTGCTCAGCTGTAACATCATCAATTTCTATCCATACTTGAGTATATATTTCATTTTGTCCAGTTGAATTGACTTAATCAAGGGCAATTAGGTGACCCTATATTACTTCCTTGCTTATTTGGAATATCAATGTCTAAGTAGCCACTTTTGCTGTCTAATTTGCAATGTAAAAATATCTCCTTATCAGAGTATAAAGGGAAAAGGTAAAGGGAGCTGCTTTACCTTCAGATCTCTACCAGTCCCAATCCCTTTGATTCTCTTTTTTATTTCATTATCATTAACAATAAAAAAGGACACCCTTCTTGTGGTTCTAAGATTTCTTTTCTTAGCAGAGTCATCTCATTCTTAGCTTTAGCATACCTCACACTATTTTTCCAGTCTAGTCTAGGCTCCTCTGTTACCTGCCATGGCATCCCTTCCACAGAATATATGAAATGCTGATTGCTCTTAAATAGAAGCTAATTGGTCAGTTCTCTGTATAGCTTCGTTAATTTGTACATGAAATTTTCAATTTTCTTTCTTTTTAGAATTGTTTCCTTTTTTTTTCTTTTTTGGAGGGGGAAGGGTAGGGCACTTGGGGTTAAGTGCCTTGCCCAAGGTCACACAGCTAGTATGTGTTAAGTGTCTAAAGCCAGATTTTAACTTAAGTCCTCCTGACTCCAGGGCTGGTGCTCTATTCACTGTACCACCTAGCTGCCCTACATTATTTCCTTTTTAACCTTCAAAACCTTTATGAAATTTGCTCTGGAAAAATACCAGTGTTGATGCCTTCTTCATGTTATTTTCCTTAAAACCTTTGAAATACCCCATCTCTCACCAAAACTTGAATGGAGATTTTGCCCAATTTTGTTTATCTTTCCTATCATATACTTAGAAGGGTATCATCATTTATTCTCAAATTTCTTGTTATGCCCATCAAAAGATGACAGATTCAAACTCATTAAATGTCTTTAAGCAAAGGTTAAGTGACAACTAATAGGGCAAATATTGTCTAGTGGTTAGGATTCAACACTCTCACCCCTGAGACCCAGGTTCAATTTCCAGTCAGGGAACCATATGATGATATCTAGGGGTCTTGGGAACCCCAAAATGCAAGGGTAAAGGGTTGGGGTCTGCTTAATAGAATTTGACCACTCAAATCTTCTTTCAATCCAAATAGTGAATTTATTAAAACACATATTAGGGCTTGAGATTCCTAGTGAGTCTGCACATTTGATCAGGATAAGTAGATGAAGGAAATTTATTGTGGGAAGATTAGGATGGAATTAAAGTGTGGAGAATAGCTTGAGGTGGTCTGGAGGTAACAGAGTAAAGGGATCTGGATGGGATTAAGGAGTCTTAAGTAAGATAATTGAGTAATCAAGGTGGACTGGATGGATCAGCCTTTGGCTTGGGTGGTGGCACCTCTGACTGTAATGTATGGGAAAATTCAGGGAATGGGTCAGAGATAACAGAGAATGAAGAGTTGGGCTGGGATGAACCTGATGCTTCAGCCAAGCACAAAAGATCTGGATTCAGGGGCTGGGTTCCTGAAATTGGGGACAAAGTCCAAGGGAGGACTGGTGGGGGAAGGGGAGTCAGATCCCATAGTGTTATTTGACCAAGTATGAATTTGACCATATATTTCCTCATATTTTTCTCCAACTTTGTGATCCTTTGAAGGAGGAGTTTAGTTGTGAATATGTAAATCATATTTTAAATTTGAGAAATTTAGATTGGGGTCTGTGATTATTTAACAGACACTCTCTGTTCTTTTAACTTTATTAAATATTTTAATTTTCACAGTCATCCAAATGACAGTGTTCCTTCTTTGTCTCATTTGCACAACCATCAACCTCTTCAGATAATCTGTTATTCCCTATGCACAAAATTCTTATAACCTTCATTTTCTGAACATTCCCCATCCTTCCCCATCTCGGGTAAATTCACCTAGAAGACTTTCCAGAACAAAGCCCACCTAGGAGACTTGCCCAAACCTGCCAATAAAGCTTAACCTTCCCAAGCCCACTACCTGGAACCCATATCCCCCTCCCTTCCCAGTTCTTAGAATAGACTTGGGGACTTTCTAGTTGGGCAACAAACAGGTTGTTAGGCAATGCAATGATTGCTATCTTTTTGTTGTTGTTGTTGTTTAAACAAATGCTTTATTAACTCCTGTTTTACATCATTCATTTCTGCCAGATTTTGAGTTACAATTTTATTTTCCCCATTTTTCCCCTACCCACCCTCCCAGAATAGCAGTCCCACAAGATATAGCTTCCTCCATCCTGCTCTCTCCCATATCTTATCCCTTACACCCTTCAACTTTTCCATTAGAGGAAGGTGAATCTCTGTGCCCTGATGCCTGTACATCTTATCTCCCAACTACATGCAAAAAAAGTACTAATAATAGTGTTTATATATATTTGAAACATTTAATTTTAAGACCTCGAATTTCAGATCCATTCCCTTCCTCCCTTGTCACCCATTCCCTCTGGGAAGATAAGTAATTCAGTATGTGTTGTACATGTATAGCTATGCAAAATATTACCATAGTAGATATACTGTACAAAGCTGCTTATAATTCCCTCCCACCCATCCCACCCCCCACCTGGTCCATTCCCTACTTGATCCTGTCCCCCTTCTATAGTGGGTATTTCCAACCTCCCCACCCCCAGGAATGCTCTCCCATCCATCATCCCTCCTCTCATCCCCCTACCCCTTATTCTGCTGCAGGTTGAGATATCCCATTTAGTATGTATGTCATTCTCTCCCTGAACCAAATTCAATGAGAATGTGGTTTCTGCCTTTTTGCCTTCCTATTCTTCCCCTCCTCTGCAGCCACTTCCCCTTGCTTCTTCTACATGAGATAGTTTACCTTACCCTGTCTCTCCCCATCTCCTCTTGCCACTTTCCTCTCTCACCTCATAATTTCACCCCTTAGGTATCATTCCTTCACAACAAATTCAACCTATGCCCTCTATCCATGTATAACTGTAAACATATATACACACATTCACATATGTATTCATGTGACCATATAACCTTCTTCAATTATTTTCATACTGAGAAAAGTTTCATCAGTCACAATTATTGTTTTTCCATGTAGTAATGTAAATAGGTTAACTTTGATAAGTTCATTTTGATTTCTTTTCCCTGATTACCTTCTCAGGTATCTCTTGCTTCTTGTGTCTGGATGTCAAATTTTCTATTCAACTCTGGTTTTTTCCTCAAGAATGCTTGAAAGTCTTCTATTCCACTGAATGACCATATTTTCCCCTGAAACAAAATACTCAGTTTTGCTGGGTAGGTGACTCTTGGGTTCATTCCCAGCTCTTTTGCCCTCTGGAATATCATATTCCATGATCTTCAGTCCCTCAGTGTAGAAGCTGCCAGGTCCTGGGCTATTCTGATTGTGTTTCCACAATATTGAAATTGTTTCTTCCTGGCTGCTTGGAGTATTTTTTCCTTGATCTGGGGATTCTGGAACCTGGCTATAATATTCCTGGGAGTTTTCTTTTTGGGATCTTTTTCAGGAGGTGATCTGTGGATTCTTTCAACCTCTATTTTGCCCTCTGGGTCTAAAACATCAGGGTGATTTTCCTTGAGAATTTCTTGAAGGGTGATTTCTAGGTTCTTTCTTTGATCATGGCCTTCAGGTAGTCTCATGGACCTGGGCTCAGCTCTCTGTGTGCTGAGCTGCTGGCTCCCAGAGAGCTGCGCTGGTCCTTCCTGCAGGGCTGCTGGGCTGTCCTCAGTGGGAGGTTAGCTTCTCTGTGTCATTTTTTGGATGCTGGGGCTCCAGAAGTTGTTCAGAGTCCCCTTTTACATAGTTTGGAGGTAATCTGGGGGGAGAGAGCCTTGGACGTGCTGGTTCTACTCTGCCATCTTGTCTCCGCCCCGATTGCTGTCTTTTGGCTTCTGTCAAATAATAACTGTCAAGTTGTGGTTTC
This sequence comes from Gymnobelideus leadbeateri, assembly GCA_011680675.1. Lineage (NCBI taxonomy): Eukaryota > Metazoa > Chordata > Mammalia > Diprotodontia > Petauridae > Gymnobelideus > Gymnobelideus leadbeateri. The sequence continues at coordinate 337,665 of WOXC01005690.1, read as the reverse complement.
CCCTCAGTAACAGTTATGTTGTGACTTTTGTTTATATAATCCATGAGCATATGCATCTTGGGTCTGCTTGATTTGGGTTGTGTTCACCCCTGGAACTCACTGGCTATTAAATTCCATTTAAAATTTTGAGTGGCCTCACTCACTGATTTCTTGGTATAACAAAATCTCCCAAAAACAAATCTATATGAATAACAATACACCAAACAAAAATTCACTTTTCAATGAATTTGAGAGATTTTTTCTTATCTTATGTGTGTGTATGTGTATGAGAGAGAGATAGAGAGAGAGAACAATAGAGAACAATATGTGCACACAGTAGTATTGGGCTTTGTGGGTATTGTGTGGCAGAAAAGACATTGCATTTGATGTCAGAAGCCCTCGGATCAAATCCAAGCTCTGTTACATAGTAATATTTGTGATGGTGAACAGGCTCTTGGAACCCCCTTGAACTCTCCTTGAATCTTCCCACTTGATCTGGCATTCACCTGAGACTATAAAACCCTCAACTGGCCTTTCAGTATTGCTATGCCCAATTCTCTGTTTCCCTTAACCTAACTCATGTCTTTATTGTCTCTTACCTTTAGATTGCCTCCAGTTACTTCCCACCCTGGATCCTATCTAGATTCCATTCCCATCAAGAGCCTCCCTAGACACCTCAACTTACCAAAGACTACCTAACTGTAGATCACCCCCACAGTCTTTCTGTATATAAGATCCATCTTGGCCTCCATTAAAGGACTCAGAATCAATCTGAAAAGAAAGTGTCTGCTTACGTTAGCAATTCAAATGTCCAGATTCCTTAAGAGTCTGGCCAACATAGTAGATCTTTAAGAAACATTTTTTTTTCCTTGTCTGAAAGAATGCTTAGGTTGAATTCATTTGGGCTGAACTGGTATGTTGGTATTTCAGGTTCCCAGCATCCCTAAACTTCAGCATTTTGGTTCCCCGACCAAGAATTGAACTGGGTTATGGTGGTGAAAATGATGAATCCTAACCAGTGTTTGAAGCCATCAGCTCCCAGTTGACTGCTCAAGCTATGTACCAACTTCTTATTGAATCCAAGGTCTCTAGCCCATTGGATTTGGAGTCAGCTAGAATATGAAATCTGCCCCCTTGCACAGGACCAAGAGAGTCAGAGACAGCTCTACACCCCTTGCCAGCAGGAAACCAAGACCTTCAACCCTTACCTCAAAAGAATTTGGGTTCCACCTATTTGACTGGAAATGACAGGAAACATTGCCCAAGCAGAAATCTTTTTCCCCTTTTCAAAGACGAATTTGGATCCTATTTGTCTATGAATCCTGGAAAACCCCACCCAGCTCTCCTTGAATTTCCCCACTTGATCAGTTGTTTGCCTTAGGCTATAAGCCTTTCATTATCACTATGCCCAATATTCTGTTACCCTTAACTTAGCCCAGTCCTCCATTGCCCGTTATCTCCAGTACTTCCCACCCTTGATCCTATATAAACCCCATTTTCTTAATTCCTGGGTCCAGATCTCTATTCACCTCAGCCTACTGGCCTTTCCCATCAAGAGCCTCCCTAGACCCCTCCTCCTCTCACCCCAGACTACTTGGCCAACCCTATATCCTTCCTACAGTCTTTCTGTATATGAAATCCATCTTGTTTCCATGAAAACTTTCAGATTCAATCTGTCCCTCTTGAATTAGTGATGAAAATGTTCATATTTCTTAAGAATCTGGGCAATATGGTAGATCTTTAATAAACCTTGTTTAGACTTGGACCAAATTAATTTGGGCAGGCCTCATGTCACTATTTTGGAGTCCCAGCACCTCTAAATCTCATCATTTGTATGACCTTTATTAAGTCACTTTACAATTCTGTGCCTCTTGTACGTATAATAAAATAGTTTGATGAATCATTATAAATTGATCAGTTACAAATATATACAGAGTGTTTAAATACAAGGTATCAATGGGAGTAAACCATCAGCAGTATAAGGAAGATTTTATGCTGAAAGTGGTAGCCAAGTTGTATCTTAAAGGTAAAGAGGACAAGTGTTAGATGAAGGTAAAGAGAGAGTACATACCAACAATGTTGGATGGACAGAAAAAATGTTCAGAGACAAAAAATGGCATATGGTGTGAAGCACATAGAGAAAGTCAGTGTCACTGTATCCAGACTGCATGAGGGAGAGTAGCATTCAGAGTTCTAGAAATGTATGTTGGGATAAGGTTGTAAAATATTTTAAAAGCTGAATAGAAAACTTTATATTTTATCCTTGAGCAAAAAGGAAGAAACTTCATTTGGCTGAAGAAAAAAGGAGCCTTGTCAGATATGTGCTTAATGAAAATTTCTTTGATAAAAGAATGTAGGCTGGAGTAGAATGGGGAAAGAACTGAAGAAAGGAGAACAATTAGGAGTCTGTGTAATGTTAATGGAATTTGAAGATCTTCCATGCCCTTATATTGGCAGGTAAACTGGTACTTAACACTTAGTTTCAAGTTAATTATATCAAGACTCAGTTAAAAAACAGAATGTATGAACCCTTGTTTCTGACATGACAGAAAGGGGTGGGGCAGGGAGGAGCGAATACCATATATAAGGAAAAGAACAACCTAGACAGTCAGAACTTTTGGAGCATGTGGCTTGGAGGTTGAAGAGGAAAGGCCCAGGCTGGAGAAAGTGATTTTGATTTTGAGCACTGAACTCATGGTGGTAGAGTTTCTTTTGAGAACCAGCTGGAACTTCTGCTGAGAGCTTCTGAGAACCAGGCAGAGGAGCTACCATGAATGAGAGAGGAGGAAAAACTTAAGGGAACCTGTTCTATTGTGAAGGCTTGGAAATGTGGGTGTTCACTGCATTAACCATGTGTACCAACTTTGTGGTTACTGTAATGACTTTGACTTTCTGGTTCTGGGACTTGGTTTTCTGGTATTTGAATAAAGGCTTTGGTACTGTCCTCCATGTGGAAAGCCTATTACATTTTGTGATTCACAACTATAACAGCATATCCATAACCACTGTGGATGTTGTGAATATTACATTGTTGTTACAGGTTGTTACAGTGTTCTAAGTCAGAGGTGATAAGGGCCTCCACTCCTATCTGAGTGAAGAAAGTGGTTCTTTAGGGGCTACCTTTGATCACTTCCAGCTCCAAAGTTATGAGAAAGGTTTTAACATTTTGCTATACAGAGAGGATACATTCTAGGAATGACAAACACCTTTTACAGAAAAAATAGAGGTAAGTGAGGGTAGAGGAAGATAAAAAGGTCATCTAGTTTAACTTGAATGTGAAGGTGAATGTTTGGGTATATTACTGAAAAAGAAAAAAGGTTGAATCTTCAATGTAGATAATTGTAAATGTTATATTGATAGTGCTGTAGCACCAATGCAATATTTGCAGTGCCCACAATCACAATAAAGACTGTCACTATAAATATCACATGACATTCAATGGCAAAATATGCCAAATATGTCAAGATAGAGGATAGAACTGAAGGATTTATTTAGACATCAACAAAATGAAGTCCAAAGCTAGTAAGCCGATTCCATCATAGTACCAAAAATATTAAGAAGCCATAATAATGCTGAGAGCCACAGCATCCTTCAGCCTTCCCCAAACCAATACAAGATCCATCTTTACTCACAAACCTCTCTCTCTTTGCCTCAACCTCCTCTTTTCCCCCAACATCTGGGTAGCTCTGACCAGCTTCCTGTGGGCTCTGCTTCCCTTTAGCAAACTTCTCCCACCACAGGCTCTGTGTGACTACATTTAGCCTATTGGGGCAGAGTTTACTTTCAAAGCAGGGGAGGTCTTCAAACTAACCCCTAGGTCTATTAAGGGGCAGGGAAGATCTTCAAATTACCATTCCCATTACAGGTACATACATATATATGCCTTTAAGTATCTTATATTTAAAAGTAAGAGACAAATAGGAGATGCAAAAGTTTTCCTCATCTCAAATTCTTCTCATCATGCTCCATGCATATTATCTCCTCTTAAGGAAAGTGGAAATATTATTAAGCCAGCATAGTAAATGATTTCAGACACAAGCCACATGAAAAGCAGTAAGGATCTGTTGTCTCTGACTCAAAGCAAGTATCTATTAAATTCTTTAAATAGTGTAATCTAAAGAGTTCGAGGCAAAGCAAGATTTTGGTCTGCAGGAGAAGCCTTCGGCCTAGAGAAGGATATGACAACTATTTGTTGAAATGTTGGACAGAAGTGATATTAAGCTTGTTCTGTTCAATTTCAAAGAAAATAAGTGGGCATATAATTACAAGTTTCAAAACTTTCTTTCTTTTTTTTTTTTTTTTTAGCTTTTTGGAGGGCAATTGGGGTTAAGTAACTTGCCCAAGGTCACACGGCTAGGTTTTTGTTTGTATGTGCACTAAGTGTCTGAGGCTGGATCGAACTCAGGTCCTTCTGACTCCAGGGCCGACGCTCTACTCACTGAGTCACCTAGCCATCCCAAGTTTGAAAACTTTCAACTTGAGTTGAGGGGGAGGGGATACCTAACACTAAGAGATGCCCAAAAGTAGAATGGGCTACATTGTTAGGAGATAGTCCCTCCTTATTAGAAATCTCAAGGAGATGTTGAATATCTACTTATTACATATGTTGAAGACAACGCTCTTCATCAGATAGGGGTTGTAGATGGTCACCGATGTCTTTAACGTATCTGAAATTCTGTGATTCTTAAAGGTTTTTTAATTTTATAGGGGAAAAAAGGACTCTTCATATGAGGAAAAGGAAAAAAATCATATTGAAAAATTCAGTCAGTATTTTACACAAAACATTTTTCAATGTGTGGTTTTATTTTAATTCATGGTGCTGTGTATGAGCCAAGGTGAGGTGGATTGGTGAGAAGAGGGTAGGAATTTTCATTAAAAAAATCTAGCACAACATCTTGGAAAATAGCCTTTATTTTTATGAAAAGATGCCTTGCATCAATGCAAGGAATTGTTGTTTTGGTTGATTTGGAAATATTTTGTATTTATTTTTAATCCCATATGCTTTTTATGTCATGTGCATAGCTAACATCAATTAAAAAAAAATTCAGCATGTGGATCCACATTCCATTTGGCAGCATACCAATATTTACATAGTATAATAAATGGCTTTGCAGGCTGATAACAAAGATAGTTTGGCAAAGAGTATTTTTAGATCTCTTACCCAGAGAGATTTTAAACAAACAGCTTCCATGAACATTAATCAGTGGCTTTTGAACAACCCACACAGAGCACAAGGCATAAAGGGGGATGGTCTTTTTTTTTTTTTGGTTGCTATCTCAATAGTAGGAGTTGGCATTCTAACTTTAGTTCCCAGGTGTGCCCAGTGGTCTCCTGCAGATTATCAGTGTCTCTGTGGTGGCTTTCAAAATGCAATTGAGAACTCAAAGATCTAATGTAAAAATTCAAACCTGAAATAATAGAGAAAAACATATTGTCCTCTGGATGTTTGTTAATCAGGGATGACAATCATCCCCAAACTGCCTGGAAGGAATTTTGTATTGCTGCTGGAGCTTTGGGCATCTGTTGAACAAAATAAGAATATAATGAGCATTTACTCTATTTTGAAAGCCATTTAGATATTTTAGGAAGGAGATTGGAATGACTTTGAATGAAGCAGAGATTCTCAAAACTAGAAGGGATTTCAAAGTGTCACCTGTTCTTGAGCAATAAAAATTATTTCAATGATAATAATTATTATAATTATAGCTAATATTTATATAGTGCTGATTATTTATCAGCCACTGTGCTAGGAATTTTACAAATACTGTCCCATTTTATTCTCACAACAACTTTGAGAGTAAGTGCTGTCATTATCAGCATTTTACAAATGAGGAAACTGAGACAGATAGCAATTAAGTGACTTGTGCAGGGTCATACAGTGAGTATGTGTATAAGGCTATATTTGAACTCAGTTCTTCCTGACTCCAGTCTTGGTGCTCCACCCATTGTGCCTTCTATATCAGGTTTGTGATGAGTTTCTTGAAATTCTCACTTAGTTCCTCTAAAACATTCCTGAATTATCAATATCAAGGTTTTGCTCAAAGACTTTGAGCAAGGGTTAGAGGAACATGAGAATAAGTGATTACTTACTGGTGTAACCTATTCAAATGTATATACTTCCAATTTCTAGGAATTTTTTCCTTATGTATAAACGGGATAATCAATGAAGCTCCACCATTACTCCTCCCACTCCTGTTTTTGTATTTGCTACTTTCAGCAAATCTATCAAGGGACCTCAGATAGTCAACAAACATTTGTGTGATTTTACTATTTGTCAAGTATTTTGTCAGTCATTGGGATATAAAGCAAGACAAAAAAAACATGATCCCTACCTTCTAGGAGCTTCAAAGTTAGGAGGAGATATATTTCTTAAAAAGGATATATATTAAAGATATACAGAAACCTGAACAAGACACACACATTTTTTCTATTTGTGTGTGCACATGTGCGTGTGTATATATGTTTGTATGTACATATATGTATATGTATACACATATCTATTCATTTTATTCACAAAATATATTCATGGAATTTTTTTGCAAATGCATTGTTTAAATTTGGCTAAACATTGTATGCATTGGTCCCTGGAGCTATCAGACTATTTATCCACTCAGAGAAAAAAAATGAGATTTGCCTAATATGACCTGTTCTTGGCAGAAGTCTATCCTACTGAGATCATCACTTCCTTTTCTCTATACCTACTCAGCATCCCCATATTAAGTCTTCCAACTCTATTAGAAGTAGAAGTGACAACCAATATCTGAAAGAGGCCAGAATATCCTACTAATGTAATAAGAATCCTGGAGAACACAGTATAACTGTTTGAAGGACCTGAAGTTCTTTAATTTAGGGGGGGAAAAAGAAAGAATTCAGATGGGGGTGATATATTCATATGTTTTAAGATAAATCTTTGCCAGAGGGTTTAGTCTTATTTCATTGGAATCCAGAAGGCAGAACTAGGAGTAATGTATGTATGTATATATGTATGTACTTATAAATAAGAAATGTTAGGCTTAACATGAGGAAAATCTTCCTAAGAGCTATCCAAATAAAAGATTAACTTCCCCAAGATATAGTAAGTTTGCCTTCATTGGATGTCCTCAAGGAAAGATTGACTCTGTCATGGAAGGATATTTTGTAAAGGTGATTCTTCTTGTGTAATTTGTCCCTAAAAGTTCCTTCCATATCTGACATTCTATGATTCTTTATCTAATTGTTGATTCATTTCTTGATTTCTAAGGATGGGCTGCTCAAATGACCTCTTCTCATGTCCCAGCTTCTCTTACCTTTCATTACCATGGCTCAATAAGTTTGAATTAAATATACATAGAAACAACCACACACCATATGTATACATATATACATACATATGTGTGTATATGTCTACTCACTACCTAGTAGAAAAGTATAAGTAAGACATAGGAATAAATAAGTATAAATAAATAAACAAATTAATGAAAGATGAAGAAAGAACTGGATGAATAAATAAATGAATTGATAGATTTATATATAAAGTATAATTACAGCTTCTTTCTTATAAGATCAAAGGCTTCATAGAAGAACAAACAGGGACCTCAGGATCCATACATGTATTTTAATGTCATACACCTTCTAACATATTAAACACAGTCTGTTAGCCTTTGAAGCCCTAAGAGGCTTATACTACATTCAATGTCATTCTATTCAACTTTTAGATGATTCAAATAATAATTAGGAAGATATTCTGTATATCAAATATAAAAATGCATTTCTTTTTTCATTTCAACCTCGCTGTGATTGTGTCTTGGACCAAAGGGGAATAAATTTAATCACTCTTTCAGATGATCATCCTTCAAATATTCAAGGGCACATCATATTTTCCTCCTGCAGTCTTTGCTAAAAAGCCTCACTCCTTTAGGTAATTCTTTTTTTTTTTTTTTAAAGCAATTGGGGTTAAGTAACTTGCTCAAGGTTACACGGCTAGTCATTATTTATGCGTGGGTGCTCATTTTCTGAGGCCGGATTCGATCCTGGGTCATCCCAACTCCGAGGCCGGCGCTCTCACTCACTGTGCCACCTAGCCACCCCTAGGTAATTCTTTTGTTTTGTTTTGTTTTTCCTTTTTGCAGAGGGGAAGGTAGGACAATTGGGGTTAAGTGACAGGCCAAGGTCACATGGTGTGTGTGTGCACGCGTGTGTGCGCGGTGTCTGAGGCCACATTTGAACTCAGGTCCTCCTAACTCCTGGGCCAGTTCTCTAGTCACTGCGCCACCTAAAGGCCCCCTCTCTAGCTAATACTTGTAAGACGTGATTAACTAGGTGAGACTCCATCCTTTGAGGCTCAACAATTTCTCATCATCTTTCCCAAAATGTGGCACCCTTTTAGAATTATCATGAACATAATCACCCTCCTTACATGAAAGGATTAGAGAAGGAAGGAGAGGCTAGGAACAATAGCATCAGAGAAAGAAACCCAATGCAGCTGTTTCAAGGAAAGGATGTCTGTTCCAATCAGAATGTTTCAACAATGAACAAAACAATTACCTAAGTCAGGACAAACCATTCTGGTCAACAATAAATGTTCTGTGTGTTGCTTCTTCCTTCCCGGAGGAGCCGAAGATGCCCAAGGCGGGGGTGGGGGGGGTAGGGGTGGAGAGGGGAATGCTGGGCCCCCATCACGTGACAGGGAAGTGACCTCACGCCCAGACCCCCCCCCCCATGGGGGGGGGGCGTCTGACCCGGAAGTGGCGCCGTGGGTTCGCTGCGGCGCAGGGGGCATGGTGGAAGTGTGGTGTGGAGCCGGGGGATGGGGTAGGGGGCCGCAGCCCCCGAGGCCGCCCCAGTCCTTGTCCCGGGCCGTGGAGGCGGCGGCCGTGGCTGCCCTGAGCACCGGGGATAGCTCCGGGGCCACCGAGGCCCTGTTCCTGGCGCAGGGGGGCGGCGTGACGGCGCTGAGCCACCCGCTCTTCTACGTGAAGCTGCTCATCCAGGTTGGGCATGAACCACTGCCTCCCACCGTTGGGACCGATGTGCTGGGGAGGAAGCGCTTCTACTTGCCTAATTTCTTCACCTATGCTAGACATATCGTGCAAGTAGATGGGAAGAGAGGACTGTTCGAGGCCAGAGTCCAAGGCTCATGTCTAGTCCTCTTTCCACCTGGTCCCAGGGCAGTGCGAAAAAGGCATGCCCTTTGGAGGAGTTAGAACATGTATCCAACAAGGATGATGTGAAGACAGCACTGAGGAAGGTAGTGAAAGAGACTTCCCATGAGATACTGATGCAGTGTGTGTCCAGGCTACTCTCTCACCCCCTGCGCGTCATCTCGATGCGCTGCTCCACTGGGAAGATTTTCAGAGAAGAAGGGCCGCTGGGCTTCTTGGTGGGCTTGATCCCTCACCTTCTGGGAGATGGGGTCTTCTTGTGGGGCTGTAACCTCCTGGCTCACTTCATCAGTGCCTACCGGGTGGACGACAGTTTCAGCCAAGCATTGGCAGTTTGAAGTTACACCAAGTTTGTAATGGGGATTGCAGTGAGCATGCTGACTTACCTTAGACTTACCCTTTCCTCTTGGTTGGTGATCTCATGGCTGTCAACAACTGTGGAGTGCTGGCGGGCCTCCCTCCCTATTCCCCTGTGCTCAAGTTCTGGATTCCTTGTTGGAGACATCTGAGTATGCAGGGTCTGCTTTTCCACTGAATCTCAGCAGCATCAAGCTTCTCCATTGATAAAATCAGAATAATTTGACTACAGTAATAAACACAGCATCTCCGCCCAGCCTGAGGGCCTGATCCTTGGGCTACCTTGTAAGATAACTGACATACTGTGGGATTTGGATGTTGGCAAAAGAAACAAAAAAACAACAATAACAAAAAACTGTTCTGCCTGTCATCAATGTTTAGAATTATAGCAACCCTAACTCTCAACTCATTTCCAAAATATTAATTGGTGCTCTTGCTTAACTCTAATTGTTAAAACAAAAATAATCTATCAGTTGTGAGAAGGCATTGACAAATTAAATTCGACAAAGTATCATAGCCTGGAACTACTGTGTGGTATTGCAAGGTATGTTATGTGATATTCCATTAATTCCCATCCAAATAACTATATATTAGGTATGCTGATCTTTGCAGGATGCTTTTGCTTTCTTTACACATTAACTTTGGATAAATGCGATTTAATTTCCTAGAAATTATACTCAACTCAGCTATTTAAAATGTTGTGGAATACACAGTTTTACAGAAGCCTATTAGGAAGACCAGACCATATATACTCCTCAGCATATATAATAAAATAAATGCATTTACATGTTCCAAAGATAAATTTAAATTGATAAAAAATGAACTAATAAATGAGGTAATTAGTAAGATAAATTACATATCCTGTATCATTTTTACAATTGTTCAATCATTTTCCAGTCATGTCCAACTCTTTGAGACCCCATTTGGGATTTTATTGGCAAAGATACTGGAATGGTTTGCCATTTCCTTCTAAAGTTCATTTTACAGATGAAGAAACTGAGACAAACAGGGTTAAGTAACATGTCCAGTGTCATGTAAGTAATAGGTGGATGAGTTCAAATTTGAACTCAAGTCTTCTTGACTCCAGGCACAGCACTCTATACACTTTGCCGCCTAGCTGCCTCATTTGTATCATTACCAGGGTTTTGTAAAGTAAAAACAAAGATGATGATATTTACATAGGGATAGACCTTTGATTTAATTGGTCTAAGGAGTTCCCAGGTGAGGAAACTCACACTACCAATGCAGATTGGCACCTTTTCTGCAACTTGCATTCTTAGAGGGTTGTCTTGAGGACTAGAAGATTGACTTGCCATAGGTCATGTTTGTCATAGCAAGATCTGAACACAGATCTTCTGACTTTTAAGTCATATTTTTATGCACAACTATACCATAGTACCACTAGATATTTACATAGTTTGATACAATTTTCAAGGATATTTAAAGACATTATCTCATTCAAAATACAGGTAAGAAGATTGATCAAGTAGGGAACAAAGCTGACAGACATTTTGGGATTGTTTCAAAGTAAATCAGGCATTAGGATAGTGGTTTTACATTACGACTATGAAATATTCATTACAAAATCAAAGAAATTTTGCTGTTTTTATTAGTAGAGGAAATATCACTATGGTGGAGCAGGAATTATCCTACTATAAATAAAAAAGGCTTGAGTTTGAGTGTTGGCTCTTGTACTGTCTTCTACTTATTTACTTTGCAATTTTGGACAAATCACTTCATCATTCATGGTCTCCTCTATAAATGGAAGAATTGTCCCTAGGTTAAATCTAAGACCTCTCCCAGCTCTGAATCCTGTGGTCCTGAAAAGTATTGAAATATAAGAAACAGATTTAATAAATTTTACTGTTCTTAAATACTTACAAAAAAAAATTCAGTTCAAGTCAATTAGTGAGTCAGTAAGCATTTATTAAATGCCTATTGTGCACAAGGCACTGTGCCAAGTGCTGATAATGCACAAGGCAGGTTGTACCCTCAAGGAGCTTACAATCTAATGGAATAAAAGGATGTATATTAAATGTGAGTATACAGTGTACAAACTCTATATTTACACAAACTTGGAGTTCTAGTTTAACACTAAAGAATAGCTAAGGAAACTAAGGCTACAATAGAAGAGGTAAAGTGGATTGCTAAAAGCCAGACAGGTAATTTAGGCCGAGCCAGGATGTTAAAACAGGTACTTTGACTCTAAAACTAGCATTCTTTCCAGTTTGTCAAGTGATCCTCCCTCCAGTAAATGAGACTGAAACACCTCTCTGATTCGGTAAAGTGTTTGTATTTGTTTGTTTATTGCTTTGTTTTGATTTTATTGTTGTTTTGCTTTCGGGTGAAAAAAAGATTATATTCACTGTGCAAAATGGATTGAGTCTTACTAATCTTTAACCTAGCCTAACTGTAGCTCTAGTTTTTATTTTTCTATTTTGAGAAAATTCTCAAGAAATTTTCAAAAAAGAAAACATGTGCCCAGAACTATGATTATCAACTATATACAGAGCTCCCAGTATATAAATTCCTTGGCAGAAAATGATCAATGCTTTATCAGTAACATATTTTTAGAGTGTTGCCTAGGGGCACTGTGGGGTTAAATGACTTCTTGATCACTTAGGTAGAGGAAAGACTTAAGCTCAGAGTTTAACCCAAGGCTTCAACTTTATTCATTATGTCTCACTGCATTATCTGGCTATATTTTTATTTATCTCCTGGACTATCTAGTTATCTTCTATCCACCCATCCATCCATCTATCAGTCCTTTGGAATCATATTTGGTCATTTCATTGATCAGAGTTCTTTAGTCTTTGGAATCATCTGTCTTTATGATTATTGTTTTATACAATTACTATTGTAGGGGCAGCTAGGTGGCTCAGTGAATAGAGCACCAGCCCTGGAGTCAGGAGGACCTGAGTTCAAATCTGGATTCAGACACTAAACACAAAAACTAGCTCTGTGACCTTGGGCAAGTCACTTAACCCCAAATTGCCCTCCAAAATGCAAAAAATAAAATAAAAAATAAAAACAATTACTATTGTATACATCATTCTCCTAGTTCTGTTTATTTTCTTCTGTATAAGTCCATAAAACTGTTTCCAGCCTTCTCTGAAATTGTCACTTTTGTTATTTCTTAAGGCACAGTTAATATGATATTGAATTTATGGATGATAGCTATTTTTATTTAAGCTATCCCCAGTTAATCAGCATTCTCTCACTTTCTGAAGTCCAATACAAAAAGAAAAAAAAAGCTGCTAAAAATGTTTTTTGTTTGTTTGTTTTGTTTTTTGTACACAAGTACTGTTTTCTTTGATTTCTTTGTGGGTATAGTCCTGATAGTAATCATTGTGTCTTAGGTTTATGAATAATATAAGGATTTTTATTTTTTGGATGGAGTGTTTAATTAACAAAATACTTTCCAGAATGCATATAACAATTCATAATTTCCCTGATAGTGCCTTAGTGTGCATGTTTTAACAAAACATTTCAATAATCTTTTTTATTTCAAATTTTTGGCTTTTTTGCTAATTTATTGTGTTTGAGGCATAATCTCAGGGTTGCTTTAATTTGTATTTTTCTTATTATTGGTGATTTAGAAAAAATAATATTTTGTCTCTATCAATATTTACAATTTGTAAAAATAATTTCTATATGTTACATGTGACATTTGTTAATAAAATATTCCTATAAGGAAGGAGCTTAGATGTTATTGTACTTTGCTGTATGTGTTTTCTGTCCCTACATGACTGCTTCATATTTTATATTTTATACTCCATTATTTTACTCCAGAAATCTTCCGTGACTGCTTTCTCATAAACAAAATATATGGTTTAGGGATGCAGAGATCCTTCCTTCTTTCCTCCCTCCATCCCTTCTTCCCTTCCTTCTCTTCCTTTTCCCCCCTTCCTTTCTTCCTTCTTTCTTCCCTTCATCCTTCCTTCCTGCCTTTCTTCTTCCTTTCCTCCCTCCCTTACTCTTTCTCACTTTTCTTCTCTTCCTTTCCCTCCCTCCCCCTCTCCCCATTTTTAGCACTTTCTAAATATCATTCAAAGTGTATCCCTGCTGAAATTTCTCCATCCTACATAATATTCCCTAAGGCCTAGTGCTCTGCTTCCATTATTTATCATCACCCCAGGGTTAACCACCAAAACCATGTTTAATTCACACTGTGATTAATAACCAACCATATATCCTCATCCACAGAGCTCCTGGATGCTCACTACTTAGTGCTGTGACAAAGACAAGAAGTTTCTAAATCAAGATCATGGGGTCTTGGAACTGTGTCAGGAGCCAAACTCTGAGCAATATGCCCTATGTGAAAAGGTTAGAGAATCTATTTAAACGTACCTTTATCACAGTGAGATGGGTGAGGTGGTGGGGAAGTGAGAGAGACAGAAAGACAAGAGACAGAAAGAGAGATGTTTTAAAGCAAGTAGTGCATATAACTCTGCTTATCTGTATTAAACCAATCATTGCAATGAATCAAGAACAGGACAGTATATATCAGGTTGAGTTTCTTCTCAGGTCCACCTGTAAGTAAGGTATGCTTTTATGTACTCAGATTCCCTCTGGCTGTAGCTGTTCAAGAGCTATATAACCAAACAGAATATTCTTTTGCTCTTCTCACTTTGATGAGTTACTGGCAGACGCTCCCACTAATGCTAATAAATGAAAGTACTCTCCCTGGCATTCCAACAGCTGCCATCATTACCACTCCTACCCCCCCCACCCCATTTTACTTCTCACCTGACATATTACTTTATAGAGCTCTAATGATATTGCATATGTAGGTACAGGTAGCATTTCCCTATTTGGGCCTGCAGGGGCTGCAGGCAGCATTAATTTATGATTTGGTTTACGAAAGATGGAATATTTACAGAAGCAAGGGAAATTAAGGGTCTCATTTATAATTGAATCACATATGCAACAAGACTTTCTAAAATTTCAGTAAGCAGATATATCATTTGATGAACTATATTCCTTTTTCCTGAGGAGTCTTTTCAAAGGCTTTCCTCTTTTTTTCTTCAGCTGGAGTACTCTGGTTTTCTATATTAAACAATGGAGTGGAAGATACATTCAGTTTCTCTTCCTCACTTTATAATTTCTCTAAGTGAGGGACAGTCAGCATTTTTTTTAAATCACCTAAAAGTGACACCATTTTTCATTCTAAAACAATAGCCTTTAAATTTCCAAGGTGACTTTGTTCTGAGTCAAAAGGGGGAGGGGAGAATCTTGATGTGCCCCTGTTTTGTTCACACACATTCTATCTCGGTGTGAACAAAGTATGGATAACTTACAATTTTAGATAATATCAGAGTGACCAAGTTATTATAGAATTAATAAGGTTAATATCACTGTATGATCTGTACCCCCACTATATGGTAGTATTTGCAGGATGACAGGGGATTGTTGTAATGTATAGAGGACAGAAATTAATGTGAGGGAGATGGATTCATAGACATAACTAAGTACCCAAAGTAAGATTTGGTCCCAATTCATAATAATATAAAGTTGTTGTTTTTTTTTTAAATAATGATTTTGGCATTTTAGTATTTTAGTATCTTAACTGTCATCCATTAATTTGATAAGAATGCCAATATGCCTTTAATATAGTCCATTAATTTAGAATATAAATATATATATGCATATGCCTGTATATGTATGATAGGTGTATATTGTATGTAGGTGTATATATATATATATTTATTAGCATATGTCTGTGAAAACATTCTTGGAAATGTTTGTTAAAATTTAACTAGCAAATAGAGAACTTTTTATTCTCAAGTCAGTATTCATCAGAAACATGTTGAAATTATATGATTTTTTTCTAATAGGAACTGGTCAAATAATCAAGTTTGTATCCCCTCTTATTCCTTGAATTACTGTCCATACTTTGAAATTATAGTTTCAAAACTGATTTATGTCCTTTAACCAAACCCTGAATGGGGTGATTGAAAATATAACTAGTACTCTATTGATTAAATTACAAGTAATTAATAACCTTTTGTTGCTTTGAATATTAAAGATGAAAACACTTCATAAAAACTACTGACCTGTTTTATGATCCAATAGTTTTCCCTGCATTCCTATAGGAAGCCAATAAATAGCCTGCATTTTATGCCTTTGAAATAATAGGTAAAACTGCCAAGAAATTGTTAATTTTTCAAATAAGTACCATATTTTATAAACTTTTTTAGCTGAAGCCTGGCTGCATTCATGAGTGATGGGCAATAATTAAACCGGATGCCAGACTACCATAAATCAAGCCATCAAACAAAGCTTACCATAATTATCTTGTTGAAATGACCCCATCTTCTCTCCACCCCCACCCCCATCAGCCTCTGAATTTTATGTTCAATGCTGATAACAAAATGGTCTTGAGCTGATTAGTCATTTGTGAAGGGTTATTGCCTGGAAAAGGTTCCTAGTGCTTCAAATTTACAGTAAGTTGACTTCAGTGTTCCTTCCAAATGAATGCCAATAAATCTCAGTGAACAGCCCTTTGCTATAGTCTCTGTGCCAGTTCATTGTACCGAAGTGCTTCAAGATATTCCCAAATTAGCTTTTCTAAGGATTCCCAATTATGGAACATTTTGTGACCCTATAAGAGAACATGTTGTTTACTAATTGATAAAATGAAGAAAAAAAACCCAAAAAACCTTGTTCCTTAAAAAATAAATTTAAGGCAGTCAACAATTCTATTTTCAAGTCTCCATCCAACTAAATATATTATTGGATATAGAATTGTGTGTGTGTGTATGTGTATATATACATACATATGCATACACACACGTGTATTTGCGCAGAGAATAAAAAAGAGAAAGAGACCTCAGGTGGTATCATGTCCAACTTACTCACTTTACATAAGTGTAGCACTTAGTCACAAGAAGGCTAAATGACCTGAATGCATTAATGAATAAATAACCTTTGATTAAGTGTTTACTATGTGCAAAGCACTGTGCTTAAGAACTGGAGGTACACATTTTAAAAGAGGAAAGGTTTGTTTAGGGTCATGCCTCTAAAAAGCAGTTAGGGAAGAATCAGGACTCCCCACTGCTAAATCCAAGGATCTCACTTCTGCACCAACATTTTTTATTCTAGGGAGATAGCACCAACAACTATCATGACAAGCAGAAGCTTCACAGAAGACATACATTTTTCTGTGCCTGGTTTTTCTTAGTTAAAAATGAGGGAGTTGTAATGTAAGCTAAAATCCCTTCAAGGTTTTATAGACCAGGATTTAGTAAATCTGTAAAATAATAATTAAGAACTAATTGCATTGTGGCATACAGAAGTGCTATCCTGTTCCCCCTCAAATAAAGAGTCAAACCTGAACAGTTATTAGGAGCAGATATATTCTGTATGATTACATGTAAAATGCTAGATGATACTGCTAAATGTACATAGTCCTGACAGTTCTTTTAGGCAGTCATTCTTAAATGCAATTTCTAGAAAGAGACATCTTATGTCATTCTTGTAGTACTTACTAGAAGGCCCCTCCCTTCTGTCAGCATAGTATGTCACTATATCAGTTGATGATCAAAAATCCTCTGAGGAGGATGTGCATGTAATAAAGTCATAATTCTCCATATTCTCATTTCCTAGAAATCACCAAAAATAAAGAAAATTCTCTCTTCTCTTTAAATTATACTTTTTTAAATTTTTTTAGTTTACATCATTCATTTCCACAAGATTTTGAGTTATAGATTTTCTCCCCATTTTTTCCTACCAACCACCTGAAAACAGCAATCCCACTGAATGTCCCCTCCCCAATCTGCTCTCTCCCATATCTTCCCTATCCCCCCTCCAACTTTCCAGTAGAGCCAGGTGCATCTCTATGCCCTAAGTGCCTGTACATATCATTTCCCAGTTACATGTAAAAATAATAATGTATATATATATATATGTATATGTATATATATATATGTATATGTATATATATGTGTGTGTATATATATATATATATATATACATTTTTTTAAACATTGGATTTTTAAAACATTGGATTCCAGATTCTTTTCCTTCCTCCCTCGTCACCTACCCACACTGGGATGATAAGCAAATCAATATAGGTGGTACATGTGTAGCTATATAAGACATTTACATAGTGAATATATTGAGAAAGACTGACTATATTTCCCTCCATCCTATCCCACCCCTCACTAGTTCTATTCTCTACTTTGATCCTGTCCCTTTTCAAAAGTGGTTACTTCCAACTTCCCTCCCTCCCTGCCTTCCCTCCATTCCATTATCCCCACTCTCTCCCCTTCCCCCCTACTCTCCTGTAGGGTGAGATACCCCATTTAGTGTACATGTCATTCTCTCCCTAAGCCAAATTCAAAGTGAATAAGGTTGACTCTTTCCCTTTTGCCTTCTTGTTCTTCCCCTCCATTGTAACAATTTTCCCTTGCCTCTTTTATATGAGATAATTTACCCCATTCTGTCACTCCCCATCTCCTCTCACTATATTCCTCTCTAACCTCTTAATTTCACCTTTTAAGTATCATCCCTTCCTATTCAATTGGTCCTGTGCCCTCTAGCTATGTATACCAGTAGACATATATACGCACACTGAAATATGTATTCATGCATACACCCATACACCCTCCTATATAAACATATTTGTGTGTATACACATATATAAACATATATGTATGTATACACACACAAACACACACACATATATATATATATATATATATATTACATACACATTTCTATTCCCTTCAACTATTATCATAATGAGAAAAGTTTCAAAAGTTATGATTAATATTTTTCCATGTAGGAATATAAGTAGTTCAACATTGTTAAGTTCCTTATGATTTCTTTTCCCTGTTTATCTTCTCATGCTTCTCTTGCTTCTTGTATCTGAATGTCAAATTTTCTGTTCAAATCTGTTTTTTTCATCAAGAATGCTTGAAAATCCTCTATATCATTGAGTGACCATATTTTCCCTTGAAACATGATACTCAGTTATGCTGGGTAGGTCATTCTTGGTTTTAATCCCAGCTCCTTTGACCTCTGGAATATCATATTCCAAGCCCTTTGATCCCTCAGTGTAGAAGCTGCCAGTTCCTGAATTATCCTGATTGTGTTTCCACAATATTCAAATTCTTTCTTCCTGGCTGCTTGTAATATTTTCTTCTTGATCTGGGGATTCTGGAACCTGGCTATAATATTCCTGGGAGTTTTCTTTTTGGGATATTTTTCAGGAGGTGATCAGTGCCCTCTGGTAATAACATATCAGGGAAATTTTCTTTGAGAATTTCTTGAATGATGATTTCTACGTTCTTTTTTTGATCATGGCTTTCAGGTAGATAATTTTTTAAAATTATCTCTTCTGGATCTATTTTCTAGGTCATTGGTTTTTCCAATGAATTGGTCATTTGTTTGGATCTGTTTAATTGTATCTTGATTTCTCATAAAGTCAGCAGCTTCCATTTGCTCCAGTCTAATTCTGAAGGAATGATTCTCTTCATTGAGCTTTTGAGATTCTTTTTTCCATCTGGCAAATTCAGCTTTTTAAGGCATTCTTCTCCTCATTGGCTTTTTGAGTCTCATTTGCTATCTGAGTTAGTCTATTTTTTAACGTGTTATTTTCTTCAGTCAGGCTGTTGACTCTC
Source organism: Gymnobelideus leadbeateri (assembly GCA_011680675.1). Taxonomy (NCBI): domain Eukaryota; kingdom Metazoa; phylum Chordata; class Mammalia; order Diprotodontia; family Petauridae; genus Gymnobelideus; species Gymnobelideus leadbeateri. The sequence goes on along the minus strand of WOXC01005690.1, from coordinate 318,563 downwards.
ATTTCATAATTTTCTTGCATCATTCTTATTTCTCTTCCCAATTCTTCTTCAACTTCTCTTATTTGATTTTCAAAATTCTTTTAAAGCTCCTCTATGGCCTATAACCAACTCACTTTTTTTGGAAGATTTTGGTGCAGGAGTTCTGACTTTGCTCTCTTCCTCCTTTTCCATGCTCTGATCCTTTTTGTCCCTAAAGTAGGAGTGTAAAGTTGGATTGCTTTATTTTCCTTGCTTCCTTTGCTTGCTCATATTGCAACTCAATTACTTGACTTTTGAGCTTTTGCCACAGTAGAGCTTTGCTATCAGAAATGGGAGCTTTATCCCAATTGCTGGGGTTTTCACAGCTGCTGGAGCTATTAGTTGTGTGCCCTCTCTGAAGCCTCCACATGCCCTGGCAAACTGTGCACTCACCCTAGGTCCTCCACCCTAGACCACAATTCAGATTCAAGCAGGTTAAAGCAAGAGAAATTACCCCTCAGACTGGACGCTTGGCCCCCTACAATCTGCAGACCCGGAGCTCTGAAGCAGCCAAGCAGTGGGCAGCTGCATGGCTATGGAGCCTCAGCTGCTTCTTGCCTTGGGAGCAAAGGCCAGATTGCACTCCCAACCCAGGTCCCAAATTCCACACTGAACTGACCCCTCACTTTATCCTTAGCATCTATGGGTTGATAATTCTAGAAACCCCCACAGCTGCTGGTGATCTGAAGTCCCTCCAAGCAGTGGCTGGTCAGGCCAGCCTGAGGTGTTAAAACCTCAGGCTCTCTTGGGGCTGGGCTAGGCTCCCAGATTTCTGAGATGGCCCATTCCTGCCAGCCTGCTGGGCTGTCTTCAGTGGGGGGACATTTTGTGGGTTCTGTACGTCCAAAGTTTGTTTAGAGTCATTTTTTATATGAGTTGGAGGAGGTGGGAGCTGGAGCTGTGAGGAAGTCTGGTTCCTACTCTGCCATCTTGACTCTGCCCCAGTCTCTCTTTTCTTTCACCACACACATACACACACACACACACACACACACACACACACACACACACACACACACCCCTCTTAGTTCTTCTCTTGAAATTATTTATTTTTCTCCAAAAAGCCCTCCCCTTGATGTCAATCTTTCATCTATTTTTTGTGTTGTAAAGAATTTTGCTTACATACAATTATTTTCAAGAATGAGTGGACATGGGAAACAAAGGACTATATATTCTGATATAATTCTATTTAAGATGGATCTAGATCCCACCGTATATCCCTTAACAGACCAACTCATCAAATTATTCCATAAATATTAGAAAGAATTTGCAGGTTTAGATAATTACAGTGAATGGTATATATCCATGAATTTAACTCTGAAACAAAGGAATTTACCAGTTTCTGTGTGTATAGTCATATCAGACATACTCATAATTGATATATTCAGATGTGGTTCTGTATTAAAATATATAGTCCTTTTTTAAACAGCATATAAACAGAATAAAAAGAGATGATGATGAAACTGGAAAAGTTATATATTTCTGGAAAGGAACACAAATCATGTATTCTCTCCTTCATCTCCATTCAGATCTAGTTGATATTGAGAGGAAAATTGGCCTCACATCATTTGTTTATCCCATCTACCCCTTTGTCAATATACTTCAGCCACATCTGCCCTATGAATACCTCTTTCTTTTCTCTCACAGTATTCCACATATTTCATTGTTGCTGATTCAGGTGAATCAGATGTGGCATGGACCCTATCTTTTCAACTCTCTAAAGATGTGGGCCAGACTACAAGAATGCCTTGAGCACATCTCAACTCCTCAATGAATATTAAACACATTTCCTACAGTGTTGAATCAAAACTGGAGCTACTTAATTATTGTTAATATTGATTTATTAATACTGAGGTTGATTCATTGCATGGTGGTGAATTTGTTTATTCCCTAGAACAATAAAGAAAGGGGTGGGGGTAACAAAACAAAACAATCAGCCATCCTTGAGATGAAAAGTTAATTGAAACACATCAGAAAATTCAACTTCTTTGTATTAAGGTTTTTTAAAGAATAACATCTAGAAGCATATAATCTCTAATCTATTCTGAGAGATAGAGGGAGGGGAAAGGTATTCATCTGAAGAAAAATGAGAATACTTTGGGCCAATATTTCTTCATCTTACAAAAAATTTGAAACAAATTGAATTTTTCAAGGAAGTTTCATCAAATTAGATCAGTTGGTATAGTAGTGTAGACAAGTTCAATTTAGTTCAATTCAACTTTAATTTATGAAGTACTTAGCATGTGAAAAACTCTTCAGTGACCTAAGTTAGTATACAGATATGTGAATTTGGTAAGAACTTGAATGGAGTATTCCTTAATCCTTCTATTAAAGCAAAGGCATATCCCTAATGAGGACTCATTATGATGATCTTACATAAGAGATATCAACAATGATCTGTATGCTTCAAAAAGGATGCAAGTCAGTCATGTAACAAGAAGTAAGTTTTACACAATAAATCCCACTCTCTTTCCATATACCTGTAGATGAGGAAGAAAGAATTATTACTCTTCATTGTTCATTAATAGGGAACTGAGTTAATACCTCTAACTCAAACAAAGGATCATTCTTTTATCCAAAATCATGAAGAGCAGAGAAAGCACCAGAATTAGAATTGATATTGCCATACTGAAACACCAGAACAAAGAACTATTATCTTTTAAGCCATGTTTCATGGAATATAAAAGTTAAGGGAGAGAAGAGAAACAAATATACAGAGCCAGAGACACAGAGAGAAACAAAGAAAGGGACAGACACTAAGAGGCAGAGATAGAAACAGAAAGACAGAGACAGACTTACACATACACAGAGACAGAGAGACAAAGCAGTCCTAGAAATAGACAGAAACAGAGGGAGAACGAGACAGAGGCAGAGACCTGCAGGTCTTCAGAGATAATAGCACCACGTAGGTAAATTAGCATTTAATTTGGAGTCCAAATATCTCTTCACTACTCAGAAATGTGATGTAATCTCTGTTTGACTTTGGACAAGTCACTTAACCTCTTAAGTCTTCATTTTTCTTCAATTGAAAAATAAAGAGGTTGGCCTAAATGAGCTCATAGTTTGAACCCATTGCTGCCCCACAGCTATAATTAAAACTCCCTTCTTTTTGGAAGTAAAATATGACTAGAAATGTACCTAAAGTATAAAAACAAAAGAAAACTAGGAGTATTTTTTTAGCTACTCAATCCCAAGCACCCTTCTGCTCAGTAATCAAATATTTCAAATATGAATAGCTCTAGCTTTTCTATTCCCAATCATATAATCTACATTCTGACTCCTAGAACTTAATCTCTTTCTAGGGCCACCTAAATACTCCCAAGTTCTGCTTTTTGTCTACATTTTAGGCTTTGTTCCAGTTTTTATTCATTCCTAGAATTCTCTCCTTTCTCCTTTATATGCTTAGTTACTGCCCCCAGGGTATGAAGGAGCCAACTCTAACTGACTTCTAAGAACTAATTGTTTAATCTTCAATGTGAGCATTTAGGAGTGAGGAATCAGGAAATGCCACAAATTGTGCACTGGTTTATTATTTTATTGATTGTGTAGACTTAAGAAAGCATCAAAGGAAAATGTAATAATGCAGATTAAATTTTAAAACATATTGTCTATATAACTAACAGACTGCAAAGATTTAATTGTTAAACCTTTTACAGCAGACCATTGTTCCAACCAATCCTTCAAAGCTTAAATTGAATTCAATCTTTCACAGAATGCCTTCTTTTATTTTTCTTTTGGTCCAAAGGTCCTTCTCTCTCTTACTTCAATTTCACTTTGTTTCACCATTTACTGATATACTTATGTTTATCTTTTTCTGTCTCTCTCATTGTGAGTTTTAGGTGGTTGTATGAAATAGTGAAAGATTAGTGGCTTGAACTAGTGGCTTGAAAATGTTAACAATCCACCTCTAAATATGCTTCCTTTGTGATTTTGGGTAATTATCCAAGTTACCCCTCAGTGCTCTAGGCCATTTTCTGAGACAATAATTGCAGAGGTGTTGTCCCCTTGCATTTGTAGAGGAAATTTCTTCATACTCTATAACATTCATATATTCACCCCTATACCAATGAAAAGGGAAGGGTGATAAGGAGGGGGGGAGGGTAAGAGGTTCTGCCAGGGACCCACTCTGGCATCCAGTCTGGAAGGAATCCACCATGCTCAAGCAAACTTTGAAGCCGAAATTGTAAAATTTATTGTTATTCTGTACAAGGACAGAGGGCTAGAATCTTATGGAACCTGCAAAGTTGCAGAGGTCACAGGCATAGTTTTAAGGTGTCAATTATGCTAACTAGGTGAGTAAGGGTGAGATCAGGGAGGAGTTAAGGAGTGGTCAGTGCTCAAAGGACCATGTACTTTTAATATCAACTGTACAGGTGTATTGCCCATGATTCACTGGGAAATAGCTCAAGGGGGGCTAGCTGGAGGTGTGGTTTTAGGCCTGACATGTCACTAAAGAGTGCCCAGTCTGCCACCTACCAAGGTCATCAGAGACAGTGTGGGTATATAATTGACTAAGGAGTTACCCTATAGATAAGGTATTGAAGAATTTATGGTGGGGCTGGCCACTCTAACTAAGGGAGATAACATTTACATAACTTATTGTTTCAAGCAGAGATAAACAGGTCATTAGTTGTTGCTGGGCAGAGTGCTGGAAGGGGGAAGGGGCGGAGTCAATGCTCTGAGGCTGGGGGGGGGGGGTGGAAATGTGATTGTACAGACTGGTTTTACAAATTGATTTTACAGACATAGATCCCAAAGCACCCCATTTACAAACTAATGTTACAGATTGATACTGCAGACATATATACATCCCAAGGACTCCATCACCAACAAAATCACATACCTGTTCCATATCCCTCTGTATCTTAGAGTTATGTGTCTCTTTGTTCTTCAGTCCACAACTGTAAGTTTAAATTTATTTACCCCAGGTATTGAAAGGCCTTATGAATTGAACCCTAACCTCCACTGCCCCTTCTAGTTCTCTCTTTATGATTCTGTGATATTATTCTATGGATATATTTATAGATTATGTCAAACTAAGTTGCCCTGCAAATAGAGGAATATTCAGCATTTTAAATACAATATAAATAATCTAGAAAGAAGAAATTGTTCTCACTCTGCACTGGAAATAAAAGATCTTTATACCACACTTCTTTAACATTTTGTTTTTGATAATCAATGAAAAAGTAAAGGGTGAAAATCATTATGGTTAGTTTAAAGAAAACCATTAAATAATGGTTTCTATAATGTACATAAAATGAAATTATTTTTAAGCTTTTTTCCTTTTTTAACTTATTTTTAGTTTTCAACATTTCTTTCCACAAGATTTTGATTTCCAAATTTTCTTGCCATCTCTCCCATGCCCCCAACCCAAGAGGTCATGCACTCTGATTACCTCTTTCTCTAATCTGCTCTCCCTTCAATCATCCTTCCCCACACCTTTACCTTCTATTTTCCTGTAGGGCAAGATAAAATTTCTATACCCCATTGCCTCTGTATCTTATCTCCAAGTTGCATGTAAGAACAATGTTCAGCATTTGTTTTTAAAACTTTTGAGTTCCACATTCTCTTTCTTCCTCCTTCTCTACTCACCCTCATTGAGAAGAATTTAGATATAGGTAATATATGTTCAATCATGCAAAACACTTCCATAACAATATTATTGTGCAAAACTAACTATATTTGCCTTATCCTAACCCACCCCCCTTTATTCTGTTTTCTCCTTTGACCTGTTCCTCCTCAAAAATGTTTGCTTCTGATTACCCTCTCCTCCATTTGCCCTCCCTTCTGTCATCCTTCTCTCTCTTATCCCCCGCCCACTTTCCTATAAGGTAAGATAGATTTTCATGCCTAGTTGAACATGTATGTTATTCCATCCTTAAGGCAAATATAATGAGAGAAAGGTTCACTCATTCCCTCTACCATCCCCCATATTTCCTTCCATTGTAAGAGCTTTTTCTTGCCTCTTTTATGTGGGATAATTTACCGCATTCTACCTCTACTTTTCTCCTTCTTCCAGTATATTCCTCCCTCAACCCTTATTTTTTTTATATATGATCCCTTCATGTTCAACTCATTCTGTGCCCTTTCTCACGCGCATGTATTTACATATATGTATACACATATGCATGTATATGCCTATATGCACGTATACACATGTATATAGGCACATATATGTACACACATGTGTGCATATGTATATATGTATGCATATATGTATACATACATATATTCCCTCCAACTACCCTAATGCTGAGAAAGGTCTCATTAGTCACAAATATCATATTTCCATATAGGAATATAAAGAGTTCAACTTTAATAAATCCATTATGATTTCTTTTTCCTATTTACCTTTTCATGTTTCTCTTGAGTCTTGTATTTGAAAGTAAAATTTTCTATTCAGCTTTGGTCTTTTAATCAAGAATTCTTGAAAGTCCTCTGTTTCATTGAATATCCAGGTTTTTTTTCCCAGAAGGATTATACTCAATTTTGCTGGGTAGGTGCTCATTGATCTTAATCCTAGCTCCTTTGACCTTCCAGTTGTCATATTTCAAGTCTTATGATCCCTTAATACAGAAGGTGGTAAATTTGATTATGTTTCCATAATACTTAAATTGTTGCTTTCTGACTGCTTCCAACATTTTCTCCTTGGTCTGAACTCTGGAATTCAGCTACAATATTTCTAGAAGTTTTCCTTCTTAAGATCTCTTTCAGGAGGTGATGAGTGGATTCTTTCAATATCTATTTTCCTCTCTCATTCTAGAATATCAAAGAGGTTTTTCATGATAATTTCTCCAAAGATAATGTCTAGGCTCTTTTTTTTAATCATGACTTTCAGGTTGTCCAATAAATTTTAAATTATTTCTCCTGGATCTATTCTTCAGGTCAATTGTTTTTCTAATGAGATATTTTACATTGTCTTCTATTTTTTTTTCACTCTTAATTTCTTGATTTCTCATAGAGTCATCAGCTTCCATTTACTCCTTTTTAATTTTGAAGGCATTGTTTTCTTCAATCAGGTTTTGGACTTCATTTTCCTTTTGGCCAATTCTACTTTTTAAGCCATTATTTTCCTCATTGCTTTTTTAAATCTCTTTTGCCATTTGGGTTAGTTTATTTTTTAAGGTGTTATTTTCTTCAGAAGTTTTTTTGGGTCTCCTTTAGCAAGCTGTTGACTTGTTTTAATTATTTTCTTTTCATCACTTATTTCTCCGATTTTTCCTCTAATTTTCTTATTTAATTTTCACAATTATTTTTGAGCTCTTCCTTTGTCCTACCCAATTCATATTTTTCTTGGAGGCTTTGGATGTAGAAGCTTTGACTTTGTTGTCTTCCTCTGGCTGTGTTTGAATCTTCCTTGCACCAAAGTAAGATTCTAGAGTCTGTGTTTGAATCTTCCTTGCACCAAAGTAAGATTCTAGAGTCTGCTACCCCTCCCCCTACTCTTTGCCCATTTTCCTGGCTAATCATTTGACTGTTTAGCTCTTTGTGAAGATAGGTCTTTGATTCAAGCGTGGAGAGTGTCCTGTCTCAAGTGTCAGGGGTTTTGTGCAGTTGTTTTTGGACATATTTCTAGGGACCTGTAAAGTTTCAGTTCTCCCAAAATTGTATGATCAAAGGAGAGGTATTTACTCCTCTCCTAGCCTATGCTCTTGTCTGTGAGTTAACACAAACTCTTTTCTGCTTTGGAAGTGTGAGGAGGATTCACTCTCCACAGCTGCCACAAACTCTGCCACACCAGCGCTCCTCCGCCCAAGACTGCCACCAAGGATTGTGATCCAGATTGAAACATGGACAAAGCAAGATAATCCTGTTTCAGTACCAGCAAAAATATCCCTCCAATCCACCTACTAATAGCAGCTTAATCCCCTCAATCATTTGTGAGCAGAGAACTCTGGAAGCAGCCACTGCTGCTGCCACTGCCTGCTACTGCCTCTGCTGCCCTGGGACTGGGGCCAGACTGAGTTCATCTCTCACCTAGGTACAGACAGACCTTTCCTGCTGACATTTTAAGTTGTCTTTGTCATTTTATGGGTTGAGAAGTCTGGAAACATGCCACAGCTGCCAGCAATTCAGCCCTCTGAGGCCTACCCATACTAGACTGCGCTATTCTCTCAAACTGGTGCAACAGACCTTTCTTGTCAACCTTCCAGGTTGGCTTTGGCTGGGTATTTGCTGCTCTAGAATTTGGTCAGTCATTTTTACAAGTTTCTGGAGGGGTTTGGGGAGAAATCAAGCGAGTCCTGCTTTTATTCCATCTTGACTTCCTGCCCCCCAAATTAAATGATTAATGTGATTACCCAACATTCATAACAGAGAGATTTATTGCAGAACAAAATGACTTTACTTTCAAATAAAAAAAATTAAATTTTCATCAAAAATTCTAAGAGTTAACCCCAGTTTATGTTTCTTCTTGTTTTAAATTCATTTTACTTCAGTCTCCATTTGGTCTTTTCTTGGCAAAAATACTGGAGCAGTTTGCCATTTCCTTCTCCAACTCATCTTACAGATGAGGAACTGAGAACAAAGTTAAGGGACTTATTCAGCGTCATAGAGTTAGTAAATGTATTAAGCCAGATTTGAACTCAGGGAGATAAATCTTCCTGATTTCAAGTCCAGCACTCTGTCCATTGTGACACTTAGCTATGCCTTATGTTGCATGTTGTTGTTTTTACATCAGTAAAAGAAAATTAAGGTGTTTATTCTGGAAAACAAAGTTTTATTGTATCTTGTTGATCAGAGGAGACTTGAGAGTTCTCCTTGAGTATTTGAAAAGTCACATTTAGGAGGTAGATTCAGTTTCTTTTGCTTAGATTATAGAACTTGGAGCCATGCATGAGTGGAATTTTAAAAGACAGAGAGAGAGAGAGAGAGAGAGAGAGAGAGAGAGAGAGAGAGAGAGAGAGAGAGAGAGAGAGAGAGAAATCTGGGCTTGATGTTTGGGTTGAAGGATTTACCTAATGAATTATGATCTCTCCAAGAGGAATGAAAGGTCTCAGGAACTATTATGTTCTCTTTCCATGGATGGTTTCAAGAGGAGAGTTCTTGACCATATCTCTAGCATATAATAGATAAGATTGTTTTTAAGCCATGGATTGAACTGCATGCAGGCTACTGAGTGCCTTCAATGTATATCAAAGAACAAAATCTATTTCATTTTGTGAAGGTCCTTGCATTGACTGAATTTTTGTGGGAATTTCAACGGCAGAATTTTCTCCTCATAGAGATTAGGTAGTAGGAATGGATTCCCATTCCCTTCTCAATTCCATAAAAAGGGCTCCTCATGCACTGATAGTTCAATTCATACTTGAGAACATCAATCCTATCTAGCAAGTTGAAGTGTGGATATTTTAGATTGAATCAGTGTCCGTCATGGTCAATCAAGTCAAGTGTTTCTGAGAAAGCCTGAGTCTACCAGCTCATCATCTACTACATGAGTTGTTCTTCATCAAGGAATCACAGGGTGGTTTTGTAAGTTTTCTTGATTATACATTGACCTTTATCCCACAGGTTATTTCCCAGATGCACCAATCTCAATCAGTTGAAAAGTTCAAGAGGTTTCATAAAAAGCTAACCAGGAAGCCAATCAGAGACCCAGATGCTACTTCTGCAAGCACACTGAAGCGATTTCCATCTGGGGTCCTATATATGCCAAATTTTTCTCATAAGTGGTCACAGCAGTTAGGTTCTTTGCTCCAGATGAGAGAGAAAGGCACCAAAGGGAACCATTCTCCACCCCACAATCAACAGTGAAATGCTGCGCCAAGTGAAATTGTAATTATATCTCTAGCAATGTGTTAATGAGCTTGGAAAATGCTTCATTGAATAAGAGAAAAGTATCTGGATTAGACCAAAACAAGTATCCCTATACACAAATGAAATAAGTTTAATATGGCAATACATATAACTAGCCACACAAAGAATAAATACATATATGTGTTGGGGCTGGGCTTGAGGAGGATAATATTGGAATGAATAACAACAAATATAGATTCATAACTTGTGATTATTTTTAAAAAGTTATCCTAAAAAAAGTAGCTTATTAAAGCTTTTACTCTGGAAATAGAAGAGATTGCTTAAAAAGAAACCACCTCCACAAATATACAAAACAAAACCTTAATTTGTTATTAGGAATACAGTGCCTCAAAGCACTGAAATAAAATAAAGCATCCCTTGAAAGCTGTAAACAGGTAAAACTTTGAGGGAATCATTATAGATTTAAAACTGGAAGTTATGTTACCTTTCTTCTAGTCCCACTTCCCTCATTGTTGAAAGGAAGAAATTCAGGCAAAGTGAGATTAAGTGATTTATACATGATAATAGATTTATAGATGGCAAGGCATGAGTGGTTTTCTTGTGGACACCCTGCTTTTAAATATGAAGACATTAAAGCCCAGTGCTGGGCCAGGGGTGGGGGTGGGGGAGAAACAAAACAAAACAAAAACATCTTGTCTAAAGTCACAGAGTTGATAAAGGTTATTTATGTCCACCATTTTGTCTCACAGGTTCTATAATATTTTTGAGAGAAAAAAGTAGGTTATATTATTACTTTCCATAAGAAAGGCAAAAAACTATAATTCATTATTTTACCTAAATTTTATTGATGATTTTCTTTGTTAAAACTTTATTGTCATCATGGATATTTCTCAATTGAATGCACCATTTGTATTGCTCTTAGTATTATTTTTAATGACTCTTGATACTTTGCATTGTTTCTTTTCAAAACTGTTTGCTCATACCTCTGATCACTAATCTCTTGAGAAATGTTCTCTTATATAATTGTGTCAATTCCATGTACAATTTGTATATCAGAATTTTATAGCAGGTTTATCGTATTCATTCCTTCTTCATCAGCTGGCCTTTGCCATTGGACACCTAAAATGATGCTTATATAAATCAGTTATTCAGTCAAGAGGCATTTACTAAGCACCTTCTGTGTGCAACACACTCTGGTAGGCAGTGGGGAATACAAAGAAAAAGAATGAAATAACCCTTTTATCTAAATGAATTTTCACTCTAAGGGTAAATATCATCATCACAGATTCAGCTTAAATGTTACTAGCTATTCTACATAATTTAAATCATTCTCTAGCTAAGAAGACTCAAGAAAAGAATTTGTGTGTGCCATAATTTGTATAATGCTTTAAGACCTGCAAAATACTCTCTACTTACTCTGTTTTATCCTCTTAACAAATCTGGGAAGAAGATGCTATCATTATCTCCTTCTATAGATAAGAAAAGTGAGGCAGGAACAGTCAAGGTAGAGTTAAGTGTCTGAAGCCAGATTTTATCTCAGGTTTTCCTAATTACAGATTCTTTGCCCAATTCATTCTATCACCTAGCTGCCTTACAAAATAAGTAAAGTTCTTAAATTTCTATGTAGGTGCTCTGGTTCTCTCAAGAGATTTGTTATCAGAACATGAGTTCTAGCAGGTACTACCAAGATACAATAGCTATGCACACATTATTAGTGTGGGAGGGGGTGACTGCAGGATGAGGAGCAGCTCAGCTAAATTTGGGGACACTTTTCTTTTTACTAGATTGGCCACAGTTCAGCAGAGATTTTGATCATGAAAATACTGAGAAACTACCCTATCAAGCACAGAAAGAATGATGTATATCTTAAATAAATGTTTATCCACACTGATGGAATCATGGACTCGTATCAGTGGGTTAATACTTCCCCCTTCCCATCTTGCCCAGAAGAATATCCAGTCCAGTAGAATGCAAACTAGTTGAAAGAATAACTTTTTTTAATGTTGTAACCTTATATCCTCAGCACTAGCAAAATGTCTTATGTATAATAGACATTTAAGAAATACTTATTGATTAAATCAACTGAACTCTTTTTTTTTTTTTTTTTAAGCAATTGGGGTTAAGTAACTTGCTCAAGGTTACACGGCTAGTCATTATTTATGTGTGGGCGCTCATTTTCTGAGGCCGGATCTGATCCCGGGTCATCCCAACTCCGAGGCCGGCGCTCTTACTCACTGCGCCACCTAGCCGCCCCTTTAGGGCAATTGGGGTTAAGTAACTTGCCCAAGGTTACACGGCTAGGTTTTTGTTTGTGTGGATGAAGTGTCGGAGGCCGGCTCCGAACTCAGGTCCTTCTGACTCCAGGGCCTGCGCTCTATTCACTGCTCCACCTAGCCGCCCCTCGAACTCTTGCATGAGTAAACAGATAACCAAAGGCTTCATATATGAAGCCTAAAAGTAAATCGATTTTAGTTCATGTTTTACTTTGGCTGACTAAATTCCTTCAATCCCATTCTGGTATTTTGTATTGTGCCATATAATTTAAAACCTGTTCATTATTTTCCCCTCCAGGTTCCACATTCAGGCAAAGTGATGATTAAGTGAATTAAACAGCATCACAGATTTGAGAGAGACCTGAGTAGTTTCCTAGCCTAACACCCTCATTTTACAAATGAGGAAATTAGAACCTAGAGATGTGGGAGGAGGGGAAAGGGAAAAATTTGCTTAAAGTCATAGAAATTATATAGGTGATGCATGTCAGAGTTGAGATATAAGGTTTCACTCTTAGAAAAAGTTGCCTCCACTACATAAACATCAAAACCTAGAGTAGTGTATAATTATTCTATTTTGTGACCAGATTTATTAGAGTCATACATGATATCTGACAGTTACATAAGTGCTGTTCCTATAAAGTCCATCAAGAAAAATGGGATGTGTAATATTGTGTAGAAAAAGAAAAAAACACATTTTTAAAAGACCATGAAATGACACAGGTGATAAAATACTACTAAAATCTGTTTTCTCATTTTTTTCTATTTTTACTTTTCTTTTTAATTTATGGAATAAACCTAGCATGACAATAACATAGCACAATAAAAGCAGGATTGCATATGAAACTGTAAATCTACTATGTACAACTGCCTGTTCCTTTAAATATACAATGATATTATCAGGTAAATTTCTCTTACTATGTGTCTATGTGTCTGTATGATTTATGTGTGTCTGTATGCATGTATGTATCTCTGCATGTATGCATTTGTGTAAAATTACCTGTGGTAGAGCATTCCAAGCTAGCAATGGTCAGCCACATAAGCCACAATCAGACACACTGAAACTTGATTTTACCATAGTGATGTCGTCTTAGTCCATCTTTGAGAATGACGAACCACAAACAACCATGTAAAATTATTCTATACTTCTGTCTATTTTTCAGTTCCTTTCCTGGAGATGGACAACATCTTTCTTCTTATGTCCTTAACTTATTCACTAAAAGTCATTCTTAAAACAATATTGTTATTATTATATACAATGTTTTCTTGTTTCTGCTCATTTCTCTTTTCATTATTTGCATACAAGTATTTCCATTTTTGTTTGTTTTCTTTTTCTAAAATCATTGACCTCTTCATTTCTCATGGCACAGTAATATTCCATAAAAATCATATACCACAACTAGTTCGACCATTTCCCAATTGATCAGCATCTCTGCAATTTTGATTTTTTGTTACTACCACAAAGAGAGTTGCTATAAACATTTTAAAAAATAGGCTCTTTTCATTTTGCCCCTAATTATCTTCAGAAATAGACAAAGTAGTGGTATTACTGGGTCAAAAGGTATAGGTAATTTAAGAACTCTTTGGGCATAATTATATATTGCTTTCCAAAATGGTTGGATCATTTCATAATTCCACCGACAATGAATTAGTTTTCCAACTTTTTCTACACCCTCTCCAATATTTGTCACTTCACTACTTTAACCAATCTAGTATATGTGCAATGATTTCTCAAGGTTGTTTTAATTTGCATTTATCTAATTAACGATTATTTATTTAGTTTTAGTTTTTAACATTCACTTTCATAACTTTTTTTTTTAAAGCAATTGGGGTTAAGTAACTTGCTCAAGGTTACACGGCTAGTCATTATTTATGTGTGGGTGCTCATTTTCTGAGGCTGGTTTCGATCTCGGGTCATCCCAACTCCGAGGCCGAGGCTCTTACTCACTGCACCACCTAGCTACCCCCACTTTCATAACTTTTATAATTACTAATGATTTAGAGCATTTTTTTTTTTGCTTTTTTTGGAGGGCAATTGGGGTTAAGTAACTTGCCCAAGGTCACACGGCTAGGTTTTTTTGTTTGTGTGTGCGTTAAGTGTCTGAGGCCAGATCCGAACTCAGGTCCTTCTGACTCCAGGGCCGACACTCTACTCACTGAGCCACCTAGCCGCCCCCAATTTAGAGCATTTTTATATGACTATACATTATTTTAATTTCTTCAGAAAATTACCTGTTCATAGTTTCTGACCATTTATCAATTGGGGAATGATACATAGTCTTAAAGATTTGACAAAGTTCTTTATATATTTCATTTAATCAATTATCTATATATATTTTTTACCAGTTGTCTGCTTTCCTTCTGACATTTGTTACATTTGTTTCATTTATACAAAACCTTCTTATTTTAATGTAATCAAAATGATACATTTTATAGCTACTTTTTCTCCCTATCTCTTGATTATTCATAAATTGTGTACCTATCCATAAGTCTGATAAGTAATATGTTCTGTATTCTAATTTTCTTGCAAAAATCTCTCTTTATATCTAGGTCATGTAACCATTTTGACCTTATGTTAGTAAATGGTATAAGGTATTGGTCTGTGCCCAGTCTCTGCCTACTGCTTTCTAGTTTTCCCAACAGCTTTTTAAACCAAATAATGATTTCCTATCCCCAATTTTACCTTTTCATTTGATGGGTTGATTTTATTATATGGTTATAGTAAACAAATTTATTATTATTTTTTTTTATCTTAAATCGTTCTGGACATGTGAGTTTAGAAGAAATGCTAAAGGTATCAATGGGTCCATTAAATCGTGTTAACTTCATATGAAACAGAAGCTCACTGATTACAGTAATTTATCCCAAAGAGGAAAATGTATTAAAAATGATTTTAAAAAAGATTTTAAAGAATGATAATGTTTAGTTGTGGAAAGATAACACCAAAAGAAGACAGTAACAAGTCATCCCATTCCTTCATTGTATTTTCTATATTTGTACATTAGCTTACTTAATATAAATGGGCCTATTGATTTTAGCTCGTGGCAATGTGATAATATGAAATAAAGTCCTTGAGTAGGAGCCAGTACAACCTTGAATCAAGTTCCATCTTTGAAACTCTACAACCATGGGCAAGTGACACTCTTTCTGAGGTTCAATAAACTCTTTACAATTGTACATTATATACAAGTTAAGACCTGCTGCTATATCAAGGGACTTTGCCTAATGAGGAAATATCAGGTTCCTAACATATTAATATGTTAGTAAATATATTTGGTGAATATTTATCTAGGGATGATAATATAACTTATGTTATCTCTTTGCCTTGACCTCAATATTATTATGTTTATTTGAAATATTTTTTGTACAATTTCAATTTTAAATGTTCCTACTCAACAGATCAATGCTATATTACACTCTCATAGTCTCCCCATCCCATTTTTGCAATGAAAAGAAGAAATCCATTTTCTCATCTCTTTCATAGGGGCAAGGTTGTCCTGTACTTACTGTCAAATGTGTAGTGAGATTAGAAAGCATCACATGAATGATCTTTGCTATAATCTGTGAAGAAATTTCCAGAAGTGTAAAATTCTTCCCCCATACAATATAACTCATAATTATATATCTTCTTACTTTATTGTGCATAGTATCATAGGTAACTGTTATTAACAATAGAGATTGTATGACTTTTCCAGGGTCACCTAGCTTGTATCATAAGCAGGATTTTAACTGAGTTATTCTTATCTCTATACATTGGTTTATATTCACAACACTCCTTATACTAGACAGCAATTACCTTTTACCAAATGACAAATTTGTATCACGAGTGGGTTGTGATTTGTGCTGATGGAGGGAATATCCACAACATTTCAATTTAATTCAAAATATTATGAAATGTCCACTCTATACTGCAGATACAAAGGCAATAACACTTTGTCATATATATATATATATATATATATATATATATATATATATATATATATATATATACTGAAAAAGTAGCATCACAGATCCATGCAAATAGTTTAGAATACATTTATATCAAGAAATCTAATCAGGACCCAACTAGAAGGATATGTTGGGATTTTTTTTTGTTGTTTCTATATGATTCTAAAATATTTAGTAATTTCTGGCTATTACACATGCATACACAGAAATCAGTCTCAGAAATTGTGTTTGCATAATGCCAAACATCTGGATTGACTGAATGTTTAACTGAAATGATAAGATGCATCATGACTATTCAGGCTTAAGTCACATCACACAGATATCTAGCCCCACATCCATATAGAAGATAGTTATCTGCTGAATACTCAACAGAAATGTTGGCAAACTATGTTTATTTGGTTCATAGACAATCAGATAATTGTTTTAGAGCTGGAACAACCTTAAAAGCCAAATTGGCTAACCCCTTTGTTTTAAAGACTGTAGTAAGAGGCAGAACAATAGCCACAATGAATTTCAACATTGGTAAAATTCTGTTTTTAGATGTATTAGTTTTTCAGTTTACTAATTCTATGTCCTTTTGCTTTGTGAATAACTTTCCATGACTCTAAAGACCTTCTGGATGTTTCAATAAGGGCCTCCCCTTGATCTTAGCTCAATCTGGGTAATCCTGTTCCTTTCCAGTCATTGGTAGGTCTGAATGTGCATAACCATGTTAGGTCTTTAAATACTTTCCATTTTGATCAGGTTTTATGGGATAAGAAGGACTTTTATTTTTGAAATTAATTTATTGGTTTTTAGTTTTCAACATTCACTTCCATAAGCTTTTGAGTTTTGCATCTTTTTCCCCTCACTCCCATTCACCTTCTGAAGCTGGAATGTGCTCTGATATATGATATACATACACATTAGCATTTTTTTTTTTTGGAGGGTGATTCGGGTTAAGTGACTTGCCCAAAGTCACATGGCTAGTAAGTGTTAAGTGTCTGAGACCAGATTTGAACTCAGGTCCTCCTGACTCTAGGGCCAGTGCTCTATTCACTGTGCCATCTACCCACCCCCATATACATTAGTATTAAAGATATTTTCATGTTAGTGATATTGTAAAAAAGAATTATAACCAATGGGCGGAACCATCAGAAATAAGAAACAAAACAACAACAAAAGAGAGAGAGCAAATAGTATGCTTCAATCTGCATTCAGACTTCATATTTCTTTCTCTGGATATGCATAGAATTTTTCATCATGGATCTTTTGGAATTATCTTAGATGACTACATTGATGAGAAGAGCCAAATATATGAAAGTTAGTTCTTGCACAATGTGGCTGTTACTGTGTACAATGTTCTTCTGGTTCTGCTCACTTCACTCAGCATCAGTTCATATAAGTCTCTCCTGTTTTATCTGAAGTCTCTCTGTTCATTTTCATGAGACAATAGTATTCCATTACATTCATATACCACAAGTTCTTCAACCGTTCCCCAATTGATGGGCATTCCCCTCGATTTCCAATTCTTTGCCACCACAAAAGAGATGATATAGATACTTTTGTACATGTGCCTCCTTTTTCCTTTTTATATCTTTGAGATAAAAATCTTGTAGTGGTATTTCTGGATCAGAGAGTATGTACAGTTTTATAGCCCTTTGGGCATAGTTCCAAATTGCTCTACTGACTGGTAGGATCAGTTCACAACTCCACTAACAATGCATTAGTGAAGAATGACTTTTATACAACCATTTCATATACTGCTATCGATTCTTTGAGGGCAGCAAATGCATATTTATTTTTGCAGCTCATTTTATAAAATAGGTTCTGGTTGATCATTTTGGATCTAGAAAGAATGTTAGACATCTGGTCATAAAGTACAATCACCTGATTTTATATATAAGGGATGACTAGAGGGGTTCACTGACATTACTAATGTTATATAACGAATATGTGAGCTTTATTGCAACTGGGACTATATATTAATTTAAGGCCCTTGCTTCTGCTTATGCTATTCATATTACCACCACCACCCCTCCTCCTCTTCTTCCCCCTTTTCCTCCCCCTCCTCCTCCTATTCCTATGATTTCTACTGCTATTACTATTCTTATAGCACATAGAAACACACAAAATGTATTTATCACACCATTTTAGAATTGGAAGAAACCTGAGAGATCACTGCATCTAAAACAGAAGAAGAATCTACTGTACAATACTTTGAAAACATGGAACTCTTGTAAAGCAAATCCAACTAATGCCTAAGTCTTCTCTTCCCACTTTAGGATAGGCAAATTACTAGAAAGTTTTTGCTGTTGTTGTTGTTTTTATTTGTCCTCCCCCCCTCCATACATTAGCCTTACAGTTTAAATTGGAGGAAGAATTATTAGAATCTGAGAGGATGAATTAAGATACTATATATGTCCTGAAAGGGATAAGTATGTAAATTAAACACTTTTTTTTCTCCCATGAACTCTAGCTATCCCATCCTCTACCTCTAAAAACTTTTATTTTTGTGAAACTAAGAATTGAGCCTAACTTTATTTTATTAGATTTGACCAATTATTCAAAAGATCACTCAAGATCTTTTGAGACTGTTATTCTTATTATCCAATGAGTCAATCAATTATGCCTCCTAGCTTTGTGTGATGTGCAAAATTGAATAAACATTCCGTCTGTGCTGTAATCTAAGTCATTGATAAAAACATTGAAAAAAAAAGTTCAAATACATGTGTTTAGTATTTCAACTTTTAGTTATAGAAGTATACATCTCCCTGCCAGTGTAGGATTAAAGGCTGCCACTCCTCTTATGCAGCCCACCATTCAAGAATTAACTTCCAAAAATTTAAATAAATGAAAACTGGGAGCAGAGTTATTGTGAATCTTTTTTTTTTTTTTGCTTTTTGGAGGGCCATTGGGGTTAAGTAACTTGCCCAAGGTCACACGGCTAGGTTTTTGTTTATGTGCGTTGAGTGTCTGAGGCCAGAACCGAACTCAGGTCCTTCTGACTCCAGGGCCGACACTCTACTCACTTCAACATCTAGCCGCCCTGAGTTATTGTGAATCTTGCCATTTTGAAGCTAAGAATGCATAATCTCATGAACCAGGTCAGAGTTCTATTGTTAGGGGCAAAACATGGGAATCAAGCTGTAAATTTATTAGGTTCTATTGTGAACTTGGGTCACCAAGTATATGCACTAATTTCACCCTGAAGCAGCAGCTCCCAGAAACTTGTTCTATGGTATTTCTTCTTGGACTTAAGTGCTTTCTAGACCATTTACTTATATTTCTTCCTCAATCCCAAGGTCTGTCCTGCCTTCTTCCTTTACCACACTGAAAATCTCTTGCCTCTTTTCCCTCTTTCATTATAGATAGAAATTTAGGCTCCTTCTTTGATATTATAATACTATTCCTAAGACAGAAACCCTTCTCTTAATATTTTCTAAGGTTTTCGTTAAAAGACACAATGGAAAATAGATGTATGATAATGGCATATTTTCTTATTCTTCCCTCTAAATTTCTCTTCACCTGCCCACTTTCCTTAATTTTTCTTCTCTCCTTTTCCCTTTCTTTACCCAGTCAAGGAGAGTTTGAGGAGATTTGGTTCTCTGCTACTTGGGAGAATTTAAACTAATGATCTGGGGGGTTAGTGAGAAAGAGAGATGTTTTGGGATAGATTAACATCAGGCAGAACAGTCAGAGGACATTGAGGTTCACATAGAAGTCTGTGATTTGCAAAGTTTTTTTCTGGTGAAAATGAAATCTTCAAGGTAGGTAGTACAAGTGAGGTAAACCTCCCTCCACCTTGTTTTTTTTTTTTTTTAACAGATGATGAGGTCAAAAATAAAGCAAGTGTTTGAATTGATGTTAAAAAGCAATTTGCAAAAGGAAAAATAATGTACACAATGACTTCAAAAGTAGAAGTAAAAAGAATGATTAAAAAGTTAAAATTGTGGAATTTTCCTCTTCTATGCATATCACTAGCACATATTACAGTGTTTAGCATGCGATAAATAATAAAAATATACTGAGCTGGACCTAACTCAATCCAGTTCCCTGGTAGGTGTGGTTCAATGTTGGAACCAAATCTGACAATAGGCCACTCAACAGTTGACTGGTATAAGCAGAAACGTATTCACAAGGGTAGGTATTGAAGACACCTCAAATTGGTTAATCTGTGCAAAGCTCCCTTGCCTCAGTTGCAGGTCATTTTCCATAAACCACACATCAGAGAAAACACAGAGATTTTCATGGTGGTTTTATACTGAGGTGTCAAGAATGATGCCAATAACTTGTCTTAAATTCCATTGGTCAAACCAATAATTCTTCAGGATGGCTTCAATATTTTCTAAGGGAAAAAAAATCTAGCCTAATTTTCAGGAGAGGAGGAATTAGGACATTACTCCTAATATATTAATTATGATGATGATCATGATGATGGTCATGATGATGATGATGATGATGTGGCCATCAATTTTGTTTGAAAGAAATGATCAGTGAGTGGGCTTGGTTCATTCCATATGGAAATTTTTGTGCTACAAAAGCAAAAGGCACCCAACAACAATTTTTAAGGAAAGAATATACAAGTGATTTGTTTATAGATCACACAATTAGCAGGTGGAACAGTAAAGACTCAAATCCAAGAAGACTTTCTCATATTTTGATGACTTTACCACTGCAGCCATTTGGTTAGCATAAGACATGTTCATTTCTTTGTTTGTTTTTTCCCTTAGATCTTTGACTTGGAGTGCTGAGCAAGAAAGGAATAAAAGAACAGATCATTTACTATAGCCCCCTTTAACTTTTATTAGTGTACTACTCTGAAAGTCAAGAAAGGAATCATGCAATAATAGATGTAGACTATAGGTTGGTTTTTAGAGGCACTAGAATACCATGCCCTCATTTAACAGATTAGGAAACTGAGATCCAGAATAGTGCAATGAAATAAACAAGTATTTATTAAGCACTTTCACCATGCCTTCCATTCTTCTAAGTCATGGGGAGACAAAGATGTTGAGAAAATGTCTCTTTTCTCAGGGAGATCCCTTTAATGAGGGAAGACAGCTTGCAAATGACTATTTACCAACGCAATATGCACAGGATAAATTGGAAATAATCACAAATAGGGGCATTCACAGTATGGGGGATGAAGAAAAAGCTTCTTGTAGGAGCTGTGACTTTGATATGTGTTGTAGAAGAAACTAGAAAAGTTAGGAGACAGAGATGAGTAGGGAGAAAATCTGGAATCTGGACATGCAATATCTATTGAGAGGAAGATGAGCAAGGAGACCAATGCCACTGTATCACAGAGTATCTGAGTGGGGATAAGGTATAAGGATATTGGATATTTAGGAAAAGGTTCATGTTATAAAAGTCTTATACAGCAAGCTAAGTGTTTCTATGTGATACTAGAGGTAATAGAGACCATTGGAGTTTACTAAATTGGCCAAGAGAGTAGGCATGGGGAAAGTTGACATGATTGGTGCTGTATAAGAAATAACCTTTTGACAAATGAATAAAAGATAGACTGTAGTGTTGAAATACATGAGTCAGGGAGACAAGTCAGAAGACTTTTGATACAGTCTAGGTGTGAGGTGATGAGGGCACCTGACAAGGTGGAAGTGTGAGAGAAGATGTGTACAAAAGATATGAAAATAAAAACTCCAGGAATTAACTTTTAGATCTGGTGGATCTTGAAAGAGGGGAGAGGGGGTAAAATAGAGTGAGAAGATGAGGAGGACTCAGGTTAGGAGTTTGGGTGACTGGGAATTTTGTGTTACCTTGTGTCTTAAGTTAGAAAGAGGAAATGATTTGGGGAGGGAGTAAGTTAAGTAGTTTTGTTTTTGAAATGTTGATTTTAAGATATTTATAGGACATCCATTTTAATATATTTAAAAAGAATCATGCATGTTTGAGTTTCCAAAGTGACACAGCTAGTATGTAGCAGAAATAGGATTTAACCTAGGTTCTATTGCTTCATGTCCCACTCACTTTCCATGGTACCATGCTGCTTCCTCTGGAAGTAATTATTCTGCAGTGTAAACACACAAATTCTGTTGGTATTGTTTTTTTTTTTCTTTCCTATCTCTGTCTTTCTCATTTTCTGCGTTCTGTGGGAAGGATAAGAGTGGATGGGGATAGGAGAACCAAATGAATGAGAATTCTAAGGGTTTGAACATCATAAGCTGCTTTTAAAATAATGCAAAATACCAATGCTTAATTGGAACAAAAGAAGAGCACTGTTAATTATAGGTACCATTCCTAAGACACTACCAAGAGTTTCAAAGTGCCACTGGTTAACACATGGAACATATGGGATCACTGATTAATGTGCTGGGTAGAGGAAGGTAGAATTTCCCTATCATGGAAGATGCTTCTCACAGTGCAGTCAGACTGAGAATCTAGGACGTGTGCACAGCATCCAAATGGGCCAGTCAATTAGATACAACGCCTAGTGTTGTCAACCATGTATTCTATCCCTACCTCCCTTTAAGTGGACTGCTTCTAAAGTCTCTATCGGATTACATATCATGACACAGGCAAACAAGAACTAAAGTAGAATTGATGTTTGTTTTATTTTATAGTATGTGTAACGGAGGGAGGAGATAACTTGATAGATTTTTAGGCACCCTGTAGGTCTACTTTGATTTGTGAAAAAATGTGTTGCTGAGAAATAGTGTGTATATCAAAGACTTGTAAAACTAGCTAAAGTGGATGGATTAAAGAACTCTTCAGGTAATTCTTAAAGAGTGTGAGGCCACACCTGAAAACTAATTCCTTAAATAGAATCACAGAATAGGGAAGAACATAAGAGGCCATTTGTTCCAACTAATATCAGACTCAGAATTCCCTGTCCAGTAACCCAAATAATTGTTGATCAAGTCTTTAAAACATGACAGCAAGGGGGAATCCATTAACAAACTTCCAAGCAATTATAGTCCACTTTTGTATAGTTTTAAATTTTAGGAAATATTAATTTACTTAAAGAGATAGCATTTCATAATAGCTATAGAGCCAATCTTGGAGTCAGGAAGACCTAGGTTAAAATCCTGCTTCTGATGTATATTTTCTGTGAGGCTATGGACAAATCACTTGCTCTTTCAGTGTCTTGAGTCACTCTTTAAGACTATAATTTGCAAAGAAAGTACTGATTTGCATTGGTTGAAGGAGGTCTCCTCATTATGTACTTTTCCTATACTAATGAAATCAGAGTTCTGATCCCAACCACTTATGTGATACAAATTTAATTTATACTATTGTAAACCATATAGATACCTGAGCTGATGAAGAACAAAGTAATCAGAAGGACAATCTTATACATATATATATATATATTCATATAGACATTTATTATTATATAATAACACATTGCTATATAATCATATGTTATATGTAATTTTCCTGATTTAATCATCTTTATATTCAGCAATTTACATATCACTTATCTTATTTTTCCTTGACATATACTATACTTCTTTTCAACATCTACTTCTATAAGCTCTCTTCTGTTATATTATACACCCCCATAGTGATTGTGCAGGTAACCTTTCATGGAGAAAGAGCCCCAGATTGTCTAAAATGCCATAATTTTGGTTATAGCAAGCACTGATATACTTGCCTTTGACTTTACTTCTCTCCACTTCAGTTTAGTCAAAAATTAAGTATCCTTAAAGTCTCTTCTAGTTCTGAAATTTTAGAATTCTAACTAATTAATAGAAAAATGTGATGCATGAAATTAGTGTTGTAAGTCTTTCTTTCCTTCAGTGTTGATGTTTCAATTCATTGGGATGCTGGCCTTAGCTAGAACTATCTTTCACTCTCCCAAGGAAAGTCTACATTTAGAAAACTAAGATTCAACTTTTTTTTTTTAACCTTGAGGTGGGAAGAAGGGTATCCTAAGCTTCAGAGAAATCCCTGATCTGATAAAGATTTGGAGAACATACTATTTCATTGAAAGCTTCAGCTTAAAAATAACCCAACTCAAGCTAGAAACACAGATTAAGTAAAAGATTGACTGAAACTGTTTATAGTGAGTTAGGGTTAGGGCAAAGTGAGCCCTCAGATTCAGCATTTAAATGTCATGCTTTTACCTGCCTAAAGCAATTAATACTAGTATAATAGAAAAAGAAAAAAAAAGATCACAGCTAAGGCACTGTATTTTAGTAATAATGAGTACTATAAATAAGTACTTTAGTCATACATTATTTCTATCATGCCTCAGAATAGCTCAGTCATGTTGGCACAGGGGATATTATGATCACCATATTCAGGAGAGGAAGCTGGTCTTAGCCCAGGGAGGTACAGTGATTTAGTTAAGGTCACAAATTAGTTTAGTCAGAAGGGTGATTTAAACTCAGATCTTTTGATTCCACACCTTATGAGCATGCTGTCTGTTGACCCAGCTGCCTGTAGCAGAAAAATTCATTGATAGGATAGGTATAGAGGTGTGTCTAAGATTTCATTTTCTACTACTAACTGTATTCTTTATAAACTAGTACCTAACACCCAGGTGAAGAAATTTTCTCTACAAATGCAATTCTATGCCTCCTCTGCACCTTAGAGTTTTAGAGAGTTGAGTAGATCATTGAAAGTTTAAGTAACTTAAAGAGGCTTACCCAGCCAGCATGCGACAGAGGACTTGAACCAAGTATTCCTAGCTTCAAGGCTGATGTTTCATCTATCATACACGTTTGAATGGAGGAAATACTTTCACAATTCTTAAAGTGCTATATCTGTGCTATAATAATAATAATAATAAGTTATATTATATTACATTACATCATATCATATTATTATATAATATTATATCAGTATATATCAACAACAATAATATTAAAATGTAATAATAATAGTTATTATTATCATCGTTATAATTGTCATCACCACCATCATTACTTAATTTATATATTTATTTAACATTTAGCTGTTATTGTGGATGTTACAAATATTAATAAAAAGTAAATTATTCCTCAAATATTTTAAATTATAAAAGAAGACATAAGACAGTAAAAAAGATCTATGAAATTGGTGTTATGAGAGAAACAGCATTATAAAGTAAGAGACAAATAGCTTTATTACTATCAGAAGACAAAGATCATTTTTGATTCCTGGAGATGATGAAGGCTTCATCAGACAAAAATATTTGAGCACCCATTTGAAGAATATAATAGATTTGGGGTAGGTCATTCCAAACAAAAGCTACAATAACACCAAAGTTACAAGTGGGGACACTGGGAATTTAGTAAGAGGAAATAGTCCAGTTTATTTAGAATCTATGGGACAATGGATAGGTGGAACAATGGATAGAGCACTAGGCTTGGAGTTAGGAAATCTCATCTTTATGAATTCAAATCTGGCTTCAAGTACTTACTAGCTATGTGACCATAGACAACTCACTTAACCCTATTTGCCTTAGTGCCTCATCTATAAAATAAATTACAGAGTGAAATGGCAAACCACTGTAGTTTCTTTGCTAAGACAACCCCGAATGTGGTCACAAAATATTAGACATGACTAAAATGACATAACAACATAGGAAATCTTTAGGGGAATATTTGAAAACTAAGTTGGATAGGCAGGTAAGGAATAGAATTCCAGAAATAGAGAATTTAAGTTGGAAGGGGACCAGAGAACCCTAGATATGTACCACTTTATATCCATGACCCAGAATTCTCTTTAGAAAACACTTGACAATTTTCATTATTCCTTTGCAGGAAGATTTTCAGGTAAGGGGAAACTACCCTAATATATTAATAGCTGATTTTACTAATTTTACTTTTTTGTTCCTACTTCGAAAAGTCTCACCATGTCACACTATAGAAAAATTAATAGAAACCTTTAATCCTGCCAAGTCCCTCTAAAATTATTTTCTTGCTTTATGAGAATTAATCAACCTGTTTGACAAACCTAGATTGTCATTTCTTGCATTTTTTTCTTCATTTTTGATCATTTTCTGTTAGCCTTTGGTGAAACAGATCTTGTTTCATTATATGTGTGAATACCCTTGAAATGCTTGACTTCCCCACACACAGTCATTATAATACCTCTAATAATCACTGACCTGTGCTCTTTAATAGTTGCAACTTTTGGAGCTCATCTTGTAATTTAAAAATATAACATTCTGGATACCAAAGAATTAAAAACATAATTATCAACACAACAGGCGCATACGGCATATAATCTACCACTCAGCTAACAGAGATCTTGCTAAAAGTTTTGAAGCCAGTTCAACCTCTTTTCATCTTGTCAGTGGCCTCTATTGAGTCAAACAATTGACAAGTAGAATCATACACATATGACTGTTGAAGGCTAAAAATGAATACCTATCAAAATATCTTCCATATTTTAGTTATTTCCATGACAGTGTAGATAGGTTTCAAAAGAGAGGGCCCACCAAATTGATGCTTATTAATGGGATCTTTTACAAACATATGCCATTGACACTGTTCCACATTTTTTTTAAATCAATGACTAGGATGCAGGTAAAATTGTATGATTATTATATTTGCAGATTACTTGAAGCTTAAGGAAGGTAGCTAACATGTTTCATGACAGAGTCCAAATATGTTAAATTTAAATGGGGATAAATGCAAATTTCTATTCTTGGGTTCAAATGTCAACAGTATAAATATAGAAAGAAAGATGTAAGGAAAAGCAGTATTTCCTGTAAAAGAGGTCTGGAGACTTTAAAATAATTAAGGTGGATATTAGTCTATAGTATGGTATGGCAGCCAAGAACTAGTGTTCCCCTTAATCTCATTGAGTTGTCTAACAGGAAACAGTATGAAAGTGAAATCATTGTATTTGGAGTCAGTAAATCTAATGTTAGAATCCTTGCTCTGTCACTTATCTGTCTGTGGCTTCTGTGCAGTTTATAGAAGCTGAGTTTTAGGGGGAGACAGAACTAAGACAAAGGCAGATCATACAATCCCTATCTTCTCTCTCTCTCTCTCTCTCTCTCTCTCTCTCTCTCTCTCTCTCTCTCTCTCTCTCTCTTTCTCTCTTCTCCCACTCTTTAAATTTCTCTCTTCCTCTCCCTCTCTCCCTTTCTTCCCTCTTTTCTCTCTCTGTCTATAAACACACACACACACACACACACTACTACTACTGGACTTCAAAAAATTGAGCTTGTGTGTATTTGGAGGTGAATTCAAGCAAAAACATAATGTATACTCTGGTATTTCTCTCTCTCCTATTTGTTACCCTAACTGACTTGAAAGTAGATGAATGCGGTACAAGCTTATTGTGCTCTCTGCTGCTTTCTCCACCATGTGGTGTCCCTAAACCAAAAACTCATCTAACATATTAGTTCCAAACTAATATAACTTTCTCCAAAGAACATAATGAAAAAGACAATTACAGGCATTTAAAGACATATTTACCAAAACATACTTATAAAATTATCAAATATAATTGGAAAATCATATAGATTCACTTTGATGATAGAGTTCATATGAGAAATGGCACCCTTTGACCATGTAGTCAGATGAAATCTCAGCTCAATCAGGTAGAAAAGGAAATGACCAGGAAGTCTACCCACAGCAATATCTAAGATTATATATACTTAGAATCAAAGAACAGCTAATTCCATCATTGAGGGACATTATTAATTCAGGGTCCGTGAGGAGACACCACTATTCTGAGGTAATGACTTTGTGTGCATGATGTTTCTGTTAGCCATTTGAAAGTTTCAACATTATGCTCACCTTGAAGGTTCCTTCTATTTTTTTTCCTTCTCAGAATTCTAATCACATGTATTAAAAGCTTAGAAATCTAATTCAATCAGCTCATTCCCAGGTACCCCATATGGGTTTACCATGCAGACAGCCATCCTATTTCTCTTGGGAAGCAATATTGCATTTACCTACTTTGGATCACAGTTTTCTTATTTGTTAAATAAGGAAAGTTGACTAGTTAGTGCTTATAGTGCAATCAAAAGAGTACATTCTGTTTAATCAAATGACCTTGGTTCATGTCCTGTATCTCTTTGGTGCTTACTTATTTACATTGTACTTTAGGCAAGTCATTTAAACCCCTGGACTTCCTGAAAGGAAGAGGTTAGAATACATGGCTTCTAAGTTCCCTTCCAGTAATAGATCTCTGATTTTGTGATTTCAGAGATTCTTTCCAACTCTACATCTACTATGTTAGAATAGTCTGTCTAGAATAAGGGAGAGAATAATCAATCTACATTCATTGCTCATTAAGCTGTATCTTTTCATATGCTATGTATGTTCAATTCAGAGCCCACATTTTAGGAAATATAGATATCTAAGAGTATGTCCAGAAAAGAAAAGGTGTCATGGTGGAAGTACTGGAAGACATGCAATAAAAAACATTATAATTGTTTCCAATCCAATATTGGATCGGGAAAAAAAAAAGATTAAAAATGTTGGAATGGTGGAAATTGTATTGGATAAGCAAAATGATTAGAAAGATAAAAATTAATCTTACATTAATTATTTTTGTTGTTTTTAAATCATATTCCTTTTTTAATGTATCTTTCCCTTTTTCTGACCCATCATCCATCTTAACAAAAAGTTTTTGTTGTTGTTTTAATAAAGAAAGGCAGTTAAAATCAGTTGAAACATCAACCAGTACAGAAATCTCTGAAATGTTCTGCACCTATAGTCATCAATCTTCACGATAAAGGAAAGGATGTATATTTTCTCAACGCATTTCTGGGGTCAAACTTGATCATCATTAGGATTGACATCAGTCTCCCCCTCTGTTGGCTTAGTTTCTTTACCTGTACTATGAGGTCTTTGCACAACTTTATGGCAAAGTCCCTTATAGTTCTAAATGCATGACCTTTTTATTTATGGTTAGTAAAATTAACTTACTAATACCTCTCGGGCAAAATGCAAATACTTCAGCTTTTTTTTTGTTTTTGTTTTTGGAGGGCAATTGGGGTTAAGTAACTTGCCCAGGGTTACACGGCTAGGTTTTTGTTTGTGCGTGTTAAGTGTCTGAGGCTGGATCCGAACTCAGGTCCTTCTGACTCCAGGGCCGACGCGCTACTCACTGCGCCACCTAGCCACCCCATTCAGCTTTTTTTTTTTTTTTAAGCAATTGAGGTTAAGTAACTTGCTCAAGGTTACATGGCTAGTCATTATTTGTGTGTGGGTGCTCATTTTCTGAGGCCGGATTTGATCTCGGGTCATCCCAACTCCGAGGCCGGCGCTCTTATTTACTGCGCCACCTAGCCGCCCCTTTTAGGGCAATTGGGGTTAAGTAACTAGCCCAAGGTCACATGGCTAGGTTTTTGTTTGTGTGGGTTAAGTGTCTGAGGTCGGATCCGAACTCAGGTCCTTCTGACTCCAGGGCTGGCGCTCTACTCACTGCGCCACCTAGCCACCCCCATTTATTTTATTTTATTTTATTTTATTTTTTGCTTTTTGGAGGGCAATTAGGGTTAAGTAACTTGCCCAAGGTCACATGGCTAGGTTTTTGTTTGTGTGTATGTTAAGTGTCTGAGGCCAGATTCGAACTCAGGTCCTTCTGACTCCAGGGCTGATGCTCTACTCACTGCGCCACCTAGCCGCCCCCAGCTTTTTTTTAACACTCTTGATAGCCTAACTTCCACCTAGCTTTCCATTTTTATTCCACACTACTAACTTTCACTCAACTTTCTGTTGTAGTTTAAGTGCCTTAAGTGTTGCTCTCTCAGTATAACTTTACATCTACAACACCTCCCTCTGGGAATCAACATAGTAGGCTAAAAATAAGTGTTTATTGAATTGACTTGAATTTTGATTTTTCCATTGAGCAAAATCAAGCTATTTGCATGGCAGATTCAAACACAAGAACATCAGTAGTGCTGAGTTACATAATATCACTGCTATCATGCAGAAGAAAGGGCATTATTCCACACTGCACACCCCTTACATATGGCATTTATGAATATGCTTCTCCTTGAAAGAATGACACAAAGGTCATGTTTGTTTCTGTATTATAGTCTGTTAGACTATGTCTACTTTCTCACCTTTACCAAATCTTCAATTGCACAACGCCTGAATCCAGCTCTAGCTTCCCTTGATATAATATCTTCCTCATTAATTATGAAGGGGCAAAAATGTTTAGAGAATATAAATTGTTTAGTTTCTCATTCACCTTTTGTGATGGAGTCCAAATATGTCATTTCTTCTCATACATAATTCCCAGTGCCAACAATAGATTATTAATTTATCTGTAAGTTATAATCGTGAAGAAATATATAGGATACTGAAAGACTGTGAATGATTGCATAAATGAATGAAAAGTATCTTATCACTATGTGATTTGCAGGGGATTAAAAACTAAAAATGGATAAATTCCTACATCCACGGAACCTCTTCACAGTACACTAAGTCAGTAGATTGTAACATCATTTCTAGTTGCAGTAGAAGTATTCATTTTGGTTTTTTTTCCTGGGAAGAGGTAGGAAAGAGTTGGGGTTAATTCAGGGGTGAAGGAGAGATAGCAAGATTTAGAGGTTAAGTCCTAAGCTCCTAGTGAATAGCTGGATGTGATACAAAGAATGTTGTGGGGCCTTCTAGTTACAAGAGGAAAATAAGCATTTAGATATTGCCTTCTATGCCAGAAACTGTGTCATTTCATCCTCACAAATCTGTGAGGTAGGTACTGTTATTATCCCCATTTTACAGTCAAGGAAACTGAGACAAAGAGAGGTGAAGTAACTTGTCCAGAGTCATAAAGCTAGGGTTTGAGGTGAGATGTGATTTGAAGTATCCCTGACTTCAGGCCTTGCACTCTATCTACTATGCCAACTAGCTGTCTAAGTGATATAGATAAAGTGGGTTTAGATGATTTTGTACTCCCCAGCACAGTCTTAGGACAGAGCCTCAAAACTGAGTGGATTAACTCCCAAAGGCAAAGGTGGGAGGTATGGTCTCCGGAATGATTGACTCTTGGTCACACCATCATAGCCTGGATTAGGGGCAGCACATTACTTTAGATTATCCTAATTATCAGGCCAGGACTCTTTTCGCTGTAAATTGCCTCCTGCTTGATTCACTATCATTGGTTCATTTATTTTATCCCTCTGGGACTTAGTTTACCCACACATTAAATACAAGGTTTGTTAAAACAACAATGATTTCTGAGATCAAAGTGTTTGCTTTTTTTTAGTTTTAGGTTACTTTTACTAAATATGGGATTATTATATACTCTTAGTTGGTGATTTTCAGCCAATACCTAAGAAAGAACTCTCCATGCATTCTACACATGTATTCAGTCTTAAGATAACCTGGTTATTAATACTTTGTATTTTTGCTCAGAGGTAATGAAGAGTATTTCTCTTTCAAGGAAAAAAAATCCATAGGCATTTTCTATCTCATGATAATTTTTCTTTGAACATCACTAACAGGGCTCAGGATTATGAAAGGCTCCTTAGAAGTGTTTCTGACCCTTGGAACCAACATAGAAATCCAATTTATGCTTACTGTTCCTAAACAACTTTCTGGCAATTCTTTTCAGTTTTCAGTCTAGTTGGGGTTTGGGGAATGCAGTGCTGGATGGATAAGCCTAATTTAAGTTAAAGGTCAAGTATTTTGAGTTTTAGGAATAGGCTATGAATATGTTAAGAATATATATGGGAAGATCAGATGCAATGGAAGTCATTGAAAGAATTGAAATACTGTGGGTTGATTTCACTTTCAGGACTTTGCTCAAGTTTTCTGAGTTCTCCTGAGATGATTAAAAAAAAAAAAAACCAAAACAAGGATGATATTCATTCTGTTAGCTATAATTGACCTAATAATTAAAGTGTAAGAAAGCCAAGGAACTGGAAAAATTGAGATTATTGGAGCCGGTAGAGGCCTGAGCACCATAAAGTCAAACACCCCTCATTTTAAGGATGGCAAAAATGGAGGAAAAGTTACTTTCCAAAGATAGCAGAAGTATTGAATACACTCACACACATATGTGTACATAAGTAAAATATATATGTGTGTGTCTATATATGTGTGATACACATATATGCATATATATATATATATATATATATATATGGAGATAGGGAGTGTGTGTATCTATTTAAAGAGACAGAATATAGAGACTATATATATGTACATACATAAATGCATCTATATGTGTATATATATATATATATTTTTCTTTTTGAGAGGGTATATATATTGATGAGGAAACTAAGACCTAGAAGAGCTAAATTTAGACATTATTGTAGTTGCTTGAGATACAAGACTGATAACACAGCCACACCTGTTAGCACAGAACTTAGAATTCAACTCAGAAGATACATGTCCCTAGACAAATACACACCCACACATAAACACACACTTGTTGCTTAGTGGTTCATTCACTACCTAATAAATGGAATCTTCTGGTTTCCTTTTCTTTATGAAATCATAGACTGGTTAGACGAACAGAAAACTCTGATTTACTTAAGTTAAGACAATTCAACAAGCTCTTATTTTGTGTTCAACACAGGAACTCCATTCATTGTTGTAACACAGAATCTGAGTGGTGGCTTTTATGTGCAGGGAATTGATATTCTTTCATTTTTACCATCATGGAGGTAATGTTTATGCTATAGAATGCTACTAGGAAGTTAAAAGTCTATGGAGAAATGGTGGTATAATACAAAAAATGGTTTTCTTAAAGAAAAAAATAAACCAGTGTTGACCTTAGGTATTTTGGGGTAGGGAGTCTCCCTATAGTTTAGGCTTTGAGGATGTATATGGTGTGATAGAAAGAGAACAGTTACACAGGTAGAGATACTGAATTCTGAGTAGAGATTAGGTACTTTCTATATGTGTGATTTTAGGCTCTCTACCTCTTTGGATTCAGTTTTCTAGTCTATAAATTATGGACCTTGGATTAGATGGTGGTGTAGTATAATGGAAAAAGTGAATTCAAACACATAGTCTTCCACTCACCTGCCCTATGGCCTTAAAGAGGTCAGCTTAACTTCTTGAACATAAAGAAGGATGTTTTGATCAATTATAGAGAAAAACTAGTTGATTAATTCAGGGGGTTTGCCCATGCTAATTCACACACTGCTGAACCTCAAGTTTGAATCCCACATCTGATATTTCCCAGCTGTGTAATTTTGTACAAGTAATTTCAGTTCTCTGAGAGTTTCTTCATCTATAAAATGGGAAGAACAATAATTCTTGTGAAAGCTACTTCATAGGGTTTTGTAAGGTTCATATGAGACAATGTATTTGAGAAAAACTTTTGCAAATCATAAGGGATTCTATAAATAATTGTTATATAAAAACTCTTTTTTGTCTTTTCCATGCAGACACAGCCTAAGTGAAATAATCAGATGTGTTAATAAGCTTGCAGAGTTTGGTTGGCTTCAAGTTATATCTTAAATTGGTCTCCAAATGGCTTTATTAGATACTATTTCCTTCTTTTCTTTTCAATCTTGTATGTAGCCTCGACCCATGATGTGTCAGAGAGGGTAAGTTCATTTTCAATTTCAACAGAAATCCTTTCTCAAGATTAAATCCTACTTAGGAACTGAAATTATGTTTGCAAATGTTGTAAAGAAATATAACACCATCCTCAAATTGTTGCATTTCATTTCCCCACTGATAGCAGTTTCCAAGTTTTCACATAACCTCCCTGACTTTTAAACAACGGGAGCGAAAAAAATGGTGAAATCAATTTTTCACATGTACACCCAACATCTACTTTTTATAACAAAGGATTACCTGGGCCCTTGTTAAACACACACACACACACACACACACACACACACACACACACACACACACACACACTATACCTATAACCTAATGCTTTATTTTTTTCTAATTTTTAAGCTACACTGCAATTACTTTAAGGCAATGAAGAACCAGAATTGATTTTGATAGTAATCAGAATATAGAAATCAGCTATATACAAAATAGTCTATATTTCTTTTGCGTAGGGTTTTACTGTTTTGGTAAAGTTATAAACTATTGTGTCTTGGATTACTTTTATAAATAAGTGGGGTATGTGTGTTGGTGGGGTGAGGCAGAGGAGAGAGATCTTAATTTTTTCCCTTTGACATTTAAAAAAATGATAGGCACAGAAAATAGATAGGTGACATCTTTGGCAGAATGTTCATAAACATATTCCATTGTCCCATTTCTCTGAATCTTCACCTCACACCCTTCAACATTTCATCAGCTAGCCCTGGGTCATCATTGTGAAATGTCACTGACTTCCATCTTATGAACAGTTCTGCAGTTTAGATGCAATGGAATTGTTATAAGGGTTTTTCTATTTTATTTTCCTTTTACAAAATAACAGTGGAAGAAAATGTCTTATTTACCTTTTTAAATAAGGTTTTTGTTATTGTTTGCTTTTCTAGGAATATTCTTCCATCCCCGAACTACCACTATGGTGATGTAAGGTCAAAGAAACTTTTAAAACCATACCAACATTTTTCTAACAATTTTTAAAAATATTATATTTATACTAATATGTTTAGTAATAATAGCTGATATTTACAAAGACATTAACGCTTTACAAAGCAATTTGGATGCATTTGTTTATCAGCCAAAGAATCAACAAACATTTACTTTGTCAGCATGGATAAAATACAGGATAGTCCTTACCCTCAAGGTGCTTATGCTTCACCAAGAAAAATAATAGACACTTGTGTAAATACAGAAAAATAAACATAATATAGATACAACCTAGGTGACAGAGCATTAGAAGATGGGTGTGTGAATGATGGGGTAGGGGTCAGGGAGAGCATAAAGGCTAAGGATCAGGACTAAAAAGTGTCTTACTAGTTTCTTGAAGGTAAGGATATATACACATGTGTTTTTTTTTTCCTTTCCCTTATCTGAGGCACTTGGTATGGTACCTGGAAAAAAATAGGCACTTGATAAATGGTTGTTGACTTGTGATTGATTTGATTCTTGAAGGAAGTCACAGATTCCTAGGTGGAAATGAGGAAAAAGACAGAGTAGTCCACAAATGGGGGATAAACATTGAAAAAAAAATGGTGAATGAGGGATGGAAATGTCTTTAATATTATTATCTCCCATTTTACAGAAGAGAAAACTGAACTACAGGAGGATTAAATGACTTATGTTCTCACAGTAAATTTTAAAAGCATAATTTGAAACTAGATGTGCTAAATGGCTAGCATTTTAAATTTATTTTCCTACTGCCTTTCTTATAATGTTGACTGACTAGAATCAGTAATAGAATTGAGAATACAAATATTAGGGGTATAAGATCATAGATTCAGACATGGAAAGGAACTTGTTTCCCATTATCCAGATTAATATTGGAAGGGAAAAGATAAATTTAAATCTGTGTGGTTTTGGGGGGTGAGGGTAGGGGCTGGTCATCATAGGATTACATATGGTTTGAGAGTGAATATGGAAAAGAGAGGATTACCAGACAATTATTCCCCAACCTGCCAGATCCCCAACACTCCCTCTTATGTTCAATATACCCCACTCCTCTGTCCATGGTACCTCTGAAACAATTGGGAAAGTGCTTTAGCTGCATGTTGCTCTTAGAAGCACTGCATGCCTTTTAAATATAGTGACCCCTAATAGTTCACTTCCTTCTCCTAATACTCAGATCCAATATATGGACATTACTCTTGTATGTTGTATGGAATTTTCTGAAGCACAAGAAAAGACTTCCCCTCATAGGGCAAAATCAGACACCATCAACCTATTGGGATGGACTCGAGAGACAGCAGAAATAGGAACAATGAGTAGAAGTATCCAAAAAATACATTTAAGCTAAAAGAAGGGAACAATTTCGAACAAATTAGAGCTGCCCTGAAGAGAATGGGTTGCTTTGGGAGGCTAAAGGTGTCCCCTTCCTGGAGGCAATCAGAGTGTGGATGACTGATTATTGGTGATTGAGAGGGAGTTCTTTTTCAGGTATGGGGTATGGCAAAGGAGGGCACTTCTAGATCTTAAAATTATATTTCAAAACACACACACACGCTCTATACCCAGTCTGAGAACAAATTCAGGGAAAAAAATAGGAATTACATTGTAGTGCAGATTTTAGAGTTCTTTATAGGCCCACTGAGAGAGAGACAACAAAGGACGAGTAATAACATATGATTCAATAGGCAGATGCTGGATGCTTGATTTCATTGCTCTGCAGTGCCATCTAATGGTCAGTCTAGAAGGGGGGGAGACTCAATATCATGCCAAGAATGAGGGGCCAAAATCGATTAGAAATTATTTTATTGTTGATTTTACTTTAAAGCTGTGAAAATAAAAATAAAAAATCAGAGATTGCCCTCTACATGTGCAATTATCTGATTTCCCCAGTGTCTGAACAGAAGTTCTGGCCAATAAATTAAAGAGGGACTATTGTTGAAATAAACTACCATGGATAGACTATCTTAATTGGAAGGAGTTTGAAAATCATGAACACTAGAGTACTAACACATGTGAGAATATAGATGGAAATATATTTAAAGTTGGAAGAACCATACAATGTCTTACATAGAATATCAGTCCAGGAAGAAACTTTGTAACTTAGGATGCTGCAAGTCAGAGCTAGAAAAACCCTTAGAACTTAAGAGTATGGGATGTCAGAGATTTAAGCCACCTTAGACTATAGAGCATGGAATGACAAACCTGATACGGTGCATAGGATACAATATTTGAGAACAAGAAGACATCTTAAAATATCTGGGCTACCAAGAAACTTTATACTAGAGAATATAGTATGTTAGAACTAGAAAAAGACTTAGAATTCTAGACGGAAATTCAGAACAAAGTGCATAGGATAACATCACAAGAAAAAAAGCCAAAAACCTACAAAAAGGATAGAGTGTCAGAAATAGAAAGGCTTTAGTGGACAGAAAATACAGTATCAGAATTGTAAGAGTATCAGACCCAGAAGGGATTTTAGGGCATAGAACACAAGCTATTGGAGGTAGAAATACCCTTAAAACATGTAACACACTGAGAGAGCTGCAATGAGACAGACTCATTCACATCAGCACCTGCAATACTTCTCTCATAAGACTTGGCAGTGACTCCAATGAGAAAATGTGGGTAAAAAGTGCTTTGCAAACCTTAAAATACTAAAAATATCTCAATTGTTATAGTCTTCCTTCAGTGCAGATAATTTTAATTTAATTTTAGTGTCAGATGTCATGTGGAATTTTCCCCAATGAAGCCCTTGTTGTAAAACTCATACCAAGAATCTTTTTTTTTTCCCAACCAGTTAGCACAAAGCAAAAGGAAAATAGGATAAATTGAAATCTATAGTCACAATGAATATTTTACATTCTGGTGATAAAATGAAAATTGTTTGTAGAATAACTTTCTTCAAAGCGCTCAGGGGGCTTTATAAACTTTTAGCAATTATCATAACTATTACCTGGTGATGGCATTGTTACTGATTTTCCAAGGGAATGGTAAGATAGATATCTTAGAACCAAAATGAGTCACTTGATAGTATGTCAAATATCATACTTTCCCCAGTTATATTGTTGGACTAACATCCCATCCAGAACACACTGCCTTTATATTGGACAAAATTCAATTTAAAAAGTTGGCTTCTCAGAATGAGGGAAAAAAAATCGACCATACCATGTGGTTGTAGTATGCACTAAGGATTCGGTTTTGACTTTTTCTTTGACCTAAATATAACTTTAGTTTCATTTTGACATAGCCCATAGGAGATTAAAGTCTTAATATCATAACTCTCTTATCTGAATCAAATAATCTTAACAAATGGCTCTGAGGATTGAGGTTTGTAAGGCAAACTACACCCAAGGCAAGAGTCAGTAAACATGTCCTAGGAAATATGCTTTATCATATGAGAGAGTGAACAAGGTGTGGAGTTAACAAGAGATATGTGTACTGGGGGAAATTGGTGAGTATGTATTATAGCTTCCTATGTTAACTAATTGTTCTTGCCGATGAGGCACTAAAATCAATTGTTATTTTCTTTTAAATCAAAGATTATAGTTAGTGGATCCAATCCTCTCTAACTCTACTCTCCTTGGATTTAGCCCCCATCACCCTAGCCTTAAGATTCTAGTGAGTCCTTCATTATGGGTTACATAATGAAGTTTATCTCATAGGGTATGACCATTGATCAAATCAGTCAATAAGACAATCAAGTATTTATTAAGTATCTATTATAGTTCATGCAGTCTGTAACTTTCTTGGACTAAAATGACAAAAATGTCCTATTTCCTTAGCTCAATTAGCTTATGCTTTCTTGGGAGAAATATGTGAACACACAAACATATATATGCTTATAAAACATTAGTAAATATAAATTAATAGGGGACATTTTGGGTAGTGACAGAGATATTCTAGCAAATATTTAACAACTGTCTCTCTGGGGGGGGGGGCTTTCAAATACATGAAAGTCCTTTTCTTCTTGAAATCTTTGGTGCCCCTCACCCTTCTTTATCATTCACTTGCTGACTCCATCCCTTCTGATGAGTCTTTTCCTGGGCATTGGGTTTCAAATTGTTTCAGTCTCCTCCCATGATGGGCATTTCACAGTTTGAAAGCATAAGTCTCTGTCTTAGCTGACATTTGGATTGTCAAAACTAGCCCCAGCTCTTTCCTTCAGGCTTGTCAGAGTGCTGCACAGCTACCCACATATAAAGTGTCCTGATCTGGTGACCCATCCTATCCCCTCTGTTCCTCAATTCTCTAGCCCAGCATCAGCAGTTCAGAGCCTGCTTCCTCTGTCACAGGTGCTTCTGGGTTGCAACCCATCATAGGATTTTGCTGCTAAATGTCCTGAAGCTGGCTTTTGGGGTCTGAGTAAACTTCTGCAGCCCAGAGCTGGGGTCTCTAGGACACTAGTAAGATGGAGGAGGTACCTAGGTACAAGGTGGGCTTGATGTAAGCCTGTATCCTAACTACCAGTATGAGAGGTGGGTCAGGGATTCTGAGTGAGCTGAGGGTCAATGAACATCAGGCAGTTCATGAGTTTGGGGAGATTTTTTTTTAACTCTTTTCAGATTCTTGTTATCCTGAACTGTGGTAATGGCTGAAGTTACTTTGTCTTTGGCACATAATTTCTACTGTTGAGATGTGTGAGAGGTTTTAAGAGGTCCCAGAGATCACAGAAAATGTCTAAGTTGCCATCGTGTTGCCCACTTGACTTGTAAATCCATAAAACACACTTTTAAGTTTAAGCTATATTAGTAACATCTTCTTCATTACTTTCTTAAGCCTAGAAAATCAATAAAACAATAAACCATCCCCTGATTTGTATGTAACATTTGTGGTTTTGGAGGTATAAATACCAACACTAAAAATCTGCCAATCAGCTCTCATATTGTTATTTAAGATGGGTCCAATGTGACCCTGGACAAGAACACTTAAACCTGGAATGGCCACTAGGAGTCATTCCATCTATATGTGATTACTCCAATCACCAGTGATCTGTTCTTTCCCTTCGATGAAACAATCTTATAGGCTGTGCTGCATTTACTAAGCTAGTATCACAAAGACAGTTTTCACAAAAAAAAAAAAAATGCAATCTTTCCCTCATGTACAACTGAAGATATACTTTTATTGCATACACAAGATCCCCAAGGTGAGTAGTCTTAAATTTATAAGAAAATGATTAATTTATGATAATAAAATTAGTCACACATATAGAAAACATGTGGCAAAGGGATACCTTATAGCCCCTACTAGCTCAAAGATATCCTGTTCTTTCTTTGTAGAAGTTTCATAAGGTTCCTCTTAAGTGAAGGTCTAGTTTCATACAACCAGTTCTCTCCATCACTAAGGATCAGAATTCCTGAATCTGCCACTAAAACCTGATGACTTCTTTGGCAGACTCTTCTATAGAATCCAGGTAGCAGTGGTGCCTCTTATGTTGGACCTTATGAAATTACAGTTTCCTGGTTCAAGGAGGCAGAAATAGAAATTCCAAATAGGAATTTCTTTAAGTGTTTTCTGGAGTGTTTCCACTACTAGATTGCCCTGCTGGTAAAATACATGATTCCAGACTGCCTTGGTCTGTTATACATGAGCCAAGAGTCTTTCTTCCAAGAACAAGATGTTTCCTGTGTGCACTCCTCATTTTTTATCTAAGAACCCAAGGCCACTGTGATCATTTCAAATTGATTAAGGGCTGATTCATCAATTTCAATTTATTGATTCAATCTAGCTGTTTGAGGATGGAAATACCCCATCCTTATGCATGAAATATGCTCTGCCCTTAATTCCCTACTTCTCTGCTGAGAGAAGTGTTCTTTATTTCTTCAGTGTAAATATAATTCTTTCTTCTACATATCAGTCCCTGATATATTTGAAGTTAGCTGTCATGTCCATGCTCCCCAACATCTGTTTTTCTTCAGACAAAACAAATCTACTTTCTTTTAACATTTTAAAAACTGAGTTCCAAATACTTTCCCTCCCTACAACCTGTTCCCCACCTATTGAAAAGGTAAGCAATATGATATACATTATGCATGTGACGTCATGTAAAATATATTTCAATATTAATCATTTTGCAAATAAAGCAATAAAATAAAGAAAATTTAAAAAATCAATCTGCACTCAGAGTTCATCAGTTCTTTATTTGGAGCTGGATAGCATTTTTTTCTGATGATTCCTTTGGAATTGTCATGGATCATTGTTTTGATGAGTCATTAAGTCTTTTTACCATTGATTATCATTGCAATAATGTTGTTACTATATACAGTGTTCTTTTAGTTCTAATTACTTCACTTTGCACTAATTCACACACACACACACATATCATCCCAGGTTTTCTTTAAGATCATCTTGCTTATTATTTCTTATAGCACAATAATATTCCATCACAATCATACACCACAACTTGTTTAGCTGTTCCTCAATTCAGAAATGTTCCCTCAGTTGCCAGTTTTTTGCCACTACAAAGAAGAACTCTTATAAGTATTTTTGTACGTGTAAGTTCTTTTCTTTCATCTTTGTGTATTACAAACTTAGCTACAATATTACTTCTGGGACAAAGAGTATACAAGTTTTACAACCCTTGGGGTTATAATGGTTGGACCACTTCACAACTCCACCAATTGTGCATTAGTTTAACTATTTTTTGGGTTTTTTTTTTTTTTTTGCTTTTTTGGGGGGGGAGAGAAATTGTGATTAAGTGACTTGCCCAAGGTCACATGACTATTTTTTGTGATAAGTGTCTGAGGCTGGATCTGAACCCAGGTCCTCCTGACTCCAATGCTCTATTCACTGCAACACCTAGCCGCCCCTGTATACCTATTTTTTCCCCTCAGAATTAAAGAAGTAACTGGAGGATGGTTGTAGGATCCTATATTTAAGGAGTCAAAAGTTTCCAAAATATCATCTATTTGAGCAAGGTTTCTAAGGTATCTATCTTTGAATCCTCAGTGTTTAGTCTAGTATATACTATAGTTGCTTAATAATTGTGTATCAGATTTTCCTTTGAAAATTATGCCAAAATTGCATTCATCCATTCATCTGTTTATTTATTACCACTGCAATAGCCTGTCAGAGCCTGAATAATGCAATGAGGCATCAGTGATGGACTTTAGTGGAATGATTCCACAGTAGATCTCTAAAAATGAAAAGATTATCTTTTCTTAATTATGAAAGAAAAAAATAGGTCTTCAATAGGATGAGTTACAGGAATGGTTGCTCTTGTCACTCAAGTAAATATGCAGTAAAACAGAGTTAAGGGAGTCATTCTTTGCGGTGGGCGGGGGGGAGAAAGATTTGAGTCAGAAAGTAATTATTTAACATCTAATCTTAGAAGCATTTGCCACTGTGTATTAGGAAGAAGAGTGGATTTACATGAGAAGACCTAGAGAGCCCTCTGCCCTTTGCTTTCATTATGACTTTGGTCAAGATATCTCCCTTAATTGCTAGGATAGTTTATCTGTGGTCTATTTTACCTTTGAACCTCTCACTTGATGATTCTTACTGGATTTGGTGATTTGAGATAGCACATAGTGTCAATAATATGTATATCTTTTTACATATATACACTTAGTATCCTTCCCTATGAATTTAGTTGGCCTTAAAAAGAGGCATACATTGTAAGTGTTTCTTTAAAAAAGTTTTATTGTTGCATTTTGTTTTATAGCACATTTACAAATACTCTTGCTTCACGGGAGGTCTCTTGTAACACAGTGAAGTAAAATTAATAATGCAATAACTTTATCTCAGTGTCCATGCAAAATTTCACATGTATAGCAACACCTCCACCTCCCTATGTCAAAAATTAATAGAAATTTATTTTTACTCGATTTACTTCATGCCCATCCCACTGGGAAGAAAAATAGAAAAGAAAGAAAAAAACAAATTTATTGTTAAAAAAAAAAAACAAAACCTCACTCCAACACATTTTTGTCTGAGTTATCTTGATAAGTTTTCCAGATTTTATTTGTAAGTCTTCCCAGTGATTTGTATACTAGTAATAACTAAGAGTACTTTAAAGTTTGAAAATTACTTTAAAAGTGTACCTAATCCCATATGTGCCTCAGAAGGTCACTGTGTATTGGGTGCCAGAAGTATCATCATTCACTTTTTCAGGAGAAAGAAAATGAGTCTTGGAAAGTTTGAGCAACATGTGCAATGTCACACATTCCATATGTTTATGGCAGGATACGAACCAAAATCATCCTGACTCAAAGGTGAACAATCTTTCTCTTATGGTATATTACATCCTGTTAAATTTCACTTAACACAGTGCCTGGAACATAGTGGCATTTAATAAATATTCATCGAGTGACTGGTAGATAAAATGGGCATTGATGATGATGATGATGATGATAATGATCATAGCAAGAGAGTGAAATAGACCTAAAAAATCTACAAATGAATAAAGATAGGGTATGTATATATATATATGTATATATATATATATATACATATATATATATGTTAAACCAGCGCTACTGTACTATATATTACACGTGTGTGTGTGTGTGTGTGTGTATGCCATATACACACATTTTTTAAAATCATCTAAGTTCTTTGTTATGGAAGGTTGTTTCAAATTGGAAAGACTTTCATTTCATATTATCTATCTTAGTCAGTATACCCACAATCCAAGCATTGTAGTTGCTATGTACTCTCAGACTCAAAAACGGCATTAGGAAGGATCAGAGCAAGTTTAAGGGAGAAATATTGATTCCCCAAACATTCAAAAATCACTTAGCATGGTGGCTGACACATAGTAAGTGCTGAATAAATGCTTCTGGACTAACTGACTAGATGATGGTATAATGATAGTGCACTTTGCCCTAGAGAATATACATAGAAGCAGTAGCTAAAAGTTGAAAAGGAATAAATTTAGACAGGTTAAGTATAGATTTCCTTAAACTTGATTCTATTTAATAGTGGAATGAGTTTTCCTGGGAGTCAGTGAATTCCCCTCACTGGAGGTCTTCAAACTCTGGATGCTCTCTGTTGAGTGATTTATAGATGAGATTTGTGGTGGAGGAGGTGTATGTTGGACTAGATGACCAATAACATTATTTCCAATGTTCCAAAAAAAAAAAAAAAAGACACAAAAGGCTGATTCTGTAATGGTCAGAAATTTTGACCCTTTGTGAGAGAAATTAATGAAATTTTTTACAATTTTCCATGTAACAATATTGTACATACTGACAGAGGAGCTTGCATACCATTAGAACGTATATGTGTATGTGTGCATGTGTATATTTATATGTAGAAATAGAGATGACACAGTTATACACACATATGTGTGCATGCATGTATTGTTATTTATCAGATCTATAGTGTCCGGAGATTGGATCTGGTTTGGAAGAAATTATCATTACATATACCAGACCTACTAAGCTACTAATAGCCTTGTGGTTGACCAGTTCTTGCTTCTACCACAACTACTTTGAGAAGTTGAATAAAAAAATAGAACTTGATATGTTACAAGTCAATTCAGCCTATTTATTAGGCTTTTCCTATTTGCCAGGTATATGCCTTGCATTGAACTGGAAAGAATGCTGGGCATGAATTGAGAAAGAAAACATGGATTTAAATCTAGGTACTGTCACAAACTGACTATGACTGGGCAGGACAAAACGCCTCTCCTGGATGTTAGCCTTCTCATCTCTAAAACACTGACTATATTAAATTTAAATATAGATGATATTATCTCTACCATAGCTTCTAGTTTGAAGTCCATGTTTCCAAGTCATCATGTTATTATTAATGGTCAGGAGGGCACAACCTTTGTATTTGCTTCTGAA
Source organism: Gymnobelideus leadbeateri (assembly GCA_011680675.1). Lineage (NCBI taxonomy): Eukaryota > Metazoa > Chordata > Mammalia > Diprotodontia > Petauridae > Gymnobelideus > Gymnobelideus leadbeateri. The sequence continues at coordinate 274,421 of WOXC01005690.1, read as the reverse complement.
CTGTATCTTATTCTAAGAGACTAAATTGAGTCTTTGGGTAGTGTAGTATAAAACATTCAGACAAATGTTGGGACAGACATGGAAACATAGGCTACTTTATGAGCTATTGGTGAAGCTATGAATTAGTCCTGCCATGCTGGAAATCAATATCACATTTTCAAGCCAAGACATATTAATACCTATCTATTAAGTGCTTGCATTTATTACATGCCAGATACCATTCTAAGTGCTGAGAAGGCAAATATAAGCAAAAAGGGAGAGCTTTCCTCATAGAACTTACATTTTAAGAAAGAATGAAAGCACACACACTTGTGTGCTCCTGTAAAAGGAAAGTATGAAGTGGGGGTAAGGGAGAGAAGAAGGTACCTATGTAGGGGAATGGGGGTGAAATAAAGTCCAGACTTCCAGGATAGGCCCTGGGGGATGAGTGAAGAATGAAATGTGGCTTACATGAACATTTTCTTAAAATGGAATCTTTGGGAAGAGCTAACATAGGAATGGGGAACTTGTGGCCTTAATGTCATATGAGACCCTCTAGGTCCTCAAATGCAGTCCTTTGACTGAATACAAACTTCACAGAACAAGTCGCCTTAATTTGCTCCATAAAAATTAGACTCAGTCAAAAAGCTGCACCCAAGGACCTAGAAGACAAAATGTGCCCTCCAGGCCATAGGTTCTCCACCCCTGAGCTGACCAATAAGAGGGATCACATGGGTGGAGGGATTTTGAGACAAAAAAGAGTGCCATGCAAATGCATCCTTCACTATGAGAAGATTTCTGGGTAATGGTAGGGGTTAAAAAAAAAAGTCTGAGTAGGGTCAGCAACAGAACCAGAGGAAGAAAGAAGAGGAAGGGAACTCTGCCCCCTAAAGCCATTAAGTTTTGACCTAGTGATACTAATATTAGGCTGATGCCTCAAGGACATCTAAGAAAGGGGGGTGATCTTATATTCAGAGAAAAGAAATATCTGTAACAGTTCTTTTTTACTTTTGAAAAGAACTGGAAACCAAGGGAGTCCTCAAGCTGGAGAATGACTGAAGAAACTGTGTTATGCAAATAGAAAGGGATAGTATTGTTTTATAAGAGATGATTAAAGAGAGAAACCTGAGAGGATGTTTATGAACTGATAAAATGTCATGAACAGATCCAGAAGGATTTATAATGAGTTCATTGTCAAAAACAAACAATTTTGAAAGACTTTAGAATTCTCATCATCACAATGATCATCTAGGAATTCAGAGGACCAAGGAAGAAGCATACTCCAGTTGAGACCCATCTTTTATTTTTTTTCCTTTTGGCCATATCAATGTCAGAATTTTTCTAGCTTGGTTATACACTTTTGTTAAAAGAGAGTTTTTCTCTATGTTTTTCCTTTTGTCCAAAGGGTAGTAGAGGCAAGGAAAGAACAAATGCTTGATAATGAGAATGGGAGAGTGGGGGAACATTCCCAGGTCAGAAAATAAAATACCTTTTTGTGTCAAAGCACTTGTGAGCTGTAGGATTCCATAATTACTGAATGACTAAAGTAGAAACGGCATATAGAAAGTTGGGTATGATATCTGGAATCAAGTGTTTGAATACCTGGAATGTAGATTAAGGCTTAGATTTATTGTTTAGCTCCAGAGGGCAGAATGAAAGTGACTTTTGTACATTAAAGTAGGAGTTTCATTCTGACATGGGTTGACTGGGCAGTCATTAAGAACATTTCAAACACTGAAAATTTGTGATTCCATAATTAAGTTCCTCTTCACTCAAGGATACAGCAGAGGAATTCTTTTGTTTCTGTTTTTTTTTTTATGGGCTTCCTAATGGACCATGGGAAGAAGAGATGCTCCCTGAGAATTTAGTTCATGATGCTTAAACCTGGGAGAGGGACAGGTTACTGACAAAATGCATATGTCCCATGTGGTTACCCCTATGTTTTGCTCCCTCTTTAGAAAGTGAGGTCCTTGGGGGCAGGGGCTGTATTTTTTCTTTTGTGTGTGTGTAGCCAGTACTTAGTATAAAGTATGGAAGGAAGTAGGTGCTTAATAAATATTTATTGATTGTTCAGCAGAGTCCTTTGTCTAAATGTTTAAAACTGAAGGGCAGATAATAAATTTCTACCAGGTGCCTTATGGCAAGGGATAAAACATTTTCTTCATTGGAATAAACTGGATTCTAAACTAGAATTTGAGGTTCCAGAGCCTCAGGCAGATCATGCTACCTCTACACTCATGCACCCAGACATAGCTTATTCAGTCTTCTGAAGGGAGAGCTGTACTAACTCAGGCATGGGAAGGTCAATCTGCCTGCTCCATTTAGGATCTAAAGTCCTCTAAGTGTAAAAATCTTACGGGTCATGCAGTCCAATCTCTACCTTACAACAAAACCCGGTAGTGACAGAGATCTTGCTTTCTCCAAAAGTATTCTTGCTTCGGGCCGCTCTAATAATTGGCAGGACCTATTAATATGTTTATTTGTTTGTTTAAATTCCTATATTTATATGTACCAGAGCACTGGACTTGGAGACAGGGAGATCTTCTTTAATATCTTGCCTTACTTGCAAATTGTATGAACATGGGCAAATCATTTAACCTTCTTCGAGACCCAATGACCACATTTGAAAAAATAATATGGGGATAATAATAGCAACAACCTTAGAAGGTTGTTGTTAGGATCAAATGATATAACCCATGTGAAAGTATTTTGCAAATGTTAAGATTGCCTTATTAATCCTCAATATTATTCATTTTGAAACACTCTAAATCACTATTGATTAGAGAAGTGCAAATCAAAACAACTCTGAGGTACCACATCTCACCAGTCAGATTGGCTAAGATGACAAATCAGCAAAATGGTAAATTTTAGAGAGGATGTGGAAAATGGAACATTAATGTGCTGTTGGTGGAGTTGTGAACTGATTCAACCATTCTGGAGAGCAATCTGGAACTATGACCAAAGGGCTATAAATAAGTGCATACCCTTTGACCCAGCAATACCACTTCTAATACTGAATTCCAAAGAGATCATAGAAGTGGAAAAAGGGCCCATTAGTACAAAGAAATATTTATAGCAGCTCTTTTTGTGATGGCAAAGAATTGGAAATCAAGGGGTTGTCCATCAATTGGGGAATGGCTAAATAAGTTATAGTATATGAATGCAATGGAATACTATTGTGCTATAAGAAATGAGGAGCAAACAGACTTCATAAAAACCTGGAGAGACTCATATAAACTGATGCTGAGTGAGGAGAGCAGAACCAGGAGAAATTTGTACACAATCACAGACACATTGTATGTATGAATACTAATTTGGATAGACTGGGCTTCTCTCAGCAATGCAAGGTTATAAGATAACTCCAAAAGACTCATGATGGAAAGGAATATCCTGATCCAGAGAAAGAAATACAGTTGGAATGCAGATTGTAGCAAACTACTTGCTCTTTTTTTCTGTTTTATTTTGTTTTGTTTCTTCTTTCTCATTGTTCATTATATAATTTACATTGTATAATGTAAAGTCAAGGTATTTGTAGCTCCTATATTTGATTGCATGCCACCATGTGGGGGGAGGAGACAAGAAGGGGTGGGAGAAAATTTGAAACTCAAGGGGCTGTGGAACTGAATGTTGTAAACCAAAAATAAATAAATAAATTTAAATGAATAAATAATAATAAAAGTAATTACAAAGACATATTCATTATTGCTATGGTTGAGAATAAAACCTGTTTGGCCAAAAATATCATTTATTTGGTTTTTAACTTGTTATTCATTAATGTATTTATTTATTTGTTATTGAATAATAATTATACAAATCAAAGACAGATGACAGACAAACATTCCTTCCTCCTGCACACAACAGGGGCTTAAAAATGAAAGGTTTTCACACTATTGGTAAGAGAGAATTAAATTCAACTAATTTTAATTAAGAAAATACCATACACAAGGCACTATAGAATCACACACACATATGTACATACACACACACAAGGACAGCTCCTATCCTTTAAGAATTTACACTTGATGTGGAGTAATAAAGATGAAATCTGTACACAGATAATAAAATCCAAAGCATATTAAAATAAAAAAAAATACTTCAACAATGTAATGAGTGCTAGCAGTAAGTAAGAGGAAATGCTTCTATAGATTGTGGTCTCTGAGACATGATTTGGAGGAAGATGAGGATTTTAATAAGCTTTCCCTTCAGCTACTGTCTTTCCAAGATAGCCCCTTTTCTATGCTCAAATACCCTTGAGAAATCTTTCAGTCCATCATGGATGCATACACAGCACACAGTCTACAACAAAGCCACCTGATAAAGTAGAAGAGGCAGAAAAGTGACTTTATTCATGACTTTCAGAAATGTCCTCTTTTAGGGAATATTTTTTATTTTGAGACTGTCCTTTTGTGATTTTTTTGGGGAAAGAGAAATTATTTCAGATTAGTTGATTTGACTTGAGCAGACCTGAAAAGTCCATCACCAGTTCTTTCAAGTCACCTTCTTCCTGTGTGTGTCTGCAACTTTGTACTGCATAGACGTAATTTATACACATATATAAAATTTATACATCATTTCAATAACAAATTAAAACAGCTGGTTTGGGCTTCCCAGTAACTCTGTGAGGTAAATAAATGTTGAAATATCAATTTTATGCATGGTTAAACTGAGGATCAGAGATGTGGCTTGAAGGACGGTCACAAAAGCAGCCAGAGGCAAAAGTAGCAGAATTGACAACTTTTGGCTATTTGCCTCTCTACTTCAAAATCCTTCCAAATTGACTAAGTCTTCCTCTGTATTTCAGTTTTTAGGATCCCTGAATAAATGCTGAGGTGGAGAATAAAATAACTAAGAAGTTATCCTCTTGGAATGTTGGGATTTAGTCTATTGATGTCAATATCAATACTTGCTATGGAACCAAGGCACAATTGTTAATTTGCTCGGCTATTCCATTGTTTCAGTTCTGCCTTCAAGCGTGCTAACAGATACCCCCTATGCATGGAATGCTAATATTTTTATTAGTAGCATTTAAAATTTTCTGCAGCAATATACTATTTCTCTCTATTAGCCAACAGCTGTTAGATGCATTTTAATAATTTTCACAGGGTCTGTGAAAATGCTGGAGCTAATTACTTATAATTTCACATCAATTTACTAATTTCCAGCCCAACAGGATGTCCCCTGTCATAAATGAGGCAGGAGTGGCTTTTAATGGCCTCAACCCAGCTGGCTCTTATGGGGGCCTAATTACACTTAATCCAGTTTCAGATCTGCTTATATGCCTATGTTCCCCCAATAAATGTGATCTACATTGCCCCCCAAATATTTAAAACTATCATTAACCAGTGCATACCCCTTCATGCCCTAGTAGGAATATACAGATAACTCAATTCTATAAGCAATGATAAAATATTAGGAATTCTAAAATGTATTCAACAAGAATCAATTAAGTACTTTAATTTTTATTTATTTATTTATTTGCTTTTTTTGCAGGGCAATTGGGGTTAAGTGACTCACCCAAAGTCACAGGGCTAGTAAGTGTCTCAGGTGTCTGAGGCCAGATTTGAACTCAGTTCCTCCAGACTCCAGGTCTGGAGCTGTATTCACTGTGCCACTTAGCTGACCCAAAGAAAGAGAATTACACCACTTATTCCTTTTTATTTTTTTTTATTTTTTTGCTTTCTGGAGGGCAATTGGGGTTAAGTGATTTGTCCAAGGTCACATGGCTAGTTAAGTGTTAAGTGTCTGATGTGGGATTTGAACTCAGGTCCTCCTGACTCCAGGGCCAGTGCTCTATTCACTGTGCCACCTTGCTGCCCCTTAAGTACTTTTTATATCATAAATTCTATAAAAGCAATGTGCCTTGTAGACTGAGAAAAAAGATACCATACCTACTTCTGTATGAGGCATTTGGTATTTCCTTAATATCTTGGAGAGGTCCTATTTGAAGTGATAGTCTCATTTCTACTTTATTTTAAGGATTAGAAATAATTAGAAAATTAATAAATTTAAAAGGTTACTTAAATTTGATTAAAATCAGAGTATTTAGCCTCCATTATCTCCTATAGTAAACTGAGGTAGGTTGGAATACAATTTGCTTGAAAATGTATGAATAAATGACAGGAAGGGTCCATGTTTAGGTTTGTGGATTTAGAATTAATCCAGACACTTTAGATTCAGAGTTCAATTTTGGCTTCAATATACTTGGACAGAGAAAATTCAGGGATTATATAAATAAAATAACACACTACCGTTCAAACTATGAAGAGTTTGAAAAGATGACTTCAGAGATTCAGTGTAAGCATGGGGTCACTACACAATCTTATGTTCAAAATAAAACCAAATTGTCTAAATAGTTCAAGGGCAGAAAATTGGAATTGCATTAATGTGTCCCTGAAAGAATTAAATACAATTTTCTGCAGACTTCACTATAACTAGATTGCCCATGAGTAACTCTGCACAACTCCATAAATACAAAGGAAAGGCTGTAATGTAAACATCATTGTGTGTGAAAGTCCTTCATAGGGCATCCATGGAAATCAAAAGAGTTGAATTTTTTAAAAAGCTCAGAACATTTTTAGACCTTAAAAAAAAAGATTCCCTAGATAGAAGTCATAGGCTAGTGTGGTTAAGGGAAAAAATAAGAGGAAAGATAATACTCAGTCTATCTACTGCATTTGAAAAATAATCAGTCCTACTTAGCTGCCAAAGGACTTTAGTGAGATCTAGCCTGTAAACCAATAGGCTGGATTCCCCAAGAGCACCCTTTCAATTCCGTTTCCAATTCTATAGGGGGGATTAGTGAAGGCTTATCCTCTGATGGACAGATAAAACTAGCAGGATGTGGAGACTTACTATTTAATAGACTGGATCTAGGGTATCAGCTACAGTGAAAATAGACTTTCAGCTAATGCAGTTAGGGAGAAAAAAAAGAATTTTTTGGGGTTGTTCATTTCCTAAAGTAAGAAATTCTCTCTCCTCAGTCCCATTTTTGGAGAATTTATATTGAGAAAATCAATTCAACAAACATTGATTAATTGCTCACTATGTGCCAACAGTGTCTGAGACTGGGAGTACAAAGACAAAGATGAATTCAGTCCCTGCTCTCAAGGAGCTTACATTCAATAGAATATTAGATAGATAGAGATAGAGATAGAGATAGAGATAGAGATAGAGATAGAGATAGAGATAGAGATAGAGATAGAGATAGAGATGTATTATGAGCAGAGATCATACCAAATTATTTGAAGGGTAATTTTTGGTTGTACCCACTGGCAATGATCTGTTTACATAGAACTCTAATCAAAAACACCAGTCACGTCATTAAGATAGAGCTGTGTAGGTGGCCAGCAAAGTGGTGTTTTACCCAAAAGTTAAATAAGGTTTTGCTGCCACTCTGAGGCTCTATGTTTGACTCAACATAATATTGGTTGGTGAGTTCACTTCTTAAAAGTCATTCATTTAATGACTGTAGCTGAACTGATAGAAATAAACCTAATACCTATGAGCAGTAATCAAATGAACATGATGTTGTAAAAGTTACTTAGAATTTAAATGCACAGCACAGCCTAACACATAAGCAATTCAACTCAATTTTAAGCCAAGCAAAGTGGAATGGTAATTGGAAGGCATCCTGGTAAAGTGGGAGAAAATGATTCTGGAATTGGGGGAATTCTGTTCAATTAATAATCTGTCCCTTAAAAGTTCTATAATCTTGGTGAAGTCATGTCACTTCCTTATGCCTCAATTTCCTAATCTTGAAAAAGGGGACTGGGGACCTTTGAGGTTCTGTCTGGCTGTAGATCTCTGGTCCTACAAATTGACATTGGTTCTTGGTAATGCATTGAAATATTGTAGTACAGTGGACAGAAAAGTAGCTCTGGGTTCAAGTTCTGCTTCTGATCCATATGGACTATGGGATCTCAGGGAAGAGTACTAAACATAGGTTTAGGAAAACATGGGTTCAAATCCTCATCTATGATTTATTAACTATGTGATCAGGTAAAGAGCAGAAACTTCTTGAACTTTAGTTTCCTCATCTATGAAATAAAGGGGCTGGACTAGGTGGTATCTAGTGCTAGCCCTTCTAGATTTAAATCTTTGATCCTATACTCATTTGTTTCAGAACTCTAGCCAGATTCCATCAAGAGAAGGCAGTCACCATGATTTCCCTACCTACATCAATAAAATCACTAGTCTATACCAAAAATCCTTTTCTCTCAAACAGCTCATCTGTCACTGGCTATCATTTTGTTTGAGTGACTTTCATGTTTCTGAGGGTGTTAATTTCCTTCCCTCAGTCACTTCTGAATAATTCATAACTCAAGTCCTTTTTTATCTTCTATTCCTCTCTGAGTGAAGTAAATTGCACACACATGCCTATGTGTGTATGCATATATGTATGTATACAAATATATCATTGTTATTATCCCTGTGTCATATATGGTGATAAGGTCTCTGAGTTCATTCTTCCTTCTTTAAGAGGACCAATTGCATCATGAGAATAATGTCTTGAATTACATGTGAATTGAAAATAAGTCATAAGCCTCACTCTGTCCTCCATAGTCATTGGGGTCCAGTGGAAGGACAAAAACCAAGATGAGTAGTGATGGTCTAGTGGATTTACAAATAAATGATAGCAAAACAACTACATGAAAATTGAAAACCTAGGTCAACAAAACTACAAACATACTTTATTATTTTAAAATGTCATTATATGTAATGGGGATAAGTTAGAAGCATTCCCAATAAGAATAGGGGTGAAACAAGGGTGTCCACTATCACCCCTCTTATTCAATCTGGTACTAGAAATGTTAGCAGTAGCAATTAGAGAAGAAAAAGAAATCGAAGGAATCAAATTAGGGAAAGAAGAGACCAAGCTATCACTCTTTGCAGATGATATGATGATATACTTAGAGAATCCTAGAGAATCAAGTAAAAAACTACTAGAGACAATAAATAAATTTAGCAAAGTTGCAGGATATAAAATAAACCCACATAAAACCTTGGCATTCCTGTATATTTCTAATGAAATTCAACAGCAAGAAATAGAAAGAGAAATCCCGTTTAAAGTTTCTATAGACACTATAAAAAATTTGGGAGTTTACCTGCCAAAACAAACCCAGGACCTACCTGAATACAACTACAAAACACTTTTCACACAAATAAAGTCAGATCTAACTAATTTGGAAAAGAATACATCAATTACCCATAGCTGGGTTGAGCTAATATAATAAAAATGACAATTTTACATAAATTAAATTATATATTTAGTGCCATACCAATCTACTTACCAAAAACCTTCTTACTATAGAGCTAAAAAAATAGAAACAAAATTCATTTGAATGAACAAAAGGTCCGGGATATCCAGGGAATTAATGAAAAGAAATGCTAGGGAAGGTGGACTAGCCATACCAGGTTTTTATCTGTATTATAAGGCAGCAGTCATCAAAACTACTTGTACTTGCTGAGGAATAGAGTAGTGGATGAAATGAATAGATTGGGTCCACGAGACTCAGCAGTCAATGACTATTGTAATCTTCTGTATGATGAACCCAAAGACCCAAGTTTTTTGGATAAGACCTCACTATTTGACAAAAACTGCTGGGAAAACTGGAATATAGTATATCAGATACTGGGCATAGACCATTATCTAACACCATATACGAAAATCAAGTCTAAATGGGTCCATGATCTAGGTATAAAGGATGATACTCTAAGAAATCTGGGAAAGCAAGGAATAATTTAACTGTCAGATTTGTGGAGAGGGGAACACTTTATGACCAAATAATAATTATAGAGCATTATAAAATGCAAAATGGATAATTTTGATTACACTAAATTGAAAAGCTTCTGTAAAAATAAAGCCAATGTAACCAAGATTTGGAAGGAAGTGGAAAATTGGGAAATAATTTTTGCCACCTATGTCTCTGATAAAGGACTCATTTTTAAAATATACACAGAATTGAGTCAAATCTATAAGAATACATGTCATTCCCCAATTGATAAATGGTCAATGGATATGAACAGGCAGTTTTCAGAAGAAGAAATTAAATATATCTATAAGCATATGAAAAAGTGTTCTAAATCACTATTGATTAGAGAAATGCAAATCAAAACAACTCTGAGATACCACATCTCACCAGTCAGATTGGCTAAGATGACAAAACAGGAAAATGACAAATGCTGGAGAGGATGTGGAAAAACCTGAACACTAATGCATTGCTGGTGAAGTTGTGAAGTGATCTAACCATTGCTCTGGAGAGCAATTTCGAATTATGTCCAAAGGGCTATAAATAATTTCATAACATTTGACCCAGCAATACCACTTCTAGGGTTGTATCCCAAAGAGATCACAGAAGTGGGAGGAAGAATCATATGTACAAAAATATTTATAACATCTCTTTTTGTGGTGGCAAAGAATTGGAAATTAAGGCCGTGCCCATCTATTGGGGAATGGCTAAACAAAATGTGGTATATGCATGTAATGGAATACTATTGTGCAAGGAGTATATGGACTTCATATTTACCTGGAGAGGCTTATATGAACTGATGCTGAGTTAGATGACTAGAACCAAGAGAAATGTGTACACAATTACAGACACAACATATGTGTAACGACCAACTTTGATAGACTGGACTCTTTTCAGCAATGCAGGTTTATAAGTCAACCCCAAAAGACTCATGATGGAGAGAGTTGTCTACATCCATAGAAAGAACTGAGTTTGAATCCAGATTGAAGTAAACTACCTATTTTTTTTCTTTTTCTTGTTTGGTTTTGTTTCCTCTATCCCATTTTTATTCCATCTGATACAATCCTTATTTATAACCTAATGTCTAATGTGAAAATATTTGCAGATCCTGTACTTGATTTTACACTGCCATGAGGTGGGGGGAGGGCAAGAAAATTTGAAACTCAAGGAATTGTGGAACTGAATCTTTTAAACTAAAAGTGAACAAACAAATTAATAAAGACCAAAAAATAAAAAAAAAAATAAAATGTACCTAGGTCTCTTTGGATTTAAGATTTCCATCCCTTCAGGTCTTTTTATATTTTGAAATCCCTAACATTTATACTAGAAGACAGTATGATGGAGTGAAAAAGAAGATGATACAGAAAGTGTCCAGCACAAAGGGAATCAAGGAGGAAAAGGGATAAGTTAAAAAAAAAAAGTCATAAAGATGGAGATATTCATTACAGATTGAGAGGAACATGCATTAGTTGCTTGCTATCTATGTGACACTTAGCAAATCACTTAACACCAGGGGCATGTGTTTTTTCAATGGTAAAAGGAAAGGGTAGAATAGAATGATTATTGATAAGTTGTTTTTAGATCTAGAACTATGATTATTCAACATCAGAAATGGTCTTTTCTTGAACTTATTAGTCAAATGATTCATTACACAGAATGCATGTTTGGTTGTAGTTTTGTATATAGTGTTAAGTATGAGATTTTGCATTTATTATATCCCTTAAACTATGTTTATATTCTGATTTCATTTCGCTTGAAATAAACTAGTATTAGTTAATATGATTAAATCAAATAAGGCATTGTTTGAAAACTTTATATATTTCTCAGGTATTCTGGTTTTAAAGTTTCTGTTTGAAATATAAAAGTAAATATTTTTTTAGAGTTAATTACTGTGATTAGCATTCTCTGAAGCACAACAATATAGGACAGAGAGAAGAGGGATAAGAAAGAAATTTGAGGATTTTCACTAGATTTCAATTATCGGTGAGTAATAGGTATGGTAAAGAAAAGTAAATGGAAGATACTTGCACAATAGTATTCCATTGCATGCATATACCACATTTTGTTTAGCCATTCCCCAATTGATGGGCACGGCCTCAATTTCCAATTCTTTGCCACCACAGTAGTCATAATCTACAAGTGATTTCATTTTACTTTCCTCACTCCCTAGTGGAGTAGATGGAATTGTCAATGAAAAGCAAAATGGGAGGAAAAAAACATGCACATTGAAGGAGAGAGAGAAACTGTGAGACTGGATTATTAAAAAATAGAACAGTCAATCAACAAGCATTTATTAAGCACTTCCTCTGTATTGAATACTGTTATTGTTGCTGATAATAAGAAGACAAAATAGAAACAGTCCTTACCCTTGATGTGCTTAATTCAATAGGGAATGAACTATTGCAAGTGGAGAGATGGTTTTATTCTGAGCAGAAAGATTTCTTTTGTTTTTGTTTTTTGTTTTTTGTTTTTTGGTGTGATTCATTTAGTTTTATTATGTTTTGCTCTACTTCTTAGTGTTAAACTGATTTAGCCTATATATTACTAACAGGTTAAACTCTCAATGCCTTTGTCTGAAGGGCCAACATGATCCTGGAGGATATTTCATATGTGCATTGAAAACTGGTAGAATATGATGTCATAAATTTCTGGATTACACTTAGCACGGATACCATTAGAATAAAGAAATGAAGCCATGGTTGCTTCATTTTTATATTTTTCCTCTATGAGGATGTTTCATGCTAGTACTAATTCAGACAATTTCCATCATTATGCTTTTCTGTCAGCATGCAAGAAAGGAAGAGATCTTACATGTAAACCTCAAGATTGTTAGTTGTATAGTGATAGCAACAGTAATAGAAAGCACATTTCTTCTATTCAAAATTAAAAAAAATCCCCTCTTCCCTGGAGATTAGAATCAATTGAGGTTTAAATGTTGTAGCTATAAAAGATAAATGATTTGACCTTATTGGTACATAGTTTCTTGGCATTTCATTTTCTTGCCTTTTTTCCCACTCACTAATAGCTTCATCATTGTCAAATAGTACTTTCTTACTTCATAATGTAAGGCATCCACTTCATCCTGAAAATAAGCTATTTCCTTTTTGAGGAAGCTATCATATTTCAGAAAATGCTTAATGAACTCAAGCAATAGACTAATGATTTGGGCACAAATAAAATTGAGTCTAAAATGACCGATTTTAATTCATCACCTTTGAACATGGAGGAAAACTCACAAAGTTGTTGCTGTTGTTATTGCTGTTTTAATACACTTCTGATTTGAGGTTAACTTAATAGAAGATTAAATAGGAAAGGATGATAAAATCTTGAATGAAAACAGTGAATCTGTACTATATATAATTAATTGCCAATGACTGAGAAAGTAAGAAATTTTATAATTATAGATTCTGTATTCAAGTCTGATGTTATAAGTGAGAATTAATTTTGATATAAATGATTGAGAGTTTTATCTATTTACTATGCCATTAAAGAGTTGTTCATTTCTAGTTTGGCAATATAATTTTTAGATGATTTGCTAGAACTTTCCTTTGGTCTATGCTTCATAGTTAATCTTATTGAGATAATCTTGGAAATTCTAAACACATCAGGGTAAGAAATTTCAGTGCACACCCTAATCAAGTAACTAATTGTATTCATCAAGAAAAGTATGTCTTGGTAAAATGCAGTCATACCTATTAATTGTTTCTTGAGTCAAAATCTATTAACATGAGGGCTAGAAGCAGGTTAGACCTCAGTCTCATTTCCTTCACTTTACATCAAGTTCAAGGTGCTCAATTGTGTTGAACTCTACCAAAACCATAGCTCATGAACCCACAGCAGAATATTTAGTTTTACAAAACCAACTTGAAGAATCACATTAGTTCTAAGCTAAAACTGTTTAAAGAAATAACAAGATAAGTAATGAGAAAGTTTTTTCCCTGTGAGAAATACAGATTTCTCCTATATTTAATAAATAATTATTGAATCAAGACCAAGGTTTTTCTCCTTCTATACTTCCTCATCCACAAAACAACCAGTAAGGGAAATTTCTCACAAAGATTTACACAGGTCAAGATCTAATCAAGCAGTAAAAGAAAATCTTAAGGTGTGGTAATGGGTGTATTCCTACTTACTGTCTTTGCCCAGACAGAACTGTTGAAGTATTGATTTTCCCTTTTGCCAAGACAGGTGACATGGAAATTGATGTTTCTTTGACCCAGAGTTGGGTGACCCAAATCATGTATCCCAAGACCCTCATTTTAATATAACCAACCTCCCATTGTTATAACCAATCAGAGTTGACTGGTACCCCTCAGCAACATCTACTATTTGAAGGCCATATAAACTGTGAGCCCAAATTCATGAGGGTTCTTTGATCTAAAAAAGATGGCCAAATGAATATTCTTTTATTAATCAATGTTCTGGTCTTATTAACAAAATGTTTAAATTATCCAGAAACTCTGTCTTTTGAACCTTTTTTTTATTACTACATTCCTTATACATATTTATACTCTATCCCCTTGATTATCATACCACCAGGGAGGAAGAAATTCACAAAGAGCAAAGGAACACACCCAGAGCAAAGCCCTGATGGCCTACTACTAGTTCTAGCTCAGGTAAGAGAAAAGGAAAAGGAAAAGAAATAAATATAGAGATGCTGCTTTTCAAACAATGATGGGGTATTAAGGCATTCACACAATGCTGCCAAGAAATCTCAAATTTTCTTCTTATACCATTCTCTATGCCCAACAGTTTAAAGTTATGTCACAAATTCAAACTAGATTTCATTTCAGAAAATAAGCTTTTGGAGCATCTCCTGTATGATGCAACTCTCTGACTGCTTTCCTGAGTGCAAGTCTTATATAAATGTTACCAGCTCTGGAATAGGCCAGAAAGAGAATGTTTACTGGAGTTCTTTTTCTGGCCTTCTGGGAAAGATTCTGACTTTCCTGGAGATACTGGTGTTTGACAATTTCATTTTTTGAGATGACTTTTTTGTTCTTAATCTATCATAGCCCAAATTACTCAGACAATTTCCCATCAGGAGATGGCCAGGAGACAAATGTTTGTATCAGGACAGGTTTTCATTTTCCTTCCTATTTGAGATTATTTTTTCTTCTGTAAGAGAGTTTGGCATTTCTGAGGTACACCTGGCTGATGAAACACAGTATCAAAGTTTTCATGTGGGAAACATAGAATCTAAAAAGATTTCATCATTAATGTAATTTTTCCCTTGACCTACTATATCCTGGGACCTAATTTAGTGTTAACACAACAGGAGATGAACAAAGGATAGTACTTGATAGAATATTTCATGCCTCACATGATTATTTGACTCAGATGGGTCATTAAGTCTGTGAAACCATTTTTATCATGATTGATAAGTGCCTTGAGTTATATTTCATTTTTTCTCAAAACACAACAGAAGCAACTGGATCCAACAAATATTTATTAACTGCTTATATGTTCAAGACACCATAAAGGATGGTGGAGATAGAAAAAACAGACACCTTACCTAAAATGTAGTACTTGACTTACAGAATATATTTTGTTGGGTAGATATAGCATTGCTTCCTTAATTGGTAACATTTTTGTATCTCTAGATGGGTAGATGGATGGATGGATGGATACATAGGGAGGTAGATATCACAATTTACTAATTCTCTAAATACTACATTATTGTCATAACCAAATTCATGCTCTTTGACTTCAGGGACTTTTCAACCTTGTTTTTTTTTCCTTCTTTCCTTCCTTCCTTTTCTTCCCTCACACCTTCCCTTCTTCCCTGTCTTTCTCCCTCCCTGTCTTCCTTTTCTTCCTTCTTTTCTTCCTCCATTCCTTGTTCTTTACATCCTCCTTCTATCCTTAATGCCTAGAAAAAGTCTTGACAAGTAACAGACATTTCAATATTTGAATGTACTGCCTCTGATTCTTCTGCTTTTCTTGTTTTTCTATTTGACATGATTATATTTCTAACTAGGAAAAATTGCATAAAATTCTCCAGTTTAAAATTCTTGTTACTCAGTTGTCTAATTTAGAGTGTACCCCCCTCAAGCTACCAGTTAATGTCGGCTCTAACTAACTAGGATTTAGTAGCTTGTCCCTGCAAGTGGATTGGTTCCTGGAAATATTATGATTTATCTTCATTCGAATGAAATTTTAATTCTATTTTTATAATTTCTTGAGATGTCACTCATGTTGTCATTAGTGTAGGGATAATTGAAGGAATAAAGGTTCTTGCTACCTTTATCACAGATCTTTCCTCTCGTTTCTTAGCCAGTTAAAACTTAGCCATTTCAGAAAGGTAAGTTATACAAAATGCGGCCCTGGACTTGGAGGTAAGAAACATTTGAGACCATGTATTCTACATGTCTGAGTGTATAGTTGAGAAAACTAATTCTTAGGCACCTGTAACAAATTGGCTAAATTGGGAACTGAGAGAGCTAGATTTGAACAAAAATTTGTCATGCTTTTCATAAATCTTTGATGGTGATAATTAAAATTTGGCCCAGGTTTTCAGAGAAATTTGTTCTTGATTATACCCAGGCCAGAAATTATGTATTACAAGAAATTTTTACTAAGTCTCTCTCTACAGACACACATAGATATGTGCATATATGAATACACACTGATATTCCTGTCCATTGAGCAAGGGGCAATCTTCAGACACGTGGGGTCAATGACAATCATTATCAGACCACAAAATGTTATGGTTTCTTTTCAAGTAGAGTCAATACTGGTTCTTGTAAGACCTGAAACATTTAAATCTTATGGTAAGTGGCTATGAGTGTTTGGGAGGCAGTAAATCAAATGATTGATTCTGGAGAATATTGATTCTGGAGAATATTGAGAATATTGGAGATAATTTATATCACCTGGTCAGCAAGTCGAGAATCTTGCCAATTTGCAAACTTTACGTCGTGAACAGATTGTGACTCATGGACACACTTTTATTTCTTTTCATCCTTCTCCATAGAGGATCCACCTAACAAACAAGAGACATACTTATGATTATCTGATGATTTCATGGAAGCTGCTGCAGCATTCAAACTATCTATCTACCTTAATGTACAAACCCACTATCTTTTTCAGGAATTATTTTCTTTGATAATGACTTCTTGTATTATTTCTCACCATCATTTGGAAATATGTCATGATCATTGTGTGTATGTATGTACATGAACATTTTATTAGGCTATACACATAATGTGTTCATGCATGCACACATATGTATATATATATATATATAAATACAGAAAATATGCTATAAGCACATATATGTATGTTTGTGTGTTCATTCCTCCCCCCTCCTGATGAATCTTAACTGTGGCCTCTAGTCTAGTTCTAAACCTTAGCTCTTACAATCCTTTGGATTGCTTTGACTTGTGAGTCTTTTGAGAGCTTGGTACTCAAGGAGATATTAGATATCAAGAGATTTTCTTTTAAGACTAGAAATATTTGTTGGCATCTAGAAGTAGCAAATTGAATATACCTTCCAAAAGAGTACTTTCTATGTGTTTTTTTTTCTTTTTCTCTGGAGATAAACCCTTTGCTTTTCCCTCTGATTTGGATGCTACATTTTCCCAAATGCATATCACCATACTGCTTAGAGCTGGGGAGCTATAAATCCAGGCAGTCTGTACTTATGCAAGGAAAGATACAGAATGAGAACTTTGTCATTGCTTCCACATGGTATTTAAGTCACAAAGTGCTTGAATGATTTGATTACCTCCTCCAACAAAGAGAGTTGATGATCATGGAAGGCAGATCTACTGCTGATGAATGAATGTCCCTCCTGTGATTTATTACAGCTTTGCTCTTGCAATGTGGTAGTTATGGCTGAGAAGGCATGTTCATTATGAAAGCTGCTTTTCAGGGACTTACATCATTGGCCAAAAGTTAACCAACCACACGAATATCCACTTTTTAATGTTCATTTCACCCCCTTCTCTCCCCCACCCAGACCCTGGTTGGGCAAAAAAAAAAATATGTTGTGATATATTTTTAGTTGTTCCAGCATAACAATAGTGCCTTTCCTGTTTTCTTGCTATATTTCACTGACTCAATAAATAGCTCATTTTCTAAACTTCAAACATATCACTGGCACTTTTCACACATCAGCACTTTCATTGTGTTTGAAAACACTTGGTTATGAAAGAGCAAAATGATGTATTCTTAAATGAAAAATATAAATCCATTTAACCTTACATATTATTATATCATATGTATGTGTATACATACATACATACATACATACATACATATATATGTGTGTATATATATATATATATACATGTACCCACAGGCCCATGTAGTTATATGTGAAAGATCAGGCCTACATATTTACATGTATATGTAAAGCTAAATCAATAACCTATGTATTCAAACAGATGACAAATATAATAAATATAAATGCATATGGGGCAACTAGCAGATATAATGTTGGGCCTGGATTCAGGAAGACTATTCTTCGTGAGGTCAGATCTCGCCTCATTCACTTACTATCTGTATGACATTGGGTGGGTCACTTAATATTTCTTGCCTCAGTTTTCTTATATTTAAAATTATTTAGAGGATCTTTGCCAACAAAACTACAAGTGAGGTGACAAAGTGTCAGGAGCTATTGAAACAATTGAACAACAACAATACACAATGCAGACAAGTTGTATAAACATGCTGTAATGGAAATGCAAATTTAAAGATCTTCCCTGCCCCTAGCTTAAGTGCACCTGGAGCCTGTGGTGGGAGGCTTGTTTTTCAGGAAAGCCCACATCTTGATACTTTGTGATTGGGCTGTGGGTCAAGAAGTTTGTTACTTTCTCTGAGCCAGGAGAAGGCTATATAGGCCCTGATGAAGGGCTTTGCTTTGGGGCTCACTTTGAGAAGTGTTGTGTGATTTGACCAGATGAGACTCTGGGAAGCCGTTGTTGAGAGCCCCCCGGCTTTGAAAACCCAGAGGTTGATGCTTCCCTCTCTGGTAACTGTGATTTGGTATTGATTTAATGGTTGGACAGTTTGGAAGCCTGTCTATTTGGGGTGCTGACCTTTTCCCCCTGAACTAGGTAATATATGTTTGTCTGATTAAAGTAAGCTTGTTAACCCATTTTGAGTTGCTTTCCTTTTGAAAAGCAGATCTAAGAACCCTGTGTTGGCAGTCACCCTGGGGATATTGGGGTGCTTGCTGCTACACATGCATATATGGTGATAAGCATAAACATATACATCCATGAATCATGTGTAAATATAGATGACTGAAATGAACTCCTTCCTTATCTCCATCTCCACCTCAGAGTCCCTCTCTTCCTTTTAGACACAGCTCATGCATCAGTTTCTACATTAATCTCATTCTGTTCCCTCTCTACTTCTGGTGTCCTCCCTCCTAAATGACCTGGTATTTAAATATTGACCTGGAAATATCTGTATATATTCACTTCATAATTGTGCTGCATATGTTTGTATATGGAATTGTTTTGCCTTTTAGAATAGAAGCCCCTGGAGAGTAAGGATTGCTTTATTCTTTGTAGTTATATCGTCAGTGCCCAGCACAAGGCCTGCCTCAGAAGAGGGGCCTAATAATCACATAATGATGGATTATGTGATATATGATGCATGATTCAGTGGAAGGAGGGCCAACCTTGGAGTTAGGGTAACTGTGTTCAAGGTACTGCTTTTGACACAGAGTCTATGTGACCAAGTGTAGTTATTTAACCTCCCAATTATTAAAAAATAGTGTCATTATTGCGTACCCAGTATGAAGGAGGAACTGTGCTAAAACCATAGAATACAATGAAGTTTCATTGTATTCTATGCTAAAACCATAGAATTCAATGAAAAAATCAAACAGTTCCTGCCTTCTAAGCTGGTGTCATACTATCTTTAGAAACAACACATGCATATATAAACATATGCAAAATAAATGAGAAGTCCCCTCCCTTGGGGTTTGTGGCATAAGAGGATAAAAGAAGACTCATGTAAAAAATAATACTAGAGGTAATCATTGAAGGTAGCCATGTATTCTAAAAGGCAGAGGTGAAGGTGGAGGACATTCTAATTATAGGGCATATAGCATATGCAAAGGTATGGCCACTGCAGGTTCAGTGTCATGCAGAGTTAGTTTCTCTAAGAAAATAAATTGAAGTGTAGTTGTCAAACTGCTCTGGCAGAGACTTTCCTTACTGAGCACTTCTTATACCAATAAAGTCGCAGATCATAACAAAGTAGATAAATCCATTGACAGATAGTAGGTATTTAATAATGTTTATACCCTTCCTTTCCCCCTTCATTTTCCTCTTCCCCTTTCCTTTCCCTTTCTCTCCCCTCCCCTTATTCCTTTCTCTCTCCCCATTACCCTCCTTATTTTCTAGCTCCCTTTTAAGAGTTGCTTTTATTTGTATCTCCAGAACTTTATCACAGTACCTAGCACATCAAAGACACTTAATAAATGTTTGACATACCTAATAATATACATATTAGCTTGCTGCTATAAGAATAGATTTTTCATTTTTATCTTTCTATCCTCAGCACCTAGAACAGGGACATGGATCTAATCACTTCATAATTTATTCTACAATGATTAATTCATCCAAACATCTGAGAATTTTTGAAGAAAAAATGTCCAGATGACACCCTCAATTGGGGCTTAATGTAATGTATGAGAAATTTGTTCTAAGGTTGAGAAAGTATGTTTGCTTTTCAGGTCAATGAGCTCAACAATTTGGGGCAAACAGCCAAGAAGACATTATGGGAGAAAGAGTAACTGCCAGGTCTAGGAGAACTGTCACAATCTTTTTGTTACCAATTTCCCAGCACAATTTTTAGCAGTTTCTTCCAATCAATGTCCAGACAGCCTTTGCTGAATCCTTCAGTTGTGCTGCGCATAGCTTTTGAAGCTCATTCTCATAAGAAAATTATAGCTATTGGCCTTGTCCAGGGTAGGCCAGACTAGGGGAAATTTGACAGACTATAACAAAATGAATGTCAGGACAATAAATCATCCATTATAAAAAAAATAAAAAAAAACAAACTTGACTCAACCAACTTAAGTTAAATTCAAAAGCTTCATTCAGCTAAAAGTGTTGTTTTCACAAATGGCACGAGATTAAATGGGGTTTTGATCTGAAGTCATTGATGCAGTGTAAAAATAACTTGGCACTGTTATGGGAGAAGCTATGTTCAAATCCACTATGTGATGCTTGTCATCTGTATGAACTTGGAAAAATCATTTAACCTTCCTTGACCTCAGTTTCCCCAATTGTAAAATAAGGTGGTTAATTGATAATAGCTAACATTTATGTACCATTTTAAGGTTTGAAATGTGCTTTTCAACTATCTCATTTTATTCTGAGAAAAATCCCTGAGAGTGGTAATATTATTTTCATTATTTTAGAGATGAGAAAACTTAGGCAAGGACAGCTTGATTGACTTGTTCAGCTGAAAACAGTTAGGCTGTGGAGTGAAGCTAGATTTGAACTCAGGTCTTCCTGCCTCCAAATCTAGCATTTTATTTACTATGCCACCTAACTCATCTGTGAGTTCTTTATGAATTCCCTTCCCTGCATCTAAAAATTTATGGTTTGAAGATGCATGATAATTAACAGTATGCACTATTTCTGATATTGGGTGCTTATATGATTCACTAGTATGAACAAGATTTTCATGCTCCATTGTACTATATAAATGCCAGTCATTGTCATTTTAAGGGCAGCGAGGAGGGTACAGTGGATACAGTGCAGCCCTGGAGTCAGAAAGACCTGAATTCAAATGTGGCCTCAGACATTTATTTTCTAGCTATGCAATCTAGGCAAGTCACTTAACCCATTTTGCCTTAGTTTTGTCATTTGTAAAGTAAGCTGGAGAAAGAAATGTCAAATCACTCCAGTATTTTGGTGAAGAAAACCCTAAAATGAGTCATAAAGAGTTGGAAATGACAAAAACAACTGAAGAGCAACAGCAATGTAATTGTCATTAATGACCATTGTTATTGTCATCATATAATCTCCCCAAACTCTATTAAACCATCAACATTTCTAAAACAATTGTATATGGACCTATATTTGTCTGTCTATCCAATATCTTCTATTTAGACTCCATGTGTGGTTTACATGTATTTACATGATCCACATATATTTTTATATATTAAACATATAAATATGCTATATAGTATAACACGTCTGTGGCATATATATCATGTATGATATATCATACACCATATATGTATAGAACACACATAATATACAGGTTGTATATGTATGCATGTCTAGTTACATATCATACAATTGTTACCTGTTTATGTACTATAAACATGCAAAATATGTATATGTGTATGCATACATATATTTGTGTATATATGTGTATATTAAATATATTTAAATATATTAAATATATGTATTTATACATATATATGCTTGCTATTCATATTATGAGTGAAAGTTTCCTAGTATTTCCTTATTATCCTATAACATGGTACAATTCTTTGGTACATGAATTTGTTTTTATGTTGTATTTGAGTGTATCTGTTGTTGAAGGATCACTAGCACCTCTGGTGTGAGGACTTGCTGAGAACTTTACAGGGATGCTCATTGGCCTTTGGTGTCCATCTGTAACCCAAATCTCGACCATGTCCCCAAGAAATTTTCATGCTAAATTAATGTACAATAGCTACACTCCATAAAATCATTCCAGGAGTTGAGCTAAACCAGGTTGAGAGTGACCAACAGACTTAAAATCAGTTGTTGAATTAGCAGAATATCTACCATAAGCATGAAAAAATTTCCTGTGGTGGAATGGGTGATTGAGAACAATTTGTTCCTTAGGCCATGAAGGTAACTGAAACAAGTGTTTTAGAGTACTTTGAGTTTGGTCAGACACAACAAGTCATCCATTGCATTCCGAGTTGACTTTTGTCTTGCCATTGGACTTCCACGACTAAAAAAGAAAATGAGGTTGACAAATTTGGCCAACTTGTCTTGTTTAAATACAATTCATATGCCATTCAAAACATTACCTCATCATATCATAGGCCCTCTAAAAACAAACAAACAAACAAAAACCAAGGACAATCAACAACAACCTCAAAGGTAAGACAGATAATAGGAGGGTCCCATTTTTTGAGTGCCCACCCTAGGTACGATTCATGGGAAGACACGGAGAAGTGTCACATAATAATAATAGAATGTGTGTTGTGAGATGGTGTGAACATTTGCTAAAGTAATTTGCAGATTTATAAAGGTTGCAATGTAGTTATCTGCCTCATTTTGAAAGCACTTGGAAATTATACTAAAAAAGTGATAATAGTATTAATGCCTTTTGACTTAGTGATTCCCTTAGTAGGCATGTGCTAGCAGTAATTCATTCATAAGAAGAAAGTCCCCACACTCCCAAAATACTATAGCAATAATGAACTAGAAACAAATGGAATACTTATTGGATCTAGAATGGATAAACCAATTGTGGTCCATGAATGTAATGAGATATAATTGTGTTGTTAGACATAATTAATATGATGGAGAAGAGAAACAGAGGGAGATTTGCAAGATGATGCAGAGAATTAAGCAGATTCAGGAAATGACATACTTAGTAACTATAGAAATGCAAAAGGAAAAATATATAAGTATAAATGTAGATATATATGCATACACACTTTTAGTATATGACAAGAAAATATATACATATCTATGCATTTTTATACTATATACATGCATATGTATACACATATATATTGCTTTAGAAAAATAGTGTTCATAAAATTGCTTCTATGTTCATAATTTCATTGGACACAAATTGACTAAAAAAATCCTTGAAACAAACAAACAAAAAAGCATTGGAGGACATCCAGATCTGACCTGTTTTCCCGGTGTTTCTAACCTTAAAGCTATCTGGCAACTCTGGAATCTTGAAATAGATTAATACATTTGTAATTTTAGTTCATTGTTGTACTAACATGTCTCCACCAGTGTTGTTGGAGTGATCATTAAAGCAAAATAATAAGTATGAAGCAGTGAAGGACAGAAAAATATTATGCTTTGGTAGCATTATCAAATCTACTATAATTATTAATTATAAAGATTCATCTTTAAGGAATTTGAATAAGCATTTTCCCCAAAACTTAATTGAAGGGGAGTTAATTAAATTAACTCATAGGGAGTTAATTACCAAATATAGATGCTGTTAAAAGTTCATAAAACAAAAGATTTTGCTTGAGGAAAAAAAAGAATTTTACTGTGCCTATTTTGAAAGTACAGTTGGAAAGCAAAATAGAATGTAACTCTATGCATCTGTGATGAAAAACCAGATACAGAAATCCAGCAGTCTAAGTTCATTTGTTTGTTTGACAAGAGCAAACATCCTTCCTAATTAGCAGCATTTTTGTATTATTTTAATTAGTTTCTATTATGGCTACACACAAAATATTTGAATGTTATTTTCTCTTATGTCAACATTCCTTTTAAAAGCCAAAGGAGAATAAATGTGCATTTTCCCTAAATGAATTAAATGTACATCTGTACAAAAAGAAAGGTACCAAAATATAATAATAGATTAGTCCAGATATTAAGAAGCCATGTTAATGACACTAGTTCTAGGTATATTCCCTATATGTTCTCTTCCATGCTCAACTTGAATTTTTTAATTTTGTTGCTTTGCTTCTAACCAGATCTACAAATCTATGAGTTAGTTAGCCACATTTAAAAGACTGGTGTAAGGAACAATGTTATAAGACACAGAGTTTTGTACGTAAGTACTAGAAAACAGTATTTATTTAGTTAGAACACTAACATTTTGGATATCCTAGAGCAGTGAGCATCTGGATCCCAGGACATGTACCTATTCTCAGAGCAACACTAAACTTATCTGGAATCCTTGCCCCATCATTAAATCCATAGTTCACAATTTATACTTTGGAGAAAGAAATGGGATTGTTCAACAATTTCTTCCTTCCAACTTTTCTCTTCTACAATGTCTCCTTTCACTCCAGTCTCAGATGAAGGGATGCTCCTTTTATTTGCCCAAATAAACACATATTCATGAGTCTATGATCTCATTTATCTCTTATTTCTCCAGAAACATTTTTCCTATTTTCTTCACTCTCTTTTATCTACAATCTCTCCCTCTCTATGTGCTTCTTCTCTGTTACCTACATATACATCATTTTTCTGCCATCCAAATATACAAACAAAGGAATGAATGAATGAATGAGCAAATGAGTATGTAAGTAAAAAAGTGAACACGTCAATCCCGTGGTCTGACCTTCTTCAATACCTATAATCTCTCCTCTTTTTCAGTGACTAAACACTTTGAAAAAATACTCTTCTATTAATGCTTCCTCTTCTATAACTTTTCTAATTTGTCTGCCATCTAGCTGCTGATCTTATTGTTCAATTTTAACTACCCTCTCCAATGTTATCAGTGATCACCTAATTGCCCATTTTAATATCCGTTTCTAAATCTTGATCCTAATTTAACTCTAGAATTATTTAACCCTGCTATAATCTGCTTTTGGATATTCCCTCCTCTCTAGTTTTTTTTTTTTTTAATCTATGTCATGTCTACTAAATATAAGTATACTCAAGGTCTTGTCCCATGCCACTCCAACTGCCTGTTCTATACAATTGGACTTGTTGGTCTCATCAACTCCTATAGGTTTTTTTTATGATCCCTACATAGATGATTCCCAAATCTCTATATTCAGCCATATTCTCTCTATTGCACTAAAGCCACATTTCTCCAAAAGACTCTTGGACAGCTCAAATTGGATGTCCTATAACATCTCAAACTCAACATGCCCAAAATAAAACTCACTATCATTTACCCCAAACATTTGCCACTACATTTTCCTTATGATTATGATTATTATCACCACCACTACCACCATCACCACCATCATTAATTTAAAGGGCCCACCATGCTCCCACTCATTTGGCCTAGGCATCTTGGTTTCAACCTTGAATCCTCACTCCAATTTGTCTAATCCATTGATTAATTATAGTTCTACCTTTACAACCTCTCTAGATTTATCCCCTTCTCTCAAATCACAACTGCTAACCATATTAGAACCTATATGACCACTCACCTAGACTACTGAAATAGCTTCTAACTGGTCTTTTTCTTCCATGTCTCTTCTTATTCCAATTCATCTTATGCTCAACTGAACTGTCAAGGTGATTTTTTTTTCAAAAATGCAGCTCTTATCATGTCACCCACCTGTTCAATGTACTCTAGTGATTTCCTGTTGTTTCCAAGATCAAATAAAAAGTCTTTTATTTCATAGTTAAAGCTTTTCAGAACATGACCCCTTCCTACATTTCCAGATTTCTTCTATTTTGCTTCCCACCATTAACTTGGCAATCCTATTTCTCTGGTGAATTTCACTTTCTTTAAATGTGTCACTCTTTGTCTTCTCAATAACTTTGTATTGCATTTCCCCCATGCCTATAATGCCATTTACTTTTCCATGCATCTTTCAAAAATAATTTCAAATCCCACCTTCTGTAGGAGACCTTTCCCAGTTGCATCAGCTACTATATCTTTGTCTTTTAAGCTAAATTTAATTACTGTGTAATTATTTGTATATTCCTAAATATTTACTTGCTGTCTCCACCACTATAATGTGTGGACCATTAGGACTGGTTCCCTCCCCCTTATGTATTCTCAAAGCATAACTGTCTCATAGTAAGCATTTAATAAACATTTATTCACTAATTATTGTCTGACTGGTCTCCTATTTTTTCCCTTCCTTCCAATTTCTGTTCATGGCATTCCCTTTCCACATAGCTGCTGAATTCCTAAAGGATGCATGTGTTTGACCATGTCATTATTGGGCTAAAGAAGTTCCTCATCACCTCTAAGATAAAATGTGGACTCCTTCATTCAACACTTATAGCTCTTCACAATTTGGATCTGACCTATCTTTTCAGACTGTATAAATACCTCTCCTCTTCACTCATTCTATCCTCCAGACAAAACTACTAATTTGTTCACTATTTGCTCCAAATCACACTCCCATATCTCTGATCTTCCACAAACTGGACCTCATGCAGAAGGACCTGTGCCTCTTAGAATTCATTTATTCTTAGAATCTCTAGCAACTTTTAAGAGTAAGCTCAGATTTTCCCAACTTCAGGAGGCATTTCTTGAACCCCTTACTCCCTGAGTTGTTAATGATCCTTCCCTATAAAGTCTTTTAAAAAATTGCATTGTACCTAATTTGCATAAAGTTTATATTAGCTTCTCATTTAAATATTGAAACTCCCTGGGAAAATGCAATCTTCTTCAACATCCTATTTTTTTTGTTTTTATTTCTCTAGTATCTTCAAATGCTCATGCATAGTGATGATTTGTTGAACGAATAAAGAGTGAAGGGCAGACCATCCACACTCTAATAGCTGTCAGCTGCACTCAGTGGCATACACCTGCTGTAAGGGTTGCTTTCCATATTGTCATGTCAAAGCAGAGCAGCATAAGTGATAGAAGGAAGAAGTGATAGAAGGAAGAGTCAGCAGATGAAGTTATCATTGTTGGGGTTAACCTCTGCATTTCTAGGCTTAGAGGATTTGGACTATACAATGGACTGGCCTGGAGACAGGTGTAGGAAGTCAAAGCTTTTTTTCCTATTATTCCCAGCTCTTGTACTCTGTTAATCTTGCGTAGGTTTGAGGGTTCAAAACAAGTTGTCATCTTGTTTTGTTTTGTTTTTTTTGTTCTTTTCTTGCTGTGTTGGGTCATAGCCTGAGTTCCAAATGACACATATTTGCTATTAAGTGTTAATGGTCATTAGAGAATAGGCTTGGGTTAGTAGAATCATTGAGTGAAGGTCTGTAATGGAACTTGGCACACAGACTCTTGATTGTCAGGGTTATGTCAGAAATGATTGGTAACCACAGCACCGAATGGAATTAAGCTATTTAGCTAAGGATGACACAGATTAAAGCATCTTCCATCTAACTGGGAAAATTAAATAATGGAAGCAAATAGACATGATAAATAATATTTGTTTGAATTAATTTTAGGAATAATGACTAGACCTATGACTTTATTGTCATAGGAGACTCCCAATTAAATAAATGTCCTCTATTGAAGAAATTTGGCACTTTCTATGAAACTTTTATTCTTAGAGAGGCACCTAGAGATCTGAGAGATTAAGTAGTTTATTCAGAGTCACTACCCTGTATGAATTAGAGGGGAACCTTGAACAGTCTGACTTTAAAGCCACTTCATGGCACTGTGACAACATCTTCCCATTCCCCTCATCCTCTCTCCTGAACACCTCTTTTACTTGTCCTCCTTCCCTCCTTCCTCCCTTCATTATTATTTCCAACAGAATGCAAACTCCCTAAAGGCAGGAAATATTCCATTGTTATTTTCTTATTCTTTATGTATAAGTAGTGTTCAGTATACAGAAAACACTTTGTAAATGTTTATGGAAATTTTGAAATTGGCATTTTGTGAAAAAACCAGTTTTTAAAAGGCATTCATTAAATGCCTAATACATATCACATTATGCTAAGTACCATGGACCCTAGGGCATCAGGAAGTCATTCTGGCAACTAGAATTCATTAAACACCCACTATGAGTGATCCACTAGGGAAAAAAGAACAGCAAGATAGGAAGACAGGGAGTGGCATAGTAGACAGAGTTTTAGACCAAGAGGCAAAAAGAACATGTGTTGAAGTCCAGCCCCAATCACTCACTAGTTGGATGACTGGGCAAGTCACTTAAACTGTCTGTTTTAGTTTCCTCACCTATGAAATGGTGATAACCTACTGGTTATGTTAACCTACTTTCATTGGGAATGGGTTTAAGAGGAAACAATACATATATATTTAGAAGAGTGCAAAAGTCTTCTAAATTTAGAAGAAATAAAATGGCAGGGGCATAGAGAGGGAGAAGAGAACAACAAAGGGATCTTTAGAGGGGAGAGTGAGGGAATAGGTAAAATAGGGGTAATAGAAAAGTGTTTAAATTTATGGGAATGGGAAGATAGGGGAGGGATCCTTGGAATGGGGAGGCCTTCCAAATCATAGGAGGGCAAGGTAGTGGGTAGAATAAAGTAGAAGAGGCAGAAGGGATAGGAAATAAGATATATAATCATACATAAAAAAACAAAGATCAGGAATAGAATAGGTTTGGGAATATATATTTCTATATATGTATATGTGTAGGTATATATCTATAGCTGTAGAGAAACATGTCTAAACTTTATTGTAGCCTTCTGGAGGGAGGTTTGGGTGAGGGGAAAAAGAACAAAGTAAAAAAAAAGTACACAGCAGAGAACAAAAGAAAACTCACAAGGAAGCAAAGATGGACAATTCTCAACACTAGTATTATTTATCATATAGGCTTTCTTGAAATGAAAATCTATTGGTATATATTTTGAATCCTCTCTTATGTTCTGAGATGCACACAACACACTTTTTTCTAACTTTATATTTAAGTTCCAATATTTAATATTTAAGTTCCAATATTTCTGATAGGTTTTTGTTTCATTTCTCTATTCTGTATTTGTGTTCTGGCCCTTGAGTCTGAAATAAAATTTTGAAAAAGAAAAAAAATTGGGAATAATATAAACACCTACCTCTTGAGGTTGTTTGTGAGGATCAAAGGACATATTTGTAAAGTGCAAAACACTGAGCCTGATATATAAAAATGCTATTATTATTAAAATAGGTCCTTCTATTAAAGAGCTTAGAATCTAATGATAGGGCAGAGGGATACAACAGTAACACATTGATGTACATACAAGATTTATTTTGGTAAATTGGTCATAATCCTACAGGGAAAGGCCTAAATGTGGAGGGGAGTAGGATGGGAAGACCTGGAAAGAGCTCTTATGGAAGGTGAGATATGAAGTGAATTGTAAAGAAATCTGGGGATTGCAAAAGGTGGCAACAGGAGGGAGAGATCCTGAGGATGGGAAAGCCAATGAAAAGGTATGCATTTGGATTATGAAATACTTCATTTGAAAAACATCAGGAAGGCCGGTGTTGTTGGGTCATTGAATACATGGAGAGCAGGTGTCTACATCTAGAGAAAGAATTGCGGTTGAATCCAGATTGAAGCAAACTACCTGCTTTTTTTCTATTTCTTGTTTGGTTTTGTTTCCTCTTTCCTATTGTTCATTCCATCTGAAACAGTCCTTCTTTATAACCTGACTAATGTCTAATGTGAAAGTATTTACAAATACTATACTTGATTGTATGCCATCATGGGGTGGGGGAGGAGAGGAGGGAGAGAAAATTTGAAACTCAAGGAATTGCGGAAATTAATCTTGTAAATTAATAGTAAACAAATTAATAAAAACCAAAACATTAAAATAAAAGAATGCATGGAGGGGAATAAAAGTAAGAAGTTTGGGAAGTTTATATGCACTCATGGAGATCATAGGCAACCACTGATATTTACTAGGGTTTTGATGGGGATTGGGGGGAGTTTGGGAAATTGTGGATCAGGGTTTTTGAAATTACTTTGGTAGTTGAGAAGATAGAGTGAAGTAGAGAGAGAGTTGTAGCAGGGAGTCCCTTCCAGAAGTGTAGTATAATAATCTTCACTTGAATTTGGAAGATATGCACCTGAGGCACTTCTATTTCACAAAAAAGTGTATTTAGCTATATAGATATACACATACACATATGTCCATATACTCATGTGCACATTCATACAGATATATAACTATATATGTATACATATAAATACAGTACATGTGTTTATGAGTATATATGTATATGTGTCTATATGTATGTAAGCATGTGTGAATATCTATCTGTCTATCCATCTATCTATCTATAATGAAACCAAGGTGGAAACAAGATAACACTGTGCCGGTCTCTGTCCTCCAGGAGTTTATATTCTATTGGAATGGGTGATAGTATAAGCTGTTCCCAGATAAATAAATACAAACTATATAAATAGAAATACAAATAAAATTTAGCACAAGCGAGTGGAAGCAAAAGAGTGTAAAAAATTGGGGAATATGAAAAGACAGTAGTAGGAGATGGCAACTGAGCTGAGCCCTCATTTAACCAACAAATGTGTATTAAATGACTACTGTGTGCTAGGCCAATGGCAAAATTGAAACCACTTTTGTCCTCATTCATCTTGTTTTCTACTATTTATGGCCAAAAAAACTGAGGTCTTTTTTTTGTTTGTTTTGTTTCATTTTTTTCCTAATAGGAGAGGAAGAGGCAAAATAAAGTGAAGAAAGATGGTATCCAAAAGCTCTTCAGGTGTGCCTTTTTCCAAATGACATATTTTTTTTCCAAAATGCTTTGTTAACTGCAGGTTTACATCATTCATTTCTGCCAGATTTTGAGTTATATTTTTCCCCATTTTTCCCCCACCCACCACTCCAGAATAGCAGTCCCACAGGATATCCCCTCATCGAATTTGCTCTCTCCCATATCTTCTCCCATACCCCCTTCTACTTTTCCAGTAGGGCAAGGTGAATCTTTGTGCCCCAATGCCTGTACATCTTATTTCCCAATTTTATGTAAAATAGTGTTAATAATAGCATTTATATATTTTTAAAACATTTGATTTTGAAACTTCAGTTTCCAGGTTAATTTACTTCCTCCCTTGTCACCCACCCTTACTGGGAAGAAAAGCAATTCAGTATATGTTGTACACCTGTAGCCATGCAAAACACCACCATAGTAGATAAATTGTAATAGACTGACTATATTTCTCTCCCTTCTATCACATCTCCCACTTGGTCTATTCCCTACTTTGATCCTGTCCCTTTTCAAAAGTGGGTGCCTCCAACTTCCCTCCTTCCCTTCCCTCCCATGCTCCTTTCCATCTTCCCCCCTCTCATCCCCTTCCCCGGTACTCAATTTTAGGCTGAGGTATCCTATTTAGTATGTATGTCATTCTCTCCCTGAGGCAAATTCAATGAGAACAAGTGTTTGCCTTTTTGCCTTCCTGTTCTTCCCCTCCCTTGTAACCATTTTCCCTTGCATCTTCTATGTGAGATAGTCCACCCCATACAGTCTCTCCCCATCTCCCCTTGTTATTCCCATCTCTCACCTCTTAATTTCACCTTTTATGTAACATCCCTTCCTATTAAATTCTAACTATGCACACCTGTACACATATGCCCATATACCCTTCTTCAACTATTTTCATACTGAGAAAGGTTTCATCAGTTAAAGTTATCATTTTTCCATGTAGCAATGTAAATAGGTCAACTTTGATAAGTTCCTTATGATTTCTTTTCCCTGTTTACCTTCTCGTGCTTCTCTTGCTTCTTGTATCTAAATGTCAGATTTTCTATTCAGCTCTGTTTGTTTCATCAAGAATGCTTGAAAGTACTCTATTCCATTGAATGACCATGTTTTCCCCTGAAACATGATACTCAGTTTTGCTGGGTAGGTAATTCTTGGTTTTAATCCTAGCTCCTTTGCCCTCTGTAATATCATATTCCAAGCCCTTCAGTCCCTCAGTGTAGAAGCTGCCAGATCCTGTGCTATCCTGATTGTGTTTCCACAATATTGAAATTGTTTCTTCCTGGCTGCTTGTAATATTTTCTCCTTGATCTGGGAATTCTGGAACCTGGCTATAATATTCCTAAGAGTTTTCTTTGTGGGATTTTTTTCAAGACATGATTGGTAGATTCTTTCAATCTCTATTTTGCCCTCTGGTTCTAAGACATAAGGGCCATTTTCCTTGAGAATTTCCTGAAGAATGACTTCTAGATTCTTTCTTTGATCATGGTTTTCAGGTAGTCCAATAATTTTTAAATTATCTCTCCTGGATCTCTTTTCCAGGTCAGTGGTTTTTCCCATGAGATATTTCACATTGCCTTCAATTCTTTCCTTTGTTTGGATCTGTTTAACAGCCTCTTGATTTCTCATAAATTTCCTAGCTTCCATTTTCTCCAGTCTAATTCTGAAAGAATGATTCTCCTCAGTGAGCTTTTGAGATTCTTTTTCCAACTGGTAAATTCGGCCTTTTAAGGCATTCTTCTCCTCATTGCCTTTTTGAGCCTCTTTTACCATTTGGGTTATCTATTTTTTAAGGTGTTATTTTCCTCAGTCAGGCAGTTGTCTCTCATTTCATACTTTTCCTGCATCCTTATCATTTCTCTTCCCAATTTTTCCTACACTTTTCTTATTTGGTTTTTAAAATCCTTCTTAAGGTCCTCTATGACCTGTAACCAGCTCGTATTTTCATTTGAGGCTTTTGCTGCAGGAGTTCTGACCTCCCAATCCTCCTCCTGTTCCATGCTTTGGTCCTCCTTGGACCCCAAAATAGGAGTCTAATGTTGTATTTTTCTGTTTATTTTGTTTCCTTTGCCTAGGCATGTTGTCACTAAATTACTCGACTTTTGGGCTTGTTGCCACAGTAGGACTCTGCCACCAGCCAGGGGAACTTCTGTCCTAAACACTGGGGTTTTCTCAGCTACTGGGTGTATGTGTGCCCTCTCTGGCAAGCTGGTCACACACTCCAAGACCTCCACCCCGAACAGCAATCCAGATCCAAGAAGAAAGTGATTAAACCCCCACCCACCCCAGACTGATCGCCAGTCCCCCTATAGTCCACAGGCCAGGAACTGAAGCTGCGACATGGTGGCTGCTGCACTGTGGCTACTCAGCAGCTTTTCACCCCCAGGGAAAGAGGCTGACAAGCTCTCCCAACCATTGTCAAAGTCCATGCTACACTGAACTCTCACTTTGTTATTGGCATCTATGTGTTGGTAATTCTGGGCACGCCACAGCTGCTAGTGTTTTAGAGCTCCTCCACCTGGCTTCTGGTCTGGTCACCCTGGGGCTAAAAGCTCTGACTCCAGCGGGCCTGGGCTCAGCTCCCAGAGTGCTGTGCTGCCCACTCCCTGCCGGGCTGCCAGGCTGTTCTCAGTGGCAGGTTATCTTCCCTGTGTTATTTTGTGGGTTCTGGAGCTCCAGAGGTTGTTCAGAGTCCCCTCTTCTATGTTTTGGAAGTGGTGTGGGCAGGAGTGCTGGGGAAGTACTGTTTCTACTCTGCCATCTTGGCCCCGCCCCTGACATTATCATTGTTAAGAGCCATTCCTACACTTATTCAGCTACCTGCTAGATGTTTATTTGGGACATGCCTAGAACACTGTATAGCTACCAAATATCACACCTCTTGCCAGTCTTTATATCTAAACTTCCTATTTTTATAATCACTCCTTTATTTCTTAGGGCTTTATGTCTCTAATAAAATTAAATTTTTTTCCTGGAAACAAGTGGCTGGTGATTTTTTCAGTAGAAGTTTAGCATGAGAAGCAGAATTGTGTGACAGTAGAAAGAAGGCTGCCTCATGTATAAGAGGGCCCAAGTTTAAGGTCCATCTCTTTTTTTTGCCAGCTGTGTGACCTACATCAAGTCACAATCTCTCTTCTTGAAATTAGATTTGCATATTGGATCATGATTGGAGAGTCTACAGGTCCTCAATTGTGGCACTTTGACTAGCTCCAAACTTCACAGAATAAATCCGCTTAATAAAAGCATTTGTTCTATAAAACTAGCACTCAGTTAAAAGGGTATGCCCAAAATAGAGTGTGATTATCCTGAGGTCCTGTGGTCATCCAAACCAGATATGAAAGAGCAAGAGCTTGAACTCAGTTCCCTTGATTTCCATTCCAATATTCTTCCCTCTCTGCACTACAAAAGTTAAATTGTCAGATATTTTAATTCTTGTCCTAATCTAGTGTGATACAGAAGAAATTTTGCAAGGGACAGATATACTGATGAGAGGTTAGAGGTAGGATCTCAGCTGGTGTTTGTATTGGCGTACATGGAATGCCATAATATGGGGATTCTACAGGCAATATCTAACAAGCCATTTTGGATATCAAAATGGGATGTAAGGAAGGTATATTGAAGAAAAATAGGTAGGTAGGTAGGTAGGTAGATAGATAGATAGATAGATAGATAGATAGATAGATAGATAGAGATGGATGATGGAGAGAGAGGGAGGGAGAGAAAGGGGGAACAGATAAATTATTAAGCACTTGCTATACACCAAATTCTGGGGATATAAATATAATAAAGCACGCCAGTCCCTCCTTCATTGACTTTACTTTCTAATAGGGGATGGCAGTGCATAGATAGGCATTAGAAAGAAAGATAGGACTTTGAGCCAAAATGTCTATGTGACTTGGAGCTGGTGGCTAACCAAGATGTTAGGTGGAGGACGGGTTCCAGGCAAGATAAGACAAAACTTTTCCTCTCAGAAAGTGAAAGTTATATAAAACCATAAAACCAAATAAAATCAACTAAAAAAGATAAAGAAGAAATGGAATCTAGTTTCTTTCAAAGTTCTGTTCAAATAACAACTTCTCAAATTCTCTCCTGGTCCCTGTTATTTTTACTTTTCTCTCTTGTTGAAAACTTCTTTGTCTTTGCCTGTCTGTGTACTCGGTTTTTACCTTGAAGACAATGACAATTTCATCTTTGTCATGGTGTCTCCAGTATCTTCTTTGCCTAGCATAGTGTGTGGCACTTGGTAGATAATTAATACATGCTTATTGAGAGAATAAGTGAATTGATATTAGAAATAATTTAGACTAATTGTTCCCCATTTTGAGTGGTGAAATCCTCCTTTATTGTTTAAAAAGATGACCTGTATTATAACAATTACACATTTAGTATCCAATCAAGAAAAAAATTATAAAAAAGATCTCAATTCAGATATAGTATATATTATGTGACCACTGAGATCTATTTAAACTACAGTTTTGTAAAAGTTTTTGTGAATTAAATAATGTATTTCAATGTACTTGTCTTTCATTAATTTCAGCATTACCTGCATAAATTGCAGATAATGCTGCAATTAATGGAAGACAGACATACTGAAATATATTACTGCAAGGGGCAGAGTCAAGATGGCAGAGTAGAAACTGGACTTCCATGGGGCTCTGGCTGCCACCTTCTCCAATTCATGTAAAACATGACTCTGAACAAACTTTGGAGCTACAGAACCCACAAAATGACACAGAGAAGCTAACCTCCCACTGAGGACAGCCCAGCATGCCAGCAGTAAGGAGCCAGCACAGTGCTCTGGGAGACTAGCAGAGCCCTGTGCAAACCTGCAGTTTTAGCCTCAGGATGGGCCTC
The DNA here is from genome assembly GCA_011680675.1 of Gymnobelideus leadbeateri. Taxonomy (NCBI): domain Eukaryota; kingdom Metazoa; phylum Chordata; class Mammalia; order Diprotodontia; family Petauridae; genus Gymnobelideus; species Gymnobelideus leadbeateri. Next base: position 238,626 of record WOXC01005690.1, on the reverse strand, counting down.
TTGACCAGCCACTGGCTAGGGGGACCTCAGATCATCAGCAGCTGTGCCATTTTCCACAATTATCAACACATAGAGGCTGAGGACAAAGTGAGAGGTCAGTGCAGTGTGGACTTGGGGATCTGGTAGTTTTTTAATGTGGTCGGCCTTTGCCCCTAGGGCGAGAACCCATTAAGGTGCCACAGCCATGCAGCTTCAGCCACTTGGCATACATACATACATACATACATACATACATACATACATACATACATATGTTTATATAGGAGGGCATATGAATACATATTTGAATGTGTGTATATATGTATACAGGTATACATAGATAGAGGGCACAGGAATAATTTAATAGGAGGGGATGATACTTAAAAGGTGAAATTAGTGAGAGAGGAATATAATAAGAGGAGATGGGGAGAGACAGAATAGGGTAAAGTATCTCATATTGAAGAGGCAAGGGAAAATGGTCACAATGGAGGGGAAGAACAGGAAGGCAAAAGGGATTGGGTCAACCTTATTCTCATTGAATTTGGCTTAGGGAGGGAATGGTATACACACTAAATAGGGTATCCCACCCTAAAGGAGAGTAGGGGGAAAGGGATGAGAGGGAATGATGGAAGGAAGGGCAGGCTGGGGGGGATGGAAGTGGGTGACAAAGGAGGAAGGCAATGATTCTGGAATTCAAAGCTTTAAAATCAAATGTTTTATATATATATATATATGTGTGTGTGTGTGTGTGTGTGTGTGTGTGTGTGTGTGTGTATACATATATATGTGTGTATATATATATATATATATATACTATTATGAATATTATTTTCCATGTAACTGGGAAATAAGATATACTGGCACTGGGGCATAGAGATTCACTGTGCCATACGAGAAAGTCAGAGGTGGTATGGGAGAAGATATGGGAGATAGCAGATTCGAGGAGGGGATATCCAGTGGGATCACTATTTTGGGGTGTTGGGTAGTGGGAAAAACAGGAAGAAAATTTGTAACTCAAAATTTTGTGGAATGAATAATGTAAACTACAAGTTAATAAAGTATTTGATTAAAAGAAGAAATACATTACTGAAATACTTGAAATGTAAGTATGTGTATATGTGTCTATGGACATATAAATAGATATAAATCTACATATACATAAGTATACATGTACATTTATGTGTATTTATACATATATTTATGAAACCTACATTTGTGTGTGTATGCATGCATATATACAAACACATCTCTCCCTCTCTGTCTCTCTCTCTCTGTCTCTCTCTTTATATATATATACACATATATAAAGACACACATTTAGGTTTCAAGTTCAAGTTTAAATCACAGTATAACTGTGATATGTGTAAGGAAGACACTTTTGTTCTCTACTAATACAATTTGATTTTGTATTTACAGTTTTTCTTATAAGGCCATGGACAACTTACAATTATTCTGTGTCATTACTGGCACATAACCCTCAACCTGCCTTGGTTAAGACTTTTGAGTTTACCAGCTTCCTCATTTGGGCAATCCTGAAAATGAGTCTTACAGATGTAAAAATAAATTAGTCAAAGGAGAAGCAGGCCTTGTACTTGAGCCATCTGATTCTAAATTCAATGGTCTTTCCATTCTATTCTGTCAGCCCTTAATTAAATCCATTGATCATTTTATTTAATCCCCCAATAAGTTCTAATGGTGCATTAATAAGTATTGTCTATAAAGATAAGAAGAGTACAATCCTGTTTTTAGTGGAAAATATGATTCTTCTGGATCAACATATCTTCACTTCTATTGGTGAACTTAGTTCACTGTGAACTAAGTGAACTTAGTGATTGTATTCCCAATTACATTTCATCAAGGGATAGGAAAGCCAGGTAAGTCCCAGAGAATTCAGAGAACACTTCTGCCAATGCATTTACTGAATGACCAAAGGCTATTTCATTCAAAAGTTCTACCATTTAAGGAGGCCGTGCTGCAATTTTAACACAACTCAGCATGTATTGACTTCCCTTTTCTGACTCTCTATCCCTAAAGACCTAATCCTAGCACAAAGTATCCACTGTCTTCAAAAGGACACTTTGTGCTTAGATGGGCTCAGCAGGATGGAGATAAGAAGCTGACCCAAGGTTCATGTTCTTTTTCCAAGTGCAATTACCTAGGAAATACCAGGCAAAGTTAGTAGAAAGGGGGAGATGCCCTTTAATACTCAAACCCTAAAACTGAGTCTTTGCAGCTTCCATATATTTTTCCTACTTCTGCCCACTGAAGCCAAGCAGAGAAAATCTAATTCCTCATCCATATGACAGGGCTTCTTAACATGATTATATGCAACTTTTTTTCTTCTACATCCCTCCCCCCATATTTCTCTTAGCTAAGCATCTTCAATGGCTTTAAATTGTACTATTTTTCAAATCCTGTCAGTTCGTCTCAATGTAGTATAGTTGTATACTGCTCTTCCTATATTTCCCAGAAATATATTCATTTCAAAAAATTGTTAGACCAGAATATAATATATCTGTATAAACTTCCTTTGATTTTGATTTCTTTAATGAAATCTGATACTCTATTCATTTTTACCCTAAAGAAGTCAATCATGTGGGGGTGGTTAGGTGGTGAAGTGAGCAGAGCACTGGCCCTGGGGTCAAAAGGACCTGGGTTCAGATCCAGCCTCAGACACTTGACACACACACACACAGATACAAAACTAGCCATGTGACCTTGGGCAAGTCACTTAACCCCAATTACCCTACCCCCCTCCAAAAAATGTTAATCAAATATTGTTGCCTACTGTTCCTCTAGTTTAATAAGAAACCTGTGTCTTTTTTTTTCACTTGAATAGTTGGCTTGTCATAAAATCTCTATCCTATACTGGTCCAATAGATTTTTTATAATAAAAAGAATAGGGATTGAATTAAGTGTCAGTAAAATTAAATTTTATGAGAACTGATACACACGTAGTGTCTCATGTTGTATAAGGAACTGGCTTCCAAGGCATGGAGAAGTGGTTTCAAGTCCGTTCTATAAAACATGCTAGCTTTGCTACTCTCACCAAATTACTGAGGTTATCAGTGTCTATACTGATACTGTAGGTTTTAGAGAAAGTAGTGACATATCAGTAGTGGGAATTTCCAGTATTCATGAAATCACAAAATCACAGGACACATCCCTAATTTTTTAAAAATTTATTTATTTGCTTTTAGTTTACAACATTCAGTTCCATAGTCCCTTGAGTTTCAAATTTTCTCCCCCTCCTTTTCCCCACCTCCCGTGATGGTGGCATGCAGACAAATATAGGATCTAAAAATACCTTCAAATTAAACATTAGTCAAATTTTAAAGACGGATTATAACCAATGGAGTCAACAATGAGAAAGAAGAAAAAACAAAACAAAAGGAATAAAAATTAGAGAGAAAGCAGTTTGCTTCAGTCTGCATCCAGATTCTGTAGCTCTTTCTCTGGATGTGGATATCTCTGTCCATCGTGTGTCTTTTGTAGTTGTCTTCTAATCTTGAATTACTGAGAAGAGCCCAGCCAATGAAAGTTAGTCATCACACATATGATATGTCTGTAATTGTATACAAAGTTCTGGTTCTGCTCTCCTCAATCAACATCAGTTTATATAAGACTATCCAGGTTATTATGAAGTCTACCTGCTCATCATTTCTTATAGCACAACTCTATCACATTCATATACCACCACTTGTTTAGTCAGTCCCCAATTGATGGGCCTCCCTTTGAAGTCCAATTCTTTTCCACAACAAAAAGAGCTCCTATAAATATTTTTGTACATACATGTCCTTTTCCCACTGCTGTAATATCTTTGGGATAGAGCCCTAGGAGTGACATCGCTGGGTAAAAAGGTATACACTTTTTTATAGTCCTTTTTTGTAGTTCCAAATTGCTCTCCAAAATGATTGTATCAGTTCACAACTCCACCAATAATGCATTAGTGTTCCAATTTTTCCACATTCTCTCCAGTATTTATCATTTTTCTGTTTTGTCATTTTAGCCAATCTGACCGGTGAGATGTGGTACCTCAGAGCTGTTTTGATTTACATTTCTCTCGTCAATAATGATTTAGTGCATTTTTTCATATGCTTATAGATATCTTTAATTTTTTCCTCTGAAAAAAACTTCCTGTTCATATCCTTTGACCATTTATCAATTGGGGAATGACTTGTATTCCTATAGATTTGCCTTAGCTCTGTCTATATTTTAGAAAAGAGGCCTTTATCAGAGACACTGGTTATAAAAATTCTTTCCCGATTTTCCACTTCCATCCTAATCTTAGTTACATTGGCTTTATTTGTACAAAACTTTTCAATTTATTGTAATGAAAATGATCCATTTTGCATTTTATAATGTGCTCTAGCTCTTGTTTGGTCATAAAATTTTCCCTTCTCCATAAATCTGACAGTACAATTATTCCATGTTCTCCCAGATTGCTTACAGTATCAGCCTTTATACCTAGAACATGCACCAATTTAGAATTTATTTTGGTATATGGTGTAAGATATTTGTCTATGCACAGTTTCTACCATTATATTTTCCAGCCATTTTTGTCAAATAGTGAGTTCTTATCCCAAAAAGTTGGGTTCTTTGGGTTTACCAAAGAATAGATGACTTTAGTCATTGACTGCTGTGTCTTGTGTGCTTAATCTATTCCACTGACCCACTACTCTATTCCAAGTAGTTTTGAATATTGCTGCTTTGTAATACAGATTAAAATCTGGTGGGGCTAGGCCACCTTCCCTAACTTTTCTTTTCATTAATTTCCTTGATATTCTGGACCATTTATTCTTACAGATGAATTTTGTTACTTTTATTTTCTAGCTCTATAAAGATTTTTTTTGGTAGATTATTTGGTATGGCACTAAATATGTAAATTAATTTAGGTAAAATTGTCATTTTTATTATATTAGCTCAACCTAGACATGAGCAACTGATGCTTATTTTTTTACCAGATATTTTGTTCTGACCTTATTTGTCTAAATAGTGTTGTAACTGTATTCATTTAAGTCCTGGTAGATTGGCAGGTAGATTCCCAAATATTTTATAATACCTTCAATAACTTTAAATTGGATTTCTCTCTCCAACTCTTGCTTTTGGATTTTGTTAGAAATATATAGGAATGCTGAGGGTTTATGTGGATTTATTTAATATCCTGAAACTTTGCTTAATTTATTTATTATTTCAAGTAGTTTTTTACTTGATTCTCTAGGATTCTATAAGCATATCATCATGTCATATGCAAAGAGTAATACCTTAGTCTCTTCTTTGCATAATTTGATTCCTTCAATTCCTTTTTCTTCTCTTATTGCTACCACTAACATTTCTAGTAACATATTGAATAAGAAGGGTGATAGTGGATGTCATCAACAAAGATAGATACTTGTTTTACCCCCAATCATATTGGAAATGCTTCTAGTTTATCCCCATTACATATAATACTTGCTAATGGTTTTAGATAGGTGCTACTTATTATTTTAAGGAAGGCTCCACTTATTCCCATACTTTCTGGTCTTTTTAATAGGAATGGGTGTTGTATTCAAAAGTCTTTACTGCATCTACTGAGATAAATCATATGGTTTCTACCAGTTTTGTTGTTGATATGATCAATTATACTGATAGTTTTCTTAATATTGAACCATCCTTGCATTCCTGGAATAAATCCTACCTGATCAAGGTACATTATTCTCATAATAAGTAGATGTAGTCTTTGCTAATATTTTATTTAAAAATTGTCATCTATATTCATGAGGGAAATTGGTCTATAAGTTTTTTTCTCCATTTTGTTCCTTCCTGATTTAGGTATAAGTACCATAAGTGTATCATAAAAAATAATTTTGTAGGACTCCTTCCCCAATTTTCCCAAATAGTTTTTAGAGCATTGGAATCAATTGTTCTTTAAATGTTTTATAGAATTCGCTAGTAACTCCAGCTGGCCCTGGATATTTTTTTCCTAGGGAATTCACTGATGTCTTGTTCAATTTCTTTTTCTGAGATGGGATTTTTTTAAAAGTATTTTACTTCCTCTTCAGTTAATCTGGCAAATTTATATTTTTTGTAACTATTCATCCATTTCACTAAGATTGTCAAATTTATGAGCATTCAATTGAGCAAAATAATTCCTAATTATTGTTTAATTTCCTCTTCATTGGAGGTAGAGTCACACTTTCCATTTTTGATATTCTTAATTTGGTTTTCTTATATCTTTTTTATTTAAACTACATTTTATGTTTATTTTCATTTATAAAATTCATTTCCATAAGATTTTGAGTTACAAATTTTCTCCCTGTCTTTTCCCTACCCACCACCCCAAAACAGCAATCTTACTGTATACACCCTCCCCCAATCTGCTCTCTCCTATATCCTCCCACATACCCCTTCTGACTTTCCCATAGGGCAAGATATATACAAGATATATAGTAACCCAGTGCCTGTATATCTTTTTTTCCCAGTTGCATGTAAAATAATGATAATAATAAAATAATTTTTTAAATATTTGATTTTTAAACTTTGAATTCCAGATTCTTTCCCTTCCTCCCTCATCACCCACCCTTACTAGGAAGATAAGCAATTCAATATAGGTTGTACATGTGTAGTTGCACAAAACTTTTCCATAATGGATATATTGTGAAAGACTGATATATTTCCCTCTATCCTATCCCTCCCCTACTTGTTCTATTCTTTACTTTGACCCATTCTCTTTTCAAAAGTGTGTGCTTCTAAATTCCCCCCAACTTGCCCTCCCCTCTATCATCCCCCCCCCTTATCCTCTTCTTGCCTACACTCCTGTAGTGCAAGATACCCAATTTAGTGTGTATATCATTTCTTCCCTGAGCCAAATTCAATGACATTAAGGTTGACTCATTCCCTTTTGCCTTCCTGTTCTTCCCGTCCATTGTAACAGCTCCACCTTGCCTCTTCTATATGACATAATTTCCCACATTGTCTCTCCCCATCTCCTCTCATTATATTCCTCTCTCACCTCACAATTTCACTTTTTAAATATTACCCATAGTATTTAATTGATCCTGTGCCCTCTGTCTATATATACTTGTACACATGTATATAAACACTCACATATGTATTCTTAGGTACATATACCCTCCTATATAGATATATATGTATGTATACACACACAAATATACATATATACAAGTATATACATTTATATGCCCTTCAGTTATCCTCATATTGAGAAAAGTTTCTTAAGTTACAGTTATCATTTTTCCATGTAGGCATATAAATAGTTAATCTAGAAAAGATTATGATTCTTTTCCCTGTTTACCTTCTCATACTTCTCTTGCATCTTGTATTTGAATGTCAAATTTTCTATTCACCTCTTTTTTTTAATCAATAGTGCTTGTAAGCCCTCTATTTCATTGAATGACTGTATTTTCCCCTGAAACATTATACTCAGTTTTGCTGGGTAGGCAGTTCTTGGTTTTAATATTAGCTCTTTTGATCTCTGGAATATCATATTCCAAGCCCTTCAATTCCTTAAGGTAGAAGATGCTATAAGATTGTGGTTCCACAATATGAATATTGTTTCTTCTTGGCTGCTTGTAATATTTTCTCCCTGATCTGGGAACTCTGGAACCTGGCTATAATATTCTTAGGAGTTTTCATTTTGGGATCTTTTTCAAGAGGTGATGGTTGGATTCTTTCAATTTCTATTTTGCCCTCTGGTCCTAAAATATCAGGGCAATTTTCCTTGAGAATTCCTTGAAGGATGATTTCTAGGTTCTTTTTTTTATAATAAACTTCAGTTATCCCAATAATTTTTAAATTATGTCTTCTGGATCTATTTTCCAGGTCAGTGGTTTTTCAAATGAGGTATTTCACATGGCCTTCTATTTCTTTTCATTTGTTCAGTTCTGTTTAGTAGTATCTTGATTTATCATAAATTCATTAGCTTCCATTTGCTCCAATCTAATTCTGAAGGAATTATTCTCTTCAGTGTGCTTTTGAAATTCTTTTCCCATCTGGGAAATTTGGCTTTTTAAGGCATTCTTCTCTTCATTGGCTTTTTTGGTCTCTTTTGCCATTTGAGTTAATCTATTTTAAGGTGTTTCATGATTTTCTTACATCATTCTCACTTCTCTTCCCAGTTTTTCCTCTACATCTCTTATTTGATTTTCAAAATCCTTCTTGTCTTTCTCCATGGCCTATAATCAGTTCATATTTTTCTTGGAAGCTTTTGGTGCTGGAGTTCTGACTTTGTTGTCTTTTTCCCATTCCATGCTTTGATCCTTTGTGTACCTAAAAAAGGATTCCAAAGGTAGATTGCTGTGCTTGCTTTGCTCACTCATGTTGCCACTCAATTTGTTGACTTTTAAGTTCTTTGCCACAGTAGAACTTTGCTTCCAGAGGGGAGAGCTTTGTCCTAAATTGCTGTAGTTTTCACAGCTGCCAGAGCTCTTAGATGGGCTCTGTTTCTACAGCCCCCACAAGCTCTGTCTCACTGGTCACACACCTCAGGATCACCACCCAAGACCACCATCCAGATCCTGTAAGATTAAAGCAAGAGTGATTATTTTCTGAATGGATTGGACCCCTACCATCTGCAGGCTTGGAGCTCTAAAGCAGGCATGTGGAGTGGCTGCATGGCTGCTGAGCCTCCAGTGCTTTTTGCTCTGGGGGCAGAGGCTGGACCAAAATCTTAGTCCTCCTCAGTTCTAACAGAGTTCTATACTGACCTTTTATGTTATTTTTGGCATTTATGGGTTGATATATATGGAAACCACCACAGCTGCTGGTGATTCACTCTCCCAAAGTCCAGCTGCTGCTGGTTGGGGCCTCCCTGGGGCTAAAATCATGGGCTCATTTGGGCTTGGGCTTGGATCCTAGCTTGCTGCAATGGACCCTACCTGCCATCTTGCCAGGCTTCCTTCTGCAAGAGATTTCTTTTTTCTGTCATTTTGTGGGTTCTCCAGCTCTAAAATTTGTTCAGTGTCATATTTTATAGATATTTGAAGTATTTATGGGGAGAGCTCATGGAGTTTCCTGCTTCTATGCTTCCATCTTTGCTCCATCCCCTGTCTTATTTTTTCTTATCATATTGACTAAAGGTCTATCAATTTTATTGTTTTTTTTCATAAAACCAACTCAATTCAATAGTTTTCTTAATTTCACTTTTATTAATGTCTCCTTTGATTTTCAGTATTTCTAATTTAGTATTTAATTGGGGATTTTCAATTTGTTCTTTTTCTAGCTTTTTCAGTTGCATGCCCAATGTGTTGATCTCCATTTTCTCTATTTTATTCATGTATGCATTCAGAGATATAAAATTTGTGCTAAGAACTGCTTTCACTATATCCCAAAAGTTTTGGTACATTGTCTCTTTATTGTCATTCTCTTGAATGAAGTTACAGATGGTTTGATCCACTCATTCTTTAGATTTAAATTATATAGTTTCCAAATAGTTTTTAGTCTATCTTTCTATGGCCCTTTATTACATATAATGTTTATTACATCATGATCTGAGGATGCATTTAATATTTCTGCCTTTCTGCACTGAACTGTGAGGTTTTTATGCCCTAGCACATAGACAATTTTTGTGTATGTGCCATGTACCACATCTCTATTCTTATAGTACATTTTATTTTTCACTTTTGTGTGTATCCTAAGATCATATGTGATCCCTCATAACTACATACCCTATGCAAATGCCACATATACACCATCTCTACTTTTATCCCAAACTAATGAAAATTGTTAAAAGAATAAGGCAGAGGGTGCTTGGTGAATAGTCCATGAATCAGAAAAGTCAATTGTAATTTTTTGAGAATTCAGTGTGAATGAGTAAGCATTACATTGGGTGAATTATTATAAAATTAGCCAGGAATAGTTAACACAATGTTTAAGTTCTTTAGGTAAACATAGCAAACCATTCCCCCCACCTCAGGATGTTTTAACTAAGAGACAGGGCAAGGTAACTTATTGAAGTTGCTTTTAGAATTATGTTTTGCTGAGTTAAGACCACCTTCTCTTCTTTAAAGACTTCCTGAAAGTTTGCTTCTTCCAAGATGTTGTTTTTTAAAGTCCAATAGATTTTTTGAAGTATTCAAAGGAATATTATAGATATAAAACCAAGGGACTTTCTGAGATTGAATTGTCTTCTTACATAGTGGATTTTATATTTGAACTGTACCGTCAGTGGAACTTAAATGATATGCCCAGGAGTGAAGGAATATGTCTTTGCATATATTGTGTTGGAAAATACACTGGTGGCACTTTGTTAGACAAAGTCAGAAAGCAGCAGCCTTTTTTTTCAGTGTTTACTCAAAATTCTTGGCAAGAAAGCTTTGAGTCTATCTTAGAGGAAGTGATGTGTTTCATAGAAAGCAGACTTTTTGGTGAGAGATTTTCTCTCCTAATATAAACACACTGTGAAAAGGGTGATGGCTATGCAAAAATAAAATTGTGCATTTAATATTTTGTCTATGAAGAATGCCAAATTATAACCTACGTGGCATAATAAAGCAAGTACTACTAGCAAAGTAGAAAGTCCCAGGTTAGAATCTTGATGCCAGAATTCTCAAGCTATGAAATGAAGGGTAAATCCTCAGTTTCCTAGTCTTGATAAGGGCAATTATAATCATATCTGAACTGCCAATCCCAAATGACCCAGGTAAGGACCTTAAAATGTTCTATAAATCAGTTATTTTTAATTAAGGATAATAATTATGAGAATCAAAATGTAGTTAAATTAATTTAATCTAGAAACAAAAAAGAACACATTGCCTGAATATAACATATACACAAATCTAAAATGCAATACGTATTTATGTATATGTATATATGCATACTATATATATTCATATATGTGGATATGTAACATGGAATATATATGTATATATAATATGTGTGTCCATGTGCACAAATATTACTGTTTCTGAGTAGTCTTTCACAATAAACCACAAAATATTTTGCACTTATTTCAGGATGACCAAGGCACAAATTCTGTATTTGGCTAAATATATGTACCATATATACTAGCTGTATGTCCCTATAGAAACCACTTATTCTCTCTCAAACTTAGTTGCCTTTTTGCAAACTAAAAACTACTATTTAAAATTTAGTTCTTATCTTTATTATGAAAATATGTAAAACAAAACAGAAAATGAACACAATTGTCAGCTATTGTTTCAATTTAATAGTGTTCTCAAATTTTCTTATATTTTTCACTACAATTTCTGCAATGGGATGTCCAGTCAATATAGCATCATTAGCATAATTTAGTATACTAATATAGTATCTTAAAGTCAGAGAGGTAAATCCAGAATAGACTTTATTATCTAATTATTCCATCTCCCTCATTTTACATGTGGGTAAAGGCAGATAATTCATATCATTTATCTAAGGTGAAGAGCTTTGTTGGGCATAAGCAGGTAATATTTTTATTATAAAAGATGATCTTAGAGATTTGAGTTATATTCTTGCCTAAGAAACCTGGTAATTCTAAATTTTATTAAGCATACTGATAACCTGGTGATTATTCAGAGATAAGGAAATAGGATGATGGAAGGTCCCAGGATATTATCACATGAGAATCAGTTGAAGGTAAGGTTTATGGAACAATGGAAAGAGAATTCACTCTCCAGTCATAAGTTTTGAGTTCAAATCACACCTATGACACATTACCTGACTGACCTTGGGCAAGTCACTATTTTACTGGACATCAATTCCCTCTTTTGTAAAATGAGAACAGGTAGTTTTGACCTTGATAGTCTTTGTGTTTCCTTCCTACTTTAAATCAAAGGTCTTATAAATTGAACAAGCCTGGGACAGAGAAGACTTAGAATCAACAAAGCATGCAACATGTCAAATAGAGAATAGACTTATTCTGCTTGAAACCAGAGGGCAGACTAAGACTATGCAATGGAAGTTACAAAGACACTAATGAGGCTTGACATAAGAATAAAACTCCCAAGTCATTTGGAAAAAAAACAGAAAACGAAAAACAAACTTCCATTCAAGTATCAAAAATCAGGAGAGGTTTCCTTGAGCAGCAATGAGTTTCTCCTTATTAGGCCATAGTCTAGAAGATCATTTTCAAATACATTATTGGTGTTTGCTTATCTCAAGGTCATGCTGATGACATTATAAGGTCTTTTTAAAAATTCATTTACTTTTAGTTTACAACATTTGGTTCCACAAGTTTTTGAGTTCCAAATTTTCTCCCTCTCCTCCATCTCCCTGTCCTTGCCCCACCATGGTGGCATGCAATCCAATATAGGTTCTGCATAACTTCACAATAAGCATTAGTCAAGTTGTAAAGAAGAATTATAACCAATAGAACGAATAACAAGGAAGAAGAAACAAAACAAAACGAAATGCGAAAGAGAGCAAGTAATTTGCTTTAGTCTACATTCAGAGTCCATAATTTTTCTCTGGATGTGGACAACCTTTTCCACCATGAATCCTTTGGAGCTGTGTTATAATTTTGCATTGCTGAGAGGAGACCCAGCCTATGAAAGTCAGTCATCATAGATATGATGTGTCTACAATCATGTACCATGTTCTCCTGGTTCTGCTTTTCTCGCTCAGCATCAGTTTATAGAAGACATTTAAAGGTCTTTTCCAACTCTGAGTTTCTAAAATTGTGTGGATTAAAAATTTTTTAGAATTATATGATATATATATATATATATATATACATATACATATATATTTCCTAGTGAAGAAAATTATTAGATTTTCTTGAATAAGAGAGCAATGCATATAGAATTAAATTGAAGCTATACTAATTTAATGTGGAATCAAGAAAAAATGCTACCTGAGGAATAATTATCTCATCCTCTTTTTTATTACTTCGGTTTTCACCATTTCTCATATATGTTCATTGAATTTTTATATGAGTATCATGCTCTCCACTCCTAACCTAGTACTTCCCCATTATATCATGTGTCCATAGGAGCCCCATCAACAAATCTCTAATATTAATATTCAGACGCGGATTATGGTAACAGTGACTTGGGAGTTAGAGACTCAGAAAGTATCACATTTGTGTTTAAGTCTAGAAATGACCTTAGATAGACACTCTCAATATGTATGTGGATAGGTCCCATTTCCCTAAACAGGGTCTTGTTTTGGCATCTCCCAAAGAAGCAAATGAAAAAATGAATGCATAAATACTAAATTGTCCTTTCAAACAAGGCTCATGATTGAAGTTATACTCTTTCAAAATATAGAATTGGAAGTGACCTTGTAGCCATGTAGATCAACCTGTACATGAACAGATATGCTCTATACAACATATTTGATAGATATTACCACATTTTTATATGAAGACCTTTAGTATGGCAGAATCTACCACTACTAGAGACAAAACATTGCATTTTTGGATAATTTCAATTGTTAAAAAGTTACCTTTATGCCAAATCGAATTCTTCTTTTATGAAATTTCTATTTCTTACTGTAGCTATCACTTTGGAAGTTGACTTCATAGTATTCCTTATAAAAGGTAGGGGATTGACTAGATATTAAAATATCAAGCATCTTTTACAATAAATATGGATCCAAAATATTTCAAATGATATAAATAAACAATATGTACAAGGAAATTCAAACTTTGAATGGCCACAACATGTTTAGTCACTAATAATATTAGATGTGAAATTTAAAGTCCCTATGATATTTCATATTAAAACCCGAAAATGGTCAGTGTTGAAAGAGCATAACAGGTCATGTAAATGGGTAAATTAATACATACATGAGTCTACACATGTTTGTAGGTGATTAGATAAGCATAACCAGATTTTGATATACACAATCAGTACAACTTAAATTTTAAAAAGATAAAAATAGTTGAAGTTCAGATAATTGGAGAAACTGTCATGTTATTAGAAAAGAGATAATCAAGCATATCCCCCTTAAGAGAGTCAGGACATATGTGGGAAGAATGTCACATAATCACTATCTTACATTTTCATTAACTATTGCTTTTTGTTTCTAAAATAAATTAATGCTGGGATAGAGAAGCTACCCAGGAATGACTATCATGAAACTACTGAAGGCAACTAAAGCAATTTACAAATTATCATTGACGTATATTTGAACTGAAAAGAAAGAGGGAATCAATTCACATACAGACATTTTACTAATTCTAGTAATTTGGAAGTTATGCAAGCAAAATTTATAATAATGTTTTTATAATCATTTATTTGAACAGACTGAACCCTTTAAAGCAAATTTATTTCCCAACAATTTAGCATAGTTTCAGAAAATATTTATTTCCATAGAAAACCTTTTGTACAGGATTTTGGCTGGTTTTTCATATCACAAGCTAAGGAAAAACAAGAACAAACACATACCCTACATCAGGATTTCTACTTCCAAGTATCAAACCACAAAAAAACAAAGACAATACATTGTCAAGCAACAATTCAATTAAGTGGGCCTACCATCTATCATCAAAACACTGTGATTAAAATGTCCTCTATTATCAACACCATCATCCATTAGTTAAAGGAAAAATCCTTTCAATAGAGAAAGATCAGTAAAATGAGATGCTACAAATTTGATTAATCATCACCTGATTACCTTAGACTGGCAAAGATTTCCATAGAATTGGAGCAACCTAGCAGGATAATCTGAGAATGGAAATAATAGAAAATGCATGAGAGCATGTTCTGTTGTTAAATGACCATTACTGAATTTTTGGTCCCCTTGAACAATGTGTTCTGGGAACTGTTAACATTCTCTTAATATTCTGTACCAGGCCTGGATATGATACTCTAGTCAAAGAGAAAACAGATTATCTTCCTATTTAGGGTTATAATATTCAAGATATCAAAGAGAAGGGAAATCTAGATTCTCACTGTCATCAATATACAAACATGACAGCAAGGTATTAAAGATCAGAAGGATGATGAAAATCTGCTAAAGATAGTGAAATGTCTTATATTAAGAATTTTAAAAATGTAATGAGAGAGAGAGAGAGAGAGAGAGAGTCAGACAGACAGACAGACAGAGACAGATAGAGAGAGAGACAGAGGAAGAGACAGAGACAGACAGAGAGAGAGTGAGACAGACAGAGACAGAGACAAAGACAGAGTGAGAGACAGAGAGACAGAGAGAGACAGAGAGACAGAGGCAGACAGAGACATAAGAGATCTGAGGTCTAAACTTCACAATGTTTTGTTTATACAATTTTCTCCTCCATAGTTGGTTGTTAAATAACATTAGCAAAATGTGTAACAAGTTGTGCAGAAAAAAATGTGTGTACAACACACTTTCAAATTTAAACTATATTATTAACATTCTTTCTATCCTTTTTAAAATCTTGAAGAACAATAAAAATTTATCTTGATTTAGAATGTTTCTAGATTTCTGAGGAATAAATGTTCACACTGAAAACTTAATAACAATCTCACAAAACTGGTTTGAGTTGTCTCTATCTTAATTTCGATCTTTATATGTCTACTTCTGTCACCATATCATCTATTTACATTTATAATTGTACGTATATGTGCATGTGTGTCCATTTATAACTTCTCTATCTACATTATTTATGTATGTATTTATTTATGTATGTTTTTGTGTATATCTGCATTTGTGTCTATATCTATATATCTACATATATTGATCTGCATCTATCTTTCTGTGTATCTATCTATCCATCTATCAAGCCATCATCTATCTATCTATCCATCTATATTGAGGTATTTTTTCTTTGACCTTGGAACTCTGGAATTTGGCTATTATATTATTGTGAGTTTGAATTTTGTGATCTCTTTTGGTAAATGATTGGTAGATCCTTAGAATTTCTACTTTACCTTCTGAATCTAAAATATCAATGTAGTTTTCCAATATAAGTTTTTTTCAATTTACTTTTAGTTTTAAACATTCATTCCCACAGATTATGAATTACAAAATTTCTCCCCATCTTTCTCCTGCCCCCACCCCAAGATATCGAGCCTACTGCATACCCCTTCCCCCAATCTGTTCCCTCTTATAACCCCACACACACCCTGCAACTTTCTAGTAGAGCAAGATGGATTTCTATATCCCATTGCCTGTATATTTTATTTCTCAGTTCCATGTAAAAAAAACTTTCTTTTTCTACATTAAAAAAAAAAAACTTTGATTTCCAAATTCTTTCCCTTCTTCCTTCTTCACCCACCCCCACTGGGAGGATAAGCAATTCAATATAATTTGTACACATGAAGTTATGAAAAACATTTCCATAGTAGTTATATTGTGAGAGACTACTATATTTCCCTCTATCCTATCCTGCCCCCGACTCATTCTATTTTCTACTTTGACCTTGTCCCTTTTCAAAATTGTTTGCTACTAATTAATTTTTCTGGTTGTTTGCTTCTTTTCCAGACTATTTCTTGACTTTGAGTTTTATGTTATAATTGTACTCCACTCACCTGAGTGTGTGTTGGCATTATAGCAAGCTTCAGGTTTTTTTGTTACTGTTTTTTTTTTTAGAGCTATTTCTGGGGGTCTGCAAGTTTTTGGTGCTTCAATGGTGTTTTGATTCTAGGAGTGGTATGGTCACTTCATTCCTCATCTTCATGCAGGTCTTTTCCTAGGAAGGGTCTCTGGCCCCTGAAACCACAAAGTTTGTGTTTCTCTTTGCTTGGGATCCATGACCCACACCCATGATCACTTGTGACCAATAACTAGCTCTCCTTTCTGTCCTGGAACTGGGACCCAGACGCATGACCACAAATTGCATATGGACAAAAGAGTTGTCAATCAGTACCAGCAAAGATGCCCCTGCAATTGCTTTCTGACCCAGTTTTCAACCCTATTACTATCTTTCAAAGTTGCTGCTTTTGACTTCTTAATTTTTCTTAAGATGGAAAAAAAGTGTTGCCCTGGTCTCTTGTTGGGTTTGGTATTCTATATTGCTTTTGAGATACTATTTTAAAGTTGCTTGGATGGGAATGTTGAAAGAGTTCAGTTAAAACCAGAAAAAAATTATGGTGAAAAATTTAACCCATGAATTGAATGTTGGAAAGTTATCAATGAGTACTCACATTTCCTTCAATATCAGAAGAATCACAGCAGAAAAAAAAATCTTATGAATGCTATGAATAAAAGATTTGTTTAATTGGAGCCCAAAATTTAGTATACATCAGAGGACTGACAATGGAGAGATGCTTTTTATTCTGTCTTTTGCATAAGTGAATTCTAACTGAAAAGAACTCAGGTGACTTTAACATGAAAGTGAAAATTTGTGTTTACCAGTTAAATCTTAGATGTAGCCACATAGAAACTGGGGAAGTTTTATAAACCAAATTAAATATTGGGGTTGAAGATTTTTAAGTAGATAGTTACTCAAAGATAAAGTCTGTGATTTTTTTTTATATTCTTTTTTTCCCCAAATGCTTTAACTCCTGGTTTATATCATTCATTTCAGTCATATTTTGAGTTACAGTTTTTCCCCATTTTCCCCCTACCCACCACCCCAGAATAACAGTCATACAGGATATCCCCTCAACCAATCTGCTCCCATCTCTTCTCCCATACCCCCTTAGACTTTTCCAGTAGGGCGAGGTGAATCCCTGAGCCCCATTGCCTGCACATCTTAACTCCTAATTATATGCAAAATAGTATTAATCATAGTATTTACATATTTTTTAAAAGTGATTTTAAAAGGAAGATAAGCAACTTAGTATATGCTGTACATATGTAGCTATGCAAAGCATTACCATAGTAGATATATTGTAAAAGACTGACTATATTTCCCTCCCTCCCATCCCACCTTCCACCTGGTCCACTCCACCTTGATCCTGTCCCTTTTCAAAAGTGGGTGCTTCCAACTTCCCAACCCCCCACCCCAGCTCACCCTCCCCTCCACCACCTTCCCTCATCCCCCTACCCCCCAAGCTCCTGTAGGGTGGGACACCCTATTTAGTATGCATGTCATTCTCTCCCTGGTCCAAATTCAATGAGAATAAGGTTTTGCCTTTTTGCCTTCCTGTTCCTCCCCTCCCCATCCCCTGCAAGCAACTTCCCCTGCCTGCTCTACACAAGACAGTTCACCGCATTGTCTCTCCCCATTCGCCCTCACCACATTACTCTCTCACCTCTTAACCTCACCTTTTAAGTATCATCCCTTCCCATTAAATTCGACCTGTGCCCTTTATCTATGTATACCTGAAAACATATATATATATATACATATATATACATATATATATATACACATTCACATATGTATTCATATACTCTTCTTCAACTATTTTCATACTGAGAAAAGTTTCATCAGTTACAGTTATTGTTTTTCCCTATAGGAATATAAATATTTCAACTTTGATAAGTTTGTAGTGATTTCTTTTCCCTGTTTACCTTCTCAAGCATTTCTTGCTTCTTGTATCTGAATGTCAAATTTTCTATTCAACTCTGTTTTTTTTCTTCAAGAATGCTTGAAAGTCCTCTATTCCACTGAATTACCAAATTTTCCCCAGAAACATGATACTCAGTTTTGCTGGGTAGGAGATTCTTGGCTTAAGTCTGTGATTTTTAAAAAATAAAATGTGTATAAAATTCAGTTTAATGTTGCATATAGACAGACACTTTATGATAGCTTAGATAATTCATTGCTCACAGGCAATCATACTTAATTAAGCTAACTAAATACTTTAACGAACATGTGCAGTTTGTGGATATAATGACAT